>JAPVLO010000536.1:0-622500 GCA_027257055.1 Cephalopachus bancanus | reverse complement strand
CTCCTGGCCACCGCAGCCTCGACCTGCTGGGCTCCGGCGATCCTTCCGCCTCAGCCTCCCAAGTAGCTGGAACTACAGGTGCGTGCTACCACGCCCGGCTAATTTTTGACCCAGGTGGGTCTCGAACCTGCGGGCTCAGGCAATCCACTTACCTCAGCCTCCCAAGGCATGGGATTACAGGCTGAGCCACTGAGCCCGGCTTCTCCAAATCTTTTTAAGAAAGATTACCAGTAAGGATTTATTTATTGACTTTGGGTCTTTGTTTTAGTTTTATTTTTTTGAGTTGGAGTCTCACTTCGTTGCCCAGGCTGGAGTGCAGTGACACATTCATGGCCACCACAGCATTGACCTGCTGGACTCAGGCAATCCTTCTGCCTCAGCCTTCCAAGTAGCCAGAACTACAGGTGCACTCTACCATGCCCGGCTAGTTTTTTTTTGAGTTGGTGTCTCACTGTCTCGCCCAGACTGGAGTGCAGTGGCTGCTCCCCGCCACTGCAGCCTTGACCTGCTGGGCTCCGCCGGTCCTTCGCCTCAGCCTTCCAAGTAGCTGGAACTACAGGCGTGCACTGCCACGCCCAGCTAGTTTTTGATATATTGTAGAGATGAGGTCTCACCAAGTTGCCCAGGTGGGTCACGAACCCGCAGGCTCAGGCAATCCACTTACCTCAGCCTCCCAAGCGTGGGATTATAGGCTGAACCACCAAGCCCGGCTCCGGCTAGTTTTTGATGTATTATAGAGACAAGGTCTCTCCAAGTTGCCCAGGCTAGTCTTGAACCCATGGGCTCGGTAATCCACTCGCCTCAGCCTCCCAAAGTGCTGGGATTACGGGCTGAACCACCGAGCCTGGCCAATTGAAGGACTTTGGGTCTTTGTAAATTCAAGATTTGTATGCGGTTAAAGTGCCAATGACCATTTAAAGTGGAAAAAACTGTAGAATTAAAAAGAAACTGAAAAAAAAAGAGCTGGCTGGATGTGGTGGCTCATGCCTATAATCCCAGTGCTTTGGGAGACCGAGGCAGAAGGATCACTTGAGGCCAGGAGTTTAAGACCACCCTGGGCAACACAGCAAGACCCCATCTCTACAAAAAATGTAAAAACGAGTCACCATAGTGTTGTACACCGGTAGTCCCAGCTGCTCAGGAGGCTGAGGCAGGAGATTCACTTGAGCCCAAGAGGTTGAGGCTTCACTGAGCCATGATCACACCACTACACTCGAGTTTGGGTGACAGAGTAAGAAAAAAAAATGCTGCCTTCAATGGGTTGTGAAATCTGCATGCAAACTCCTTACTCCTTTCTTCTTTGGTCTTAACTTTTTTTTTTTTTTTTTTTTTTTTGAGTCGGGGTCTTACTCTGTTGCCCAGGCTAGAGTACAGTGGCACCCTCACAGCTACTGCAGCCTCAACCTGTTGGACTCAGGTGATCCTTCCACTTCAGCCTTATAAGTAGCTGGAATTACAGGCATGTGCCACCACACCCAGCTAATTTTTTGATTTATTGTAGAGATGAGATCTCGCCAAGTTGTCCAGACTGGTTTCAAACCCATGGGCTCAGGCAGTCCTCTCACCTCAGTGTCCCAAAGTGCTGGGATTATAGGTGTAAGCCATGGTGCCTGGTCATTTTTTTTTTTAAGTGATAGAGTCATGCTCCATCACCCAGGCTGGAATGCAGTGGTACGATCATAGTTCAATCCCAGGCTTAAGTGATTCTCCTGCCTCAGCCTCCCAAGTAGCTAGGACGACGGGTATGTACCATCACACCTGACTAATTTTTGTTTTTGGAGAGATGGGATCTCACTATGTTGTCCAGGCTGGTCTTGAACTCCTGGCCTCAAGTGACCTTCTACCTCAGCCTTCTAAAGTACTGGAATTGCAGGCATAAACTACCACGCCTGACATCATTTTCTTTTTAAACTTATGATGAAATACTTAATTCTTATAAAAAGTAAAAGAAAAAGTTTATTTTATTTTTTGAGTTGGAGTCTTACTCTTTTCGCCCAGGCTAGAGTACAGTGGCACACTCACGGCCACCGCAGCCTTGATCTGCTGGACTTAGGTGATCCTTCTGTCTCAGCCTTTCAAGTTGCTGGACCTATAGACGCATGCCACAACGTCTGGCTAGTTTTTGTGATTTATTGTAGATTTATTGTAGAGGTCTCACCAAGTTGCCCAGGCTTGTCTCGAACCCCTGGGCTCAGGCAGTCCTCTTGCCTCAGCCTCCCGAAGTGCTAGGATTACAGGCTGACTCACCGCACCCAGCCAAAAGAAAATTTGTAATGAATATTCACATACCCATCCCCAGCATACAAGCTACAGTATAGTGACATGGTTGGAGCCCTGTGCATTTCCATGGTTATATCCCACCCCTGTTTAGTTCAAGATGACCACTTATCATTTTCTTGCTTTTCTTTAGAGTTTGATGACATATGTTGTCTCTCTATAAACAATATATTTAATTTTACATATTTTTAAATTTATATGAATTGTATAAAACAATATATCTTTCTGCAACTTTTTTTTTGTCCAATATTTATAGGTGAGAGAATCATCCATGATAATATGTGTAATTGAATCTGTGTATCATTGAATAAACATAATTTATCCATTTTGTTGCTAATGGACACTTGGATTGTTTCTAGTTTTTTACTGCTAGAAATGATGCTAGTGTGAACATTCTAGTACTTCCTCAGCCACATAACATTTTCTTACATCAAATTTTCCAGTTGTTTGTGTATTCTGTTTTTCTTGCTCTGCCATCTCTTAGTTTCAAGTTCACCGTTTTACCAGCCTGGAAGGATTTAGCTTCTTTGTAGATCTGTCTATGTCTACCAGAAAAGAGACTGGAACAGAAATGAGTGAAAGCGCTCATGGGTACTTATAGCTCAGAAATGCTGCTACTAGCTCACTATGAATCTCAAATGTGCAAGCCTGTTGGTCAGGTGCAAAAGGCCAGATTCTCGAAGATAGGAGCCAGAGTGCTTTTTGACTTTCTTCTCTGAGGCATGGGCATTCTGTCCCTTCCTCACCCCCACAGGACACGATGAGCTACATTGGGCCCAAGAGGACAGCAGTTGTACGGGGGATAATGCACCGGGAGGCCTTTAACATCATTGGCCGCCGCATAATCCAGGTGGCCCAGGCCATGTCGTTGACTGAGGATGTACTTGCTGCTGCTCTGGCTGATCACCTTCCAGAAGACAAGTGGAGCTCTGATAAGAGGCGGCCTCTCAAGTCCAGCTTGGGTAGAGTACCAGGCTTTGCCATAGGAGGGGACAGGACATGAATTCCATGGGGTAGAATGGGAATCTGCATGGAAACTTCTCACTCCTTTCTTCTCCAGAAGCAACTTTTTCTTTCTTTTTTTTTTGTTTTTTGGTTTTTTTTGAGTTGGAGTCTCATTCTGTCACCCAGACTAGAGTGCAGTGGCCGCTCCCGGCCACTGCAGCCTCGACCTGCTGGGCTCCAGCGATCCTTCCGCCTCAGCCTTCCAAGTAGCCGGAACTACAGGCATGCGCTACCATGCCCAACTGATTTTTTGATTTATTGTAGAGATGAGCTCTCACTGCCCAGGCGGGTCTCGAACCCGCGGGCTCAGGTAATCCACTCAACTAAGCCTCTCAAAGGTGCGGGATTACAGGCTGAGCCACCGAGCCTGGCTGCAACTTTTTCTTAATGCACTCAGTTTTATCCTCATCCCAGTTTTATCCTCCTGTTGGTTCCATGATGGAAACCAGCCCCCATTCCAGAGGAGAAACAAGTTCAACTCTGCCAGGGGGATAGGCTGCCCTTCTACCTTGATTCACAGGAGCTTCTGACTTCCCTGATTCCTGTTTCTTTTTTTCTTTTTTTTTTTGAGTTGGAATCTCACTCTGTCACCCAGACTGGAGTGCAGTGGCCGCTCCCGGCCAACCACAGCCTCGACCTTCTGGGCTCCAGCGATACTTCCGCCTTAGTCTTCCAAGTAACTGGAACTACAGGCGCGCGCTACCACGCCCGGCTCATTTTTATTTACTGTAGAGATGAGGTCTTGCCAAGTTGCCCAGGCGGGTCTTGAACCCGTGACTCCTGTTTCTATAGGTTACGAGATCACCTTCAGTTTACTTAACCCAGACCCCAAGTCCCACAGCGTCCACTGGGATATCGAGGGGGCTGTCCGGCAATATGTGCAGCCCTTCTTGAATGCCCTCAGTGCTGCTGGAAACTTCTCTGTGGACTCTCAGGTGAGACTGGGAGTGAGTGGAGTCCTTTTCAAAGTCCATACATATTTATTATCTATTAGTTATAAGTCAGTCTGTTCTTTCATTTCTTACAGCTTGCTGATTTGCTAGGAATTTCCTTTGTGAGTGTACGTGTGTGAGTGAGTGTCATAAGGATGGGTACTGGAGTGTGTGTGTGTGTGTGTGTGTGTGTGTGTGTGTGTGTGTGTGTGTGTGTGTGTGTGTATCCATCCATGTGCATTGTCCGCTGAGGGCAGATTCTGGTATATTTACTCCTTTGTGTCCTTCTGAGGGAGTTTCATCAGTGTTTGTTAACCAACTGCCTTCCCTGTGGCTCCTCCTAAAACTGTACTCACCAGTTGTGCCTAGATTTTTTTTTTTTTTTGAGTTGGAGTCTCACTCTGTTGCCCAGACTGGAGTGCAGTGGCAGCTCCTGGCCACTGCAACCTCGACCTCCTGGGCTCTGGCGATCCTTCCACCTCAGCCTTCCAAGTAGCCGGAACTACAGGCGCGCGCTACCACGCCCGGCTAATTTTTTGATTTATTGTAGAGATGAGGTCTCGCCAAGTTGCCCAGGCGGGTCTCGAACCCACGGGCTCAGGCAGTCCACTCACCTCAGCCTCCCAAAGGCACGGGATTACAGGCTGAGCCACCGAGCCCGGCTTGTGCCTAGATGTTAATGCCATCAGTCCTCCTTCACGAATTTTTTTTTTTAAACTTCCTGAAATATGTTAATGTAGTACAATAAAGATGTGAAGAATGTAGCTTTTTGTATTGCACTATGTCCTTGTAGGGAAAAACATGTGGGAGAAATTTTTGTCAGGTCTTGGCAGTGGGAGTAATTACTTCTGAATAACTGGCTTGATTTGAGTCTGTAGACACTGAATTATGCTGTTCTTTGTTTCCTTCTTTGTTTAAGCTGTTAGGAAACATGGTAAAATATGTGGAAGTTTTTTTTCCTTTTTTTTTTTTTTTTTTTTTTGAGTTGGAGTCTCACTCTGTTGCCCAGGCTAGAGTGCAGTCTCATGCCCACAGCCACTGCAGCCTTGACCTGCTGGACTCAAGGCAGTCTTTCTGTCTCAGACTTCCAAATAGCCGTAACTACAGGTACACACCACCACACCTGACTAATTTTTTGATTTATTGTAGAGATGAGGTTTCACCATGTTGCTCAGGGTGGTCTTGAACCCCTAGACTCAGGCAGTCCTCTCACCTCTGCCTCCCAAAAAGTGCTGGGATTATAGGCGTGAGCCGCCACTTCTGGTACTATATGGTTTTCAAAGCCACATATTCAGTGTTTTAACTTTACCCTTAGCCTTGCTGGTTTTTTTCCTATACTTGTTTTTTCTGAGCCGTGATTTTGTCTCATATTTTGCTTTGTCCTGATTGTATCTTTTTAAAGCATCTAAAATATTTTTTCAGAGAAAGTGGAATATAAATCATAAACAAAATAACCTCCCTCTTTGCTCTACAGATCCTGTACTATGCGATGTTGGGGGTAAATCCCCGCTTTGACCCAACTTCCTCCAGCTACTACTTGGACACACACAGCCTCCCCCATGTCATCAACCCAGTGGAGTCCCGACTGGGTGAGCTCCTGAGGATGAGGGTCTTTCTGCCAGGCCAGGGAGGAACCCTGATGTCTCAGCCAGGGGTTGGATCCTGATTATATATCATGGTGGTTTCTAGCTTAGATTGGTCTGAGGGGACTGGAAGACATAGGTTTTTTTTTCATGATGCTCTGTTGAGATCTCCATCTTCACACCCATCATAGCCAAAAACATTAATTAAACATGATACCCAGCACTTTTTACAAATGAATGGCTCACCTGGGTCTCTCTCCCTGAGAGCCATCTGGGAAAGATACCTTAGGAAGGGCAATAGCAAAAGTACATTAAAGGCAGAATTTGAATTGACACTTCTGCTGATTGAGGTCAAAGAACCTTGAAACTAGGATTATAGTTTTTCATTTTGGGGATGGAACCTGGGAAGAATAGGTATGACTAAGAACTGTAAAACAGGCAAACTAAATGAGTATATCACTAATTGGAATTGCAGACACCAGAGGTAGGCCATTGTGGGCCAAGGATTATGAAGGGGTAGCATGTGAGATGTTAGCAGATTCCTCCTCTATTCATTCATTTGGTCAGCAAACATTGGCTGAGGGACTGCCTGTGTCAGTGCTGAGTATAGAGATAGAAAGGCAGTTCAGGCGAAGAGAACTATGAGTGTAGATCTAGAAGAGTAAGAGTGTGTAAACATTCAGGAAGCTCAGAGCAGTGTGGCTAAAATGCGAGTGACCAAAGAGGAGGCTGGCAAGGCAGGCAGGTGCCAGGATTTAAAGCTATCTGTAGTAATGTGGGTGCAATATGGCAGTGGTCAAGAGAACTGTCCTAGACTGTCAAGGGGAGTGTTTTAGAGAGTTCTAGATTTCAGGGGCCTTATAGGGCTATCGACTATGTTCCGTCTGTGTGATACCTCTTGGGAGAACACTCAGAAGCATTTTACCACAGAAACCCAGGACTGGGGGATATCCCAGTGACTATTGGTTGGGGAATCTGAGTCCCAGAGCAAGTGGCCAGCAGGTTAGAGGCTGAGCTGGAGCTAATGCCTGGGTCCAATGTGTTAATATTCTGCCTTCCCTTGTCTTTATACCACAGGATCTAGTGCTGCCTCCCTGTACCCTGTGCTCAACTTTCTACTCTACGTGCCTGAGCTTGCCCACTCCCCCTTGTACATTCAGGACAAGGATGGTGCTCCAGTGGCCACCAACGCATTCCACAGTCCCCGCTGGGGTGGCATCATGGTAATAATCACCAGAACCCAGGCTTCTGGGACAGACAGGCGTTCCCTGAAAGCATGTTTCTGAACTGTTTTTCTTCTGGTGTCCTCATGGCCCAGCATATGGGTGGGGCAGGCACCATGGAGGTGAGGGTGCTGTGTGCTGATGCTCCTCCTCTGCCAGCCCCACTCTTTCTTATTTCTGTCAATGTTTTCTGTACTATGGCCCTTTTGCATTTACTTAGGACTATTCTGTGTCTGTCTCAAATCTTGACCTTATTTGTAGGAGTCTTGCAAGGTTGAGAACGTTGTTTCCCCTGTCAGATGGGGAGTTTCTCATGAGTGAATATTCTCATTCACTATAATGACTGGGATAAGAAAAAAACTATTTTACAGAAATTTCAAGGAGGTAATTGGGATAATTTATTTAAAGCTCCTCCTAGTAGGTACTCAAAAAAAATAGCTATACCATTGGGTTTGTAGCTTCTAAAAAGCAGAGAATTTGTTTTTCTCTTATGACCTCTATAGTGCCTAGGCTACAACTGTGCACAGTTCTATTATGATGCTGTGGCAATCTCATTCTTCCTTTCAGGTGTATAATGTTGACTCCAAAGCCTATAATGCCTCGGAGCTGCCAGCGAGAGTTGAGGTGGACATGGTGCGAGTGATGGAGGTGTTCTTGGCTCAGCTGCGGTGAGGTCCCGGGTGATCCACTTGGAGACATGGCCACCAAGAGTCTGACTGTACTCTTCTTGACTATAGAGGGGGGTTGCAGAGCAGAGCGAACTTTCACCTGGTGGGAAGACCGTGACTGTACCTAGAGTCCCAAGGAAGCCAAGAAGGCTACCAAGGATCCCATCATCCTTCTCTTAAGAAGGGCTAGCAGCTGACAAAACCTGTTTTAAGAAAAATAGACTCATGAATGTCATGTCCATGAGATGTAATTAGGGATACTTAAGAAAATAGCTGTTAAATCTTGTGCTAACTTATCAACTGAGAGTGACTGTCTGAAGCTCTGTGTTGAGTATTTTTTTTTTTTTGAGTCAGGAGTCTTACTCTGTTACTCAGACTGGAGGGCAGTGGCATGATCATGGCTCACCGTGGCCTTGACCTCCTGAACTCAAGTGGTCCTCCTGCCTCAACCTCCCAAGTAACTGGGACTACAGTTGTACTCCACCACACCTGCTAACTTTTTTTTACATTTTTTAGAGATGAGGTCTTGATATGTTGCTCAGGCTGGTCTTGAACTCCTCAGCTCAAGCAGTCTTCTCACCTCGGCCTCCCAAAATGCTGGGATTACAGGCATGAGCCACTATGCCCAGACTTGCTGTGTTAAGGATTCTAACGCTATATCTGGGCTCATTAGGAAAGAGTGTTCTTCTGATTGATCAGCATTTCGTGTTATGAGTGTAAACTTAGAGAAGCATGGCACATGTGCCTTGCCAAAGGCTGTCCTGGATCATGCTTTAACGCTAAGTCCCATTGGCCCCATTTGTCCACAAAGAGGGTAGAGAGGGCGAAGGGAACTCACTTGGTGTTATCGGAAGTATTTTGGCCATGGAACCTTTTTTCAAATAAGATCTTGGAAGTCTAATATAGCAACAGGCAAAAACAGAAACACTCTGGTTGAAGTAGGGGTTGGGGCTCTGGATTGCTTTGTGTTGCCACTTACTCCTCGAGACCCTGAGGCACTTCCTCACAACTCCTATGGTTCTGGGTAGGATTGAAAATCACTGGCCGGCTGTAGTGACTCACGCCTATAATCCCAGCACTTTGAGAGACTGAGGTGAGAGGATTGCCTGAGCCCACAGGTTTGGGACCAGCCTGGGCAACTTGGCAAGACCTCATCTCTATAATAAGTCAAAAAAAATTATTAGCTGAGCATGATGGCACATGCCTGTAGTTCCAGCTACTTGGAAGGCTGAAGCAGAAGGGTCACTTGAGCCCAGCAGGTCGAGGCCTGCCACTGCACTCCACCTTGGGCGACAGAATGAGACTCCCACTCAAAAAAAAAAAAAGAAAGAAAAGAAAGAAAATCACTGGCCTATGGCAGATATTCTAGGAATTTAGGAATTTTAGTTATCATCATTTCCACCGTCTGCTCTCAACCACCTTGATTTTACTTCACTGTTTCCACAGGCTGCTCTTTGGAATTGCTCAGCCTCAGGTGCCTCCAAAATGCCTGCTTTCGGGGCCTAAGAGTGAAGGACTAATGACCTGGGAGCTAGACCGGTTGCTCTGGGCTCGGTCAGTGGAGAACTTGGCCACGGCTACCACCACCCTCACCTCCCTGGCACAGCTTCTGGGCAAGATCAGTAACATTGTCATCAAGGACGATGTGGCATCTGAGGTAAGTGGGCAGGGGGTGGATTCTATAGCATAGAGTGATCAGTGAAGGCCTGGGTGTGGTAAGACCAGAGAGCCAGTTAAGGTCTAGGGTATATCCAGACATACCATCCTTAAGTGCCCTGGACTTCCTCTAGAAGGCAGCACCAGCTCCCCAGCAAAAGTCCAGATGAGAATGTTACAGCTTGATTAGGTTCTTATGCCTACTACTCGGAAAAATAAAGACTGCTCCAAACAGCTGAGTGAGGAGGGCAGGAAATAATTCAAAGGCTAGAGTTTCTTGGGTTTTTTTGTTGTTGTTGTTCTTGTTTTTGAGTCAGAGTCTCTAACTCTGTTGCCTAGGCTGGAGTGCAGTGGCATGCTCACAGCCACCCCAGCGTCGACCTGTTAGGCTCAGGTGGTCCTTCTGCCTTAGCCTTCCAAGTAGCCGGAACTACAGGCGCACACTATCATGCCCAGCTAATTTTTTGATATATCGTAGAGATGAAGTCTCACCAAATTGCCCAGGCTGGTCTTGAACCCCTGAGCTCAGGCAATCCTTTTGCCTTTGTCTCCCAAAATGCTGGGATTATAGGCTTGAGCCACTGTGCCTGATGAAGACTAGAGTTTCTAAGTGAAATTTGGTGGGCCAGGGACTGCTGATTGTTTGATGATATGTCAAAAGTCTTCATTTTGCAGAGCTAAATATGACTGTCCTGGTATGTGTTTGGGGTCCAGATAGGGCTTTGGATCCATCAGAGTCTGAGAAATATCTCAAATACTATTCTTAAGTTTTGCAATAGATGGTATCTATAAAACAAGTCCCATGACAATCAGCTACTAGCCCCTGGGCAGTGGGCCATTGTAGAAGTAGTTTAGGAGGGAGGTATGCAGGAAGTGGAATCTCTGAAGACTGGAGCTACTTTTGTCCTTTAACCTCTACTCTTGTCTTTAAGGAGATATATGCAGTCTTAGGCTCATTGTTTAAGGGAAAATGTGTTGTTCAGCCTTGCTGGGCGACTTCCCCTCTCCCCAGGGGTCAATTGCCCTCTGCTGGAGTGAAAGCAAACTTAGAAACAACAAACCATAGCTGCAACTTTTCATGGCTCTGGTCTCTTCTACAGCTTTTACCCTGTGGCCAGATAATAACTTTATGTAGGTGGTTTCAAAAATATTAAGTTTGATCAGGCACGGTGGCTCACACCTGTAATCCCAGCACTTTGGGAGGTGGAGATGAGAGTATTGCTTGAGACCAGCCTGAGCAACTTGGTGAGACCTCATCTCTACAATTTAAAAAAAAATCAACCAGGCATGGTGGTATATACCAGTAGTTCCAGCTACTTGGAAGGCTGAGATGGAAGGATTGCCTGAGCCCAGCAAGTCGAGGTTGTGGTAACCTTGATCATGCCACTGTACTCCAGCCTGGGTGGTAGAGACTCTGACTTAGGGGGGAAAAATGTGAAGTTTCTTTGTTTTGTTTTTTTTCTGAAGAGGAATCTCACTCTGTTGCCCAGGCTGGAGTGCAGTAGCATGCTCACAGACACTGCAACCTCGACCTGCTGGACTCAGGTGATCCTTCCGCTTATTGTAGAGACAAGGTCTTGCCAAGGGCTCAGGCAGTCCTTTGGCCTCCACTTTCCAAAGTGCTGGGATTACAGGCGTGAGCCGCCATGCCCAGCAGAATGTGAAGTTTCAAGCCAAAACTAAGAGAATAAACCATATCCCTTTAGACTGACTTGCATATGTCTTTGGTGAACTCCAGGAAACCTCCCTGGTAAATGGAAGACACAGTGAAACCCAGCACACTCTCTGCTAATGCCTAGGACTTACTGGTAACCCCCTGTCCCCTCCTTTCTAGGTATACAGGGCTGTAGCTGCAGTCCAGAAGGCGGCAGAGGAGTTGGCCTCTGGGCACCTGGCATCTGCCTTCGTTGCCAGCCAAGAAGCTGTGATGTCCTCTGAGCGCGCCTTTTTTGATCCCTCACTCCTCCACCTCCTCTATTTCCCTGATGACCAGAAGTTTGCCATCTACATCCCGCTCTTCTTGCCTATGGCTGTACCTATCCTCCTGTCCCTGGTCAAGATCTTCCTGGAGACCCGCAAGTCCTGGAAAAACCTTGAGAAGACAGACTGAACAGGGCAGCATCTCAGTAGGAAGCCGTCCTTTCTGGCCAAGGTGGGAGGCGTTAGATTGAGAGGTGCATATGTGGGACCTGTGGGGAATGACTTGTTCGTCTCTGGTCTCTTCTGTTGTTTCTCCAGCAGCCAAAGTACAACACTCCAAGATGGGTTTATCTTTCCCTTCCCTTCCCTTTCCCCTGACTCAAGTCCTTTCCTCACCCCCAGGAGCCTGAAAGGTACATTATCTTGGTCTCCCTATCTGGCTTGAACTTGAAGGCCTCTGCCTGTCTCCAGAGTCAGGTGCAGTTGTTGTGTTTTTGCCCCGTTTCTCAGTGTAGCACACACTTTTGGTTTTGTTTATTTGTTTTGTAGAGACAAGGTCTCACTATGTTGCCCAGGCTGGTCTAACCTCCTGGCCTCAAATGATCCTCCCACCTTGGTTTCCCAAAGTGCTAGGATTACAGGTGTGAGCCGCTGTGCTGAGGCTCACATTCTTAGACTGAAAGAGAAAATTAGGAGAAAGCCCTGGGTTGGATTCTAGTCACTCCCTTCCACACTTCTCTCTAACTCCCGAGGGAGAGCCAGCTGACTTCAGGGTACAACCTGACAGGAGTCAAGGAGGCAGTAGCTCAGGACCTGGGTGTGTGTGTCTGTGTGTGTGTGTATGTGTGTGTGTGTGTCAGAGGTGCCAGAAAGTTTCAGATTTGGAATCAAACAGTCTTGAATTCAAATTATTATTTTTGCACTTATTGTCTGGAGAGCTTTGGATAAGCTATTTAATCTCTCTGAGCCTCAGTTTTTCACTTGTTCAAATGACACTGATGATACTTCCCTTACAAGGTGACCATGAGGATTAACTATGTTAAGCATGTGAAAGTGTCTGGCATATATTAGGCTCTTAATAAACATTGTTTGGATATGAATTAGAATGGCATGAAGTATGAACATAACTCATTCTTTCTTCATTCATGCATAAGTAAAGGTTTCCCACAGTGCTCCTCCTGTACTCACAGGTCCACCCTGCTTCCACATGGCCATGTGCCTTTCCTACCTCTGTCCTCAAGAGCCCTGGGGCGTGTAGCATCTACCTCTGCATTTTAGCAGGGGTTCTAAGAGAGAACTAAGAGGGGTTCTAACCAAGCTTCTACCCGTGAACGCCCCGAAATACTAACTCATTCATCAGGTCAGAAGAAAAAGTATTGAGCACCAGTGCAGGGAGCATTCTGCTAGGTGCTGGGGTATTGTAGAGAACAAAATAGATAGGATCTCTGTTTTTATGATCTGATCTTTCAGGAGGAAAAGTTAATAACAAGAAAAAATAATTTCACATGATGTATTAGAAATAAAAAACAGGTTGATCAGTCAGTGACCCGAGAGAAGTGCTTTAGATTGGGTGTGAGGGAGGGGCTTTGAGCAGATGACACAAGCTGAGACCAGAAGGAGAAAAGAGGCCATCTAGAAAGAGCATTCAAGGAACCTGAGGCTGGAACTCGTTTGAGGCGCAGAAAGGAATGCTGGAACACAGTAATAGGAGCGGTAGTCAGGACCCCCTCTAGTACCGAAAAAGTATCCGAAAAAAATGAATGAAAAGCGGGAGGGGCGACCCTCGCTTCCCTCCTCCGCGCCGGCGGCCCTTCGTCGGGGAGGGGCCGGGTGGTGGGCGGGGTCGGGTCAGGGCCCGCCCCGGGGGCGGGGCTGAGCGGGCGACACCGGGGGCCCCAGCCGGGGGCGGGGCTGCGGACGCTCCCCCTTCCCCCGGCTCCAGCCGGCGCAGGCAGCGGCAGCGGCAGCGGCAGCAGGCGAACCGTGGCCCCGCGAGGCCATGAAGGTGAAGAAGGGCGGTGGCGGGGTCGGGACGGGGGCGGAACCCGCTCCAGGGCCCTCGGGCCCAAGCGTGGAGCCCATGCCCGAACCGCAGGCGGAATCCGAATCTGGGTCCGAGTCGGAGCCGGAGGCAGGCCCGGGACCCAGGCCGGGGCCGCTGCAGAGGAAGCCGCCGATCGCGCCGGAGGACGTGCTGGGGCTGCAGCGGATCACCGGCGGTGAGCACCGGCGAGGGAGCGCCGCCCGCGGGCGGGAGGGAGAGCAAGCGAGGGGCCCCTCACGGCGAGCCGAGCCTTGGCCCCCGCCCCCTTTCCCGCCTCCCCTCCCCCCCCGGGTCCCCCTCGCCGGTGTCCTCTACTCCCCCTTCTGCCTCCAGGCCTGAGATCTCTGTCCTCACTTCCCTTAGTCTCCCTGTGTGCCCCTCTTCTCCCTTTAGAGATTTATTTCCACCTCTCTCCTTCCTTTTTGAGAGGTCCAGCCCCTTTTCCTGTGGTGGAGGTGGGGCAGCAGCTGCAACTGTAACCCTTTCCCTGTGGAGTCTTCACAGTGCTTTGAGGCCAGTCTCCGCACTAATGAAGAGGAGGCTGAGTGCATTCTGTCCTCAGCCCTCAGGCTGGAAGCTAGGTGGAAGCTGAGTTACTTAGGGCATTAAGACTCTCCAAGTCTCCCTAATCATTCATACCCTTACCCTGATCCCCAGGAAGACTTGGGGCCACTTTCCTCCTCAGGAAAGGAACTGAGCAGGAAGCCTCAGTGTGTTGGCTCTGGGTCCTACCATGGGAGTGGTTTAATGTCCCTGTAAACATGGACTAGAGTCTGTTCTCTTCTGGGGGCTTTCCCATCAAGGGAGGCCTGGTCTCCACCGTTGTTAAGAGTTTCTGAGTTGGATTGCCTGGGTTGGAGTCCCAGCTTTGCCATATAATTGGCTGTATGACCTTGGACAAGTAACCTCTCTTCCCTGAGCATATTTCTTCTTCTGTAAAATGGAGATAAGTCCTCTGATTTTGTGCAGTGCCTGGCATGCTATGCATGCTCTGTACCTGGGGCTCTCTTATCGGTAGTGTCTCTGACCCCACAGAGCTGCTCATGGCTGCTGCCTAGAGGCAGATAACTAGACAATCAGGGCAACGGAGGTGGTCATCATAGGCAGGGAATAAAGGCTAGGAAGCCTCATAGCAGAGGCCGTGGCAGAGCCTCGGAGAACAGGGGGTATCTGGAGAGACTGTGGCCTCCACTTTGGCATAGTTCATCAGCAACCTTCCCTGACTCCCTCTGTGAGAGCAACTCTTGGGGCCCTTCTCTGTGGGGATGGAGGGCAGGTGTTAGAGTGGACCTGAGACTTGGAGCTGCAGGAGCAGCAGAACACAGGGCTTCCAGACAGCTGTGGAGGGGACGATGATGGCAGGCCTGAGCCTGTGCACCTGGGTCCCTGGAGGCCCAGCTCCTCCCTCCTTTCTGAGCTAGGCAGCAGCCATTCTTGGCTAGGCCCCCAGAGTGCTGAGCTCCCTTGCCCAAGCAGGCATTGGTGGAGGGAGGGGGGCCTGGACCAGGCTGATGTTGGAGCCAATTGGTCTGCAGTTTGCAACAGCAGCATTTAGAATTCAGTTTAGCTCTGGGGAAGAACTTTTTTAGAGGAAGTCCAAAAGTCAGACTGACTGGGTCCAGGGTAACTTTTTAAATTTTGTAACTAGAGGGGGCTTCCTGCTCATTTACCACCATGTCTCCTAATTTGGAGGAAATTCATAGCCCTTGGAGATGGAACATCCATGGGGGATGAGTAGGAGAAGGGGCTTCATGGGAGCCCTTTCCTGTGCAGGAGTTGAGAACAGAGTTCCAGGGCTATCTACTCTGGCACCCCTTGCCTGGTCTCTTGTGACCCTAATCACACAGGTCTGAGGTTTGCTGTTCCTGGATTACCAGGCCCTGAATCCAGCTTAGGAAGCTATTTGTGGCTGAGGGTTATAGAGCAGTTGTGCTCTGAGCCCTTGGCCACTCTGCCCCTCATTCCGACCTGACCCTGGGTCCCAGGCTTCATCCTTCCTAGAAGGGAGGGAGTGGCCATGGTGTTGGGAGCCATAGGCATCCCCTGTTCTACTTCCTCTCGGAACAGAGGGGTTAACAGACTGAGTTTGCAGTAGAACAGACTGAGGTCATACTGCAGGAGGTTGTTCCAAAATGACAAGAGAGGTTCTAAGAGTTGGAGAATGAGAGGGCCTTACAGGTAGCTGGGAGTTTGGCAACTGGCATGCTGCTCCGAATCTGTCACTTCCTCTCCCTGTGCCTTCTTTCTAAATCTTTGTACGAGTGCTTACGTTCCATGAAAATAATTTGAGTACAAGGTGAGGTAGGGCCTGGCCACTCTATTATCCCTCCATTCTGCCCCATGGCAGACAGGACAGGGCTCAGGGCCCTGCCTCTTCTCTAAGCCTTATGTAGTTCCTGCTGGGGCCCAACATGCCAGATGGTTGCCAGGAGGGCTTCCTGGAGGGGGCTACCCCAGGCTTGGGGAAAAGTCAGGCCTGGGGAAGAGAGAATAACTGTATATTCACTTCCTCTTCCTGCCCAAGAGGAATAGGAGGTAGTCCAGGGCCCTGGAGGGTGATTTCCGGGCCTCTGGGCCAGCAGGGGAGGATGTGGTGCTGTGCAGGCTGCAGTCTCCCACTGCACCTCTCTGCTGCTTCCTATGTGCTGCCAGGACCTCCCTGGGCCTTTGCAGTTGCTTC
The DNA here is from genome assembly GCA_027257055.1 of Cephalopachus bancanus. NCBI lineage: Eukaryota > Metazoa > Chordata > Mammalia > Primates > Tarsiidae > Cephalopachus > Cephalopachus bancanus. The sequence goes on along the minus strand of JAPVLO010000536.1, from coordinate 606,512 downwards.
TGCAAGAGAATGAGGGTTAGCTCAGGCCCTGGAGGTTCCTGAGCTGTCTTAGGCAAGGCCTCCCACTGTTCTTGGTTCTCCTTTTGGGCCTGAGGAGCTCTGACCCCCATCCACACCCCTGCTGCACCTGCTATACCCTCTTCCTGGCCTAGCCTGTGCTATTCTCTGTGGGGTCAGGAGTACTTTCTCTGTGGAGGTGGCTCAGAGCCAGGGCTGGATAGATGACCTCTAAAGGGGTTCCCTCTGTTTGCTAAGACTTTCTCCCATTTGGAGATCAACAAAGGATGGGAGCAAAGTTGGCTGCCTTCCCCCCATATCCTAGGCTCTGGGCTTGAGTCAGCAGAGCTTTAGCTAAGCTGCTTAATGGAGCTGGGCTCGCATAAGCTGCTTACAGAAAGAGGAGGGGGCTGGGGTGAGGAGGAACAGGGAAGGGGTTGTTCAGCACTACCCTTATCAGGGAAAGTCCTCTCGACATCAGCCTTGCCAACACATCTAGATGTAATATCTAGATCCCCCGGCCGTGGGGCAGGGGTGTGGTTATCCTCCAGAGAAGGACTGTGTCTCTCCCAAGATGGAGCTGTATCACCCCCTTTAAAGTGAAGTCCCCAAAAGCAGGGCTGTGTCTTCTCTCATGCTGGGGCTTCCCACCAGGCTGGAGACCCCATTCTCCCAAAGGCACCCAGGTAGCCCTAGCAGAGGAGGGGCCAAAATAAGGACCCCCAACTCCAGGGAAAGTGGCCTTGTCCTCTACCCTTCTATGTCCTGCCCTGACCTCCAGAGACCACTAGGATGGGGCTGACCATCCCCCATTAGGTCCCTATAGGGCTCTTCCACATTGTGGGGGCTCCTTCAAGGCAGGGGCTCACTTCCCGCTTTCTGGAGGCTAGTGATCCTAGGGATCAGGGAAAGTGGTAGGTAGTCTGGGGTCCCACAAAAGTTGAACTGGCAGCAGGGATTTTGGGCCTCTTCCTTGGTCAGCTCTCTGTCTCCCCTAGATTACCTCTGCTCCCCTGAGGAGAATATCTACAAGATCGACTTCGTCAGGTTTAAGATTCGGGACATGGACTCAGGCACTGTCCTCTTTGAAATCAAGAAGCCCCCAGCCTCAGGTGAGTGGGCCATTGACAAGGGCAGGTGGGCAAAAGCTGTGGGGTGGGCTGCCCAGAAACTCCTTGAGCCACAGAGGAATCAGAGCAGAGCTGGGGCTTGATCTCCAGCATGATTCTCAGGAGTCTGCAGGCGGGAGGCCTTTTTTCCTTCCCATCTGTTTCTGGGATTGAACATCTTGGGAGGATAGTCCTGCCTCTTTGGTCCTGCCAGCCTGCCCTCTGCAGGGCTCCCTGGGAACTGCACCCCCAGAGGCTTCAGGCCACTACATCCTGTGGCTCTAGAGACTTCCGAGGAAATTGGTGATTTGCTGACCCAGAACCCCCAGGTGGCACAACTTGGCCAATAGTCTGAACCCTCAGTGTGCACCAGAATCTCCTGGGGAGTTTTAAAAAAGACAGACAGGGGCCTGGGGTGGAACCCTGGGTGGGCAGGGGCCTAGCCTGAAGTCCACTGAGCCCAGCTGGGGTACATTGCAGAGCGGTTGCCCATCAACCGGCGGGACCTGGACCCCAATGCTGGGCGCTTTGTCCGCTACCAGTTCACGCCTGCCTTTCTCCGTCTGAGGCAGGTGGGAGCCACGTGAGTCACCGGGCTGGGGGTGAGGGCTGGTGAGGGGGAGAGGGTGGGAGTGAGCCCTTGCTGAGTCCCTGCTGAGCCTCTCTTCTGGGTGGCCTGTCCTGAACCTGGCTGGCTGACTGACTTCAGGCCCAGGCTCATCCCTGCCCCTTCTCTTGCTCAGGGTGGAGTTCACAGTGGGAGACAAGCCCGTCAACAACTTCCGCATGATCGAGAGGCACTACTTCCGCAACCAGCTCCTCAAAAGCTTTGACTTCCATTTTGGCTTCTGCATCCCCAGCAGCAAGAACACCTGCGAGCACATCTACGACTTCCCCCCTCTCTCTGAGGAGCTGAGTACGTGGGTCTCGTGGAAGCAGGGGAAGAGGGGGACATGTAGAGAGCAGGCCGGTGGTAGGGGTGCTTGTGGGTCTGACCCCTTTTCTTCTTGCCCTGAGTCTCTTGTATCTGGCACTGTTCCATATCCCCTGTAGAGAAACGGGCTCAAAGAGGCTGGGGAGCTTTCTGGGGTTGTTCAGCTGTCCCTGTCCCCTAGACCTGAAGGTTCCACAGTGGCCTGACTCAGACTCCTGACCTTCACCCGGCCTGGCTGGGCCTCTCTTGCAGTCAGTGAGATGATCCGCCACCCATATGAGACACAGTCCGACAGCTTCTACTTCGTGGATGACCGGCTGGTGATGCACAATAAAGCAGACTATTCCTACAGCGGGACACCCTGACCCCCAAACCACTCCCTACCTAGGAGGCCCTGGTCCTGGGCCCTGTGCTGTGACCTCCCTAACACTCACCTCTTAACCTCAAGTCTTCTGCTTGGGGAGTGCTCCAGGAGCTCCAGACCCTGAGTCATCGTGGGGAGGAAGGGTACCTGGTGTCCCCAGTCCAAGCCCATGAAACCCATGGGGCCCACCATGAGGGGTGAGGTCGTAGGGAGGCTGTTTGCCTCCATGTCCAGGAAGACCTAAGAGAGGAGCAGCCAGGACTTCTGGACAGTGTAGCTGGGCCCTCTTGGGCCCAAGTTTCAGAATAGTGTTCCCCTATCCAGGCTGTGACTAGGCCAGGGCAGGGATTCATTCCCTGTCCCCAGCCCACCACCCTCAGGCCATTTAGAGCCGTACCTTTACAAAGATCCACAGTGGAGCCTGACTGCCAAGCTGCCCAAGGGAGTCTGGGCCCTGGACCCAGCCCCATTCTCCCCCTTTAGGGGCTGAGACACTGCCTGAGGTGTGGAAGGGACCGGCCTGTGGTAGGTGCTGGACCAACTGTATATAGTTTTCAATAAACTTTCTCCTTTTCTGTTCTCTGGTGTGCACCAGCCTCTGTGTGTATGGGTAAGGGGGACAGTGTAGGCAGCCGTGTGCTTGAGAGGGTAAAAGTCTCTTGCCGGGCGCAGTGGCTCACCCCTGTAATCCCAGCACTTTGGGAGGCCAAGATGAGAGGATTGCCTGAACTCAGGGGTTCGAGACCAGCCTGGGAAACTTGGCGAGACCTCCTTTCTACAATAAGTAAAAAAATTAACTGAGCGTGGCGGCACATGCCTGTAGTTCATCTACTTGGATGGCTAAGGCAGAAGGATCGCCTGAGCCCAGCAGGTGGAAGCTGTGGTGGCTGTGAGTGTGCCACTGCACTCCAGCCAGGGTGAGATTCTGACTCAAAAACAAAAGTCTCCCTGCCTTCTAGTGCCCTCTGACTCCCAGGTCTTCGCATCCCCTGATTCTCTGTATCCTGACACTACACTTGGCATCTAGATCAGCACTGAGGACATGTTGGGACTGGAAAGGGTTTCCAGTGGTGAGGAAGGAGACTCAGGCCCTGAGAGAGGAAGCTTTGGCCCAAGTCATCGCTAACCCTGGCAGAAGGCTCTGAACTTGGGTGGGAGTGCAAGTGTGAAGGAGGCAGCCTTGTCATCTATCTACCCTCCCTGACCCCAGACGTCACTGGGTTGTGCTCTTAGTCCTCATCAGAGAAGGTTTGGCTAAGGCCTGGCGCCGTCTCCTTGCCCTCAGCTGCTTTGGGGAGCACCCTTGCTGGGCAGCCCTGTAACACTGCCCTCACCCTCAGCCCCATGCCAGATCAGGGGAGGGGACTGCTTCATGGAGAAATTCGAGAACAGGTAGGCAGACAGCTCGCCTCAGCATTCACACTGTTCCCAGGCCCTCCTTCAGATATGCCTGGTGCCAGCCCACTCTCTGGGCTGAGGAGCTCTGGCCCTAGGAAGCCCAGAAGTGCTGGAATTCAGCTTGTTCTGTGGAGCATTTGCTGGAAGCCGGGATCTGCACTGAACTCTGGGAATTCTAAAATGACTAAGACATGGGAATATAGAACAAATTGGACCAGGCATACGGGGAGCAAGAGTCAGTCATCCTGCTTGGAGTGTTCTGGGGAGGACTCTCAGAGGGGGCAGCACCAGAGCAGATGCTTGCGATAGGAAGAGATGGGGGAGAGAATGTTTCAGGGCAGGGAACAGCACAAGCAAAGGCTTAGAGGCACGAGCCTCAAGACAGAGCCTCAAGAGCTAGGGTTGTTCCAAGAAAAGTGGGGAGCCCCTGAGGAAGATTAAGCAGGCACGGTCTGATCAGATTATCTCTGAATACTGAGTGAAGGGTAGATTGGAAATAATTTAAGACTTATAATAATAACAGCCAAGATTTATTTATTTATTTATTTTTTGAGTTGGAGTCTCACTCTTTCACCCAAACTGGAGTGCAGTGGCACGCTCCTAGCCATCGCAGCCTCGACCTGCTGGGCTCTGGGGATCCTTCCGTCTCAGCCTTCCAAGTAGCCAGAACTACAGGCACATGCTACCATGCCCGGCTAATTTTTGATTTATTGTAGAGATGAGGCCTCGCCAAGTTGCCCGGGTGGGTCTTGAACCCACGGGCTCAGGCAATCCACTCACCTCAGCCTCCCAAAGTGCTGGGATTACAGGCTGAGCCACTGAGCCCAGCTGACAGCCAAGATTTATTGAGTACCAGGCCCAGAGCTGGGTGCCTTACACATGCTAACACATATAACGCTCACAGTCATTTCTAAGGAAGGCACTTTCATTATGCCCATTTTACAGAAAATGTAGGTCCATAGAGGTTAACTTGCCCAGCCAGTGTTGCACAGCTAACATCTGCTAAGCAACAGAGCCAGGATCTGAATCTAGGCAGTCTGGCTCCATGCACTGCCATACGGGGAGTGGTGAGGAGGGTGTTGCAGTAATTCAGGTGAGCAAAAGGGAGCCTGAATTAGGTCAGTATCCACAGAGATGGAGAGAAGTAGATGAAGATTTTTAAAAGGTGACATCGCCAGGACTGGTGGCTGATTGGATGGGTGGGTTGGAGGGAAGGAGGAGTTGAAACTGGTTGCCTGGTTTGTGACCTGGGTGCTGGGAGGGATAGAGGAGCTGTCACTGGGCCGGGAACGCAGGTTGGATCAGGGTGGGTGCTAGAAGGAGATGGTGAGTTCAGGTTGGGACATGCTGTGGTGTGGTATGGGCACCTTGGAAGAAATGACCAGATGGTAGGAAGTTTGGGCCTGAGACCAGGAAGGGAATAAGAGCTGGAGGTGGTGGCTGTGGGAGGTCACTGGCCACACAGTGATCGCTAAGGCTGTGATGGGGCTGAGATTACGGGATCCTCTTCTGTCACTACTGGTAGTGAGCTAGGGGCAAGGGTGCCAAATGTCCTGTGATTGTTTGAACTCTCTTAAATGATGCTAATAGTCTCCCACCCCATAATTGAGGGTCCTTGAATAAGAATTTGTCATCCTAAGGAAGGCCAGAGGGAGAGGAACCAGCAATGGAGACAGGAGCAGACATTAGTGAGAGTGGAAGCAGCTTTGTTGGGAACTAAGGGAAGAAAGGATTTTACCCTGTAGCAAGTGGTAAGGAACTGTCAGTTGCCACCAAGGTGTGGGAGAAGCATGTGGGACAAGAATGTGGGAGGTCGGGGGAGGGGATTTGTCTGCAGATGAGGCTGTATAAATACACAAGTACAGTGTGAGAGTTTTATTGTTGTCGTTTAAGGGGTTACAAGTCTGCAGAGAAACTGTAGCAAGGAAGAGAAATCTGCACTGGTGTCAGGAGAAGACCTCCCCCCCACCGCTCTGATGCTAGTCTCCACTGCAGCTGCTAAGTAGAGCTGGGCTGAGGTTCTAGGTTGGGCCTGCTGCATTTCCACCTTCAGACAGGGAGGAAGTTCCCCATTCTGGGGTTCTCATCCCTGGAGCAGGCACTCGGTTGGCACTCAACCCAAGGAGAGGCTTGTGTCCCCTGGACTGGGATGAGACTCGGCTGGGAAAAGCCTTAGCCAGCCCCCACCCCATCAAGTCTTCCTACTTCTGGCACTGGTCCTGCTGCTAATGGTGCAGCTTGCTGCCTTTAGTTCCTGGCACGTTCCATAGGAAACTGGAGGATCACTGAGCAGGAGAAGGAGGAAGAAAGGGTGGGAGTAGGGCTAGCCTTGGCTCTGATGCTAAGCTGTTGACCTTGAAGGGGTTAGTCCCTTCTGTCTCTCTGAAGTGGGCTAGTCATTTTTGCTTTGACTCTTCAGGGTGTCAAGAGGATCCTGTCCCTGGTAGAGCAGGCAGGCCCCAATATGAAAGGGAAACCCATCATGCATACCTTCCTGGGCTGGCCTGCAGGGTGCCCACTGGGACTGTCAAACCACTTGTTAAAATATTGAGATGCAGTCGGGCATGGTGGCTCATGCTTGTAATCTCAGCACTTTAGGAGGCCGAGCCAGGAGGATTACCTGAACTCAGGAGTTCAAGACCAGTTTAGGTGACATAGCAAGACCTCATCTCTACAAAACATAAAGATATTAGCTAGGCATGGTGGTGTGCTCCCACAGTCCCAGCTGCTCAGGAGGTGGAGACAGGAGAATTGCCTGAACTCAAGAGGTAAAGGCTACAGTGAGATGTGATCATGCCACTGCACTCTAGCCTGAGTGGCAGAGTGAGACCCTAACTCAAAAAAAAAAAGAAAGAAAGAAAAAGAAAAAGATTGAGATGCGTCCCTTCTGGTTGGTAAAGAGCTGCTGGCCCTGGTCCCCAGTGCCTTCCATCCTAGCCTGGCCCCTCCTAAGTTACCCACCTTCTCTCTGCCATCCAGCAACTAAGACAAGGGTGTTTTACTTTTTTATGTGCCACAGACTCTCTTGTTGTCAATCTGCTAATGCAGTAAAAGGTTTTTAAGAATATAAACCGGGCTCGGTAGCTCAGCCTGTAATCCCACGCCTTTGGGAGGCTGAGGTGAGTGGATTGCCTGAGCCCGTGGGTTAGAGACCCGCGTGGGCAACTTGGCGAGACCTCATCTCTACAATAAATCAAAGTGAGCCGGGCGTGGTAGTGCGCGCCTGTAGTTCCAGCTACTTGGAAGGCTGAGGCGGAAGGATGGCCGGAGCCCAGCAGGTCGAGGCTGCGGTGGCCGGGAGCGGCCACTGCACTCCAGTCTGGGTGACAGAGTGAGACTCCAACTCAAAAAAAAAAAAGAGTATAAAATACAGCTGGGCTCAGTGGCTCAGCCTGTAATCCTGCACTTTGGGAGGCTGAGGTGAGTTAATTGCCTGAGCCCATGGGTTCGAGACCCGTCTGGGCAACTTGGCTAGACCTCATCTCTACAATAAATCAAAAAAATTAGCCAGACGTGGTAGCGCTTGCCTGTAGTTCCAGCTACTTGGAAGGCTGAGGCGGAAGGATCACCGGAGCCCAGCAGGTTGAGGCTGCGGTGGCCGGGAGTGTGCCACTGCCCTCCAGCCTGGGCAACAGAGTGAGACTCCAATTCAAAAAAAAAAAAAAGAATATAAAATATTATGTAGCCAGGCTTGGTGGCTCAGCCTGTAATCCCAGCACTTTGGGAGGCTGAGGTGAGTGGATTGCCTGAGCCTGCGGGTTCGAGACCCGCCTGGGCAACTTGGTGAGACCTCATCTCTACAATAAATCAAAAATTAGCCGGGCGTGGTAGCGCATGCCTGTAATTCCAGCTACTTGGAAGCCTGAGGCAGAAGGATCGCCGGAGCCCAGCAGGTCGAGGCTGCGGTGGCTGGGAGCGGCCACTGCACTCCAGTCTGGGCGACAGAGTGAGACTCCAACTCAAAAAAAAAAAAAAAAATTATGTAATCCTATAGATTTTATGTAATAAAAACTAGATACAATTGGGCCTCTGTGACCATAGGATCACATCTATGAAGTCAACCAACCATGGATCAAAAATATTCAAAAAATAATTGTGTTTGTACTGAACATGTACAGATTTTTTTATTGTTATTATTCCCTAAACAAAACGGTATAGCTAGCCAGGCGTGATAGTGCAAGTCTGTGGTTCCAGGTACATGGAAGGCGAAAGGATCGTCTGATCCCATCAGGTCAAGGATGTGGTGACAGAGTGAGACTTTGACTCAAAAAAAAAAAAAAAAAAAAAAGGTCAGGCACGGTGGCTCACCCTGTAATCCCAGCACTTTGGGAGGCTGAGGCAAGAGGATTGCCTGAGCCCAGGAGTTCGAGACCAGCCTGGGCAACTTGACTAGACCTTGTATCTATAATAAGTCAAAAAATAAGCCTGTGGGAATGTATGCCTGTCATTCCAGTTACTTGGAAAGCTGAGGCAGAAGGATTGCCTAAGTCCAGCAGGTCGAGGCTGTGGTGGCCATGAGTGTGCCTTTGCACTCCAGCCTCGGCAACAAGAGTGAGACTCGTTCGTGACCCGCCTGGGCAACTTGGCGAAACCTCATCTCTACAGTAAGTCAAAAATTAGCCGGGCGTGGTAGCGCGCGCCTGTAGTTCCAGCTACTTGGAAGGCTGAGGTGGAAGGATCGCTGGAGCCCAGCAGGCGAGGCTGCAGTGGCCGGGAGAGGCCACTGCACTCCAGTCTGGGCAACAGAGTGAGACTCCAACTTAAAAAAAAAAAAGAGTGAGACTCCAACTCAAAAGTAAATAAACAAACACACATACACACATAAATAAATAAAATACAGTGTAGCGATCATTTACACAGCCTTTACCTTGTACTATTATTAAGTAATCTAGAGACGATTTAAAGTATGTGGAAGGATGTGCATAGGTTATATGTAATCACTAAACCATTTCATATCAGGAAGTTGAGCATCTGTGGATTTTGGAATTTGTGGAAGGTCCCAGAACCAATCTCCCACAGATACTAAGGAATGGCTGTATAGATGTGTGTGTATCCATACAGTCATGCACTATGTAATAATGTTTCTGCCAACAATGAACTGCATATATGATGGTATTTCTACAAAGTTATAATACCTTATCTTTACTGTACCTTTTATATGTTTTTATACACAAATACTTAACTTTGTGTTACAAATGCCTTCAGTATTCAGTACAGTAGCATACTGGACAGGCTTGTAACCTAGAAGCAATAGTCTATACCCTATAGCCTAGGTGTAGAGTAGGCTATACCATCTAGGTTTGTGTAAGTGTATTACATGATGTTTACACAATAATGAAATTGCCTAAGAACAATTCCTCAGAACATATGCCCTTGTTAAGTGACACATGGGTATGTTTGTATATTTATAAAATATGAGCTCTTGCTATGTTGCCCAGGTTGGTCTCGAACTTCTGAGTTCAAGCAATCCTCTCCCCTTGGTCTCCCAAAGTGCTAGGACTACAGGCATGAGCCACCATGCCTGATTTGTATATTTATATATTCTGTAATACCTATAATATACTGTGAAAATAGCTGTGATTTCTTTCTTTTTTCTTTCCTTTTGAGACAGGGTCTTGCTCTGTTGTCCAGGCTGGAGTGTAGAGGTGCAGTCATAGCTCACTGCATCCTTAAACTCCTGGATTCAAGTGATCCTCCCGCCTCAGCTTTCTGAATAACTGGGACTACAGGCCATGCCTCCATGCCTAGCTAAATTTTTATTTTTTCAGAGATGAGGTCTCGTGTTGCCCAGGCTTGTCTCAAACTCCTGGGTTCAAGAGATCCTCTGGCTTCGACCTCCTAAAGTGTTGAGATTACAAATGTGAACCATTATACCAGCCCGAGATTTTATTTTTTTTGTTAGTAAGAGTCACACTCTGTCGCCCAGGCTGGAGTGCTTTGGCACTCTCACAATCACCGCAGCCTCGACCTGGTGGGCTCAGGTGATCCTTCTGCCTCAGCCTTCCAAGCAGCTGGAACCACAGGCATGTGTCACCATGCCTGGCTAATTTTTAAATTTATTGTAGAGATGAGGTCTCGCCATGTTACTCAGACTGGTCTCCAACCCCTGGGCTCAGGCAATCCTCTTACCTCCGTCTCCCAAAGTGATGGGATTACAGGCCTGAGCCACTGCGCCTGGCCCAGCCTGTGATTTTTAATGACAAAGTCACAGGTATTGCTAAAACTATTGTGATTTAGCTGGACTCGGTGGCTCAGCCTGTAATCCCAGCACTTTGGGAGGCTGAGGTGAGTGAATTGCCTGAGCCCACGGGTTCGAGACCCGCCTGGGCAACTTGGCAAGACCTCATCTCTACAATAAATCACAAATTAGCTGGGCGTGGTAGCGCATGCCTGTAATTCCAGCTACCTGGAAGGCTGAGGTGGAAGGATCACCAGAGCCCAGCAGGTTGAGGCTGCGGTGGCAGGGAGCATGCCACTACACTCTAGTCTGGGTGACAGAATGAGACTCCAACTAAAAAAAAAAAAACCAAAAAAAATCTATTGTGATTTGCTGTTGACATTCCTAATGGAGGGAAATGTTGAATTTCAGGAAAAAATAAGTGAAGATGAAGATGTAATTGTTCTTTCGTTTAAGTTCCTGGACCTGGGAATTCTAACCCATTTTGGAATCCTCACATTCTGAATCCCTGAATAAAATGGTTAATTCTTCCTAAATAGGGGTCTTGGAACTGGGTGCAGTGACTCATGCCTATAATCCCAGCACTACAATAAATCAAACAATTAGCTGGGTGTGGTTGCACGCACCTGTGGTTCCAGCTACTTGGAAGGCTGAGGCAGAAGGATCACCAGAGCCCATCAGGTTGAGGCTGTGGTGGCAGTGAGCATGCCACTGGACCCCAGCCTGGGCGACAGAGTAAGACTCTGACTCAAAAAACAAAAGAGGCCGGGCACAGTGTCTCACGCCTATAATCTCAGCAATCTGGGAGGCTGAGGTGAGAAGATTACCTGAGCCCGTGGTTTCAAGACCAGCCAGGGCAACTTGGCAAGACCTCATCTCTACAATAAATCAAAAAAATTAGCCGGGTGTGGTGGTGTGTGCCTGCAGTTCCAACTACTTGGCAGAAGGATCGCCTGAACCCAGCAGGTCAAGGCTGTAGTGACCATGAGTGTGTCACTGCACTCCAGCCGGGGCAACAGAGTGAGATTTCAACTCAAAAAAAAAAAAAAGAAGAAGAAGAAGAAGAAAAAAATAGGGGACTTGGAGACCCTGCATCCACCCACGGATTGCTGCTCTTCTACTGATGGCTAAATGCCTGCTGTGGGGTGGCCAGCAGAGGGCAGCATATGAGCAAAAAGGTGAGGCTCATCTCAGAGTGGAGCCGAGGCCCAGTTTAAAAGGTCTGAGGGCCAAGTCTGGTTACAAACAAGCAAACCAACAGGCAAGCACACAACTAGACCCAAGTCCTGTCTACTTCCTACCTGTTTTCATTGCATTGGGGGGCCGGTTGACGCACAACTGTGCTGAGTGGGCCCATGGGACAGAGGTCTGACCGAGGGCTTCCTGAAGGAGATGTCTTTTGCTCATTGCCTAGGCTGGGGGCACAGGGTAGATTTCTCTGAGCTCCCATGGTCCCAAGATCTGAAGTAAGCAAGTGGGTTCCAGTAAAGTTCTCCCAGGAAACATTTGTCCTGTCCTTGGGGATCTGAGCATCAAGGACCAGGGCTGGACAGAACTGGGGTGCAACATCACTTGCAGGTTTGACAGAGAGCCTTTGCCTCCTCCCTAGACAGCCAGGGCCAGGCTGGGGCAGTGGACCTTCCTCCTGGGTGCACCAGCCATCCATGTCTTCCCCCATGTCCTACCCCAGCCCTCCAGCCCTGTACCCAGACTTAGACCCTCTCTGGCGGGGAGCATGCTAAGGTACGGTGGGGTTCTATTGTGGGGTCTTTTGCAGAGCTATCCTCTCAGAGGTAGGTGTTAGCTGGCCCCCAGGCCTGGCCCCCAGAAGGACCTTCTAAGCAGAGGCCCCACCTGTGGCGACTCTATGACCTGGTATTCACGTATGTGCTTTTGGTTCCCACATCTGCCCCCTCCTCTTGAGACAGAGCTGAAGGGCTGCCTCTCAGGCTGCCCCTTTGGTGACACCAGCCCACCTGGAGATGGTACCTGGGGGGTGATTCTGAAGTGGTAGCAAATGAGACCCTGACCTTCCAAAGAGCACCATCCCGGGCTAGCAGTGCACACCACACCAGGCTGTGCTCCATTCTTATCACCTATGGAACCCGGGGCCCAAACTACTGGGCATCTCTCCCAGTCAGGGACAGATGGCGGGGAAGAAAGGCACAGACTAGGCAGGGTGGTGACCTTTTCTTGTGTGAGGAGATTGAAGGGTGCAAGGAGGGAGGCGGCAGATCTCGGTAGGAAGGGGTGTGGGGGGCGGGCATCCTCTCCCTTCTTCTAGGCAGGGCAGCCTCTTCTTTGAATCTTTGTGGAGGTTCCCTGGGAAAAGGCCCTGCCCACCTACTTCTCAGCCTCCCCAACCTGGCCAGGAAGTCCTCCTAGAGGCTTCACTCTATGGATTGGGAAACTTCATAGTTCTGGGTGGGGTTGGCTGTGACAACATAGGCCCAGGGCATCTACCATCAGAGTGGCCTGGCTTTTCTGCCCAGAGACAGGAGGTTCAGAAATGAAGGCTCAGCAGTGAGACCACAAGGCACTTGCTTTATTGTTCCAGGACAAGGGGACAAGGGCAGGCCATGGAGGGATCTGCTTGTGCCTCATATGAGCCTGGGGCCAACCTCTGGAGGTGCTTGTTACCACCGACCCAGAGTAGACTGAGACTCCCACTAGTGGGCGTTGGGCTCATGGCAGACTCCTGGGCCACACCCTATAGCTCCAGGGGGATCCCCTGTGCTTCCTGGATATCCTGGGTCTGCCAAGCAGTCAAAGAGGTGGGGGTATGGGTGCTTCCCTGACACCCTGTGCCGGGCTTCTCCTCCCTGAACACCCAGGCTGCCTGAGACAGTTGAAAGTAACTACAGATGCTCCTCGACTTATGATGGTGCTACATGTGGCTAAATCTATCCTAAGCTGAAATACCGTAAGTCAAAGTGCATTCTGGACTTACGATATTTTCAATTTATGGTAGCTTTATCGGATATAACCCTCTCCTGAGTTAAGGAACGTACTGAATGTGTATCGCTCTCATACCATCGTAAAGTCAAAAAGCATACATCGAACCGTTAAGTCAACATTGTTAAGGTTGGAAGCTGGGACCTAAACTATATGAACTTTTCTTTCTAGAGGAGTGAGACTGTGGTGACCTGGAGGGGGTCGTTTCTTCACCCAGGACTGGGAGAAGAGGACATTTTCAAGTTTCCAAGGGCAAGGGCTTTTCCAAACACTGTGTCGGAACTGGGCTCAGTTTGGTCCTCGGCAGGTGTCGCCCCTCCTGCGTGTCACCCTGGCGGAGGCTGGACAGAATGTGTATGAGGATGGGCAGAGCCTGGCAGAGCAGATGCTGCTAAGTAGCAGCCCCTGGGGCAGGGTGTCCACAAAACAACTTGAAGAGGAGCTCTCTAACTTCTTCTTGCTGGGCTGCTGGGATGACGGTGGGAGAATAAATACAGGGGACTTCTGGGAAAGAACGTGACTGGAGGGGGCCAGATCTGCAGAGCACATGGATGTCAGAATGGGGGTCTGGGGTGGGGGGAAATCTTTGGCCCGGCACAGGGGCCCTGAGCTTGTGGTAAGCAAAGCCCTCATCTCTCAGCTGCCCCGGAAATGAAGTCGGGCTCTCTGTGCTGTAGCATTGATTCCTCCGGGTATAAGGTATGTGGGTGGGTGTCTGTCTGAGTAACAGTGTGTGCAAGATGCTGAAGTGTGGATGAGTGTGAGCTGGGGAAAGCATGTTTTCTTCTTGCCCAGATGCTTGCTCTGCAGGGCCCCCGAGTGACCAGCTGAACCACTATGTGGCAGAAATGTGGAGGGGCAGTATCCCGCGTGGTGTCCTCTGTGCCCCCTGCTGCCAGATAACAAACACGTTGGCTGAGTGGCACAGGGGACAGGTAGTGTTTTCCTTCCTTGACCTTTAAGGTGAGCCCGATGTGGGCGGCCAGCCGGGACTTCCAGACTAGGCAAAGACTGGAGCTGATGGCAGGCATAGCTCACGCCAGGGCCATGGGCTTGGAGCTGGGGCTGAGGTACATGGAGGGGCCAGCAGGGGCCGAGGGGGGTGTGGGCTCCAGCTCCATGAAGGCCGAGTACAGGGTGGTGAGGTGCAGGTCACCCAGCGCCCCGGAGCCCCCGCTGCCTGGTGCTGCCAGGTCACCTGCTGTACTGCCTGTCTCTGCCAGACAAGGCCCAGGGGGAAAGCAGTGGGGTGGAGGTGGGGGCAGCGTCATCGAAGATGGTGTCGGTGATGAGGTCACCAGTACCAGGGGATCGAGGGCCAAGCTGTCATCCTTCAGCTGTTCCCACAGGTTTCCTAGTTGGGGGAGATGGGAAAGGAAGATCAGTTGTCACTGGGAGGTCACCAGAGGAGCCCTGTCGGCCCCACTTCCTGAGGTTCTCACATGTGTAGTGAGCAGGGTTGGGGTGACACTGACTGGGACAGACCCTGGCACTAGCTATGTGACCCCAGGAAGCTGTGGAACCTCTCTGAGCCTCAGATTCCTCTTTCCCTGTAGCACAGTCTGGACACCATAGATCCAGATGACCTCTGTGGCCTTTTGGTGGGGAGGGGGGGCATTGGGGAAAGGCCAATATTTGAGAACAGCCTACTGGAAGTGTTGATGCAAATGCTGTGCACTCCAGGGTTAGCCTGGGGGGACCCCCAGGACCTCTTCATCCTGGTTCCTGCCCGGGCTCCCAAGGGAGGTACATCTACAGCCCAGACCAAGGATCTTCCCACAGTGCTCTGCCAGACCCAGTGAGGATGGGTATGGCTCCCTGGGCCTCCTCTACTGCGGATGGGAGCAGAACCAGGAAGCACACCTGAGCCTCCTCCATCCAGGGATGGGAGCAGAGCCAGGAAGCACACCTGATTCGGGGGTGGGGGGGGGAACAGTGCTGCCACCTGAACCCCCCTCCTGCCATGTGACCTGCATCAAGGCAGGCCAGGGCCTGGGGCTCCTGCCCTGGGAATCTGGGCTGCAGAGTTTGGAGGAAGAGGGCTGGACTAAACCCTGGACTGGATTTGGCTGCCCGGGCTCCAGTCCCAGCTCTTTCTAGCCAGTGACTGTGAGTGAATTACTAAACCTCTGTGCTCCTGTGAAGTGGGTTTACTAGCCCCTCCTGTCCTCTAGACCCCGATGAGAGAGCACGTGTCAAGCAGCTAGCATGATGCCTGATATTCAGTAGGGGCTCAAGGAAATGTTTTATCATATCTCACGTGTCTGTAGCTTCCTCTGAGGCTTTTCGAGCCCTGCTTATCCCTTTGGGACTGGGCTGAAGATCTATATGCACTTCTTTTTTTTGGGGGGGTGGAGTCTCACTCTGTCGCCCAGACTGGAGTGCAGTGGCCGCTCCCGGCCACCGCAGCCTCGACTTGCTGGGCTCCGGTGATCCTTCCGCATCAGCCTTCCAAGTAGCCAGAACTACAGGCATGCGCTACCAAGCCTGGCTAATCCACTCACCTCAGCCTCCCAAAGGTGTGGGATTACAGGCTGAGCCACTGAGCCCGGCGCGCTCTCTTGCTCTCGCGCTCTCTCTCTCTCTCTCTCTCTCTCTCTTGCCCAGGCTGGAGTGCTGGAGTGCAGGGGCACGATCACAGCTTATCATAGCCTCAACCTCCTGGGCTCAGGCAATCTTTCCACCTCAGCCTCCTGAGTAGCTGGAACTACAGGCATGTGCCACCACACCCAACTAATTTTTTTGATTTTTTGTAGAAACGGGGTCTCACTATGTTGCCCAGCCTGGTCTTGACCTCCCGAGCTCAAGCAATCCTCTCACCTCACTCTTCCAAAGTGCTGGGATTACAGATGTGAGCCACGGCGCCCGGCCACACTTTTCTAATAGCTTCCTGAGTCCTGGGCTATTTCCCCATCAGATTGGGAGCTCTCTGAAGGTAGCTGCTCCACCTGCTTGTGGATGTCCCCCACTCCTGTGCATGCAGAGGGGCTAGATCTGGGTCATCACTGCCATCCAAACCTCCTGTGGTCAGCCCAGAGCCTGGGAGTGCACTGGAATTTAGATGGAATGTGGGCGTGGCCACATGCAGAGACGGAGCAAGCAAGATGGAGTGGAATGGATAGAACCTCTTTATGTACTTCTATCCCCAAATCTCTGCAGGACTTGTTCAGCTCTGAGCCTTCTACTCATCTAGAGGGAGGATCTCTCTCCTGCTTTAAAAGATGAGCTCTGGCCAGGGTCCCTGGCTTAGCGTGCAATCTCAGCACTTTGGGAAGCCGAGGTGAATGGATTGCCTGAGCCTGTGGGTTTGAGACCAACCGGGGCAACTTGACGAGACCTCATCTCTACAAGAAATCAAAAATTAGCTGGGCATGGTAGTGCGCGCCTGTAGTTCCGGCTACTTGGAAGGCTGAAGTGGAAGGATGGCCAGAGCCCAGCATGTCAACGCTGGAATGGCCATGAGTGTGCCATTGCACTCTAGCTTGGGCAACAGAGTGAGACCCCAACTCAAAAAAAAAAAAAAAAAAAAAGATGAGCTCTGATAAGATGCAAATGCTTCTGGGATATTCAGACTGTCAATCACTAACAATCAGGTATGGAATAGAGCATCAAGCCTTTTCCAGCCTACCCAGAACTGAGAGTGGTTTCAGATGAGGTCAGTTGGAATATGTTTGGGGCCACCAGGAGGAGGGGGACAGGGGCAAGAACATTCATTCCTCTTTGCCCCATGCTCTGAATGGTAGGGAGCAAGTGGGAAACTAGATGACTCCTGCTGGATCGGGACCTCTCCTTCAGTTAACCAGAAACCCAGCAACTCTCAGGCTGCAGCCTGGAGACTTAGAGAGGATGGGTCACACTGTCACCTCTCCAGTCCTGCCCCCTCCCCCTTTGCCACCCTCAGCTCACCCTGGAAGTCAAAGTCGGTGAGAGAGGGGTTGATGGCGTCCAGATCAGTGCCAAGGTCTCCGTCTGGCAGTAGGGTGTCATGCACGGTCCTGGCTGGGGAGGGCTCAGCCAGCAGCTTGGCGCTATGGCTGGGTGGGGTGTGGGCAGGCAAAGGCGAGTCCTGGGGGGTGCCCGGCTGGGCCCGCAGCTCAAGGTGCCCATCGGGTTGCGGGAACAACGGCTGCGGGGGTCCAGGAGGGGCTAGGCCAGGTGAGAGGTGCGGGTATGTCTGCCCATAGCTGGAGGGTGTGTGCCCCCCAAGTAGGTCCTGCAGGGGGTTCTTGCCATGAATGGGGCCCGAAGCTGGGTGGAGTGAGTGCAGCGACTGGGAGAGCCCAGTTGGGGGTGCCAGGGGCCGGATGGGGCCCGAGCTTGCCAACCCAGGGGGCGGACAGCCCAGCAGCGGGGAGCCCAGCTTCTCCCTCTTGTCTCCGATGAGGCTGTCCAGCTCTTCTGAAAGGCCCAAGGGAGAAAGAACATCATGAGATCTCCCTCCTCCCTAGCCACCCCAACCCAGAACTCGCCCAAGCCCTTTCCTCACTCCAGTTCTCTCTGTCTTTCTGGCTCATGGGTACCCTGGACTCTACCTCTCGTGGCATGGCCAGTCTCACCTGGCTTGGCCATGCTTTTGCGCACAGCGATGGGATCTTTCCTCTTCCACTTCTGCAGCTCTTCCTGCATCTTGTCGATCTTGGCCGGATTGAGGGCCCACAGGCAGCCCTTGCGAGAGGAACTGCCAGATTTGTTCTCCACCTTCTCAAAGCACTTGTTGAGGGATAGGTTGTGGCGGACAGAATTCTTCCAGCCATCAGGCGCCGTCTGTCAGTGCAGAGCAAGGCGAGGATTCAAGCTGGGGTCAGGCAGCCAAAGCCGGCTCAGGTTTGAGTTTCAGAACACTCCTCTGGCCCCTCTGGGCACAGAGCTGCCTGCCACCCACTCTGGGGTTTGTCGACCTCCTCCATGGCCAGCCCATGATACCCTTTGGTGGTGGGATAAGAGTGAGCAGGAACCTTGCCCACAATTTATTTCCATCTAAAATCTGCCTTGGTCCTTGCCCCATCCCTGTCTGACACTTAGAGGATCATTGAGGTGATTCAGGAAGGGGGGGCTGATGGACACTCCGGGGGCCTGCTGGCCTGCACATGCCCACCATCTGAAGTTGGACCACTCTCTGCTGGTCTTCAGGCCTGTGCTTGGACCCCTCTGGAAGTGGAACTCCCTACTCCGAGGTCTTCTGGGCCAGCTCTCCACAGATAATTCAGGGTGAGCTACAGAATGCGTCTCTCCTAGGACTGCCTCATCTCCTCTGGGGCAAACTTGGGAGAAAAGAAAGTTGGGGGAGGCTGATGAGGGTTCGGGTGTGTGTGCATGTGGTGTCTATCTGGGTCTTGGTGTATGGGGGGGTGGCATGTCGTATGAGCATGTGCCTGTGTCCCTAAGTGTGTCTCCCTTGTGTGAGTGGCGTCTCCTGGGTATGGATCCATGAATTCCTCTGAGCGTGAGGACGGCTATGTGTGAGAAAGTGTCTCTGGGTATATGTGTGGGTACCCACAACTGTATGTGTGTGGGTGTGAGTGTTCGTATGAGTGTGCCTGGGGGCGTACCCTGGTGGGGAGGCCAGCCCTCAGGCGGGGGGGGTGCTCGTGCCAACAGAATAAACACCCATTAGGAGGCCCGGTCATGCCACCAGTGCGGTAATTGTGCCCAGGGAGGGTTGTAAAAACCATTAGGCTGACTCAATTGGGTGAGAGGCGGTGGCAAGGGTGCCAGTGGGCCGCCCGCCCACCATCCTCAGGCTCTGTTCCAGGCTCCGACAGCCTGGAGCCCAGTGGGGGCTGACGGTAGGTAAGGCACTCGCTCTGGCCAGTGGGGCTCTCTCACCCTCATCCTCTGGCCCCTCTCCCTTTCAGCCCCAAGTTTCTGCCTAACGAGGGCTGGCCACTCCCTCCTCCCAGCTCCCTTGCCCCAGGGAGCAGCCAAGTTGAATCACGCCCAGCAGAACCAGGCCCTGATGCCAGCGTCACTCCAAGTTGCTGGCAGGAGTTGTGGCAGCCTTTCTTGGGGGCAGCTGGCCTAGGGCAGGGGGCTGGTTGAGATGCCCCCAAGGCTCCTGGGGTCACCAGGGATTTTTGAGCCATCAGACCAGTCAGCTGGGGATTCACCTTCAACTCCCACAGCAGTTTCCCTCAGGAGTCAAGTCTATGTCTCCCCATGGGCAGGGTTAATGGGCACTGGTACCTTTCATGGCCCCATAAATCTGTGACTTTGGGATGCCAGGGCAGCCCCCACCTCAGCCACTTCCTGTTTGGAAGAGGGATGGTCAGCACTAACAATTATGTCCAGTGGCCGGACACTTCCCCAGTCCCACATCCCTGACTCATGGGGTGACGGGACGCCCACAGCAGCTGCCTTGGGCATGAGTGCTGCCCCCCAGGGTCTACTCTATTCTTGCCCAGAAAATGACCCTCAAATGGGGAGTGAGAGATGGAGGGAGCAGGAGACCTTTCAACTAATTCCTTAGGTGGGTCAGAGAGGAACTGTCAGAGTTGGAAGGAATCTAGGTGCCAACTGGTCCAACCCATTTTACAGATTGGGAAACTGAGGTCCAGAGAAGAAGAAAGGGCCTAGCCCTAGATCACACAAGGAGGCAGCTACAGGGCCCAGGCTCCAAATCCATCCCTTAGCTAAGGGCCCTGCCCAGGTCACCCCATAGGGCCTGCCTCACTGTCTGGGGCCCGTCCCATCCTTACAGATGCTTTCTCTCTGAGATCAAATGTAAACTCGGGAGTGATGCAACTGGCTAAGAACAACAACTGGAACCAAAAAAAAAAAAAAAAGCTGTTAGACCTCTTCATTCCTCAGCCCTATAAAATAGGGATTACATGGCTCCCAGGAAAAATAATTAAGCCAGGAAGACGAGATGCAGGGTGGGGCTGGGGGCCGGCTAGAGCTGGCAGGGAGAGAAGGCTGAGAGGAGTGGGGGAGCAGGGCATGTCCCTCATTTCCCCTTCTCTAGCCTGGCCTCTGAAGCCGTAGAAGACCCTCCAAACGCTGTAGGGGTTAGGGAGAGTTCAGCCCCCAGACCTGCCGGGGAATGGGGCAGCCCTGGATTCAGGCTTGGATGCTTCTCGAATCTGGAGACAGCTCCTCCCCCTCCTCCTCTCCCTTCTGGACCTCTGGCCGATCAATGTTTTCCATTCCTGGTCAGACCACTCTGGCCACCTTGCCCCCTCTCGATCTGATGGCAGCTCAGCAAATACAAACTTGTTTGAATGGTCATCCTCACTGCATCCCCAGGCAGGACAGTTGGGTCGATGATGGGGACAGGTGGAGCTGTGTTCTGAATTACCTGGGTCTCCGGTCCTGCCCTCTGCCCGTGTAGGAGATGAGGTCTGTGTCCACCAGGATGCAGGTGTTGCAGGGGGCCCTTCTCACACATAAGCTTCGGTCCCCCCACCCCCACCCTGGGACCTAGAGCCCCCCCAACCCCAGGGAGAGGCTGGAGGGTCCTGGGGGCATGCAGCAAAGGGAAGTGGGTGCTGTGTGAAGCCACACAGCTTTATCCAGTAACTGATCCCATTTGCTCTGTGATCTTAGCCAGATGAAACACCCTCTTGGGTGTGTTTGCTTATCTTGGGAGAAAAGCATCTGTCTTGCCTCTAGGAAGGGAGTTGGGAAAGGCCCCAGAAGCCCCTTCTGTGGATGACAGGAACTAGGTTCTGCCCATGGGGTGGGGGGAGAGCCAAGTGAGCCAGCCAGTTCCCTGGGATACTCAAAGACCATGAAACCCACACCCCACTTTCTGGCAGAACTGCAGCTGAGCTTGCCGCCCACAGAGGCAGATCCTAATCTCACCCTGGAAGGCAATGGGTTCTTCGGCCCCAGCATCCCAGTCACCTTGGCTGACTAGCTCCTGCCCAGATTCCTCCAGCCCAACAGCATCCTGGGGGTCAGGGTGGTACAGTCTCTCATTTCGTCTCCAGCTTTCTCTCCCCACTTGGAGTCAGTGAATGTTGCCTGAGTCCTATCACTGCTGACATGTCTACCTTCCTTCAGAAGAAGGTCTGACTCCAAACTGCTATGTGACCTTGGATAAGCTGCTTGGTCTCTCTGTTCCCCACACAGAGGCCTTTCTTTTCTTTTTTTTTTTTGAGTCAGAGTCTCACCCTGTCACCCAGGCTAGAGTGAAGTGGCACACTCACGGCCACTGCAGCCTTGACCTGCTGGGCTCAGGCGGTCCTTCTGTCTCAGCCTTCCAAGTAGCTGGAACCACAGGCATGTGGTATTTTCTTTTCTTTTTTCTTTTTAGTTGGAGTCTCACTCCGCCACCCAGGCCGAGTGCAGTGGCATGCTCACAGTCACCACAGCCTCTACCTGCTGGACTTGGGCAATCCTTCCACCTCAGTCTTCCAACTAGCTGGAACTACAGGTGTGCACTACCACACCCGGCTTGTTTTTTGATTTATTGTAGAGAGGAGGTCTTACCAAGTTGCCCAGGCTGGTCTCAAACCCCTGAGCTTAGGCAATCCTCTCGCTTCCACCTCCCAAAGTGCTGGGATTACAGGCTTGAGCCACCATGCCCGGTCAGAGCCCTTTCTTTAGGGCTTCTGTCTTTCTGAGGTGGAGACAAGGGAACGTGTGGTAGGGGCAAATCCTCTCCTGGCTTTTTTTTTTTTTTTTTTTTCAGTTGGAGTCTCACTCCGTTGCCCAGACTGGAGTGCTGTGGGCGCTCTCGGCCACCGCAGCCTCGACCTGCTGGGCTCCAGCGATCCTTCCGCCTCAGCCTTCCAAGTAGCCAGAATTACAGGCATGCGCTACCACGCCCAGCTGATTTTTTGATTTATTGTAGAGATGAGGTCTTGCTGCCCAGGTGGGTCTCGAACCCACGGGCTCAGGCAATCCACTCACCTCAGCCTCCCAAAGGCGCGGGATTACAGGCTGAGCCACAGAGCCCGGCTCTCTCCTGGCTTTTATTCTAATTTTTCTTCCATCTCTGGACTGAATCCTCTGGCTCCACAGAGGCCTGGCTTGTCCAGGACTTGAGGGTGGTGGGGTGGGGATGGATCTTGGGCTCACCTTGAAGTAAGGAAAGTGCTCCGTCATAAAATTGTAGATCTCACTGACAGGAAGGCTCCCAGTTTTACTGTTCTTAAGGGCCATGAAGATGAGGATGCTGAAGACAAAGAAAATTCCTGAGAGTCTGCACTTCTGAGCAGTTCCCGAGCCCACCCAGCGTCCCCCACCCCGGTGAAAGGCACTTTGAGGTTGGAGATGAAAGGAAAGGGGATATTTCAGAAATATGAAGGTCTTGTGGAATCTGAGAAGCCTGGGTTGCCCTCCTAGCTTAGCTCCTCCTCGCTGTGTGACCTTGGGTGAGTGTCTTAACCTGTCTGAGCCTCAGTTTCCTCAACTTTGAAGTGAAGAAAGTCACAGCTACCTCATAGTTGTGAGGATATAGGATGATGTCTAGCACATAGAAGGTACTCATGAAACAGAAGCTGGCATTACTAGTCAGTCCTCAGCCAATTGCAAACGATAGCAGGAAGGGGAACTAAGGTCTCTTGAGTCCCTACAGTGTGCCAGACATGGGACCTACATTCTCTTACTTACTCCTGCCAATAGCCTGAATTGCTGCCCCATCTCCAGACCTTTTTTATTTTTTTCTTTTATTTATTTAGAGTCAGAGTCTCACTCTGATGTCCAGGCTGGAATGCAGCGGCACACTCATGGCCACTGCAGCCTCAACCTCCTGGGCTCAGGTGATCCTTCTGCCTCAGACTTCCACGTAGCTGGAACCACAGGTGTGAGCCACCACAGTTGGCTAATTTTTTTGATTTATTGTAGAGACGAGGTCTCACCAGGTTGCCCAGCTGGTCTCAAACCCCTGGGCTCAGGCAATCCTCTCGCCTCCCAAAGTGCTGGGATTACAGGCATAAGCCACCGTGCCCGGCTTGTTCTGTTTATTTATTTATTTATTTTGAGTTGAAGTCTCACTCCGTTGCCTAGGCTGGAATGCATTGGCACGATCATGGGCACTGCAGCCTCCATCTGCTAAGCTCAGGTGCTCCTTCTACCTCAGCCTCCAGAGTAGCTGGATCTACAGGTGCATGCCACCATGTCTAGTTAATTATTTTATTTATTGTAGAGATGAGATCTTGCCAAGTTGCTCAAGCTGGTCTTGAACCCTTGGGCTCTAGCAATCCTCTTGCCTTGGCTTCCCAAAGTGCTGGGATAACAGACATGAGCCACTGCACCCGGGCCAGCCATTTTAAGCAAGAGGAATAAGCAGAGGTTCAGAGAGATTAAGTAACGTGCCTGAGGTTTCACAGTTAGTAAATTCTAGAGCCCGGTCTTGAACCCTGTTCTGCTAGGCTCCAAGGCCAACATGTGCTCCTTTCTATGCATTATCCTGCCTTTTACAAACTCCTCTATGCTCCTTGCTGAGGTCTAAATTCCTCTTCCTTGCCCTGAGCTCATGCTAGCTGATAACCTGACCTGATGTGGGACCTGGCCCACATCAGGTCAATTGTCACTGTTGGTTGGATGAATAAAAGGACAGATGGGAGGGTCTCCCAGACAGGCTGGGTCTGCTGGCACTTAAGAACCCAGCCCCAGACACGTCCCACCAGGTGGGGCAGAGGTTAGAAAACTGAGTCATATCTGCAGGCCTCGGCTCTCATTAAATTCCAGGAGAGCTTTGGAGTGGGGCTTCTCTCTGTATCCAGGGAGAGGGAAGGCAGGCAGCAAGCATCCTTGCTAAACTCTCAGACCCAGGCCCTGGGCCCCAGGAGGTTAGACCTCAGCAGGTTCACCCCAGGGTACCAGGATCTACTGAGTCAAACCACAGACATGACTCCCCAGGGTTAGATGAAAGGTGAGAGGCAACCCCGTCTATCCCCCTGCCTCCATGCAGGAATCCTCTCTCCAGAAGCCCACTGGGTATGACTTCCATCCCTTGCCCTTAGCCTTATGCCCAGAGGATTCCATGTGTCTCGGTCTCCCCAGGAGCCCTCTCACCCCTCCTCCTTCCACCCAGGAGTGCTGGGAAATATACCTGTAGGAGTAGATGGGTTTGGGAAAGAGAGGCTGGTGCCCATCGTTGCTGGCCTGGGGTGCAATCCGCTGGTATGGATAGTGAGAGGAGCCCAGGTAGGGCACAGGGTAGCTGCCGCCACCTGGTGGGTACTGTAGAGGTCAAAGGGGGCAGAGTGATTGCCGTGTACCCAGCCTTTCCAAGGGGGGACTTCCCTCCCCCACTTCATATACATCCAGAGAAGGAGCTCAGACCAGATTCTTTCCCTGGTCACCGGCTCCACCACCCCTGTGGTAGAGATGTCCCAGGGGCCTGTGAGGAAGTTCAGCTCCTGGAATTCAGGATCTCAGAGGCCTCAAAGCTCCTTTCCCCCAGCTCCTTCTTCTCAGCCCTTTCAGACCTCTGGTTGCCATGGCGATGGGACCCTGGGCTGGGGAGTATGAGGGGAAGCCCTGGGCCTGGCATCCTCCCAGGCCTCCCTTGCCTCTCCTGCAGTGGCTGGGCCGGAAGTGGGATGTTCAACCTGGGCGTTTGCTGGGCACTGGCACCTTTTACGAGTTTCAGTGGCTCTTTGAAAAGGCCAGTCACGGTGGTGGGCAGGTGGGGGTAGGAGGTGGTTTTACGGCAGAGGGAGTGGCTGTGGTGCCAGGGATGGTGTTTTATGGGGGAGGGGGTAGGAGCCTGACTCCCCCAGCTGCTCCAGGCTGAAGTGCTCTTTACAGGTCACCCGAGAGACATTTAGTGCCTGAGTCACCTCTCTCCAGGCTCCATAAAGCCCTGGGTGCGGCCATCTTGTTTGAGACGGGGTGCAGACTACAGAGGGCATCAAAGCAGGGCCAGGCATGGTGAGGCCATTTAAGGTCTGGCAGCCCCTCAGTCCCGCTGTGTGGCTCAAGTTCCTCATGGGCAGGTTCCTCAGGGACATTGACCACCCTGGATCGGACTATGAGTCCCAGGATAGCTTCGGCCATCTTAGGCCCTTCACGGCAGGGAGGACGCCCCTCCTGCATTCCCTTCTCTCTCTTTCTTTCCCCTACATTTAGGCAGTCTGAACCCCCTTCCTCCCCTGCCTGCCTCCCTGGCTTGGCCAAGATCAGGGCCAATGCCAAGGAGCCGGGAGTAGAACCTGCTCCACAGGCAGGGCCTGTCTCAGTGCCAGGCTGCAGGTGGATGGAGCTGGGCCCTGGGCAGCCACTTGCTCCGTCTTGCCCGGTGACTCCCGGGAGCTGCCTGGCTGCTCTGGGGCTCTTCTCTTTCTCTTTCTAAAATCCTCCGTCCCATGCCAGTGTGGGGCAACCACTTGGCATGCTGTATGCTTGGGAGGAGCTGAAGCTAGGGGACGGGGAAAGGGTTGAAGATGACTTCCCACTTGGGGCCCTCCAGGTGGGAAGGCCCCTAACCCCAGCCCTGGTGCCCACCTTCTCTCAAGGCTGCAGGGAAGTTTGGGGCCAAGGTCACACAGCAAGATGGTGGCTGACAGATGGCAGCCCTGTTCCTTGTCCTGCTCGGCCTTGTGTGTCACACCACACACTCCTCTCTGCCCCTCTCTCTGTCTGAGATCACCTGCCCACCCAGGTGTGCACAGCACCCACATAGACGCCCACATACCACACAAACACATGATATCCCGAGACCCCGGGGAAGCATGCCCACTGGCTTCAGACCCACCTGGTGGAAGGGGGGCTGGGAGGGGCAGTACATGTGCTGCAGGGGGGGCTGGTAGCAGTACATCCCAGGACCACTGTCCAGAGCCGAGGGCTTGACCTTGACCTCTGACCCCTGCTGGAAGAGAAAGCAGATTTTTTTCCCTTCCTCTTTCCCATGTCCTGAACCTTACACAAAAACAACCCCTACTCCCTACTCTGCCTCTCCCGAAGTTTATTCCTGGAGAACAACAGAGAACAGAAAAGAGGGGGTTTTCCCCAGGGAACTCAGCAATGTAGTGGTGGAACCGGGCCTGGAAGTGACAGCACTTCCTATCCCTCACCTCATTGCGGGTGACAGGCTGAGACTGGGCTGTTGCCAGAAGTTGGGGAGACTTGTCAGTGGTTGCACTGGGGCTGGGTAGGGCCAGAGATCTCCTGGAATGGCACGAGGGGGCAGTGCCTGACCCTACTCACCATGCCTGGCTTGGAGCCTGCTTGCCGGTTCAGAGGCCCCAGCATGCAAAGAACACCCGGAAGAGGCCACAGCTCCAGAATTCCCACTGAGGAGCCAAGGTGAGGGGAGGAGGGGTAGTGGCCAGATAGGCTGGGCGACTGTGGCCCCAGGTGTCTGCTATTTCTGCTTTTGGACAACCCCGGGAAGCTCCAGCAGGCTCCCTGGATGGGGTTAGTGAGCCCTCTCTGCTCTGCCTCCTGGCCATCCCCAACCCAGAGCTTTTACTCCCTGCTCCAAGGATCCAGTTCCTGGTCTGCGTGAGCCCCATGTGCTCTCTCACGCTGGACACAGGGAGCCCAGACTCTGGCTTCCCAGGGATTTGAGGCTCACATGGAGTCCTCAGGGCCTAGCACAGAGCTCTCCCCTGAGTAGAGGCAGGGGGTGTGTGCGGCTGGGCCCTGGAAGGTGGACACGACCAGGAAGAGGTGGACCACTCTTCCTGGGGTTACCAGGAGCCTTGAGAAATCAGCATCCAGGCCCAGAGGGGCAAATCAGTTGTGACTTCTTTCTGGGTGTACCCTGGGGTTGCTGATGCAAAGATTGCCATAATCACAGAATCTCAGGCCTGGAAGGGCCAAAAGCTCTTATGTCCAACCCCTTCATTTGACAGATGATAGGGCTGAACCCAAAGAGGGGAAGCGATATGCCCAAGGTCACCCAGCAAGTTGACCAGACAGCTGTGTGTCTGGAGCTCTTTTCCACTGTGTGGGATGGTAAGGGTGTGAACTCAGTCTCAGCCTTACCATTGACAGGCTGGGAGACACATTGGGCTAGTCACTTGGCCTCTATGAACCTCAGTTTCCTCACCTGCAAAATGGGGATAGTGGAAACTCTCTAGAGAGTTGTGGGGGGATTAAATGAGGCCCTTGAAAGAAAGGCCCTGGCAGAATGATCAGGAGTTTTTGTTAAGTGGACATTTGCGAGCAGTAGCTAAGATGCCGGTGCCCTCACTGTGGGCTGCTGACATGCTCAAAGGACTGAGAAGAAGCCATCAAAGGGCTGCAGAACCAGAATGAGGTCCCATCTTGACCACACCTGGCAGGTGCCTCTCTGCCTTCTCTATCTTCCTTCCAAGCCTTTCTTGGGCGTGGTTTGGGGTTGGAATGGGCAGGGGTCTGTTTGAAAGAAAGAGGTGCTAGGAGTTTGAGACCAGCCTGGGCAACATGGTGAGACCTCATCTCTACAAAAAAAAAAAATCAAAAAATTGGCCAGGCTAAGGATCACCTGAGACCAGGAAGTGGAGGCTGCGGTAAGTTGTGAACCTGCCACCGCACTCCCACCTGGGTGACAGTGAGGCCCCGACTCAAAAATGAAAAATAAATAATAAAATAAAATAAAATCAGAAAGCAAGAGGTGAGGAGGTGAGGAGGTGAGGAGGGCTGTGGTGGGCATCAGGAGCAGGAATAGCCCAGGATAAGTCCCCTCAGCCTCTGCCTCAGGACCTTTAAACCAGAGCTGGGAGCAGGGAGCAAGCTCCCTTTGGTTTCTGTCTTCCTAAAGCAACCCTCCTATGAGGCAGGTACTATTTTTTTTTTTTTTTTTTTGAGTTGGAATCTCACTCTGTCACCCAGGCTGGAGGGCAGCAGTGCGCTCCCGGCCACCGCAGCCTCAACCTGCTGGGCTCAGGCGGTCCTTCCACCTCAGCCTTCCAAGTAGCTGAAACTACGGGCATGCGCCACCGTGCCCAGCTAATTTTTTGATTTATTGTAGAGATGAGGTCTCTCTAAGTTGCCCAGGTTGGTCTTGAACCCGTGGGCTCAGGCAATTCTCTCACCTCAGCCTCCCAAAGTGCTGGGAGCGCACAAGTCACAGTGCCCCGCTAGACAGGTACCATTAAGCTTACTTTTACTTTTCTTTTCTTATCTTTTTTTTTGAGTTGGAGTCTCACTCTGTCACCTAGATTGGAGTGCAGTGGCCGCTCCCGGCCACCGCAGCCTCGACCTGCTGGGCTCCAGCGATCCTTCCACCTCAGCCTTCCAAGTAGCTGGAACTACAAGCACGTGCTACCATGCCCGGCTAATTTTTGATTTATTGTGGAGATGTTTCGCCAAGCTGCCCAGGTGGGTCTCAAACCCGCGGGCTCAGGCAATTCACTCACCTCAGCCTCCCAAAGTGCGGGATTACAGGCTGAGCCACTGAGCCCAGCTGACGCTTACTTTTCCAATGAGGCTCAGAGAGGTTAGGTGACTTGCCCCAGGTCACACAGTTTGGGGGACTGACTGAAAGGACATGTTAACCTTCTATGAAGGTTTTTCTATGAATACACCCAGGCCCCATTCTGTGCAAAGAATGAGGCCAGAAGACCCCTCAAGAAGACTTAAGTCCTCTCTCTGCTGAGGCTGGAGAGGGAAAATCCCTTTCTCTTGGCCTCTGGAATGTGTTTTTCTTCTCACATTTGCATATGGGCGTGTAGGTCTGGCTGGGGATTCTTGACACTTAAACAAACAGAGAAGTCACACACAGGAATCCTGACTCAGGAGCCTCTGGGAAGTTGCCAGCTTCTTTAGCCTGACATGCCTCCCACCTGATCCTCTCCATACCAGCCAGGACAGCATCCCCTCCCTAGCTGACCCAGAGGCCCCGATTCTTGTGTTTTTTTTGAGTTGGAGTCTCGACCTGCTCGGCTCCGGCGATCCTTCCGCCTCAGTCTTCCAAGTAGCTGGAACTACAAGCGTGTGCTACCACGCCTGGCTCATTTTTTGATTTTATTGTAGAGATGAAGTCTCGCCAAGTTGCCCAGACGGGTCTCGAACCCATGGGCTCAGGCAATTCACTCACTTCAGCCTCCCAAAGGCCCGGGATTACAGGCTGAGCCACCGAGCCCGGCTTAGGCCCCGATTCTTTGAGCTTGATGCTCCCTAGTGCACACTGATCTTTTTTTTTTTTTTTTTGAGTCCAGAGTCTCACACTGTCACCCAGACTGGAGTGCAGTAGCCGCTCCCGGCCACCGCAGCCTCGACCTGCTGGGCTCCGGCGATCCTTCCGCCTCAGCCTTCCGAGTAGCCGGAATTACAGGCATGCGCTACCACGCCCGGCTGATTTTTTGATTTATTGTAGAGATGATGTCTCGCTGCCCAAGTGGGTCTCGAACCCGCGGGCTCAGGCAATCCACTCACCTCAGCCTCCCAAAGGCGCGGGATTACAGGCTGAGCCACCGAGCCCAGCTTGCACACTGATCTTAAGTGGCAAAGTCTGAAAAGGGAAGTCCTTAGAGGACTCTTTCTAGGTTGCCAGGAGCCAGGATGGGGGCGGGGGAGGTGGGATGCTCACTTGCCACTGTACTCACCAGGACTTGGGGGCCATGCTCCTGGCTGGGGTAGGGGAGCCCGTTGCACCAGGCCTCTGCTGAGAAACCAGGCAGGAAGGCCTCGGCCTCCCCAACATCCACGGGAATCTCCTCGAAGGCTTCCAGTGCCCCTGAGGTCTTAAAGGAGTGTCCATCAAGGGCCAGGGCGGTCTGGGCCTCGGGAAAGACGTCCTCATGGAAATGCCGCTTGTATGGGTGGAATGGCACGTGGCTGCCCTTGAGGAAGCGCCCAGGGCTGCTTGCTGGGCCCTCCTCAAAGCCAAAGCCAGGATACTTGTCCGAGGGTGACAGCCGGAAGGGGCCTGGGCCGGGGCCAGCTGGGCAGTGGCTCTGGACTTGCTCGGGGCCTGGTGACGCGACGCTGGGGCTGTGTGGGGGCAGTGAGGGTGCCCTCTCTGGAGGGCCGTCAGGCACAAATGACGAGCAGCTGAAGCCGGCATGCTTCTGGGTAGACAGAGGGTAGAGAGCCTATTAGTGGAGGTTGGACCAGGCCTAGGGACCTGCCAGGACCCTACGCTGTGCTGGAGTAAAGAAATCTGTGACTGAGCTCTGGGGAGCCCCCAAGTGATGGAGAAGACATGCCTGCCCTTGGGAACCCCAATCTCATGAGGACACCCTGCCCCTAAAGCTGGGCTGCCTCAAGTCTGATGGGGCTCCACAGCCCTGCCCTGCAAAAACCCCAAACTGAAGGGATGGGCAGAAGCCTAGATCTGAACATTCTGGATTTGGGGAGTCTTTGAGTACTTGTTTGTGGTGGAAAGACAAGACAGACCCTGGGAGCTCCCTGGGAGTGGGGGTGACTGGCCTACCTAAGCCCAGGCCTTGGCACCAAGTACTTACACTCTGTGGGGCAGGGGATCCTGGGAGGCCCGGTGCCTGCATGAGGTCCCCTTGGCGTTCGCCCTCCAGTCTGGCGGGGCCTGGCAGCGTGACGTCAGACTGTGGCGGGAGTAGCGACACCATCACCCAGTCCTGGCCTCGAAGAAAGCCGTCTGCAGTAAGAGTGAGGACCAATGTCCAGAAGTGACCAATCCCAGAGCTACCACCTCTACTCCTACCCCATCCCTGGGTGAGACTTTGCCTCCAGCTAGCCATCTGATAAGAAAGAGAGGAGAGAAAGAGAGAGAGAGAGACAGACAGACAGAGAGAGAGAGAGAGAGAGAGAGAGAGAGAGAGAGACATACACACAGGGAGAGAGAGAGAGAAAGAGAAACTGAGAAGCAGAAGGAAACAGACAATGAGACAGAGCAAGACAGAGAAGCAGACACCTGTGGAGAAAGAGCAAAGTGAGCCAGGTGGGAGCCAGGAGGAGGGGGCTTGGCTGCTCTTGAGCTCTGCAGCTGTAGAGACTGAACGCGAAAGACCCTGGTCCCCAATGAGACCCTGCCTTTGGATCTTCGAGACTGGTCTCCTGTGTCAATATTGTAGGGCCAGGTGAGGTAACCCTGGCAGGTACACTTCACTCAGTGACCGGGCAAGTTGGTGGTCCTGAGGGGAGGGAAGGCTGGGGGGTGGGTCTGACCTACGTTTGGGACAGGAGCAATCCCCACGATGCAGGTGACCCAGCCCTCAGCAGAGGTTAGTCCTGCAATGTGACCCTCAGATCCTTAGCCTGGCTGGCATGATCACAGTCAGTGTGCAGCTGGGGACTCAAAGGGCCCTGGTTGGTAGCCCCATGAGCCTGGCAGGCATTGGGGATGACCCCAGCCCACCCTGCAACACCTGGCGAGTGCTATTTTCTTTTTCTTTTTTTGAGTTGGAGTCTTACTCTGCTGCCCAGGCTGGAGTGCAGCAACACGCTCACGGCCACCTCAGTCTCAACCTGCTGGGCTCAGGCAATCATTCTGCTTTGGCCTTCCAAGTAGTTGGAACTACAGACATGCACCACCACGCCCAGCTAGTTTTTTTGATTTATTGTAGAGCCGAGGTCTTGCCAAATTTCCCAGGCTGGTCTTGAACCTATGAGCTCAGGCAATCCTCTCATCTCGGCCTCCCAAAGTGCTGGGATTACAGGCATGAGCCACTGTGCCTGGTGCAAGTGCTGTTTTCACCTATGTCCTCCAAACTTCTTGTGACTTTGTGTAGGCCACTGACCCTTTTTGAGCTTCAGTTTCTCCATGAAAAACTAGGGGCTTGGACTACATGATATCTGAGGACTTTTCTGCTCAGACCTTCTGAAATCACAGAAAAACCCTGTCCCCGGCAGAGAGGAGGGGTTAAGAGGACTCAGCGTTCAGAGTTGAGTTCAGCCCTTCCTCCCCACGTCCGCAAAACGCTCTGCACTCCAACATCATCTACAAAACAGGGAGAGTGATAGGCCCACCTCAAAGGGATGTTGTTAGTATCAAATGAAATCATGCACAGAAAGCACTTAGCACAGTGTCTAGCTATATTCAGTGCTGATAAGTGTCAGTTCTCTTTATGAATATCATTGTTATGTGGCTCTTATTATCCTCAGCCCTTTGACTCCCTTTACCACCTACAAAGAGCAGTTTCTCTTGAGTTGACTCTTCTTTGCCCAAGTGGTCTCTGATAAAAACTACCATTTGCTGAGGGTCTGCCCTGATTTGGCCACTGTGTAAATGAGTTTGATGATTTTCTCATTGGTTTATCAGCACAAACCCGTGAGGAAGGTACATTATTAATCCCACTTGCCAGATTTAAGGAAACGGAGGCTCAGAGGGGTTACTTGACCTGCCCAAGTCACACAGTTAATCCTTGACATTTGAACTCAGATCTGTCTGACTCTGGGGTCTGCACTGTCTTGTGGTTTCTTCATGTGGTGGGGTCAGAGTCAAGGTGGGATAAGCTGGGGGGGCTGGAAGCAAGAAAAGCCTGAGGGTCACACTTACCCCCTCTTTTTTTTTTTGAGTTGGAGTCTCACTCTGTCGCCCAGACTGGAGTGCAGTGGCCGCTCCCGGCCACCACAGCCTCAACCTGCTGGGCTCCAGCGATCCTTCCGCCTCAGCCTTCCAAGTAGCTGGAACTACAGGCGCGCACTACCACGCCCGGCTAATTTTTGATTTAGTGTAAAGATGAGGTCTCGCCAAGTTGCCCAGGAGGATCTCGAACCCGCGGGCTCGGGCAATCCACTCACCTCAGCCTCCCAAAGGTGCGGGATAACAGGCTGAGCCACTGAGCCCAGCTCACACTTACCCTTCTAACTTGAGGAGCCAAGCTAGAGCAGGGAGGGCTGCTGTGCAGTTCCCAGGTCACACACTTCTGGGAGCTCTGGGAGAGAGGAAAGGCCTCTATTGCACCCCCCTCCCCAGTGCCCTGCCTGGGGTTAGCTTGACAGAGGAGGTCATGGGGATAAGGAGGGGAGGCAATTTGCCCAAAGTCCCACAGGGATCGGTGGCAGAGGGGGCTGGTAGCTGGGGTCCAGGTGGGGGCCTGGTGGGAGGCTCTCCCGCCTCTTCAAGAGTCCTCACCACCCCTTCTCGATGTCCTGGCGCCTGCTCACTCGGCGATGCTAAATGTGGCGTGACCAGGGAAGCGCCGAGCTGGCCGTAACTGAACACCACAAGGGAGCAGGCGTGAGGCCCAAGGTGCAGGGCAGCCCATCTCCGGCTCTGCATGACCGCCAGGCCTGGCCCCTGCTCCCTGGACAGCTCCTCCTGGACAGCTCGGGCCTGCCTGCCACACCTTGCCCTGGCCCGGGGCTGCCTTCTCAAGGCATTCTCTGGCTCTTGCAGATGTGAGGCCGGAGGGCCTTCCTTCCCCCGGATCTCAGGCTTTTTTGGGGTTGGTGGCTACTCTTGTCTCTGGGGGCAGGGCAGCATGGTGGTTAGCATGGGAGTTTGGATTCGGGCCAACCTGAGTTTGAGCCCCAGCTTTGTTACTTGTTGGCTGTGTGACTTCGAACAAACTGTGTAACTCTGTATCTCACTTACCCCACCTGATAACGGAGTGCATGGACCCACCTCACAAAATCACCATGAGGATAAGTGAGATGACACATGTAAGGTGCCGGCACATAGAAAGTTTCAAGGATACATGCCTTGCGTCTGGCCTTCGTCTGCCAAGTTGGCTGGGTCCAGAAACTATAGTTTCCCTGATGGTCTCGCTGCTCCAGGCCTGGCTGGCAGCCCTGGAGAGACTGACGGATGACCCATCCCTGGGTGGCTGCTGCCCTTGCTAGCCCTCCCCATCTGTCTGGCCTCCATTTAGCCTAGACTTCACACAGCCTGGTCTCCACTCAGCTTGGCCGCCACTCAGCAACTCAGGTCCCAGGCCCCAGCCCTGCTCCTTTGCAGATGGGAACCTGAGGAGGCCTCTTTGAGGGTCTGGCCTGCCCAGCACGATTCCAGCAGCACCTGCCTTGCCCACCCTTGCACTTATTCCCTGTTCCCCAGGGTATTATCTATAGCCCTGGCTGAGTTCCTACATGTCAGAGGCCTTGACGGAAGGCTTCAGTTCACAGCTATGGCTTTCATAGACTCACTTGGCCAAACCACCCCACTACCTCCTCCAAACTCCCAGGGACAGGATTAAAACCAGGGGAGGTTTTTTGTTGTTGTGGTTTTGTGTTTTTTGAGTTGGAGTCTCACTCCGTCACCCAGACTGGAGTGCAGTGGCATACTCCTGGCCGCCGCAGCCTCGACCTGCTGGGCTCTGGCGATCCTTCCGCCTCAGCCTTCCAAGTATCTGGAAATACAGGTGCGCGCTACCACGCCCGGCTAATTTTTTGGTTTATTGTAGAGATGAGGTCTCACCAAATTGCCCGGGCGGGTCTCGAACCCGCAGGCTCAGGCAATCCACGCATCTCAGCCTCCCAAAGCGCTGGGATTACAGGCTGAGCCACTGAGCCCGGCAAAACCAGGGGAGTTATACAGAGTTCAGATGCTTTGTCCCTGGGTGGTCCTCAGTCCAGAGTTTGCTCTGGACAGGTTTTGTGAGTGATGACTCCTGATTTGGTGACCATGATACCCTCTCAGTTGCAGCTGAGGCTCTATTCTATATGAAGTTCAGTGAAAAGTTAAGTGATTTTTCTAAAACCACACGAGAGAGAGGGGGTCCTCAATCAACTGCATTCAAAAGGGCCCTCCTGCCTCAGGGGCTGGACAAAGGGCCTCTGACTGGTGTCTAGGAGGGACTCCTGACCAGCACAGGGAAGGGCTCACTGTTGGGGAGGGATGCGGCTGCCCTGTCCCTGGTCCCATCTCTCTGGAGTTGCCGGCAGAGCTCTGAGTAGCTGGGTGATCTAGAGTCAAGATGGTGTTTGAATCCCAGTAACTGTGGGACTTCAGTTGGGCAAGCTGCCTAACTTCCTTCTGTGGGCCTCATTTCCTCATCTGTAAAATAGGGCTAATAATAAATACCTCTCTGGAGGATTAATAGATATTCCTTGTAAATAGCTTCACACATAGTACATACTCAATAAATGATAGCTATTATTAGTAATTAGCAGTGGGACAGAGTTAATTTCAGGCATGAGCTCTGGGGTGGGGGGAGGGAAAGCAGAGGGAACTCCCCTTTCTTGCCCTTTCCTGCCTTCCACCTCCATCTCCCTGACCTCCTGCTCCCTCATTTGCAGAGGCTAAACTTCCCTCCTCTTGCCTCTCTGGCCTCAGAGGTCATTTCAGTCATTCCCCAGTGACAGATTCAGTGCCTGTAGAAATTCCCAGGGATTGGCTGGGCTCAGTGCCTCAGTCTGTAATCCCAGCACTGTGGAAGGCCGAGGCGAGTGGATTACCTGCGCCTGTGGGTTCGAGACCAATCCGGGCAACTTGGCGAGACCTCGTCTCTACAATAAATAGATTTTTAAAAAATTAGCCGGGCATGGTAGCACATGCCTGTAGTTCCAGCTACTTGGAAGGCTGAGGCAGAAGGATTGCCGGAGCCCAGCAGGTTGACGCTGCGGTGGCAGTGAGTGTGCCACTGCACTTCAGCCGGGGTGATGGAGTGAGACTCCAACTCAAAAAAAAAAAAAAAAAAGAAAAGAAAGAAATTCCCAGGTTTTGAACAGAAAGGAGGAGGGGGCCTGACTCTGTTGGTTTGGGTCTCTTAGGAGGTCTCTCCCCGATGGTCCCAGTGTCCTGATGCTGGCATCTGCATTCAGAAGGAATCTTTCATAAAAGTCTGACCTTTATCCTGCCTGTTTCAGTTTCAGGGAGCACGATGGGATATGTGCCAATATCAGTGAGGCAATGCAGGAGCCCCACTGTCCCTGTTAGCTGTCTTCCCTTCTCATGTCCCAGTGCCCTAGGTCACTCCTTAACATGGGCTACCACAACCCACAGCCTGCCCCCTTCCTGGGCTAGAGGCTAAGGCTCTCGATGGTAGACTGTGCCTGGGGTCCCTTCAATGTAGGACAATCATCGTCACAGCTCCACATCTACAGAGCACTCTGCAGTCTCCTTTGTACTTTTGTATCTATGATCTCATTTCGTCCTTCCTTTGCCCTGGAGGTAGAGGTCAGTGGTACACTGGAGCCAGTGGATATGGGCTTGAGAGAGCCAATCGTGTCTATCTTTTCCCAACTCCACATCCAGTGAAACTGGTCCAGATCGGCCATAGTGGGAGGTTTTAACCCATGGAAATTAGCAGATACTTACAAACCAGAGTCTTATTTATTTATTTTTGAAAGCTGATTGGTGAACATTTACCAACACACCACTAGCAGGGGGGCAAGGTCATCAACCCCATTTTTCAAGGGAGAAAATTGAGGCCTTGAGAGAAGAAACAACAGCCTAGCGCCATGCAGCTAAGACCTCAGACATCTTCTGACTCTCAGACCCCAAGAGCCCTGACTACTCAACAGTCCAGGGGTACAATCCTGGCAAAACATCATCTGAAGACCATTTCAGGATCTGGCTTTCTATCTACCCTCCACCCTCCATGATCCTTGGGGAGTGAGAGGGGAGGAATGGGGATGGAAGAAGAGGAATTGGTCTACCCTGGAGAGAGCAGAAAGAAATGGTCCTCTGACCTCAGTAGGGAGGGCGACGGGTGAGATATTTCCCAGAAAATCTGACAATAGGATCAGCAGTAATCATTATGCATCCTGCCCTGTGCTCTTCTCACAAACAGCCAGGCCTGTGTCCCTTCTACCCATCCAAATCTCCCCACCTCTCAGAGACCCTTTCTCTAGCTCCTCTGGACTCAGGCAGAAGGAATTGGGGGCTGGGGAACACCCTATTTGCTGGTTGTATAACCTTGGGTAAGTCACTTCCCCTTTCTGTACTTCAGTTCCCTTATGAGTAAAATGAGGTGTTGGGAGCATTTGCATCTGAAGATGCTGAAACTGGTCCTGTGGAGGTGTGAACACCTGTAGGGGTGTGTACGGTCCATGGAGCTGTCAGCTGGGCCCTCACCCCTGCTCTGCCTCCACAAGGGGCATCCCTGAGGAAATCCTCAAGGGAATCAGGAACAACTGGGTGGGTGATTACACCCCAGGAGTTTGGTGCTGTATCATCCCCATTTTATAGATCAGGAAACTGAGGCTCAGAGAGGTAAACCTGACTTGCCCAAGTCCACTCAGCTAGTAAATTATGCTCCCCAGGATTTTGACCCGGGCTTCAAAGCCAGTATGCTTCACCACTACGCTACACAGCCCCACCTCAGGAACACCTCAGCCTCCCCCCTCATGCCTAGAAGGTGGGTAGGGGGAGAATTGGAGGTTTCCTTTGGTGGGTCTGTGCCTCCATCCCCCGGGGGCAGCTGAGTCACCAAGGACCCTCTCTGGGCTCTCTTCATGCCCCACGCCCCCTCCCACCTGGCTCCCTCCTACCCACCCTTTATGAGCAAGGTGGAGACGGCTCAGTTCCGCCTTAATGGTTTCTGTTGCTGGCCGCGGCAGCATGTTTTATGAGGGGTGGGGCCTGTGCCCAGTGCTCCCCGGCAGCCCCACCCAGGGCTCCACCCGACAGGCTGCTGGGAGGGGCTCCCTGGAGCAGCTCAGCAATTATCTAGTGGGGGGGCGGGTGGCAGGGAAGGGCCTAGGGGCTGAGCCTGAGGCTTGGACACTCCGGGATATTTGGAGTCTAGGGGTTCTAAGAAGGAGGGGGTTTCCGGTTCCTTTCTTCCCATCTGTGTTGGGGGTTCTCAGGGCAAAATTCTGGCCCCTCTGACTCTTACCTCTGCACGAGAACTGACTCAAGTGCAGAAGCAGGTAGGGACAGAATGGGCAGGAGGTGGAGTGGGGAGAACAAAGGATAAAAAGCAGAGATATCCCCCAGATGACGCTTTCCTTCAATGTGAGCCACTGACACCTGCAGCTGAGTCATTCCCATCCCCCAAATCAGGTCTCTCCTAAAGTCACTTCAGTCATTCCTGTCTCTGGAAGTAGGCTGGTCCCAGAGCAGTACCCAGTCGGCCAGTCTTGAAAAAGCACTTGAGCTACCTTCCCTGCCCTGGGCTGACCTGGAAGTTCTTCCAGATATCTAACCTGAATTCTTCTTGTAATATCAGTCTTCTTGTCCTGTCCTTCCTGCCATTCACCAAGGGACACCCCAGAGGCTGTTTAAGGCAATAGACTCATCCTTTCTCCAGGGAGGGTCCCAGCTTTGCCACAGATGCCTGACTCCAACAGCTTCCTGTTCTCCCATCTACCTTCCCATCTCTCCAGCCCCTCTCTGGCCTCTGCCACCCAGTCCTGGCCCCAAAGGAGACAAATCCAAGCACTCACAGTGGACTCTGAGCCATGGCCACCATCACCGCTTCGGGGAGGGAGTCATTCAGCCAACAGCTCCTCAGAGCCTCCATCGAGGTATAAATACTCCCACATGCCTGGACCGGCCCCCTGCCCGAGGGCTGAGGCGGGGCAGCCTCCCCAGCCTCTCCAGGCCAGGCAGGCAGGTCACATGCCCCATAAATGCCACAGGACCACAGGCCCTTCCCAGCAGCCCTGGGGAGGCCCATTGAGGCTTGATGTCTCTGGATAGATGGATGAGTGGATGGATAGATGGATGGATGGATGGGTAGATGTACAGATGGATGAGCAGATAGATCAATGGATGGACAGACTGGTAGATGGTCAATCGATGGAAAGCTAGACAGATGAACAGATGGATTGATGAATGTTCAGTGGAACAGATGGACCCTGACCTACCTGTGGATGCTTATTTTGTAGATGGGAAGTAAGGGATGTCTGGTTTCAAGAAAACTAGAAATGTTACCCCTCAAGGCTCCTATCCATCCCATTCTGAGACATCCCTACTAGGACCCTTTCTCCCTCTACTGGTCTGAGAGGTTAGCTATGCAGGGTTCTCCCTACTCCTCAGAAGTTCTTTTTCAGAGACCTCCCACCTAAACATCCTCAGCCCCCAGGAGTATTTTGCTCTTACTCTTTGGTGTTACTCATGGTCTGCCTTTCCTTCCTTCTGCCTCCCTGCTTACTCTGGAGTCTAGGCTACGAGGCTTTGAACCCTCCGCATCTCGTTCCCGAAACAAGGTCAGCAAGCAAGGTCAGCTTGCCCTCCAAGGTTAGGTGGAGGGGGGAATTCTCAATTCCAAGCACATGAAACCCTTGGATGGGCAGTTTACAGAGAAGGTGTCCCCACTTCACCTTCCCCAGGTTGTAGAGACAGAGTCTTGTTATGTTGTCCAGGTTGGTCTCTAACTCTTTGACTCAGGTGATCTTCCCACCTCGGCCTCTCAAGCAGCTGGGACTATAGGTGTGCACCACTGCACCTGGCTTTCCCCAGGGATTTTTGAAGCCATGACTGAGTCGATGGTGAGAGCTGGCCTGGCAAAGGACTTGGAGGTGGACAAGGTGACCTAGAACTCCTGGGGGCCTGACTAGAGAGCTGAGTTCCTGGGAAGGGGGTACTTCTTGCCTGCTTAATATTCCCAAGGGGCAGTGTGCAGAAAGAAGGGATCTGAGGCTGTATACACTGTTTTCCAGAGAAGAAAGTTCCCTCAGATCCTCTGCCCGCCCAGCTGTGAAATGAGCCAGAGTGAATGATGAAGTAGGGAATGACTGAAGGACCGGAAAGCTTTTTTCCAGATTATGAACCATCGCCTCCATCCTTCCTACAAGCTTCCTCTAGCCACTCCGGCTGAAGGGGGTGGAAGGATGGGCTGAGGAATGCTGGCCTCTGAGCCCCCATTAGCTCTGGGTCCTTGTGTCCCAGAAGTCCCACTCTCATAATGAAGTCACTCAGGGCAAAGTCTAGTGGTCCCATCCCCAGCCTCCTGTGGGTTATGTAGATAACTGACTGCAGAGTTGATTGACTGTGGCAGTGATTGGCAGCCGAGGATTTGATCTATGAGACCAATAGGGACGACTGAGCCTAGTCTCACCTCCTAATCTGGCATTAATAACTCCAGAAGCCTTCACCAAGCCCAGACCTCAGCTTCCCTACAAAGCCTCCCTTTTCCTTCATAGGGTATCTTCCTGGCCCAGGACTCCAGGAAAGTCCTCTTCCAGCTCTGCTCTAAGTATGGGCTAGTGGGAATGAACTCTATTTCCTCCCTTATAGAATGGGGTCCTTATCCTTCCCCAGGGGACCGGGTCAAAGTGCTCGGAGGAGGGTGAAACCAGCACCATCTTGTCTGGTGTCCCTGCCTCCCTCCTGGGGTCCCAGGCCTGGAGGGTTTCAGGAACTGGATGGGGTGAAGTGACACCTTTTCACCTTAAACCATCTGCTCTTCCCAGGGGTGCTCTGGATAGAGGTGGTCAAGAGGGCGCTCATCTAACAGATGGGCCCACTCTTTGCCTGCCCACCTCAGTTGGGGCAATGAGATGACCTGGGACCCCACCATCCCTTGGACTAGGGGCCTCTTATGCTCAGTACATATCATTATCGAAACTGCTCATTATACCCATCTGTTATTAAGGATATTATTTTTGCCATCACTACTAATAATACAGATTTAGTACAAGACAAATACATACTGGTGTCCCTTCCCGCTCCATGCTATCCAACACAGGGGGCAGGCAAGTGGCTATCTCCTTGAACTTGCCAAACCTTGGAATGAGAAGCCCAACTTGGAACGAGAAGCTCATTGGGAGGCTCTCTCATCTAAGCCCTTCTTTATTGACAAATGGGGAAACAGAGGCCCCACTAGTGGAAGGGATTGTACTCTGCTATGCAGGTGTCTGTTTCTTGCTCCCTTTTCCAGGCATGAGGCCGGTTCTGGGAACCTAATCATGTCCTTGGAGAAGGGGCAGTCTCTGGGGCGCTTTCCTGAGCCCACCCAGCTCCTTGGCTCCAGCTCCCATCTTTCCCTTGACTGTTCCCCGCCCTCAATCCTTCTGGGATTGACATTGCCATCCCAAAGAATTTTCTCTCCACAACGCTTCCCACCTCAGGCAGATTGGACATGCTCACAGGACAACCCAAAGAGGCAGAGCCACTTATCTAAAGCCACATGCTCTGTGAGGCCCAACCTGGGCTTCTGGAACCCCTTCCAGAGGGAGCCAGGGACATCACCCACCACTGACAGTGAACACTTCTGTGATCACTCTGGCTCTGTGTAGAGGAGGGACTGCTAAGTGCAGAGTCTGAGAAATGAGAAATCATGGTGGGGTGTGTGGTGTGTGTGTGTGTGTGTGTGTGTGTGTGTGTGTGTCCTTTTGCACATCCTCTGCCTTCTGAGACTGATGGGCTGGTGAAGTCTGGGACATGGCTATGGAATTTACAAGTGTAGGTGGGACCTCTAACTATCTCCGGGCAATCCGGTTCCCGGGATACACCCCATTCTGTGTGTGTGTGTGTGTGTGTGTGTGTGTGTGTGTGTGTGTGTGTGTCTGTTGGTGCCCAGGCTGGTTATAGTTTGTCAGAAGCAGTAGATTCAGGCTAGGGCAGCCCTGAAGGCCCTTGGAGGGCGCATGAGGGCAGGGCTTGAGGTTGAACATATGGTAGAGGGTGAGGGCCTGATCCTCCCCACAGTGGGCTTTCTGTTGCATCCTGGGGGGGAGGGTCTTGAAGCTTCCCCACCTCCTGGAGCTTCCAGACTAGCTGTGTGAGCACAGGTTCCCTTTTCTCTGTGACTCACAGCTGGCTTTCGGGTCAGGTTCCCCAAGAGATCACGATTCAGCTAATTCTCTCCCCGGCCCCATTAATCTGAG
This sequence comes from Cephalopachus bancanus, assembly GCA_027257055.1. Taxonomy (NCBI): domain Eukaryota; kingdom Metazoa; phylum Chordata; class Mammalia; order Primates; family Tarsiidae; genus Cephalopachus; species Cephalopachus bancanus. The sequence goes on along the minus strand of JAPVLO010000536.1, from coordinate 565,116 downwards.
CTGACTAAGCAACAGACACAGGCAGGATAGAGACCCGGGATGCTTGTTCCTAAACAATCCCCGAAATCCCTGCTCAGTTTCCATCACTCCCCTGGATTATTTACGCTCCTGGTCCCCAGGAACATTTGTCCCTGCCTCCCTGTGTCCCTCTGAGCATGCCTCCATCCCACCTGCAGTGGAGAGGTTTGTCTGGACATCAACCTGCCATTGTCTTGTTGCATCTGAACTCATTTTTACTGTTTGGCCAGCATCCAGACTTTAAGGGCCAGATAGGATCAGGAAGCTGAGGGCTTCTTTAAGGAGGATCCCATCCTGTCCTCTTTGTTTCCGTGGCATGGCTCTGGGCTTTTCCTCGGCACTCAGAGCACCTGGAGGTCACACCAGGACCTTGTGGGAATGCTGGTGAGGGGCGTTAGACTCCATGGGGATCTGTGAGGTAGGGGTCGAACCTTCTTGGGGATGTGGGGATGGCTTGGAGGAGGAGGCAGGGTTAGGAATGAAGATGGAAGTGAGAGTGAAGGTAGAGAGGAAAGAGGAGGATGGGGTTGCGAGGAGATGGAGGTAAGGATAGAGATGGCAAGGTTAGAGACGGGGATGAAAAGGTGGATATGAAGAAGGCAGAGCTGAGGCTGAAGATAGGAATGGGGAAAGGGTTGGGATGGAAAAGAGACAGGGAGGGGTGGAGGCTTAGGGATGAGGCTGGAGTTGAACACAGAGATGAAGGAAGATGGAGGCAAGGGATAGGGACGGGTAAACTGGGAAGACCCAACCAATCTAGGGATCATGTGACTGATGCTTCTGTGATGAAGGATCCCAGAGGTCATCTAGCTCTTTCCCAGCTCCTGGGCATGTTGCCAGCCCAACCCCACCCATCCCAGATCAGTGATTGCCTCTCCACTCAGGAAACCACCTCCCGTGGTCACATAGTCCAGGCAAACTTAACTCAAAATGTTGAAAATTCTCTCCGAAGTCTATTAGCCTCCCTGCTGCAGAAACCAATCTTGGTGTTGCTGAACTTCCCCCTGCAGGCCTCATCAGGGACAGCAGGACAGAGGAAAGGGCACACCTATGGGGAGGGTTGGGGTGGGCAGAAGTGGCCTCCAACCTCAGACTATGGAGCTGGAGAGAATAACAGAGGGCAGGCTGGGCACGGTGGCTCACACTTGTATTCTCAGCACTTTGGGAGGTGGAAATAAGACGATTGCCTGAGCCCAGGGCTCGAGACCAGCCTGGGCAACTTGGCGAAATCTCATTTTACAATATATTAAAAAATTAGCTGGGCCTAGGGGCACGCACTTGTAGTTCCAACTACTTGGAAGGTTGAGGCAGAAGGATCGCCTGAGCCCAGCAGGCCAAGGCTGCAGTAGCAGTGATCGTGCCACTGTACTCCAGCCTGTGCAGGTATGGATCCTTTCTGTCCCTTCCTGCACACAAGCTCTGGGAACATTTCAAGGTGACTTGACAGTCTCTGGCTATGTGCCTAGGCCCTATGCAGGCAATTGGGGGTTCTGCTGGTCCATGAAGACCAGGCATTGGCTGGATGTGATGGCTCACACTTATAATTCCAGCACTTTGTGAGGCCAAGACAAAGAGGATTGCTTGAGCTCAGGAGTTTCAGACCAGCCTGGGCAGCATAGCAAGACCTTGTCTCTACAAAAAATAAAAAAATTAGCCAGGTGTGGTGGTGCACACCTGTAGTCCCAGCTACGCAGGAAACTGAGGAAGGAAGATTACTTGAGTCCAGGAGTTTGAGGCTGCAGTAAGCCATGATAGTGCCACTGCACTCCATTCTGGATGACAGAGTGAAACCTCGACTAAAAAAAAAATCAACTCAAGCCGGAAGGAAGGAGGTTAGACATCAGGAAGGCCTTCCTGGCTAGGAAGGATGAAGAGCCCAAGGGAAGTGATGCTATATTGCTCTCTTAGAGGACAGATGGGACTCTGGAGGGGGTGCTAAAGGAAAGTTTTTCAGAGGCAAAGGGTGATGTCACATGACAGAAGTCACAGGGCACGAGTGGGCTTTTCCCCTTGTCTTGAACATTCCCAAGGCTTCTCCCTTCTCACGATGAATGGAGAAGACTATTGGTTGGAGGCAATGTGGAGTGAGTGTGTGGATGAGACAAAGATGGGGATCAGGGAGGCATCCCAGGCCCCTCTAACCTTTCTCTCGCTTTCTCAGGACCCACTGGTCCAGAGGATTCTGGGGCTCCCTGAGCCCCTGGGAAATAAAGACCTTTGAGAACTCCCTGGCATTCCCGGGAGAACAGGTTCCTGGCTCTGGGAGGTGAGTGAGGCGCCGGGCCTGGGGGGGCGGCGTGCCTCAGCAGGCCCCGGAGCCGAGCCGAGAGCTGAGCTCGGCAGAGGCCGCACGGGCGGGGCTGGGCGGGGAGCTGGGAGGACATGTGCTCCTCCCCGCGGCTCCTTTGCCCCTGAGAATCCTCAACCTGGGGCAGCCCCTGCCCCCTGGGCCCCTCCCAGGCCCAGCCCTGCTCTGTGCCTGCCTGGCTCACCCAGGGCCCCTCACAGAACCACAAGAGAGAGGGGCCAGGACAGGAGGTGCCGCGTCTTCCCCCATCTACTGAGGATGTCCTTTTACTGCCTGTGTGCCGTGGGCCAGGGAATGAGCAAGATGGCCAAAGGATGCCAGCCAAGCCAATGGGGATGGGACTGGAGTGCAACGCCCCCCCCCCGGATCAGCCCAGGGGAGCTGGGGTTCGTAGTGAAGGAAAGAGAAGGCAATTGGGGCAAATGGAGTTGAACTCTGCAGCAGGAAGCTTCAGAGAGACTTCAGGAAGAACATGACTGTGAGGGAACTGGCCGAATGTCCTCCTTCAGGGATTAGGGAAACTAGGAGGGGACGGCCCTGCCTGGCATGGGCAATGGCCGGCACAGAGGCAGGGGGATGGATGAGATGACTTCGAAAGAGAAGCCTCCCCAGCTGGGTCCTTTCCTGCTGATCATCTGTGCCTTGCCACAAAGCACAGTCAAACATCACCCCCATGCCTGTAGGTGCAGAGAGAAGAGGCAAACACACCCACTTGTTAGAGTCTATTCATAATTCAGCATGTTTCTTGGGACATTTAGGGAGGGCCTGGGGGACTCCACGGGGAATGCCAGAACCTTACCTTATCAGGGAGGGGGAAGAGAGGAGCCGTGGGAGCTGGCAGGGGGGCTTCCTCCTGCTCCAGGCATTTGCCTAAGGGTCTTCACTCCCTACACCCTCAACTCTACACTCCAAAGGTCCAAGGGAGCCCCGGCCTGCCCATTAGGACTTTGCCTCGGGGGTCTTGAGTAGAGAAACCTTCCCAGACCTGGAGTGGGGGAGGGGTACTCTGCCTCCAGCACAGCATCAGCTTCTGGCCACAGCACCTGTTTGCCACCTGCTTGCTTCTCCATCAGGTGCACAATTGCCTTTCTGCAACCCAGGCCTCCCCACAGGCCCCCGGCATCTAGACCCCAGCCGAGGCTGCCTAGGGATGTTCAGCAATTCCTTGATCTGTGCGCCCCTCAGCCCCCAGAGCTGGGCTCTCTCTCCTCCATCCGGAAAAGCCACTAGGTTGGAATGGTTCAGTTCTAGTTTTCCAGTCCTGGCGCTTCTGAGTCCTCGTTTTCTTCCGACACAGGGTGGGTAAGCACACCTCCTCCAACAGAGAGAGACACACACAAAACCCAGCCACACACACCAGAATGAGACCTATGCTACAGCAAGAAGAATTCGAGTTGGACAACCTGGAATGGGAACAGGAGGGAGGGGCATGGAGGACAGAGCCCCCTTGGGTTCCAGGCACTCACCAGAATTCTGAATCTCCCTTGAGCTGCACTGAGGAGGTGGGGGCACCCAGGTGCTCCCAGTCACTCCTGAGGCCCGTTAAAAAGGCAAGCCCCATCCCCATGCCCTGGCCCAGCCCTGCTGGCCTCCACGGCTGACTTGGGCCGGGGCTCCTCTTACCTGCTCAGTGAAGCAGGTCGGCGTGGGGGCCCGGGTCTGGGGAGCCAGGAGCTCCGTCCGTCTGTCAGTCCGTCAGCTCAGCCGTCCTGGGTCTGTGCTGACATCAGGTGAGGGGAGGCAGCTGCCGGGTGAGCCAATAATTATGATATCAGCTTCCCCTTGCCCCGAGGGGCTGCTGCCAAAACGGGGAGAAGAGAAAGGTGACTAAGAAGCTAGTTTGCTCCTTGGCTCTTGTTTGACAGGTACCGGCTCCTGTGCCCGCCCCGGCCGCGCCCCAGCCCCCCCCAGTCCCTCCCTCCTCCTGAGCTAGCACCAGCCCCCTGTCCCTGCCAGCGGGCACAGCCTGTGGCCTGTGGGGGAGGGGATTGTCCCGCGGCCCCCATCTGCACCCCAGAACGGGGATGTCAGCCCCCCATGGGTGGGGCACAGGCCTGTTGGGGCATGCACATGTGTGTCAGGAGAACCTGGCCACCACATGTATGTTCATGGAGCTGTCGAGGGGGTTCTAGGGAACAGCACTGTGTGGTGACTCAGGGTTCTCTGAGGCACAGCATGGATGAGGAATGACCTGTGATCCCTCAAGTCAAGTATTAGCACAGACTTGCTGGGAACTGTTTGTCCATGGGGTCCAGCCATCTGTCTGTCTCTCTGATACCTTGAGGGTGTCTCCTTATCTGTGTGGATGTGTGCACATGTGTCCATGACTCCCTCTGTGTATCTGTGGGCATGCGCATCTCTTCATGTCTCTCTCTTCAGTCTGTATGTCTGGTTCCTAGGTTGGTGTGTGTCTGCATTTGTGTCTCCCTTGTGGATTGGTGTGTCTCTGTGTGTCACCTGTGTGTTTACACCCTTGTGTCTGTGCACATGTCTCTGCTCTGGGTCAGTCATCCTGCCCTGTGTATATCTGGGTGTCTGTGCGGGTGGAGACAGGAGCTCCCTAGTTCTGGGTCATGATCCTGTCTATGGACACTCTTTATGGTCTGGGCACTGGAAACAGGAACCGGTTCACTTATATGTGGGAGCTAAAAAAAAGGTAAAGAAAACCCCTCGTCCCTGCCTCTTCAGAGTTCATATTGAGGGTGGAGTACCTGATCAGCCGTAGGAATTGGCCCCTACTGGTGCCACCTGGACTTGGGTCTGGGGCCTGTCCCTGCTTCTGACAGCTCTCCCTGCTGCTGCTCCTAACCCTGCCCCTCTACCCCACTTTCTTTTTTCATCTTCTTTGCACTGCCCCACCTTGTCTCCTGTCCCTGGCTGTTCTTTTCCTCCCCAGCCCCCCACCCTTGCCCTGGCCTCTAGGGGCACTTGTGTCTCTTCCTGGTGCTCAAATGATAATACTGCTGCCCAGCAAGGCCTGCGATTTGGCTTCTGATCTGAGGGTGTGAACAGGGCAGCTCCTCCTCACTAACTCTATCTTATTCCAAGGACAAAGGGAATGTCAGCCTTGACTGGGGGGTGGTGGTGGTCGCCTGGCACAAGTATGGAGTAGACTAAAACATTTGGAGAGTTCTTGGTCTAGGCCGAAAATGTTCTGTGCTGAATATCCACTTCAGAAGAGAGGGTGCCACGGCAGGTAACGATGAACCCATCTGTGAGTGACGGTTAGTTGTGGGATTGTCCACATTTACCGCTCTGAGCCTTGGTTTCCTCATCTGTTAACGAGGGAATAATACTCACCCATAGGGTTGTTGTGAAGATTGAATACGTTTACATGTTTTAAGTTTCTAGTGCAATCCCTCATATATATTAGGTGCTCAGTGAATGTGTGTGCCTCCTTTCTCTTCACCAAATCCAGCAGTGCTGGGTGGAAAATGAGGATGTGCCAACATGCCCACTTGTATAAGAATTATGTTCTAAGCCAGGCTCGGTGGCTCAGCCTGTAATCCCGCGCCTTTGGGAGGCTGAGGTGAGTGGATTGCCTGAGCCCGCGGGTTCGAGACCCGCCTGGGCAGCGAGACCTCATCTCTACAGTAAATCAAAAAATCAGCCGGGCGTGGTAGCGCGCACTTGTAATTCCGGCTACTGGGAAGGCTGAGGCGGAAGGATCGCCGGAGCCCAGCAGGTGGAGGCTGCGGTGGCCGGGAGCGGCCAATGCACTCCAGTCTGGGTGACAGAGTGAGACTCCAACTAAAAAAAAAAAAAGAATTATGTTCTTCTATAGTTCCAGCTACTTGGAAGGCTGAGGCAGAAGGATCACCTGAGCCCAGCAGGTTGAGGCTGCAGTGGTCGTGAGTGTGCCACTGCACTCCAGCCTGGGCGACAGAGTGGGACTCTGACTCAAAAAAAAAAAAAAAAAAAATTATGTTCTTGAGACCAGGCGCAGTGGCTCAAGCCTGTAATCCCAGCACTTTGGCAGCACTTTGGGAGGCTGAGGCAAGAGGATTGCCTGAACTCAGGGGTTTGAGACCAGCCTGGGCAACTTAAACTTGGTGAGACCTCATCTCTGCAATAAATCAAAAAATTAGCTGAGTGTGGTAGCGCGCCCCTGTAGTTCCAACTACTTGGAAGGCTGAGGTGGAAGAATGGCCTCAGCGCAGCAGGTCGAGGTTGTGGTGGCCGTGAGCATGCCACTGTACTCCAGGCTGGGCGACAGAGTGAGATTCAACTAAAAAAAAAAAGAATTATGTTCTGGGATTAGAACAGGATCCTGACTCAACCCACCTTTCTCTGGGACTCACCCTAGCAATCAAAGCTTGCTGCCTTAAACCTAATGGGGTTTCACAGTGAAAGTGCAGCTATCAAGAAACTGGTATGTTTGCTAATGGCGCCTATCTGATGTACAGAAGGTGGATTGTTATTTGTAGACTGCCAGGTATCTCTGTACGGATACCCTGAACTCAGAGAGCCATGCAGGTTATAAACTGAAATCTGCCAACACTGCTGTCAGTCAGCATTATTCTGAAGGCCCCAATCAGTACAATAAGATAAGAAAAAAGAAAAGGAAATAAGGGCGTACATATGAGAAAGAAGGAGGCCAAATCTTTAAGAATTACAAAAGTGGTGACTTCACTAGGAAATCTAAGAATCAACTGAAAGACTATTAGAACTAAGGAGAGTCGGGCTCGGTGGCTCAGCCTGTAACCCTGCGCCTTTGGGAGGCTGAGGTGAGTGGATTGCCTGAGCCCGCGGGTTCGAGACCCGCCTGGGCAGCGAGACCTCATCTCTACAATAAATCAGAAAATCAGCCGGGCGTGGTAGCGCACGCCTGTAGTTCCAGCTACTCAGAAGGCTGAGGCGGAAGGATCGCCGGAGCCCAGCAGGTCGAGGCTGTGGTGGCCGGGAGCGGCCACTGCACTCCAGTCTGGGTGACAGAGTGAGACTCCAACTCAAATAAGAACTAAGGAGATAACTTAGTAAAGTAGCAGAATATTTGCAAAGTATATAAAAATCAAACCATTTCTATACAACTGAAACAACCAATTAAAAAATAGGAGCCTAGCTGGGTGTGGTGGTGTGTGTCTGTAGTTCCAGCTACTTGGAAGGCTGAGGCGGAAGGATCTCCTAAGCCCGGCAGGTCGAGGCTGTGGTGGCCGTGAGCGGGTCACTGCACTCCTCCTGCCTGGGTGACAAGAGTGAGACTCCAACTCAAAAAAAAAAAAGGAGGGAGACCAAAGATCCAAGGCACAAAAGCAACAATATTACAAAATACCTGGGAATAAACTTAATAAGAGATATATAAAATCTACATAAAGAAAACAATAGCCAGGTTCGGTGGCTCAGCCTGTAATCCCAGCACTTTGGGAAGCCGAGGCAAGAGAATTGCCTGAGCCCGTGGGCTCAAGACCAGCCCGGGCAACTTGACAAGACCTCGTCTCTACAACAAATCAAAAAAAAATTAGCTGGGTGTGGTAGCATGTGCCTGTAATTCTGGCTACTTGGAAGGCTGAGACGGAAGAATCGCTGGAACCCAACAGGTCAACTTTGATGTGGCTGTGAGTGTGCCACTGTACAGCTTTACTGACAGACAGATATACCATGTTCCTGAATTGAAAGGCTGAATATAATATTATAAAGATGTAAATTCTCCTGTAAATAATCTATAAAATCAAAAGTCTAAAGTTTTTTTTCCTCCTCAAACTTGACAAGTTGATTCTACAGTTTAGGTGAAGAGTAGATATATGTGAATATGTGTGAATAGCTTAGAACTTTTTTTTTCCCAGTTAGGAGTTCTCACTGTTGCCCAGGCTGGAGTGCAGTGGCACAATCACAGCTCATCACAGCCTTGACTGACCTCTGAGGCTTGGGCTATCCTTCTACCTTAGCCTCTTGAGTAACTGGAGCTACAGGTGTGTCCTACACGCCTGGCTTATTGTGTTTTTTTTTTGTAGAGACCAGGTCTCGTTATGTTGCTTAGGCTGCTCTCAAATTCCTGGACTCAAGCAATCCTCCTGCCTTGGACTCTCAAAGTTCTGGGATTACAGGTGTGAGCCAGTGTCCAGTCAGCTTAGAGCTTTTTGAAAAAGAAGACTAACAGGAATAACTTGCCTTGTCAGTTTTCAGAATGTTCAGTAAGACTTCTACAATTACAGCAGTATGATTTTGGTGCAGAAAAAACAAAATAAATTAACGAAAGGTAATAGAACCCAGAATAAACCTGAATATTTGTGACAGTTAGGTATATAATAGTAAAGTATTTAAAAGTATTCCTTATGTGTAAAATATTCAATAAGTGGAGTTGAAATAACGAACTTTTAGGACAGATATAGTGACTCATGCCTATAATCCCAGCACTTTGGAAGGCTGAGGTGAGAGGATTGCCTGAGCCCATGGGTTTGAGACCAGCCTGGGCAACTTGGTGAGACCTCATCTCTACAATAAATCAAAAAATTAGCTAGGTGTGGTGGCACATGCCTGTAGTTTCAGCTACTTGGAAGGCTGAGGTGGAAGGATCACCTGAACCCAGCAGGTCGAGGCTGCGGTGGCCGTGAGTGTGCCACTGCACTCCAGCCCGGGCGACAGAGTGAGACTCCGACTCAAAAAAAAAAAAAGGAAAAAAGAAATAATTAACTTATTATTTGAATGAAATAAGATTAAATCTTACTTCATACTATACATTTAAAAATCCAGATAAAGATCTAATGTAAAACTATATAAATAAATAGAAAAAATATAGTGAACATTTTAATAATTATGGAGTAGAGAAGGCATTTTTAAGCACAACATCAAATCTGGAAGCCACAGAGGAATATATTGACAGGTTTGATGGTTAATAAAATTTTTTAAAATGTTAGGGCAAAATGTAACATGAACAAAGTTAAAAAACAAATGAGAGACTGGAAGAAAGTGTTGCAACATATATAATATCCACAATATAAAAAAATTCCTCTAAATAAATAAAAATATGATTTCATAGAAAAATGGGCAAAGAATATGAATAAGCAATTCACAGGTAAAATACAAACATTCAAAAGACAAGTGAAAAGATTTTCAACTTCATTAAAAGTTAAGGAAATGCAGCTGGAAGTGATAGCTCATGCCTGTAATCCTAGCACTTTGGGAGGCTGAGGCGAGAGGATTGCCTGAGCCCAGGGGTTCAAGACCAGCCTGGGCAACTTGGCAAGACATCATCTCTACAGTAAATCAAAAATTAGTCACATGCCTGTGGTTCCAGCTACTTGGAAGGCTGAGGTGAAAGGACTGCCTGAGCCCAGCAGGTCAAGGCTGTGGTGGCCATGAGTGTGCCCTGCACCCCAGCCTGGGTTACAGACTGAGACTCCAACTCAAAAAAAAAAAAAAAAAATCAAGGAAATGCAAATTAATTTAGGAGCCAAGGGTCCCAGGGAGGCCCTGATGGTGTGTTCGGGAGACTGTGGTTGACCTATAGTGAGATTCTGCTCCTGACAGGTAAGATGAACTTCTTTCTCTTCCAAGACAGGATCCACCTCTGCCCCAGGAATGGGTGTGGGCTCTGGCTCTGGTTTCCTCTTTCCTTTGGGAAACACAACTTCCTCTGCATGTAGTCTGGGATTTGAGGCAGGAGCCCTGGGATTCCATAAACCTTGGACTGAAAGGGATTTGTTAGATCTTTCTCCTCCCTCTCTGTCTCCAGATAGGGCCATCTGCTTCTTTTCTCATCACACCAGGCCTTTCGTAATTCTCTCCTAGGCCCAGAAAGTCTGTCCTGGTGTCTAGCCTCAACCCTGGTTGCTGAAGTGTTGGCTCTGTTCCCTTGGAAGAAACTTCTATTGGGAGATTTGGTCTCACATACTCCAGCACCCTTGCTTCAGGCCCGCAGATGGAGTCAAGCTGTGCTCTAGCCTGGAAGAGCTGTAGCTGGGTGCTGAAACAGCAGGGCCCCGGGGAAGCTCGTACCTCTGGAGACTGGAGGTCAGAGCTGGTTCACTGCGTGCTGCTGAGCTCAGCCCAGGGCTGGGTTACTTTGAGCTGGAAAGCAGCCCTGGCTGGGGATGGAAGTCCCTGGGGCCAATGTCTGCCGTGGTCCAGGTTGGGGCAAGACCCCGGGGATGCCAGGGAGAAAGAAAAGCATGTGCCCACCCACCCTTGGGAGCTCCATTGTGATGGAGGAGGGGCACCCCTTGCTGCACCCTACGTCAGGTTAAATTATCTGTCCACTTCTGCTCAGGTAGGCTGGACTTGCCTTTCCAAAGTCAGCTCCCAAGACTGAGTTTGCTGCTTCCCAGGTGGTTAAAGTCTCACTACAGTGGCATTCAAGATACTTAAGAATGTCTGCAGGCCGGGATTGGTGGCTCAACCTGTAATCCCAGCACTTTGGGAGGCCGAGGCGAATGAATTGCCTGAGCCTGTGGGTTCGAGATCAGCCAAGGCAACTTGGCGAAACCTCATCTCTACAATAAATCAAAAATTATCTGGGTGTGGCAGTGCATGCCTGTGGTTCTGGCTACTTGGAAGGCTGACGCGGAAGGATCGTTGGTCCCTGGCAGGCCAACACTGAGGTGGCCATGAGTGTGCCACTGCACTCCAGCCTGGGAGACAGAGTGACTCCAACTCAAAACATAAAAAATAAATAAAAAGAATGTCTGCAGAGGAACAGGACCTAAGCACAGCTGCCATAAGACTCTAAGGTCCAAGGACCCCATGTCAAAGAAGGGTTGGAGAGAATTGGGGTTAATCAGGGTGGGCTTCCTGGGGGAGAGCAAGTAGCTCCTTGGCTGTGGATGACAGAGAAGCACTCAGCCAGAGTTGTGGAGGGTGTGTGGCTGGGCTGAGAGGTCTGAACCTGTTCTGGCTGGCTGACCCCCTGGGAAATCCAGGGAGTTTCCAAGCTGAGAGTTTGGTGGGGGTGGGGGATTGGTCTGGTGGGGAAGAACGTTGTTAGAGACCTGCTGGGTGGGGAGGGCCTCTCTTGTCTTAACCCCTCCTGCTGTGGGAGGCACGGGTGGAGGTGAAGAGGACTGATTCTGCTGTGTGTGTTTTCACTGGTGTCAGCATCTGTTTAAGGGCACATGTGCGTTTGCGTGCATTTTACATTTCTGTTCTCTTCGTGTATGTGCGTGACAGTTGTGGAGCTAGAATGTGCTGCTAGGTGAGTTCATGCCAGAATCTGTGTCTAAGTGTGTGTGAGCCTCTGTGTAACTGTAAGAACCCTCTGGGCTGACACTGGGGGCAGAGGCATCCGAGTCACTACGTGTGTACAAATGTCTGTGACTGTGTATACCTGTGTGTGTTCCAGGGAGTGACCCCGGGTGTCCGAAGGCGTGTGAGTGACTGTGACTTTGTACACAGGATGTGTCTGTGGGTTCTGTGTGTACCCAAGAATCCATGGTATTGTGTGCACGTGCCTGTGAGTCTCCCCAACCTTGAGAGTGACTCTACCGAATCTCTACACGATCTTTCGTGTAGGCTGTTCTATCCACTTCCCTTCCTCCTCAGGCTGTTCTGTCCACTTCTCTTCCTCCTCCTCCCCCAACCTCCACCCCCTGAAGCATGAGGCTCACCCTTTTGAGGCCCTCAGCCTCCCTGTCCCTGGTAAAACCTCATGGCTTTGCAGACCATGACAAACGGGACCCAGGCTAGGGTGGAGGCTGCAGGGGGCACCCTCTCCAGGCTGATACCCCACCAGAGCTTCACTTGTCCCAGGCCTACGTGACCCCTGACCCTGTACTCCCTGGCTGTACCACCCTCTCTCCTTCAGGAAGCAGCAGCCCTGTGAGAACTTTGGGGAGACAGGGAAGTCATGGCCTGAGCCCCCAAGGGACCTACTCGGACTGAGGATCCTAACCCCTAGAGCTGCCCTTGTTCTGGGGCCCAGGTCAAGGTGAACTAGAGAGTAGTGTGGCACTCCTGCCTCCTCAATCTCCCTCATAAACTCCTCTTGTCCTGGGCCCTCTGGTTGTCATTGCTGCCTCTGGGGCTGATGCTAGAAGGGACAGGGAAACAGGGAAACTCCAGGGCCTTAGGGGAGAGGGAAAGGGTAGAACAGTCAGGGCTGGCTCAGAAATTGGGGTCTGCCTGCTGAGCTTAAGAAGACATTGACTCAGAGAGGCCGAGATGTTTCTCAGGGTCACACAGCACTCCACACACAGCAGTCTGGACACAGGCTTTGAGGGCAGCATGTCCAGCTTCCCTCAAGAAGCAAGAAGCTCTTCTATGCCTTTGATTCATTCACTTCTTCATACACCACTCACTGTACCAGCCGTGTGTAGAAAATGGACACAGCTCCATCAGGCAGCCTGTCCTCAAATTGTTTCCAGCCTCGTTGAGCTTCTCTAGCAACGGGGAGTTCTCTACCTGGAAGTTCGTGAGTTCCAGCACTGCATAAGTTCGGCTGGTAGGAGACGCCCAGAGTCCCTTGCTACCTTCCTGGAAACCGTCCATGAAGGGCTGTGGGTACCCAGGCAGGGAAGGTGCAGATCCCAGTCCCGGCAGTGCCCATTCACCTGCCGCAGCCTGGAGTGTGTGTGTAGGAGGAGCCAAGGTACCAGGCCGCCTGCATGAACCTGACCCGCGGACAGGCCCTTCCGTCCAAGGCTGGCCCAGTCTGTGCTGCTTTATTGCCCAGCTAATGACGGTGATTAGGCCGACAGGTGTCTCCTGCTGCCCCATCCACTCTTTTGGCTGCTGAGGAGGGTGGCTTCTGAGCACTGGGGGAGACTTGACCCTGAGCCCTGCGAGGGCACCCACCATGGCCAACCCTTTGACCCTCAGGCCGGTTCGCGTCTACCTCCTTCCCCAAGAAGGCAGGGCTAGTCCAGTCCTCACTCCTTGGGGCTGCTGTGTCCACAGCTGGCCCTTTCTGAGCAGGACTGAGGGGGATGTGGAGCTGAGAACAGCAGGAAGGGCATGTGCACCCTGAGAAACACACCCTCCTTTTCTCCAGCCAGAGCTGGACAGCAGGGCAGAGGGTCCTCCTTGCAGATGGGGCTGCGTCTTAGGAAGCCACTGCATTGTGGGTAAGCCACTGGGGGAGCCCCACCATCCTGGAGCCAGCCTACTCCCAGTGGAGGGGACTGTCGCCTGGGGCTTTGGCTGCGGGTGGGGGTCCTAGTGTGGGTCGGGGTGGGAGCCATGATTTATGACTGTGCTTCATGAGCGAGGAATGCCAGCCTGGGGGCCGGGGTGGGGGCAGAGCCACTTACCTGACACTCCTCACTCTCTTGGATGTCTGGCATGTCCTGTCAGGATCCCCTGTCCCCTGGGGACAGCCGTGTTCTCCCCAGCACAATAGCCCCCTCCTATCTGCACTTCCCACCGGCCCACAGCTCTGGGAGGACTGAGCAAAAGCCCAGCCCAGGGGGATCAGAATGAAATCCTTTTGGTTTTCTCTCTCACAGCTCAGCCTCCTTTTCACTGGGCGTGAGGGTGATGGGCAGGAGGGAACTGGGGGGCACTCAAGAAACATCCATGTAGATGAACTCGAGGTCACATGCCAGTGTCCGTAGTGAGACAGGATAGACACAAAGATGCATTTCTGTCCAGGAAGAGCTATGAGTCCCAGAAGGGTTGATGGATGTAGTGTCATTCTTCCCTACTCCACCCTCACCTTGCTAGATAAATGAAAACTCTGATGTCCATAAGGGTGGAGAAGGGGAGTGGGGGGGGGAGACAGGAGGGGTAGAGGCAGAATAGGGAGGCAGAATGATCCCAAGTTGTACGTCCCGGACTCTAATGGCCATGCCAGTTTTGAGCCTGTTCCCGAGTCTAACCTGCATCCTTCTTGCTGCAGGCTGCCATTTTGGGTGAGGGTCAATCTTTGGCACCCAGCCTGGGTCAGCCTGCCTCCTCTGGTCTGGTGGGACCGGTTTTTCCAGCTGGAAGAAGGGTCGGTGAGGAATTGGCAGGGGCAGAGGGTTTTATGTAAATGCCCAGGGAGTGCTCTGGGAACGGGGAGGCCGGTTTTCCCAAAGACACGCAGGGACTGGCAGCTCCCAATTAGCTGGGCCCAGTGATGTCAGTGCTACTTTCCTGGGTGGCTGCACCCACTCCGATGGTCTTGGCAGGGGTGCCTGGCCATTATCTTTCCCCTTGTATGAGAGAGGTGCCGAGGGGCTGCCCTACAGGACAGAGACCAGGCCCCCCCCACCATATTCCTCAGCCTGGGGCCTAAGCCACCTTGTGGGCCAGCCCTGGAGAGCATATGAAAAATCATCCCAGACTCTACTGAAAAAAGGCTTTAATGTGGCTAATGTTTGAAGCCTGAGAGGCTGGGGAGACCTCAGTATGCTGGGCCCATGGCAACCACGGTAGGACCTCCTCCCAGGCCACTCCAAACCTGAGGTTTTTTTTTTTTTGAGCTGGAGTCTCACTCTGCCACCCAGACTGGAGTGCAGTGGCCACTCCCGGCCACCGCAGCCTCGACCTGCTGGGCTCCGGTGATCCTTCCGCGTCAGCCTTCCAAGTAGCTGGAATGACAGGCGCGCGCTACCACGCCCAGCTGATTTTTTGATTTATTGTAGAGATGAGGTCTCGCCAATTGCCCAGACAGGTCTCGAACCCGCGGGCTCAGGCAATCCGCTCACCTCAGCCTCCTAAGGCGTGGGATTACAGGCTGAGCCACCGAGCCCGGCTCAAGCCTGAGTTTTAATAAATACAGTGCAAAAGGGTCTGGTCACTAAGCTGGGGAGACAAAGACCCAGAGAGGGCATGTTGCATTGTCGGTGAACACGTGTACCACCAAGCACACACACCCTGGATCATGTGCACGCACATCCCCCCAGACATCCTCACACTACCCCCACAGACACACATACATACACATGCATACACACACACACACACACACACACACACACATTTTCCTACGACACACAGGAGATTGAGCATACACACCTCCTCCCAGACACACAAGAGATGAAATATCCACATGCCCTTCTCTCAGCATTTGACCCGGGACTTGGAGATTGGGGTGTCCCCTTGTGGCTCAGAGGAGTAGAAATGAGGTGGGTCTTCCTGCGCTTGGCTGGGCTGCGCCCCAGTCTAGGGGCTAGGCGTGGTGGGGTTGCCCGGGCTGGGCAGGCAGTGGGCTGTGGTATTGGACTGTGCCCAGGAGGGGAAGGTGTGTAGGCTGAAGATGGGGAAGCTCCAGCTGTTGATGGCCAGCGTGATGATCAGCACGCCGATGATGTTGAGCAGAAATCCCGCCCGGGCCTGGAGTGAGGAGAGTCAGATGGACGAGGTAGGCGATAAACGGGGCCAGCACCCACCCTTCAGAGGCTCAGGGTTGCTTGGGAGTCCTCCTGCTGGCATGACTCTCCCTGGGTCTAACCCACAGCACTGGCCAAGCCTGTGCCTCTTGACTTTCTCCCAGTGCCAGCAGGGAAGAGGGAAGCTCGTGAGTGTCCAGGACCTTAGGCTCCATTCTCTCTGAGCTCATCTTCCTGAGTGGGGGTGCCTGGCACCTGGAAGTCTCCCCCATATTCCTCACCCCCTTCCCTCCCTCTCACATGGCCTGGGGCTGGCAGGGTCTGAAGATGCTACCACGGAGGGACCACATCCTGCTGCACCCTCCCTCCAATGGGGCCCACTCTCAAGTCTGAGAATCACGCCTTTCAGCTACTTTGTAGTCCACCGAGCAGGAAGGAGGGTTGGGGCATTCAGGCCTTCCCACCACTCACCATGTCAGACACTTTGAGGCCCCCGAAAGAGAAGACGATGGCATTGGGCGGGGTGGCCACGGGCAGCATGAAGGCCAGGGAGGCAGACAGAGTGCAGGGGAGCATGACATAGAGAGGGTGGAGGCAAATGGCCTGAGCCTGGAGTGGGAAACAGAGGGGCAGAGGTGACCTTGGTCCCCATTCCAGGGCAGGGAGGCCTCAAATCCCCTCTCCCGGGGACATACCCTGCCCCAAACACACTCTCTGGTCATGAACCCACCACTTTTGCCGGAAGGCACTGGGTGACCTGGGAAGGGCCCCTTGACCTCTCTGGAGGGAATGAGTGTGCTGCCCTGCCTCGTGGGGTGTGGTGAGGGGAGGGGCCCATAAAACAGATCTCAAAGTGGCTCCGGGGGTGTCATCAAAGGCTGCAGGAACGCACCTGGGGAGGAAGGGGCTGGGGACGCTTGGGGGAGCAATTTTACCCCATCACCTCAGGAATGACCAGAATGGGGGCAGGGCTGGGGAGGTGGGTGAGGCCACCAGGGAGCCCCGTCAGGATACTCAAGGAGTGATGTCACCAGGGACAGGGTGAGTCAGGGGCCAGGGTGCCTTGGAGCCCAAGGTGGCTCAAGAGCCTGGAAAAGGGTGGAAGCTCAGGGGTCCTCTCCAGGAAAGGAGGAGGTACAAAGAGGCAGGAGGGCTGCTCAGAGGAGGTGTTTCTGCAAGGCCATCTCACCATGGAGGCCAGGATGGGCAGGAAGAGTGTGGTGGTGGCCACGTTGCTAGTGCACTCAGTGAAGGTGGCAACCAGGAGGCAGAGGATGAAGGCAATGGCAGGAGCTGGCACATACTGCAGCGGGGTCAGCTTGTCCCCCAGCCACTCTGACAGGCCCGATTGCTGTGGGCAGAGGACAGCGGTGTATGAGAGGCGGGGCTTCCCGGGCCCCAGAGTCCCTGCATGAGGCTCCAGCAGGGTCCTGCTCCTGCCCACACCTCCTAGTCTTCAGAGCCAAAGATAGCTCTGAAGGGAAGCTAGAACCCAGCTAGGACAAGGGCAGTTCCTGTCCTCTTGAAGAACAGTTGCAGGTGGGAAGAGGGGCCAGATGAGAAATAAGAAGGAGGCCAAAGGGCCTTCTTGGGGAACCTGGGGCTTGGTGGGAGTAAAAACCTTTGACCTCATTATTCCTGCCTTCCTGACCTCTCTCAGGAGGTCCCTCGACAGCTTTAACCTTCTCCCTGCCCGCTTCAGTGCTGTGGCTTGTGGCACAGGCAACCTTGCTCCAGGCAGGGAGGGAGAGTAGGGTGAGAACCCTGACAGAGGCTGAAAGAGGCTGACAGGGGCAGTCCACAGGGTCAGAAGAGCTCTGAGGTCTTGCCCTGCCCACGTCTGTAATGCCAGTCTGTGAGCCCAGGGAGCTGGGACTTTTATCTCATTCAGTGCTGCTGGTACCTGGCACAGTGCTTAGCATGGTCAACAAATGAACATACCACAGACCCAGGAGTCCCCGTAACCAATCCCTAACCTGGGCAGCTGCCTCCTGTCTGTGCAGTGAGTGAGCTCAGCCAGCACATAGGGGGCCAGGGGTACTGTGTCAGGCAGAGACTTCTCTTTTTTGGATGGAAGTTCTGGTCCCCAGAGCCTGGCTGGGTGTGATCCTGGTGCCCCCTAGTGGCTGTGGCTGGCAGACCGGGACAATCCAGCACCAACTACTTGGGCCCTCAAGCCATTGCATTCTAGCAGGGAGTGAGCACAGGCTGGGGTGGGATGGAATTCCTAGCTGAGAACAGGCCCCGCCCACCAGAGGAGACTGCCTCCCCTTTTTGGCTTTGAGAACCGAACTGGGCGGGGGTGGGGAGTTGCCCAGGGCTAGTGTCTTCCTCCTCCCTCAGAGGGGGCTCTAATGGAAGTCTTGCAGCTGCTGCAAGGGCTCTGCCCAGCAGGGGGGCCCCTAAATGGGGATTGGATTCCCCTCTGTGGGATAGAAGCAGGGCCCCCTCTCTCCCTGCCACAGGGTCTCAAACAGGCTAGGGGTCTCTCACCTCACTGCCTTTGGCCAGGGCAGAGCCACCACCCAGCAGGAACACGATATTCCAGGGCATCTTCTGGTTCACTGTCTTCCAGCTGAGGAGGGCAGGAGGGGCCTTCAGCTTCCCTGGTTTTTCTGCTCCCAAGCAGAGAAGGACAGTCACCAAGATCAAACAGGCCTTTCTTCCCTCTACTTGGGGGCTCCCTGTGTGCATCCCTATCCGAGCTTAGTGTATGCAGGAGGGAACCCTCAGTTTTGCAACATCCCAACTTTGTCCCTGTGTAATTGGCAAGTTACACCGGCCTCTCTGGGCTTTGCCACTCCTGCCAAGTGTGATCAAAGGTGCATTACATACCTGAAGACAGGGTTTGCCCGGAGACCCTTCCCTGCCCCAGTCCAGGTGCTTACCTGGGTTCTGGGTCAGCCCTGGGATCTTGGAGGGCACGATGAACATAATTGTGCTGATGAAGATGGCCACTGTCCCATCAGACACCATGCTGTGGGTGGGGTGGGGAGGGCAGGCTTAGTGGCTCAGAGCTGCTTGGGGCTGCAGGTAGAGGGGTGGTAGAGAGGAGCCTCTCCCACAGAAATGCCTGGGGACTCCCCCATGTGTTACCTCCTGTTCTGCACTGGGAGCCCCTTCCCTCCTCCTGGAGCATGTGAGTCCCAGGTGTGTCCTCCTCCTGTCCCCCGCAACTCTCACCTATTCCCACGAGCGTTGGCAAAAGCCAGGTTGCCCCAGCCAAGGAAAAAGCCTGGCTCCCGCGTGAACCAGAGCAGCACCAGGGTGACAAAGAGGAAAGTGACAGCCTTTTCTGCAAAGGTCATGGGGCCCAGCAGCTTGTGCTCTGTCTGGATGACTTGGAAGGCTGCCCGCTGTTGCCTCTTCGCCTGTTCTCCAAAGCCAAAGTTCTTCCGGATGCTGCAGGTAGAGGATCAGAGGCAGCTCACGAGGGACCAGTACCAGGCAGGGAGCCAGAGACTCTGAGTACCCATGATGTGAAGACTGAGACCCACAGAGGGCATCTCAGGGTCATAACTCTAAGGCCCTCCATCCACCCCAGGTTCTGGAAGAGTAGAAGGCTCTGGGAGGTGGGAGGGATGGTGGCACAGGCATAGTGGCTCACAACTGTAATCACAGTGCTTTGGGAGATCAAGACAGGAGGATCGTTTGAGGCCAGGGAAACATAGCGAGATCCCATCTCTACCAAATAAAAAGTAAAGAAATTAGCTAGGTGTGGTGGTGCATGCCTATAATCTCAGCTATTTGGGAGGCTGAGGTGGGAGGATGGCTTGAGTTCAGGAATTTGAGGTTGCAGTGAGCTATGATCACACCACTGTGCCACAACCCCCGAGAGTCTTCTTTATTTTTTGTATTTTTAAAGACAGGGTCTCACTCTGTTGCCCAGGCTGGGATCTGCTGCATCTGCCCCATAAAATCCTCTACCTGCCGAAGGTTCTAGGGTGCTAAGCCCTACCTTGCCCAGGGTGGAGAGGACCTAGCAGCTTGGACCCCATGCCTCCTTCTAGCTCTGACTCACAGCTCGCCTCCAACAGCCTTTCAACAGATCCTCCTGTTCCTCCTCTACCTGCTTTTGGGTATCCCTGCCAGCCTGAGTCCCACTTGCATTGTCACAGGAGGCTGCAGCCCACTTCCTTGTGCTGTTTACTTAACTTATGTTGACATTTAACTTTCCACTTGGGTAAATCTCAACTTCCTCGCTGGACTGTGAGTTCCTCAAGGGTAAAGACCATGCTTCATACATCTGTGACTCTGCCATGGTGCCTGGCACTGTGCTGATTTCTTTGACTTCCATCTTGTCTTATACCAGATCCCAATCTCAATCCAGCCTCCTTGCATTTGCCCAAGTGATTTTTCCAAAGTGCAGCGATAATGCTTAAAAACTTTCAATGGATCCTCTCTGTCTGGGCAGGGAGGGCAAATTACATCTCATACCACAGTAACATTCATACCACCACTTTTATCCTGTACTCATGGCAGATATTACTAGTCAATCACAGACTCAATTTCAACTGAGTTTTGGCAGAGTCTCCCATTATTGTCAACTTAGAGCTCCAAACGGTGACTACCAGTAACCCAGGGTTGGAAGTAGAAATGAAACCCATCTATTACTCTTGGCCTCAAGGACAAGGTCCAAACTCTTTTTGGGACACAGGAGAGCCTGTATAATCTTTCCCTGTCTACTTCTTTGGTTTCATGTCCTAATACTCCTTTTTGCTCTTTGTGTTTCAGTCCTACAGAACTAGAGTTCCCCCCAAACACATGTCCTTTCTTGCCTCTGTGCTTTAGGCAAGCTGTTTCTGCTGCCTGGAATGCCTTTACCCCACTCTTTACCCAGCTGACTTCTAGTCAGCTCAGGCATTATCTCCTCCAGGGGTCTTCTGAAATCCCCATGAACCTGGGCTGAACTAGGCATTCCATCCTCCATGTTCCCACAGCATTTGGGCTTCCCACTGTCAGGCCCCCACCATAACACCACTCATCAGCTGGGTTATAAGGTCAGGGACTATGCCTATTACCATCTAGTATTCTCAGTGCAGTGCCTAGCACAGGGCCAGGCAAACCATAGGAACACTATGAATGCTCCTGTTACTGACCATGCTCAATGGGCGCCTTAAGCACTTATCAAAGGACAGTGGAGTCTCTTGGGAGGGGGCCTGACCTGGGTGTCAGGAGACCTGGTTTTCAATCCCAGCACTGACAAATCTAGTTGTGTTCCATCCATGAGCCTCAGTTTGCTCATCTTCTGAATGGGGTCATACACTCTACCCAGTAATTCCCTCACATGGGAGTCCAAGTGCACAGAGGGGCCTTGGGAGGGAGAGGCCTTCTCATTGGGATAGTGATCATATCACTTTTCACATCTGGACCCAATTGGAAGCTCCCAGGGTTAAGGGCAGGGACCCGGGCTTCTCTCACCTTCTATGCCACTTACTTGAAGCCCAGGAAGAGGACCTGCAGCCATAGCCAGGCCAGCAGCAGCAAGATAACCATGGTGGGGAAGGCAAAGCTGAACCAGGAGGCAAAGTTCACCACGTTGGCATTTTGGGGGAAGAGCCTGAAAGGAGACATGGGCTGCTGTGTGACGCTGCCCCACCTCACCCGCCTCCCAGTGAGTGCAGACCCCCACCCTGCTCGCCCCACCCCTTGTCACTCACGAGTTGATCTGGCTTTGCAGCACCAGGTTGGGCGTGGTACCAGTCAGCGTGGCGATGCCCCCGATGCTGGCTGAGTAGCACACACACAGGCTCATACCCTGGGTGAAGCGGAGCTGCTCCTGGTTCTGATGGTCCCTCCCAGGTGGGACAGGATGGGCCTGCCCATTATCTGTGTACAAGGGAAATCTCAGATGGGGGTGGGGGACACAGTGCCAGCTCTAAGGAACATGGCTTGGGCTCCAGGGCGCCTTGTCTGGAAACCGCCATGACCTAGGCTAGGAGGAGGGCAGAGGCTGCCTCCAGGTCTGAATGGGACCATCGTTCCCCAGAGTCTCAGGCTGGGAGTACCCTCAAACACCATCTGGTCCAACCTCTCTCTTGAGAGAGAGAAGCTGAGACGCAGAGAAGGGGAGAGGATTGTCCAAACCACACAGGAAGAATGGAGCCTAGAGCCCTGACTGCCCACCTAGACTCCAGCTGTCTTCTTGCTGGGGTGACCAAGCATCTTGGTCTTCGCATTTGCAAACCAGAAAAGTCTCTGGCCAACTGGAACAAGTTGGTCACAATACTTCTTGCCTCCTTCTTTTCTCTCCCCAAAGGTTACAAGATGACTACACATCGAAACAAACTGCCTTCAAGGTCCTCCCCAAGAACCAGAGGGTCGGGGCAGGGCCTGGCCTCATCTTTCTCACCAAGCTTGGGCTCCTCCTTCTGGGTACTTGGTTCCTGGAGCTCGAAGGTGGGGTTGCTGCTGCCTTCCTCGACATCCTTGCTGGCACGACTGCTGTGCAGTTGCTCCAGGACAGCGTGCGCAATGGGCACCATCATAGCCGTGGTGGCCGTGTTGCTGATCCACATGGACAGGAAAGCCGTGACCAGCATGAAGCCCAGGATCAGCCTAGGGACGGGCAGATGGACACATGGCTGTTCCAGCGTCTCTTCGGGGACAGGATGCCCAGAGGGCCACCCCGTGCCAGGTTCTCCTGTCCTGGTGTGTAGGAACTTACAGGGCGGGCCGCACCCCGATGATGAGGAGCACACGGAGGGCAATGCGCTTGTGCAGGTTCCAGTGCTCCACTGCGATGGCCACCAGCAGCCCCCCGATGAACAGGATGTTGGTGTCCCTAAAATACTCGATGCAGACCTGGCAGGAAGGGACACGCTGAGAGACAGGAGACCCAGGGGTCTCCCATGGTGCCCCTGGGTGGATGGGGAGCAGTCGTCATGGACATTCTCATGAACTGGCATCCCCCTGGGCTCTCGGAACCCATGGAAGTGATTTTTGGATTATCTGTCATTTGATTTTAACCAGGCTCCTCTCTTCTTGCCAAACTCACGTTTTGCCCCCTTGGGAATGATTGGGAGATAAGCTGCCCTGATGCGATCTATGTTTCAAGGCATCGATTGGGAGTTGGGCGACTTAGTGCTGCTTCTAGGAACTACAGCGGCAGTTCTCAAAGTGTGGCCCTGGGCCAGCATCATTACCATCACCTGTTAGAAACGAAATGCTTTGGCCCCACCCAAGATCTACTGATTCAGAAATCTGAGGCGGGGCCCAGCCATTCCTGTTTTAACCAGCTTTCCAGGTGACTGATGCTTGTTCAGGTTCAAGTGCCACTGAACAAGAAGTTTGTGAGCCCTTTAGCGAGCTTTCAGGGACCTTTTTTTCTGGGGTCACTAGGCCTTTCACCTCCCTGACCTAAGGCTGGCAAATCACTCCCACTGTGAATGAACTCTCAACACTGGCCACACACTTGGTATTTCTAGAATGCCCTCCCCTTGTCTTCAGCTGACTCCTCCGTGCTCTCTCAGAGCAGAGGAAGGAACCCCTTTCCCGTGGGCCTTGTCTATGATGAGGCTTCTTGATCACAGGATCCTAGGAAAGACCCCCCTGTCCCATCCCTGGGAGTCCTTTCTCCTAGGATGGGGGGCTCACCTCAGAGGCATCCATGATGCCCATCATGGGGAACAGGATGATGGGGAAGAGGGCGGTGACAGCCAGGGGCAGAGCCTCGGTGCACCAGAAGAGTGCCATGAGGATGATGGCATAGGCGCAGTAGGCCTCCTGCAGGCGGGAGAAGAGTGGCACAGCTGTCAGAAGGGCAGGTCTGTATCCTCCAGTCACGCCACCTCCTGCACCCCAGACAAACCAGACCATTTGGAACAGCCTGGGGAGAGCATTGACATCCACAGTCATAAATTCCCAAGCCCAAGGTCCCATTTCAAGATGGAAATGAAAAACAAAGGAAGGCACTTTCCACCTTGTCTTTGACCTTGGGCACCCCGGGCATTATAAACCAGCTAACCCCCAGGAGTCTGGAGTTGACAATCAGTCCCCATCCAGCCCTGGGGGGGGGGTGAAGGAGGAGGGGGCCCAGGTGAGGATCCTGAGACGAGATAGGGGCTGCCAGAGAAAGGAGTGGCACCTGGGCAATGTGGCCCCCTGCCTGGAGCCCTGTCTTGCTGTGCCTCTTATCACAGCCTGTAAGAATATGATTATTTGAGCCAGGTGCAGTGGCTCATGTCTGTAATCCCAGCTGCTCAGGAGGATTGCTTGAGTCCAGGAGTTCGAGGCTGCAGTGAGCTAGGATTGTGCCTTATTTGTATGACTATTTAGTGTTTGTTCCCTCTGTCAGAAGGTGAGCTCCATGAGGACAGAATCAGTTTTATGGCATCTGGGTCCTTGGAGCTCAAGGACCCAGCAGGCCTCAGAGCAGACCTTGTCTGAATGAACGAATCACTGGAAAGTTTGGGGGAATAGTGAAGGGTCTCCTTCCTAGCAATCCTGGCCTGGCCACTGCATTACACAACTCCAGAGGCTCCATTCACACCTATGAGTATAGACTATGAACGTGTTCCCATCCCTGTGTCGTGTGGGAAATCGGGGGCAATGCTGCATCACCGTCTCATGAGTCTTTGGGTACCAGAAGTCCCCTTTCTCTCATGAAGCCCCCAAGTCTAGAAAAGCCTGACCTCGGGCTTGGGAGGGGACCCAGGAAAGAATGGGGGCCCATCCTTTTTGACAGAGCCTCTCCCAGGGCTGGGGAAATCATTAGCTAGGAGGCCTCCAGGGGAGAAGGCACCTGCATCCAAGGCTCTCTGGGAGCCGGGCATCTGCCCACTCTGTTTGCCAAAGGAAGGGGCCCCATGCTGGGGTTAATTGGACAGTGGGGCTGGGGCCCTCTTCTTCCTTACCTGTCCCAGTTGCCCTGCCCTGTGTGTCCTCTCCACCTGGTACGGGCTGGGCTCACCCTTAGTACCTCACACCCTCAGTACCCTCAAGTTTAGGAGGGGTCTGCTGGGGTAGGAGTGGGGGGGTGGCCTAGGGAAAGAGGAAGCAGCTGCATATTGAGCAATTCTTAGATGCTTAGTGCTGTCATTTTTGTGGTTAATTGAAAACATAATAGCCATTAAGTTGGGTGTGGTGGTCCCATGTTATAGTTGAGCTCAGAGGCTATGTGACTTGCTCAAGGTCACAGAACTAGGGAGTGGCAGTGCCAGGATGGAACTTAGGTAAGGCATCTGGATTGAGTAACTCCAAGTGCTACCCAAGAACATTCTCCTTGTAGTCTATGTAAATGGTGCCCCTGGAGTTTTGCAGTGCACAGCCTACACAGCTGTACACTGCCCCCCCCCCCAAATCTGTCTGCAATCTTCCACTAAACCTTCACCACTTCTCCTCACCCTGGACATAAACTCATCAGCTCCAGGGCTGGGTCCACCTTGATCCTTGGCCAGAGACCCACCCCCCTTTCTTCTCCCAGCAGGATTCTGCTGATGCTGGCGTTTCCTAACCTGCAAAGATTGAATGGCCAGTTACCCTACTGTCGGCCTAAGGGCAGGCCAGCCCTCTGAACGCTGGTGCCCCCCACCCTGTCCAGCTAGAACTCTTTGGCCAGAAACAGAGAGGGGGGCTGGAGCAGATGACCACTCTGCTGATTCAAGAAGGAAGCTCAGCAGAAGTATCCCGAGGACTGCTCTGTGCCAGGCATTGTATCCTACGTGCTTCAAATGCTTTTGAAAATTGCATTTAGTTGCTCTGTGGGGTAATGACTATTGTCCTCCTTTCACAGACGAAAAAGGAAAGGTGCAAATACATTTCGTAAATGTCTCGAAGTCACACAAATAGTAAGCAGAGAAGCCAGGCCATCCGGTTCTTGGGCCCCAGCTCTCACCTGCCACCCTGAGCTCAATCCTTTGCATTTGAGGGTGTCCTCAGCCTCACGTTCCTTGTGACCCTTGGGGGTAGGGGAAGAAATTCAGATCTATCCTCCCCAGGGCCTGTTGCTTCCTGTCACCTGGCTCTGTCAAGTTGTTTCACTTTTGAGACTCCATTTCTACATCCCAAAGGGAGTTGTTAATAGTCAAACCTGCCTCTGTGGGCTCCAGTATGTTTAAGATAGGCCTTCCTCCCCTTCACAATTATGCTGGGTCCCTCTCCAAGGATCAAAACCTGAAACCTGTCTCATCCGGAGGCCCTCTCTAACCTCAGGCTTTGGCCCTGTGTCCCCATCCCACCTCCCGGGCAGCCTGTTAAGCTGTAGCGTAACTTGCTGACTTGTTCTTCCTGGATCATGGGCTTCTTAACTGGGGCATGGAATTCTAAGGATCTATAAAGTTGGATGGGGCTGGGCGCAGAGGCTTATGCCTGTAATCCTAGCACTTTGGGAGGCCAAGGAGGGAGGATCAGTTGAATCCAGGAGTTCAAGACCAGCTTCGGCAACATAGTGAGATCTTACTTCTTCCAAAAAAAAAAAAAAAAATTAGGCATGGTGGCATGTGTCTGCAGCCCCAGCTACTCGGGAGACTGAAGCAAAAGGTTTGCCTGAGCCAGGAGGTTGAGGCTGTGGTGAGCCATGATCGTGACACTGTACTCCAGACTAAGCAACAGAGTGAGACCCCAACTAAAAAAAAAAAAAGTATATATAAAGTTGTGTGGGAAACTATTTCATCTATTCACTACATCTAATTAAGGTTATGAACAGAGGCAACATGGTACCTCAATACAGAGGCAATGGTATTATTGGTAACTTTATGACAGAGTTGACTGTGGCTATCAGATATTGGATATCTGCCCAGATCAGTTACTGCAGTTATCTCAGAATATATCTCAGCAGACTGTTTACAGCCATCATTATTTTGAAATTTTGGTGGTTATTATAACACCACTAGATCTTACTTAATGTGCTGGTAAGGAAGCACATATATTTCTGAATTGTAATTTACTTTTTCATATTTTGATAACTGTATTTCAAAATAATTGGTTTCTTTTGTAATTCTATACATTTTATTGTATGTGTTTCAAAGCAATATTCTGAGAAGACCGGAACTGAGACTCAGGGAGGCCGAGCATTGCCTGGTTGGCATGTGTTGACACTTGGCCTAGGTTTGAGGCTGGGGGCCTGTTGGTGCCCCTGGGCCAGCTGCCAG
The DNA here is from genome assembly GCA_027257055.1 of Cephalopachus bancanus. Taxonomy (NCBI): domain Eukaryota; kingdom Metazoa; phylum Chordata; class Mammalia; order Primates; family Tarsiidae; genus Cephalopachus; species Cephalopachus bancanus. The sequence continues at coordinate 538,516 of JAPVLO010000536.1, read as the reverse complement.
CCCCTTGGGCACTCCCCAAGGGCAAAGCACTGGGAATCTTTTCTCCTAGGGCACACAATACGTCTGATTACAAGGTCAATATCCCCAGCTCTAGAAAGGGGGACTCGGGGACAGATCTACCCTTCCAGGTCACTCTAGTGGGCCCATTCTCTGCCCCTAGTACCCACTCTCTGCCTTGCAGCCAGCTCTGTGGAACCTGGGCTGGCCAAGCTCAGCTGGCAGTCTATGGCATGGGACCCAACCGGTTTACACACTGGCCACTGGCAGCTCTTCAGGGTTGCTGTGCTGCCCAAGTCCAGGCACGCCATCCACACGTGGAATTGTGCAAGGCAGAGCCTGTACCGCTGTCTGCGGGGCCCTTCCCAGAGCTCAGAATCCAGCAGGGGAGAGAGATCTCCTGGTGGCCAAGGCTCTTCTTCCTGCCTCTGTCATGACTCCTGCCTTCCCTAGGCCAGCAGGGTGGTTGCTCCCTAGCTCTGTTCCTTGACTGTAGCTCGTACTCCCCTCTCTGTGTTGGTGGATGCCGGGGCTGAGCCTCTTTCTCCTCTGTGTCTCAAGCCTGTCACTCTCTTTTCTTTTCTTTTTGAGTTGGAGTCTCACTCTGTCGCCCAGGTTGAAGTGTAGTGGCACGCTCACGGCCACTGCAGCCTCAACCTGCTGGGCTCAGGCGATCCTTCCGACTCAGCCTTCCAAGTAGCCGGAATTACAGGCAGTGCTACCACGCCCAGCTAATTTTTGATTTATTGTAGAGACAAGGTCTTGCCAACTTGCCCAGGTGGGTCTCGAACCTGTGGGCTTAGGCAATCCATTCACCTCGGCCTCCCAAAGGGCTGGGATTACAGTCTGAACCACCGAGCCCAGCCAACATTTCTTTATAAACTACATTATGAGTGGCAATCTTTGTTGTCATACTGTACTCTTCAGGAAGCAAGGTTCCAGTCTGTTTCTGGCATCTATACAACACAGCTGACACTCGGAATGAATGAATGAATGAACATAGGCCCTGCAGATACAGATCTGAGTCAGGCCCTGCTATGATCCTCAGGGAGTCTGAGATAAGCCTTCAGAAGGACTTCTAAACCCTAAGGCTGGCAACTTGTTTCTTGTGTAGTGGGAAAACACACATTCAGCGATCAGAAAACCTGAGTGCTGAGGCCTGGCTTTCTTGCTATCTGTCCTTAGGCAAGTTACTTGACCTCTCTCAGCTTTTTGGGTAAGAAACATTAAGCATTTCCAGCTGTACACACATTTATCTCTCTTCTGCACATTTATCTCTTTCATCTCCTAATAGGAATAAGGGAAACTCCCACCTAGCTGGGTTGCTGTAAGGTTGAAGAGGGTTAACACATGTGACAGTTTGAAAGCTTTGTACCTGTGAGCAGCTGGCAGGGCTGGTGCTGGGAAGGAAATGTGCGCTCGGGCTGCTGGGGAACCAGGATGGATACGTGGAAAGGAAGGTACCAGGGAGTGCAGGCAGACTCTGGACCCTGGGTGTGTGGCTGGCATGGGACACTCAGGCATTATGACCTCTGCCCTTTAGTAGCACAGCACTATCTGTGGCTTCTGGGCAGCAGCAAATGTGCCCATAGTCTCAGAGGTGTCACAGCTTATTCCTCCTGGTAATTGATGGTTAACCCAAGGGTGGGGATGTGCCCGCACACAGCAGGCCACTCCCACTGCTCCTGTGCCCCTGGCAAGTGGGCATGCTGCTGGTAGGGAGAACTCTGGGGCCTCAGGAACAAGGTGAGGCAGTTGGTGGCAGCCTGCCAAGCAACACTGTAAAGGAGAGCAGGAGAAGGGAGCACAGAGAAGGGGCCCCTTTCCTGAGCCTCCTTCGGTCTGGGCTGTGGAAAGCTTCCAGACAGTGGACACTGAGTGGGTATTGAGAGACGAGTAGAAGTTTGGCACAGAGGGAACAGACTGAGGCGTGAAAGATCAAGATGCATTCTTGGAGGGGTATACACTGAGGGAGAGCCTTGTCTGTCTTGAGAGGAATCTAGGACTTTGTCTAGAAGCCAGGAGTGAAAGGGGAAGGCCCTGGAGAAGTTTTAAGCAGAGAGAGTAGCATGGTCAGGTTGGTGTTTTAATAAAAGTTTACACTGCTGCTTTCCTATGAGATTAAAAAAAAAGTGTGCGCAAGTATTTGTATATACTTAGGGAAGCTTCTTTCTTCCTTTTTTTTTGAGTAGGATCTCACTCTACTGCTCAGGCTGGAGTACAGTGGCACACTCAAGGCCAATGCAGTCTCGACCTGCTGGGCTCAGGTGATCCTTCCACCTCAGCCTTCCAAGAAACTGGAATTACAGGCACATGCCACCACGCCTAGCTAATTTTACGATTTATTGTAGAGATGAGGTCTTGCCAAGTTGCCCAGGCTGGTTTCAAACCCCTGAACTCAGGCAATCCTCTTGCCTCTGCCTCCTAAAGTGCTAGGATTACAGGTGTGAGCCACCACATCCAGCGGGAAATTTCTGATTTATGAGTTCTTACACATTTTTTTAGTACCAGGAATCCCTTGGCAGCCTGATTAAGTCTTCCAACATCTTAGGATGTTTTTAAGTGCACTAAATAAAATAAATATGACTGAAAAGGAAACCACTTTTACTGAAATACAGTTATTAAAATATGCAAAAGTGCCAGGTGTGATGATGTGTGCCTGTAGTGCCAGCTACTTGGGAGACTGAGGCAGGAGGATCACTTGAGCCCAGGAGTTTGAGGCCAACCTGGGCAACATAGCAAGACCCTCTCTCAAAACAAAAATAAGAATATGACAAAGTGCTGAGGGGTGGGGCAAAATCCTTTCCAAGAATAACAGGCAGATGCAAAATGCCTAATATCCTTGGGGATTGAATATATAAAGGGGACAATGGCCAGTTCATATATCAAAATATATCTGCAACCAGCTTGGAGGCCAAACCACAACCTCTATAACAGTAGGCCTTAAACGGATTTGCTCAATGTCTGCCAACTCCCTAATTTTTGGCCCCCACTCTTTTTTTTTTTTTTTTTTTGAGTTGGAGTCTCACTCTGTCTCCCAGACTGGAGTGCGTGGCCACTCCGGGCCACCACAGCCTCGACCTGCTGGGCTCCGGCGATCCTTCCGCCTCAGCCTTCCCAGTAGCCGGAATTACAGGCACCCGCTACCACGCCCGGCTGATTTTTTGATTTATTGTAGAGACGAGGTCTCGCTGCCCAGGCGGGTCTTGAACCCGCGGGCTCAGGCAATCCACTCACCTCAGCCTCCCAAAGGCGCGGGATTACAGGCTGAGCCACCGAGCCCGGCTTGGCCCCCACTCTTTTCTCCCACTTCCAACTCAGAACCAACCCAAGAAAGCCAACTATGCTCCCCTAGCCAGTCCCATAGAACTCCCTGCTTCTACATAGCCCGCCCACAAGCGGGACACATCAGCAGCCTCCCTCTTTGTCCATTCTTAAGATTTCCCAGCCCCTGCCTGCCTCTGAGGCTCTGGTGAACACAGGTGATGATGGCTAACGCTCTTGCTTCCTTTGCTGGTTCTCATTTGGGCGATCTTCATTCATGTGCGCACCTTACCGTGAATGACTGTTGCATCATCTTCTGTTCTAATAGACCAAATGGAGACAATAGATTTCTGAGTGGTGAAGAAAATAAAAGTGGGGGAAGAGTCCTGACATCACATTTTGGCCCAGGGCCAAAACACAAGCTGGAGCGACAGGAACAAAGCATTCCCACACTCCTCCGCGAATTTGATCCGCACAACAGCCTGGGCCTCGTTGCTGGTTGCATCCAGGAAACCTGACTATAGAAAAGTCTACCTTGCTTTCCCCTTCCTGGCCTTCACCTAGGAGGTACCGATAAGCAGAGGCATGATTTAGGGACAAAGTCCAAGTTGGAGACGCTACCCCAAGGATTCCCCCGGCCTTCAAGGCCGGCTCCTTCTTCTAATTCTACTTCCAGTAATCCCAGAGGCTAGAAGACCTATCGCCACACAGTCACAGGAGTCGCTCATGGCTATCCTGGGGGACACAGCTCACTGCACTGGTGGGTGACCAGATGCCTTCCTGTTTTGTGGGTGGGAACTGAGGCACAATAGCCAGTACATGTTAGGCATAGAGAGCTAATTTTCTTGTAGGCAGGTTTTAGAAAGTGTCCAGACATCCTGTCGACAGGCCAAAGGCCCTGTGGGCTGGAATGTGAATTCAATGTGGACCTCCAGTCCACCCCGCCCCCTCAGTTCACCAAAGAAGAGCTCCATGGGTCTGGGAATCAAAAAGTCATAGAGATGATAACAAGACCACCTTATAGCTCATGAACTTGTGAACTGAAAAGTCTGGCAAGTCTCCCTGGAAAAGACTACCCCTCCACCCATCAGAGGCAGAGAGATGGGAGCAGATACCCCTGCCTACTCATTAACATATTAATCACTAAATGGGTATATCATACATTTTGTAGAAAGCCAAAACTGTTGTTTCCTCTTGCCCATGCCAGCACTGGCATGTCCCTGTATCTTTCCCTAAGAGATCTTTTTTTTTTTTTTTTTGAGTTGGAGTCTCACTCTGTCGCCCACACTGGAGTGCAGTGGCCGCTCCCGGCCACCGCAGCCTGGACCTGCTGGGCTCCGGCGATCCTTACGCCTCAGCCTTCCAAGTAGCCGGAATTACAGGCATGCGCTACCATGCCTGGCTGATTTTTTGATTTATTGTAGAGATGAGGTCTCGCTGCCCAGTCGGGTCTCGAACCTGAGGGCTCAGGCAATCCACTACTCACCTCAGTCTCCCAAAGGCGCGGGATTACAGGCTGAGCCACCGAGCCTGGCTGAGAACTTTTTTTTTATTTTTTATTTTTTAGTTGGCTCCTGGCCACTGCAGCCTCGACCTACTGGGCTCAGGTGATCCTTTTGCTTCAGCCTTCCAAGTAGCTGAAACTACAGGCATGCGCTACCATGCCTGGCTAAGTTTTTGATTTATTGTAGAGATGAGGTCTCACCAAGCTGCCTAGGCTGGTCTTGAACCCGCAGGCTCAGGCAATCCTCTCACCTCGGCCTCCCAAAGTGCTGGGATTATAGGCATGAGCCACCGTGCCCAGTCAGAAACCTTGTTTTAAAATTTTGCTGGCCACTCTAAAATTCATTTTAGGGTTGAGTCTAAGAATCCACAAGTTTTACACCGCACCCAACCCTGCATCAGGAACATCTGAGGCCCTCATGAGGACAAGAACGCCTTCTGATAGAGCTACGGAGAGGAAGTGAGGCATCTACACCATGCTTAAGACCAATCTGTGTTTTCCAAGGGTCCAGGAATTCAGGCAAGAAATAGAGGGTGAAGGGAGCATGTGTGTACTGAGCCCTGGGTGCCAGCACTCTCCAAATGTGGGTTATCTCATCTCATCTTCTCGGCAGCCCCTCAGAAGTGAGCGGGCTTGGAAAGTCTTGGGAGGGTCACATGGCCATACATGCTGCAGAATGGATTTGAACCCGTATCTGTCTGGCTCCAAAATCCACATTTTGTTCGCTGGACCCTGCTATCTCAACCGAGAGCCAAGAAGTCTCAAAAGATAGAGGCGGGTCCCCGTACAGAGGTCCAAATTCCTTGTACAGTCTTTATGCCCACAGTGAATCATCTGAGTCCTCCTCTGCCTTTGAGGTTAAGGAACAACTTGCATTAAGGGTATTTTAATTACACAGATTTGAAAGTATACACACACATGATGTTCTTGTGTTCTAGGCCTGCAGATGATTCAGATCAAGAAATTCTGCCTTCTGTTCTTACTATAAATACAATATTGATTTCAGCTGAACTCTGTCCTGACCAACATCGAGTCACTGGGAGACTGTTTCTACAGATAGTCCCTTTGGGTCCCAGCAGTCATTTGCATTCTTCACTCTAACTTACTAACCGCTTGACCCCTGAGCCAGTTATTTCTTCCTCAGTGCCCACAGCATAAAATCCCCATTCCTCCCCCCGGCCTTGCAGAGCTGACATTGGCTGACCTCAACCCTCATCTCTGCACTTGATTTAAGCCATCTTGTCCTCACTTGGACCCCTGAAGCTGCACTGGCCTCTTTCATCCCTTCGCCTTGCCAAGCTCACCCCTATCCCCGGGCCTTTGCACTTGCTTGGTGTTCTGCCTGGACAGCTCTTTACCCAGAGCTGTGCGTGATTGACTCTCATTTGCCATTCTCATCCTAGGGTAAATAACACCTCTTCAGGAGGCCTTCCCTGACCACAAGCAGCCCCTCCTTAAGCCATTGGCACAACCTGCTGTATTGTCTTCATGTCATGCACAAGATCCGCTTTTTATGTCTCCCCACTCTACCCATCCCCTCTCCCCAACACACCTAACCAGCGCCTGTCACAGTGCCAATTCTGCGATCACTAGTAAGTGAATGAATGGATGGACGAATGGACGGATGAAAGGTTTCTGGCACACTGACGGTGCTTTTTCTTTTTCTTTTTTGAGTTGGCGTCTCATACTTTGTCATCCAGACTGGAGTGCAGTGGCACGCTCATGGCCACCACAGACCTGACCCACTCTGCTCAGGTGATCCTTCTGCCTCAGCCTTCCAAGCAGCTGGAACTACAGATGCACGCCACCATGCCCGCCAGGTTAGTTTTTGTGATTGATAGAGACGAGGTCTCACCAAGTTGTCCAGACTGGTCTCGAACCCCCGGACTCAGGCAATCCTCTCACTTCAGCCTCCCAAAGTGATGGGATTACAGGCTGAGCCACTGCACCCAGCCTGACAGTGCTTTTTCAAATGTCTGCAGGGTTGGGAGATCAGTGAGACCTCAGGCCCTACTGTCTACCGTTCATTGGGCCCACCAGAGTGACTAGTATTTCAAGGGTTCTGTCGCCATCTCTTCGACATACCTTCGCTATTTCCAGCCCCTTCACCTATTCTGCGGGTGCCTCTGACTCTTGAAATCTCACCAGGCTTAAAGGCCCAACTCAAATGCCACCTGCTTCGAATTCTCCCTTGACTCATTTGGAAGAATTTGCTCCTTCTTGAGCTCTGCAGCCTTCTGGCTGTTACCTCTCCGTGGCATAAACACCTGTCTCCTCCTCTAGACTGGAAGTAACTCGAAGACAGAACAACTGCATTCCTTTTCAGGAACTCCTGGCACAGAGCCAGAGCTAACAGACATCCTGGGCTGAAGGCTGGATGGATATGAGAGGAGATTGCCTGAGAGGTGGGTCACAATGGGGGCACCATCTGCCTCTCCAGGTAGTGGGGAGAGCCCCCAAGACCAGGTTCCAATCCAAACTTTTCTCTAGCTGGGGCTTTAAGCATATAATTTCCTCACTCTGGGCCTTAGTTTACATGTCTGTAAAATGGAGATAGCGGCAATAATCTCACAATAACACGTAGGCTTGCAATAAATCAGTGAGCTAATGCTTTGAAGAACTTGACACAATACCTAACACATAAAATATGCTCAATAAATGCCAATATTATTATCATGGACCCAGGTCTGAGCCTAGGCTAGGGTTACCCCTTTCCCTCTTGGGGAGCAGGTTCATGGAACCAAGCTTGGGAATTCATTACAGAGAGCAGAGATTCAATAGGAATGCAGGACGGAGTCCTCTTGGCCCACATTCCTTCCTTCCTTTCTTCATTCAACAAGTATTTTTTGAGCATCTATTCTGTGCCAGGCTCAGGGGGATTCTGCATGGAATAAGACAAAGTTCCTGCTCTCAGAGAGCCTACATTCTAGTGTAGGAGGTCAGAGAAGAGGTAGAAAGTAAGCAGATATATAATTTCAGATAGTGAATGCCCTATAAATCAAATAACAGGGCTATGTCACAAAGAGAGATGGTTGGTCAGGGCAGACTTTTCTTGGAATTCAGGCAGAAACCTCAGGAATGAGAAGGCGGTATCTGGGAGAACAACCCAGGCAGGAGATGAGCAAGTTGAGAAGCAGAAAAAAGCAGATGAGGGTGGAGAAGAGTGACTGAGAGGTGGGGCACAGGAGATGGAGTCTGAGGGATCCAGGCCAGAGCCTTGGGGACTTGGGGCTGCTCTAAGAAGTTTGGATTTTACTCTAAGTTTGACAGGAAGCTGGGGTAGGGTTTTAAGCAGGGTGGTGACACGATATGTTTTGAAAAGATCATGGTGGCTGTTGAATGAAGAAGGGTCTGAGGAGGGGAGGACAGGTGGGAAGTGACAAGGGGGAGATAGTGGAGGGGTGCGGTGGGACTCCATTCAGAGTATTTGGGGGACAGTGGGTGAACAGGACCTGCTGGTGCAAGTGGAGAGGAATCGAGAACGACTCGGAGTTTTTGGCTAGCACACCGAGGTAGATGATTGTGAGACAAATGTCCAGACGCACCACTTTTTTTCTCCCTATATTCCGCTTCCTTCTGCACCTCCTTCAGGGAGCAGTCTCTAGCCAAGGCTTATTTCTGCATGATATGCACATATTTCCTAGTAAGTCATGGAATTCAGGTGACCCCTCAAGGGATACAAGTAGCCAAGCAACCTAAAGATAATGTGGTAGCACTCTTAATCAATGTGATTATAAACACTGTATTGGAATTTGAGTAATTAGCTTGCTTGATTATAAAACTGGCACTGGTTCCTTACTGTCTATCTGCCATTGGTGCCCTCTCGTAAATAATAAACCAATATCTCTTCCTGCTTGACCTCCAGGTGACTTCTTTGGAATAGGTAAACATTATGTGCAGGCCCTCTCAGATTTGGGGCTACTGCATTACAATAGTTGAAGCATTTCTCTTTTTTTTGAGTTGGAGTCTTACTCTGTCACCCATACTGGAGTGCGGTGGCATGCTCACGGCCACTGACTGCAGCCTAGACCTGGGGGTCTCAGGCGATCCTTCCGCCTCAGCCTTCTGAGTAGCTGGAACTACTGGCACACGCCACCATGCCCATGATTTATTGTAGAGATGAGGTCTCGCCATATTGCCCAGGTTGGTCTCGAACCCATGGACTCAGGCAATCCTCTCTCCTCGGCCTCCCAAAGTACTGGGATTATAGGCGTGAGCCACTGTGCCTGGCTGAAGCATTTCTTTTTTTTTTTTTTGAGTTGGAGTCTTACTCTGTCGCCCAGACTGGAGTGCAGTGGCCGCTCCTGGCCACCGCAGCCTCGACCTGCTGGGCTCCGGCGATCCTTCCGCCTCAGCCTTCCGAGTAGCCGGAATTATAGGCATGCGCTACCACGCCCAGATGATTTTTTGACTTATTGTAGAGATGAGGTCTCGTCAAGTTGCCCAGGCGGGTCTCGAACCCGCGGGCTCAGGCAATCCACTCACCTCAGCCTCCCAAAGGTGCGGGATTACAGGCTGAGCCACCGAGCCCAGCTCTGAAGTATTTCTTGATGAATAAGATGCGGAAGAGCCAGCTGGAGAAGATGAGCAGGCAGAGTTTAGTTTTGGAGGTGGAAAAGTATATACTGCTTACAAAGAAAAGATGCTAGTCTGGGAGGTGGCCAGTGTTGGTTGGATAACACACATTTGGAGGTCAGGGCTGGAGTAGCGAACTGGGAACTCGTTAGCATAGAGATGCTTTTTAAAGCATGCGGCAGCTGGGCTTGGTAGCTCAGTTTGTAATCCCGTGCCTTGGGAGGCTGAGGTAAGTGGATTGCCTGAGCCTGCGCGTTCGAGACCCGCCTGGGCAAATTGGCGAGACCTCATCTCTACAATAAACAAAAAATCAGCCGGGCATTGGTAGCGCGCGCCTGTAGTTCCAGCTACTTGGAAGGCTGAGGTGGAAGGATCGCCGGAGCCCAGCAGGTCGAGGCTGTGGTGGCCCGGAGCAGCCACTGCACTCCAGTCTGGGCGGCAGAGTGAGACTCTGACTCAAAAAATAAATAAATAAATAAAAATAAAAATAAAGCCTGCCGCAGATAAGATCACCTAGGGGTAGGAGGGACCCTGGAAAACCTCAGCCTTTGGAGTCAGATGGAGGAGGAGCCTGAGAGTCAACAAAGTGGGAGGAAAACCAGAAGGTGTCACCAAAACCAAGAGAAGACAGCATGGCGAGAAGAGGGTGACGAGCTGTGACGAATGCTGCTGAGGGGCTGAGGAAGGTGAGAATGGACTGGGGGTTTGGTCACACAGAAATTGATGGGGATCCATTGACAGGAACCCGAATTTTGAAGGTGGGAGATGTCTGAGAAAGAAAGTGTACTTGTAGTGTGGACAATGTCCTGAGGCTTTTGTTGAGAGAGAGAAAAGAGAAAGAAGGCAGTATCTGGAGGAAAGGTGGAATTGAAGGAGGGTTCTTGCATGTTGGTTTAAGATGAGCAGTGTTGTAGCATGTCTCTATGCTGATGGGTGAGATGGGGCAGAGAGCGAAAATTTGTCATTCCGGCAGGAGAGAGGACAATTGCAGAAGCAAAGTCCTTGAGAGGGGCTGGCCTCTCGTAGACAGGACCAGAGTCAGGATTAGGGAGGCAGCATGGCCAGCTATGGTGGAGGGAAGGAAGACAGGAGCCCCTAAGAGCACACTCTCACCGAGAGGCATGGCTTCTAGCACTGACTCAGGATTTCCTGTGTGGCCTCAGCATGTTACTGAATTTTTCTGGGCTGTGTTTCCCAAGGGAGGGAGAGGGGGTGGAAATGGAAAAAAAATCACAATCCCTGTCTGGCTTCCCTCCCGGGGGTTAGCACAGTTGCCTCAGCCTATCTGAAAATCCACCTGATGGGTCCCCAGCACAAAGATGCCACTTGCTTTGGCCTGAGATAAATGTCATCTCAAAGGTCAGCTGGGACTTGACACCAAATGTCAGGGGCCCAGGGGCTGTGCCACTACTATCCCAGTCTCCTACCCTTTTGGAATACCATAAACAAAACAGCCTGTCTCCATTTCCCTGTCTGTGACAAAAGGAAGATGACTCAATAAGTGGCTTTGAGGGTGTGGGGTGGGGACAGGCCCACGATTCTGTCTCAGTCTTCAGGAGGCAGCAGAGAGGAAAGAAGACGGCACAGGTTTTGGAGCCAGACCACATTCTCAGCTCTGCCACTTTCTGGCCATGTGATTTGCCAGAGGCAGATTTACCCTGAAGCTTGAACTTCAAAGTCTTCCTCCTGGACCCTTCCCAAAGCCCCAAGCAAATTTTAGACTCACAGTTTTGCTTATTTTTCTTACAGAGGGGAGACCCAAAAATGTGTCATATCCAAGCTCCAAAAAGGCAGGATCTGCCCCGGAACTTTGAGCAGATGACTTAACCTCACTTTCCCCATCTGTAAAATGGGACAGTCAGACCTTCCTCTTCAGATGGGGGAAAGGGTTAGTAGGTGCATGGTGCAGGGCAAGTGGGGCGGGGGAGGGGGCTCACATTAATGAGAAATGAAGTTATGACTTCTGCTGGGAGCCAGGGAGGAAGAAGTGACACCTGGCTCTGCCCAACTCCCCCTCTAGACAGGGCACAGTTTCTGTGCTGTCCACGGTCAGGGATCCCCTCTTCTAATTCCCACTTTCCTCTTCAGCAGACTTAGCCCTTGAAGTCACAGGTCAGCTCCCTCTCCTTCTGTTTACACTCTTTTTTTTTTTTTTGAGTTGGAGTCTCACTCTGTCGCCCAGACTGGAGCTCAGTGGCCGCTCCCGGCCACTGCAGCCTCGACCTGCTGGGCTCCGGCGATCCTTCCGCCTCAGCCTTCCAAGTAGCTGGAACTACAGGCGAGCGCTACCAGGCCCGGCTAATTTTTGATTTGTAGAGATGAGGTCTCGCCAAGTTGCCCAGGTGGGTCTCAAACCCGCGGCCTCAGGCAATCCACTCACCTCAGCCTCCCAAAGCGCCGGATTATAGGCTGAGCCACCGAGCCCGGCATTGTTTACACTCTTTTTTTTGAGTTGGAGTCTCACTCTGTCGCCCAAACTGGAGTGCAGTGGCCGCTCCCGGCCACCGCAGCCTCGACCTGCTGGGCTCCGGCGATCCTTCCGCCTCAGCCTTCCGAGTAGCTGGAATTACAGGCATGTGCTACCATACCCGGCTGATTTTTTGATTTATTGTAGAGATGAGGTCTCGCCTGCCCAGGCGGGTCTCGAACCCGCGGGCTCAGGCAATCCACTCACCTCAGCCTCCCAAAGGCGAGGGATTACAGGCTGAGCCACCAAGCCCGGCTGTTTACACTCTTAAAGACACAGACTGAGCTGGGCTCGGTGGCTCAGCCTGTAATCCCGCGCCTTTAGGAGGCTGAGATGAGTGGATTGCCTGAGCCTGCGGGTTTGAGACCCGCCTGGACAACTTGGAGAGACCTCATCTCTACAATAAATCAAAAATTAGCCGGGCGTGGTAGCGCACACCTGTAGTTCCAGCTACTTGGAAGGCTGAGGGGGAAGGATCGCCGGAGCCCAGCAGGTCGAGGCTGCGGTGGCCGAGAGCGGCCACTGTGCTCCAGTCTGGGCGACAGAGTGAGACTCCAACTCAAAAAAAAAAAAAAAAAAAAAAGACACAGACTGCCTGGAGCCAGCTTTTTCCTACTCTCCTTCATCCCACTCCAAACCTTGCCACAGCTCTCCTGGCCCTCCATCTGTCCACTCCTGTATCTCCCTTATGGAACTGGCTTCCTGTTTCTCAAGGCAGGAGACTTCAAATGCACTTAAGCAATTTGCGCTGGCCTCCGATTACTGGGTGCCAAGCAGAAGCCCCCTTGGACTTTTTAACCCTCAACCTTCAGGAGGACCATGAGGTGATCGCCTCACTTCCAGGACAGAGGGGATAAGGAAGTTATGCTGGGTCCTGAGGATGCCAACCTTGGCCCAGAAAGCCCCTTCCCTGCCCCCTGGATATCTATGCCTAGAATGCCAAATTCTTACCTTATAAGGGACGAGGATGGGCAGAGGCAGCAGGAAAATGGGCAGGAAGAATACAATCAGGTAGAAGCGATAGGCCCACAGGCCCTGCCAACAGGTGGCCATGGTGTGGACCAGCTGGGGCTACCAGAGCCACCACCTCCAGGAGCCGGAGAACAGAAGGTTCGAAGACACAGTCCAGCCAGCAGGTGGCCTGGGGTAGGCTTATATAAAGCCAGTTGAGCATTAACCATTGACCTCCTCTGGCAATCGGAGTGTTTTTGGAGTGAGAATAAGGTAGAGTAAAGATCAGGAAGGGAGGAGGAGAGGGAGGGGGGAAAGATCAAAGAATAAAAGCTTCAGGTTCCTTCAAGAAGTGAAGTCCTGTGTTAACTCCTTCTGTTCTTGGAGGCTGCTGAGGGCAGTGCGAGAGGAGCTGGAGAAGAAAGGGCAGACACTTGGAGAGCCCACGGTTCACAGCTGGGCACTTTATACTGGACCCTGGGTGGGGTGGCCCCACCCTGCCCACAGAGCTGCCTTGCCCTCTAGGAGTTTCCAGTTTAAGATTCAGAGCAAGTCCTTCTACTCCTTCCAGGTATCAAGGAAACTGTCAAAGTCACTGGTCCTGATGGTCTTACTCACTGTTTGACACTGATCTACTAACTTAACCTCTCAGAATAGCCACTTCCTCATTCTGCAGCAATACTTCCCTATTGTGGGTACACATTAGACAACTTATGCTTGTTGAGTGTTGATGTGTGTGTGGTAGGTGGACAACAAAAGCTTGTTTCTTTCAGGTTCCTCTTGACCCTCTTCACCGCCCCTTTTGCCATTGAAGACCAACAAAGATTGCCTATGTTGGAAACACACCTGATCTCCCCCCTTTTTTTGAGTTAGAGTCTCATTTTATTATCCAGGCTGGAGGGCAGTGACACAATCAGGGCGAACCACAGCTTCAACCTCCTGGGTTCGGGTGATCCTCCCATATCAGCTTCCCAAGTTACTGGAATTATAGGCATACATCACTATACACAGCTAATTTTTTTTGTAGAGACAAGGTCTCACCATGTTGCCTAGGCTGGTCTCAAACTCTTGACCTCAATCAATCCTCCTGCCTCGGCTTCCCAAAGTGCTGGGATTACAGGTGTGAGCCACTGCGTCTGGCTGATCCCTCTCCATTTATCTGTCCCTCCATTCGTTCATCCATTTATCCATCCATACACCAAACAAGTATTTGGTATCAGTGATATATTCAGCCCTGTGCATAGTGCTGAGGATACAGAGATTAAAATGCTGCTTCTGATGGTCAAAGTTAACACTTGTTTTGCACTTGTTACAAGCTGGTCAATGTACTATTTTGTTGACTCTGTATGGTGCAAGGTGGTCAGGGTACTATTTCACTGACTGTATGATTACACCATGGATGGGGTGGGTCTTTTTTTTTTTTGAGTTGGAGTCTCACTTTGTCTGCCAGACTGGAGTGCAGTGGCATGCTCATAACCATTGCAGCTTTGACCTGCTGGACTCAGGCAAAGAGGCTTTGACCTTCCGCCTCAGCCTTCCAAGTAGCTGGAACTACAGGCGCGTGCCACCATGCCTGGCTAATTTTTTGATTTATTATAGAGATGAGGTCTCACCATGTTGCCCAGACTGATCTCGAACCCTGAGCTCAGGCAATCTTCATGCCTCCACCTACCAAAGTGCTGGGGATTACAGGCGTGAGCCACTGTGCTGGCTGGATTTAGTGTTATTATTCCATTTTACAGATGGGGAAAGTGAAATCCAAGGACACAGAGCCAGCCAGAATTCGAACACGCTTTGCGAATGCCCGAGGGAGTTCCCAACCAGTGCCGGAGCTCTGGGTACTCCAGGGGCACCAGGCAAGAACTCTGGATGAGATGGCTTCCGAGCTTTGGCCACGAGGTGACAGTGCAAGGAGCACAAGCAGAGGAAACAGTGAACTGAGACCTGGACAGAGGCATATATGTATGTGTGTGTGATGGAAGGGACAGGGTACAGCTTGGAAGAAACTCAGGTCATCTCTCTGGCCAGTGCCTCTGCCTGTTGGTACCTTCCCCTTCACCGTGCACAGTAGAAGCTCAATCTGTATTTCTGGTGATTATCAGAGTGTGGTGATCTGTGTATGCCAAGTTAGGAAGGCAGGGCCTCAGGGAGAATGCTTCAGCTGATGAACACAGTCTGGACACAGATGTAAAAGCATGGTGAGATTTAGAGAAGAGAAGGTTCAGCCGGGCTCGGTGGCTCAGCCTGTAATCCCGCGCTTTGGGAGGCTGAGGTGAGTGGATTGCCTGAGCCCGCGGGTTCGAGACTCGCCTGGGCAATTTGGCGAGACCTTATCTCTACAATAAATTAAAAAAACTAGCCAGGCATGGTAGTGCATGCCTGTAGTTCCAGCTACTTTGAAGGCTGAGGTGGAAGGATCGCTGGAGCCCAGCAGGTCAAGGTTGCGGTGGCTGGGAGTGGCCACTGCACTCCAGTCTAGGCGACAGAGTGAGACTCCAACTCAAAAAAAAAAAAAGAGAAGAGAAGGTTCTGTATGGTCGGAATGTGGGCTTGTGGGGGGCAGGACTGAGAGTTGATCACCACATTTCCAGGGTGTACAGTAACATGGTCTGGGCTGTTATGCCATCGAGACACTCCTGGAGCCAGTGGGGCCTGTAAGAAACCTCTGTCTCCCAGTGCAGTGGTTTGATCATAGCTCACTGCAGTCTTGAACTCCCGAGCTCTCAGTGCCTCCTGCAAGGTCATCATAGAGCTGTGGATGGACCCAAGTTGTGGGTTCCTGGGCCAAGCTGGGCAGGGTAGGAAGCTACAGGAACATAGGCAGACCAGCCACCCCCAACTTCCCTTCAGACACGGCTCTGTCACTCCCCCACAGCCTACCTGCCACCTGCTCAGGGCAAGGTGAGCAAGAGCCAGGGAGCACAGGATAAACAAAAGGTTTCAGACACTCAGGACAATACCTTGATTCTGTCTCGAGGATGCCTCCCATAGCCTGAGGCTCTGGAGGAGCCAAGAGAAACCAGGCTGGGCCTCACCCTCAGGACAACATTCACTATTTGTAAAATCTGCATCCCGGTTTACCTAACTCTCCACACCAACCTTGTGATGTAGGCCCAGGGTGGTGAAATTACTTGTCCAGGGTCACACAGCTTGTGAGTAACTGAGAAATAACCCAGATTCATTTCCAAGAAGCCACGCCCTTGGCTGAGTCCTTCATGCTCTGGGGTTCCTTTGATGAAGCTGGGACAAAACTCAGTGTTTCCAGATGAGATAGCTACAGAATAGTAGTTTTTATTTATTATTTTTAGAGACAGGATCTCGCTATGTTGCCCAGGCTGGTCTTGAACTCCTGGGCTCAAGCAATCCTACTGCCTCGTTTCCCAAAGTGTTGGGATTACAGGCGTGAGCCACCACACCTGGCCTAGATGGCCACTATTTTACTGAGACCCCCTCGCTTTCACCTACAGTCCTCTTCTAAGTCATAGGGTTTGGGGACCTTTGCCGATTCTCTTCTGAGGGCCAATGTTGGGGGCTATCGCATCATCAGCTGCCAGGCTCCATCAGTGATTAATTTATTTCAAAGTCAGCATCCCAAGGCCAGTGGAACACTTCCAGCTGTCGCACTCATTACAAGAACCTCCCCCTTGCCCGGCAGTTACAGCCAGTGTCCCATTCTAATTCAGTACTCCAGTCTGCCCCATCCCTTTTCCTTTCATGGATGCTGCAGATAACTGTGCTTTTTTTCATGGCTTTTAATGAACTGGGAACAACTATGGCAAGTGCGTGGCTGTCCTTCAGGCTTTGGTGGGGCCTCTCCTGTGACAGATCTTTATTATCTCAGGGAGGAGTCACGACCAGGAAGCGTCTACCCTGCACTTTGCCTGCTGACCCTCCTGGAAAGGGCCACCAGAGGTTAGCTGCAAGTCCTGGGGGAAGGGAGATGCTTCCTGGCTTGCAAGAGCCAATTTGTTCTCAAAGCTGGTGGCTGATAAGCTGGAGATAGAGCTGGACTGGGGCTGGGTCACAAAGGTGGCTTTTAGGAAGCTCATACCTGGACACATGGGGCGGGCATTCAGACAGAGGCCCATGAGGCAGCCTAGGGTTGTACTGGTTGGGTCTAGAAAGGTGAGATGCCTGGATATTAGGAAGCACCAGGAGTGTCTTGTAAGACCTAAGATGTCCAACCTAGAGGAGAGAAGACAGGATGTGGGAATAATTGCCAAATTCTTTTTTTTTTTTCCTGAAATGTGGTCTCACTCTGTCTCCCAGTGCAGTGGTTTGATCATAGCTCACTGCAGTCTTGAACTCCCGAGCTCAAGCAATGCTCCTGCCTCAGCCTCCTGAGTAACTGTGTCTACAGGTATGTGCCACTATGCCTGGCTAACTTCTCTTTCTTTCTTTCTTTCTTTCTTTCTTTCTTTCTTTCTTTCTTCTTTCTTTCTTTCTTTCTTTCTTTCTTTCTTCTCTCTCTCTCCCTCTCTCTCTCTCCCTCCCTCCTTCCCTCCCTCCCTCACTCCTTTCTTTCTTTCTTTCTTTCTTTTCTTTTTCTCTCTCTCTCTGTCTCTCTCTCCCTCTCTCTCTCCTCCCTCCCTCCTTCCCTCCCTCCCTCCCTCCCTCCCTCCCTCCCTCCTTCTCCCTTCCTTCTTCCTTCCTTCCTTCCTTCTTCCTTCTTCCTTTTCTTTCTCTTTCTTTCTTTCTTTCTTTTCTTTCTTTCTTTCTTTCTTTCTTTCTTTCTTTCTTTCTTTCTATAGAGACAGAGTTTCTCTATTGCCTAGGCTGGTCTCAGACTTATGGGCTCAAGCAACCCTCCTGCTTCGGTCTCCCAAGTCCTGGGATTACAGACGTGAGCCTGGCTAGTCATCAAATCCTTGATTGAGGAAGAAGACAAGGATGTTCTCAAGGACAGAGAGAGGACCGCAGGATAGCAGGGCTAGGGAGGAGCACTGGGAAGGCTAGGGGGGACCACTCTTCCCTCAAAAGAAGTATCCCTCCTGGGTGGCTAGTGTGCCTTGAGTCAGAAGGACAGGAGGAGAAGGGAGGTTGGGCTTCTTGCTCACAGCTCTGAGAATCATGGACCGTGAATCCAACTCCAAGTGCTCTGACTGCTCCCTTCATCTTCTATGACCTCTCCAGCTGGGTCCACAAAGTTTGTCTTATATGTGTTCATATCTGCCTCCTCTGAATCATGCAAGGTGCTCAAAAGGTACTAAAATGTCCCTACAAGTCCTAGTCCTTGCTTTTCTCTTCTGCTTCAGCTCTCACCACTCCTGCCTCATATTCGATGACAAACTGGACTCAACTGTTTTCAATCAGGCCCTGCACTTTCTAAAATCTCCAGGGAGTTCCCACGCTCCTGCTTCTCTTAGGCATTTTCTCCCTGCTTCCTCTTCCCCACTTCACTAGTTAAGTCTTGTTTATCTTTCAAGTCTTGGTCCTGAGACCAAACTTCCTTTGTGAGCGCTCATCACAGTCTGATCAGGTCCCCTTCAAAATGCCCTCGATACTACAGCACATATCACATTGTGTTGCAGTCTCCTGATAACCGTCTGTATCCTCCACAAGACCACAGGCTCCCTCAGGGCAGGGACTGTCTATAGGGACCTGTACAGAACTGATAATAAATATGTGCTGAAAGAATGATTGGGTGAATGGAGGAGTAGATGCAGGGAGGGGATGCTCATAAGATAATTTATAAGGTTCATGCCAGAGAAGAGCCAAGCTCTTCCTTCCAGCAAGTTCTGGCAACAAGTTCCTGGAACTTCAGTTAGGACATATGCAGGTTGTTGGTCAGACAATGAAGCAAAGAAGTGAATGGGTTTTCACCATCATCAAGGTGGCAAGTAAACCTTCCAGAGCCTTCCCCGTCCATCTGCTCTGGTGGCTGGAGGTTGGCCAGAGATCCTGGGAGCATTCGGATCATAAAAGGGACTTGCAGTTCATTTATACACAGTCAGTTCAAAAACCACCTCCTTGCAGCAAGCCCCATCCCTCATCTTCTAAGTCTGTTTTTAAAAATTGTGACAAAGCACACGGAATGTAAAATTACTATCTTAACCATTTTTAAAGCATACAATTCAGTACTGTTAAGTATATTTACATTGTTGTGCAACCAACTTCAGAACTTTTCAGCTTGCAGAATTGAAACTCTACACTTATACTGTTTAACTCCCCATTTCCTTCTTCCTTCAGTCCCTGGCAACCACAAAAAAAATGTGATGTTTTGATTCTAGAAGTTTGACTATACTTGATACCTGATATAGTGTAAATGAAATCATACAGTATTTGTCTTTTTGTGAAAGGTGTATATCATTTAGCATAATGTCCTTAAGGTTAATCTTTTTTGTGACATATATCAGCCTTTTTTTTGAGTTGGAGTCTCACTTTGTTGTCGAGACTGGAATGCAGTGGCCGCTCCCGGCCACCGCAGCCTCGACCTGCTGGGCTCTGGCAATCCTTCCACCTCAGCCTTCCAAGTAGCCGGTATGTCAGCCTTTTTAAGGCTGAATAATATCCCATCGTGTATATAGACCACATTTTGTGTATCCATTCTTCTATCAACGAACACTTGGGTTACTTTCATCTTCTGGCTGTTGTGAATGATACTGCTAAGAACATGAGTGTTCAAATATCTTAGAGATCCTCCTTTCAGTTCTTTTTTTTTTTTTTTTTTTTGAGTTGGAGTCTCACTCTGTCGCCCAGACTGGAGGGAGGGCAGGCAGTGGCACACTCCCAGTCACTGTAGCCTCGACCTGCTGGGCTCCAGTGATCCTTCCACCTTAGCCTTCCAAGTAGCCGGAACCACAGGCACGCGCTACCATGCCCGGCTAGTTTTTGCTTTTAATTGTAGAGACAAGGTCTTGCCAAGTTGCCCGGGTGGGTCTCGAACCCACGGGCTCAGGCAATCCACTCGCCTCGGCCTCCCAAAGTGCTGGCATTACAGACTGAGCCACCGAGCCTGACCTCCTTTCAGTTCTGTACTCAGAAGCAGAATTGCTGGATCATATGGTAATTATTTTTTAATTTTTTGAGGAATTGCCATATTGTTTTCTTTCTTTTTTGTTTTTTTTGAGTCGGAGTCTTACTCTGTTGTCCATGCTGGAGTGCAGTGGCATGCTCATGGCCACCACAGCCTCAACCTGCTGGGCTCAGGCGATTCCTCCACCTTGGCTTTACAAGTAGCTGGAACTACAGGCATGTGCTACCACATCCAGCTTATTTTTTGATTTATTGTATAGACAAGGTCTTGCCAAGTTGCCCAGGCTGGTCTTGAACCCCTGAGCTCAGGCAATTCTTTTGCCTTAGCCTCCCAAAGTTTCTGGGATTACAGACTTGAGCCACCATGCCCAACCTCGAACCACCATGTCTGGCTGCCATATTGTCTTCCACAGCAGCTGCACCATCTCACGTTCCCATTAACAGTGTTTTTGTCTTGTCTTTTTAAAATAGCAGTCATCCTAGTGGGTGTGTGGTGATGTTTCATTGTGGTTTTGTGCTCACTTCAGTAGCACATACACCAAAATTGCAACAATACAGAGAAGACATTTCATTGTGGTTTTGATTTGCATGTCCTTAATGATTAGTGATGTTGACCAACTTTTCATATATTTGTTGGGCATTTCTATGTCTTCTTTGAAGAAATGTCTATTTAAGCCCTTTAAAAAAATTATTTTGGCTCAATCCTATAATCCCGGTACTTTGGGAGATGGAGGTGAGAGAATTGCCTGAGCCCAAGGGCTCAAGAACAGCCTGGGCAACATGGCAAGACTTCATCTCTGCAATAAGTCAAAAAATTATCTGGGCATGTTGGTGCATGCCTGTGGTTCCAGCTACTTGGAAGGCTGAGGCAGAGAGATCACCTGAGCGCAGCAGGTTGAGGCAGCGGTGGCCTCGAGTGTGCCACTGCACTCCAGCTTGGGTGACGGAGTGAGACTCTGACTCAAAAAAACCAAATTATTTTGTTTTAAAAGTTTATTTTGTTGTTGGGTGTAGGAGTCCTTTATATAATCTAGATATTAACCCCTTCTCAGATATGTGGTTTACAAATATTTCTTCCCATTCTGTAGGTTGCCTTTTCATTCTGTTGATTGTGTCCTTAGAAGCCCATGTCCAGCCCCTTTGTGGTCTCTGTTGTCTCATTTATTTAATTGATTTATTTATTTTTGAGTCGCGATCTCACACTGTCACCCAGGCTGGAGAGCAGTGGCACAATTACGGCTCACTCGACCTCCTGAGCTCAGGTGATCCTCCTGCCTTAACCTTCTGAGTAGCTGGGACTACGGGCATGCACCACCGTGCCCAGCTAATCTTTTTGATTTTTGGTAGAGATAAGGTCTTGCTATGTTGCCTAGGCTAGTCTCGAACTCTTGGGCTCAAGTGATCCTCCCATCTCAGCCTCCCAAAGTGCTGGGATTACAGGCCACTAAGCCCAGCCTGTTTTCTCATTTAAAGTTTCCTTTGATATTTATTTTAACCTGCTTTTACTTATCTCAATATTGTGAGGCGACTGTAGACAGGAGGAGGTGGTTTCAATGCTGGCTTTCAATCTTTGTGTCCCTGAACCTGATCCCATCCACTCATTATCTACCCATGTATGTCTGTATTTATTTATTTTGAGTTGGAGTCTCACTCTGTTGCCCAGGCTGGAGTGTAGTGGCATGCTAACGGCCACACGGCCTCGACCTGTTGGGCTCAGGTGATCCTTCTGCCTCAGCCTTCCAAATAGCTGGAACTATAAGCGGGAACCACCATGCCTGGCTAATTTTTTGATTTATTGTGGAGACGAGGTCTCACAAAGTTGCCCAAATTGGTCTCGAACC
This sequence comes from Cephalopachus bancanus, assembly GCA_027257055.1. NCBI lineage: Eukaryota > Metazoa > Chordata > Mammalia > Primates > Tarsiidae > Cephalopachus > Cephalopachus bancanus. The sequence goes on along the minus strand of JAPVLO010000536.1, from coordinate 516,942 downwards.
TTTGGTCTCAGATAATCCTCCCACCTTGGCCTCCCAAAGTGCTGGGATTGCAGACTTAAGCCACCGTGCCTGGCCCCATGTATTCATTTATTTATTCACTCATCCAGTAAACACTTAGAGCTTTGGAATCAAATAAATCTGGCTTTGAATCCTGGCCTGGTAAGCTTAGTGCCTTCATGACCCTGGACAAAGCAACCTTTCCGAGTTTCACTTCTCTCTCTGTAAAGTAGGGAAGAAACTGGAAATGTAGTCAGAGAGGAGATCTGGATATACTGCAGGGCTGTTGGAAGAGCTAGAAACACTGCAAAAGGCTTGCCCTGGGTGGACATTCTATAAATAGCAGCAATTGTTATTCCTCAGTGGCCACCACTGGGTGGATGCAGCCCTTCTCACAGGGGACTTGAATCCTAGGGTCGAGAAACAAATGCTTCCTGAGAGTTCAGCTTCTGTGTATTTGACCCAAGAGATCAATAACTGTTGACAAATCAAAGCAGGACTCCGTCAGACCAAGCCTCTCCCCACAGTGACAGTCACAAAGTCTCCTTCCTGTCATATGTTCTGACCTCGAAGGCGAAGAGGCAGTGCCTGGCAAGGAGCCAAAGGAGCCCTGTTCTTGTGATGAGCAGAGCTTTGGCGAGAGACCTTTCACTGGAAGCAGCAGGATTTAATCAGATTGTCCTGGCTCGGGTGGTGATAAGGCAAGCAGAGCTGCTGTGCACAGTGTTTGTTTGAATCATGGAACTCGCTGATTAAGAAGCTACTGGAAGGCTGCCCAGAAGAGGAGCAACGCTGTCTTGGTCCTTCTTGGGAGAAACGGATCCTTCCCCTCCTGCCAAACGGGTCCTTCCTCTCCTCGAAACCCAGGAGCAGCTTCCCAATGGATGAGGCATGGGGCGGGGGGTCTGGGGTTTTGGATCCCACTTCTATCTATCTATCTATCTATCTATCTATCTATCTATCTATCTATCTATCTATCTATCTATCTATCTATCTATCTATCGACAAGGCTCACTCTGTCACCCAGGTTGGAGTGCAGTAGTGTGATCACAGCTCACTGCAGCGTTAAACTCTGGGGCTCAAGCGATCCTCCCATCTCAGTCTCTCAAATAGCAGAGCCTACAGGTACATGCCACCACACCCAGCTAATTTTTAAATTTTTTTGTGGAGAAGAGGATTGCTCTATGTTGCCCAGGCTGGTCTCTAACGCCTGGCCTCAAGTGATCCTCCCTCCTCAGCTTCCCAAAGTGCTGGGATTACAGGCGTGAGCCACCACACCCAGCCCGGACCCTACTTCTAATCTTGACTCTGCTCCTCACCAGCTGTGCCACCTGCCACTGGTCTTTCTGAGTCCCTGTTGCCTCATCTGTAAAATAAACATGAGAACAATATCTAGGAGGTGTGCAGTTTATGTGAGAGGTTATACGAAGCGTACCCGGGACGTGGTGAGTCCTGAAGCAAAGGGCTAGCAACCTCCTTCTTCCTCTCCTCTGCAACCTCTGCTTCTCACTCCACTCTCAAACCTCCACATGCATAGGTGTGCGCTCCTCCTGGCTATACATCCTCACGCCCCTCCCCTCGCTGGCTGAATAGAGCCTTGCCTTGTGGAACATGTCTCCCACCTCCCTTCTCCCCCACCCCTCAAGAACAAGTCACACCTGCCATCCTTGCCTGGTGCTGCGGACCATCTGGACGACATTGTTCCCAGAACCCCTTTTGGGAAAGACTGGCAGCCGGGCATGGTGGCTCAGGCCTGTAATCCCAGCACTTCGAGAGGCGGAGGCGAGAGGATTACCTGAGCCCACGGACTTGAGACCAACCTGGCAACATGGCGAGACCTCGTCTCTACAATAAATAAAAAAAAATTAGCCAGGCGGTGTGGTGGCATGCGCCTGTGGTTCCAGCTACTTGAGAGGTTGAGACAGAAGGATAGCCTGAGCTTAGCAGGTCAAGGCTGTGGTGACAGTGCGCAGCGTGCCACTGCACTCCAGCCTGGGCGACAGAATGAGACTCCTACTTAAAAAAAAAAAAAGGAAAGACCGACTGTTCTGGCTTCTGGCACAGACTGTACTTTTGGTGGTAACCATCTGTCCTTGGCACATCCTTAACTAGCCTGTGAGAGTCTGAAGAACAAGGCTGGGATCTGGCTCACCCATCCTGGGTTGGTAGTTCCGTACATGCTACCATATACATAACGTAGTATGTACCCTGTGCTCTTCTCAGAACAGGAGTCTGAACAATGGTAGTGGCTGACAGACAGACTGCATAGGACTGACAGATGGGCTCACTGGGTCAATCCCCTTATCAAGCATCCAGAACCCCACCTCGTACACACACACCGACCTACTTCCTTCAACAAACTGTCAACAATAGTGGAGGTCCTTACCCTTCGATTTGCAAAGCCTGTAGGTCTTTAGGGCAGAAGGGCGTCTTGACTGTGCGTGTCTGTCCCCAACCTTGACACCCTTAACATCCTGTATGTGTGCCCTGAAGGAAGATACCCAGACAGTTCTCATCGCGGAGTGCTGGAAAAGAGACTAGAGATCATCCAGGACAATTTTCTCATCTCGTGCTGAGGAAACTGAGGCACGGAGAAGCTGGACTTTCCAAAGGTCATTTGACACACCCTGAACTAGAACTCAGGGCTCTTCCTGCATTAATTTCACTTTAAGCATTCAGTCAACATGAATGTGTGCCCACTGTAGGCCAAGCCCAGGCTAAGCATTTACACTCATTCCTGCATTTAACTCTCACCATTCTGCTTGAGGTTGGCACTGTTATCATTGAACAGAGGGGCAGACTCAGGCCTCAGAAGAGAGAAATGAGTAGCCCAAGACCTCACAGCTAGTAAGTGGTCAAGTCAGGACTCAAACCCAGATCCTTCAATTCCCAATTCAACATCCTTTCCACCAATCATGTGCCCCTTGGCAATACTGAAAGGTTGCCAAGAGAGCTGACATTCATACTCTGCTGAGGAAAGGGTCAGGGCTAAGGTCCATTGAGACACTGGATGGCGCAGAGGATGACAAGAAGCCAGAGCAGTGGCCTTCTGCCAGAATATAGCCCTGCATTGTATAATATGCAAATAAGGTCTCATATGCCTCAGGAATGCTGCAAGACTGCTCCCAGCTCCAGAGGCTGAGAGCAGGCAGTCCCTATTAGCAAAGTTTCTGAGCAGCTGGTACTCCCCCCCACCCACCTTGACCTGGTTCATGCTTCCTGCTGGAAGCCTCTTACAATTCACACCCGACCCTAGAGCCAACACTTTTACCTTCTCTGGGCCTCAGTTTCCTGGCCTCAAATGGGAGGATGAGCCGGGCTCGGTGGCTCAGCCTGTAATCCCGCGCCTTTGGGAGGCTGAGGTGAGTGGATTGCCTGAGCCCACGGGTTCGAGACCCACCTGGGCAGCAAGACCTCATCTCTACAATAAATAAAAAAAATCAGCCGGGCGTAGTAGCGCATGCCTGTAATTCCGGCTACTTGGAAGGCTGAGGCGGATCACCAGAGTCCAGCAGGTCGAGGCAGCGGTGGCCGGGAGCGGCCACTGCACTCCAGTCTGGGCGACAGAGTGAGACTCCAGCTCAAAAAGGGAGGACGATGGTGAATATGAAAGGCATAAAAACCGGGCCTGACGGCACATGCCTGTAATCCCAGCACTTGGGGAGGCGGAGGCAGGAGGATTGCCTGATCCTAGGGGTTCGAGACCACCCTGGGCCACTTGGCAAGACCTTGTCTCTACAATAATTAAAAAAAAAAAAATTAATCAGGCATGGTGGTATACACTTGTGGTTCCAGCTACTTGGAAAGCTGATGCGGAGGAATCTCCTGAGTCCGGCAGGTGGAGGCTGCGGTGACCGTGAGCATGCCACTGTACTCTTGCCTGGGTGACAGAGTGGGACTCTGACTCAAAAATAAGTAAATAAATAAATAAGTAAATAAGGTATATAAAGTTATTCTTTTCCCCGAAACACTACTTTATGGAAGTCAAGGCTCCATTAAAATACCTTCATCTTCATATAAGTTTCATAATAGCAGCAGTTATGACATGCTGTTAAGCACCTACAACATTCTAGAACTTAGCTACATCTTTGCAACATCCCATTTTACAGATAGGAACACTGAAACACAGAGAGGTTAAGTCATCGGCCCTAAGTCACACTACTAGTAAGTGGCAGAGCTGTGATTTAATTTCAGGATCATCCAATTTCCAATCCAGGGTTCTTTCCATGACGTCACAACAACTTTGCTATTTGTTGTACAAAGTTCTTCCTCCATAATCTACCTCAACTTCCCTTTTCAATCCCAGCATCAGTTACACAAGCCCACTCACTGGTTCTCTCCGTATTTACTACCTGGGATACCTACCCTCGTCTCTCCAATGGCTTAAATGTGGATGCTTATATTTGGGTGTGTGTATATTTGTATGAGTCTTTAGATATATATATTTATATGTATGTGGAATCTGTGATATAGGTATGTGTACAGTGAGTTTAGTGCATATGTATTTGTAGTATCTGTGTTCATGTGATGCATTTATGAATGTTAGTGTGCATGGTGGATGCATGCACATGCACATTAGAATGCTTGTGTCTAGGCCAGGCACAGTGGCTCATGCCTATAATCCCAGCACTTTGGAAGGTCGAGGTGAGAGGATTGCCTGAGCCCAGGAGTTTGAGACCAGCCTGGGCAACTTGGCGTGACCTCATCTCTACAATAAATAAAATAATTAGCTAGGTGTGGTGGTGCATGCCTGTATTCCTAGCTACTTGGGAGGCTCACTTGGGCCCAGGAGTTCAAGGCCACAGTGAGTTATGATCTTGCCTTTGTACTCCAGCCTGGGCGACAGAGCAAGATTCTGTCTCCGAAAAAAAAGAAATGTTTTTAAAATGGAGGGTTTATGCCAGGTGCAGTGGCTCATGCCTATAATCCCAGCACTTTGGGAGGCCGAGGTGAGAGAATTGCCTGAGCCCACCAGTTCGAGACCAGCCTGGGCAACTTGGCGAGACCTCGTTTCTACAATAAATCAAAAAATTAGCCAGGCGTGGTGGCACATGCCTGTAGTTCTAGCACAAAAATTAGTCAGGCGTGGTGGCAGGTGTCTGTAGTTCCAGCTACTTGGAAGACTGAGGCAGAAGGATCGCCTGAACCCAGCAGGTCAAGGCTGTAGTGGCCGTGAGCATGCCACTACACTCCAGCCTGGATGACAGAGTGAGACCCCAACTCAAAAAAAAAAAAAAAGAAAAAGAACGCTTGTATCTACACATATACTGTATAGTCCAGTGACTGGGGGAGGATTTGACATCTATGATGTATCCTTGCACCTAATGAGAAAAAAAAGTCCCAACAGCTTGCAGCTGGCCTATAGGGCAAACACTGTCCTAGTTTTCTCAGGACTTTCCCAGTTTTGGCATTGAAAGTCCTGCATCTTGGGTAAGTCCTCAGTCCCAGGCAAACAGGGATGGTTGGTCACTCTACTGGCCTGGTAACCAACAGGCTGTCATGTCCCCTGCTAAACATGAAAGAATATCAACATCAGATGAGATTGCTCTGTGACCATGATAGAACAAGATAAAACAAGGACACTATGCAACTTAAAAATAACCAAGTATCCTTCTCTCTCAGCTAATGTGAATACTGTTTCTTTACCAATGCTTCTTTACTCTAGTTCTGCTTTGACCCTCTTGCCTCCTGTACAAAAATTAAAATCTCAATCATCAAATTGCCCTTGCTTTCTAACAGTACTCAATCTAGAACAAATTCTTGCTTTTTTAAGTACTCTCCAGAATCACCAAGCACAGTTCCAAACCCTATCCCAAACAAGCCCATCTTAAGATGTCCCACAGGTCTCCATGGTGTATGCTTCTTTGCTGAAGCAAGTTAATGACTTTGTTTAATTACATGTGTATTCCTGGTGATTTAATTACTGGGCTTTAACCCTGAATGAGAGTCTAGCAAAATCTCTGATGAGCAGAATGTATCAATTCAACTTTCTTTGTTTCTTTTTTTATTTTTTTTTTGAGTAGGAGTCTCACTATGTTGCCCAGGCTAGAGTGCAGTGGTACACTCACCGCCACCACAGCCTCGGCCTGCTGGACTTAGGCGATCCTTCCACCACAGCCTTCCAAGTAGCTGGAACTACAGATGCCTGCTACCACGCCTGACTAATTTTTGTGATTTATTGTAGAAACGAGGTCTCACCAAGCTGCCTAGGCTAGTCTCGAACTGGTGAGCTCAGGCAATCCTCTTGCCTTGGCCTCCCAAAGTGCTGGAATTACAGGCTGAGCCACTGTGCCTGGCCCAATTCAACTTTCATTTGCTCAGTGAATATTTACTATGTGTCAGGCAGTCTATGAAAACTCTTGAGACCTGAAGACAAACTTAAAGTGTCATCAAAAGTAAAAAAACAAATTGCAAAATAAAAAATATCAACTTAATAATTAATTAAGCCGGGCTCGGTGGCTCAGACTGTAATCCCGCGCTTTGGGAGGCTGAGGTGAGTGAATTGCCTGAGCCCGCGGGTTTGAGACCCATCTGGGCAACTTGGTGAGACCTCATCTCTACAATAAATCAAAAAATTAGTCGGGGGTGGTAGTACACGCTTGTAGTTCCAGCTACTGGAAGGCTAAGGTGGAAGGATTGCTGGAGCTCAGCCGGTCGAGGCTGCGGTGGCCGTGAGCGGCCACTGCACTCCAGTCTGGGTGACAGAGTGAGACTCCAACTGAAAAAATAAAAATAAAAAATAAAATAAAATAATTAATTAGTCAGGCGCCATGTCTCATACCTGTAATCCCAGCACTTTGGGAGGTGGAGGCAAGAGCGTTGCCTGAATCCAGGGGATCGAGACCAGCCTGGGCAACTTGGCAAGACACTGCCTCTACAATAAATAACAAAATTAGCCAGGCATGGTGGCACAAGCTACTTGGAAGACTGAGGTGGAAGAATTGCCTGAGCCCAGGACGTCAAGGATGCGGTGACCATGAGCATGCTAGTGCACTCCAAACTGGGCAGAAGAGTGAGACTCTGACTCAAATAAATAAATGAAAATAATAATTAATTTAATGTCTCTCAAAAGGAACACATCAGATCAACTCAATTCAATGTGTAAAATTTTACTGTGCAATAGATAGCTTGCTTAATGGAGGATGTCAAGGTGGGGGGCTATCAAAAATAAGAAGGCCTGGCCTTGGTGTGGGGACCCCGGAGCGTGCCTCTGTTGACAAAATCTCCCAGGTCGTCTAGGCAGGACTAGCCAGCATTGCCAGGTCAGCTGTCCTGTGCTGGCTGGGCCGGACCTCAGCGTCCATGTCCTCCGGGGCTGAATCTTCATGTTGTGCTTCCTTCCCAGAGGCAGCTGGGATGCATGCCAGGGGCCGCTGCGGGGAGGCAAGGTGGGTCGGGTGATAAGATACAGGCCCTGGGACATGCTGTCACCTAGAATGCTCTGTCACTTTGCAGAGGTACAAACAGAAGGCAGGGCCACCACAGGATTTCCTTCCCGGGCACAGCTGGGGGTGGGGCAGGGGCATGGCACGGAATAGGGCACAGCCCAGCCACCACAGCCTCCCCACCTAACAGGAGAGAGTACCTGAGAGTTGGGACATGCCTCAGTGCCAGCCCCAACCACGGCTCCCTGAACAAAGGCATCAATACTCTTCTGACCATGCATGAACTTGCACTGCCCTGACTGGAGGCGTTTGTGGCTACAAAGTTATCTTGGGGTTACACCTTTAATCTGCCCATGCCTGATCTTATTCTCAAGTTTTAGTCTATGGCGTGTATTCTCATAAACTCTCCAAGCCCATCTTGAAGCAAACAAGTAAACAAACTGAAATGCAAGACTCAAACTCTACATAATAACAAATGTTTAAAACTTCTCCAAGGCTAAAGACTATATAAATAGAGTTGAGACAATGACTGCCGGGAAGGAAAATATATGGAATATCTATAGCAAACAGATTTCTCTTTATAAAATATTAAAAACCGCTACAAATCACTAAGAAAACAACCAAAAGTCCAATAGAAAAAAGAAATCTGCAGAAAAACATCAAATGATTAATAAACCTGAAAAAAAATCACTAAATTTCGTCAATAGTCAAGTAAAACATTATTTGCATATAAGATTGGAAAAAGTTTAAAGAATTGGTGAGGGTGGGGGGAAATAAACTAACTTTTTTTTTTGAGTCGGGGTCTCACTCTGTCGCCCAGGCTGTAGTGCAATGGCATGCTCACAGCCACCACAGCCTCGACCTTCTGGGCTCAGGTGATCCTTCCGCCTCAGCCTTCCAAGTAGCTGGAACCACAAGCAAGTGCCACTACACCAGGCCAAGTTTTTTGATTTATTGTAGAGATGAGGTCTCACCATGTTGCTTAGGCTAGTCTTGAACCCCTGAGCTCAGACAATCCTTTCACCTCCGCCTCCCAAAGTGCTGGGATTACAGGTTTGAGCCACTGCACCTGGTTGGGCTAACTTTTGAGTGGGAGTATACATTTGTTCAACTTTTCTGGAAGCAATTTAACAACAAGGATCCCAGTTTGAAATGCAAATCCCTTTGACTCAGGTTCTTCCTTCTGGGAAATATATTCTACAAATGTCCAAACATTTTTTGTGCAAGGATATTAACTGAAATTTTATTTTTAATAGTTAGTGATTAAGCCAGGTGCAGTGCTCACACCTATAATCCCAACACTTTGGGAGGCCGAGGCAGGAGGATTGCTTGAGCCCAGGGGTTCAAGATCGTCCTGGGCAACATGGAGAAACTCTGTCTCTAAAAAAAATCAGGAAATTAGTTGGGCATGGTGGCACATACCTGTAGTCCCAGCTACTCAGGAGGCCAAGGCAGGAGGGTTGCCTGAGTCCAGGAGGTTGAGGCTGTGGTGAAAGGTCATTTCTGCTGCCTTTATTTCTTTTTTTCTTTTCTTTTCTTTTTTTTTTGAGTCACAGACTCACTCTGTTGTCCAGGTTCAAGTGCAATGGCACAATCACAGCCACCACAGCCTTGACCTGCTGGGATCAGGTGATACTTCTGCTTCAGCCTTCCAAGAAGCTGGAATTTCAGGTCCACACCACTACACCTGGCTAATTTTTTTTTGATTGATTGTAGAGACAAGGTCTCGTCATGTTGTCCAGACTGGTCTCAAACTCCTGGCTTCAGGCATTCCTCCTGCCTTGGTCTCCCAAAGTGTTGGGATTACAGGTGTGAGCCATTGTGTCTGGCCCAGTTTATTATTTTGATGCAATTCAAAGTAAACTGTAGATGTTAATACACTTTATTCAGTCGTTTATTAGTAAAGATTTAACAACTAGCTGGGCTCGGTGGCTCAGTCTGTAATCCTAGCACTTTGGGACACCAAGGCGAATGGATTGCCTTGGCTCACGGATTCGGGATCAAGCCAGGCAACTTGGCGAGACCTCGTTTCCACAATAAATCAAAAAATTAACTGGGTGTGGTAGTGCGTGCACCTGTAGTTCTGGCTACTTGGGAGGCTGAGGCAGAAGGACTGCTGGAGCCCAGCAGGTCGACACTGAGGTGGCCATGAGCATGCTGCTATACTCCAGTCTGGGCAACAAAGTGAAAATCCACCCCCCCCCCAAAAAAAAATCCTAAATGTGGGATTTAAAGTGACCAGGCACGGTGTCTCACATCTATAATCCCATCACTTTGGGAGACCGAGGTGAGAGAATTGCCTGAGCCCATGGGTTCGAGACCAGCCTGGGCAACTTGGTAAGACCTCATCTCTACAATAAATCAAAAATTAGCTGGGCATGGTGGCACGTGCATGTAGTTCCAGCTACTTGGGAGGCTGAGGCAGAAGGATCACCTGAGCCCAGCAGGTATAGGCTGCAGTGGCCGTGAGTGTGCCACTGCACTCCACCCTGGGTCACAGAGTAAAATTTTGACTCAAAAAAAAAAGGATTTAAAGCAATACAATTCTTAGAAGAAAACATAGGACAAAATCTTCATGACATTGGACTTGGCAATGATTTATTAGATTTAACACCAATGACTCAGGAAACAAGAAAAATAGGCAAATCTGACTTCATGAAAATCAAAACACTTCGTGCACGAAAAGACACTATCAACAGAGTGAAAGGCAATCCACAGAATGGGAGAGAATATTTTACAAATCATATACCTGATAAAAAAATTTAATATCCAGAATATATAGAACACTTCTAAAACTCGACAACAACAAAAACATTCTAATTTAAAAATGGGCAAAATGAGCCCGCAGGTTCGAGACTTGCCTGGGCAAGTTGGCGAGACCTCATCTCTACAATAAATCAAAAATTAGCCAGGCGTGGTAGTGCGCGCCTGTAGTTCCAGCTACTTAGAAGGCTGAGGTGGAAGGATCGCCGGAGCCCAGCAGGTCGAGGCGCGGTGGTCGGGAGTGGCCAGTGCCCTCCAGCCTGGGCAACAGAGTGAGATTCCAACTCAAAAAAAAAAAAAAAAAAAATGGGCAAAGGACTTGAATAAACATTTCTCTAAAGAAGATATACAAATGACCAATAAGCACATGAAAATATGCTCAACATTACTAATTATTAGAGAAATGTAAACCAAAACTACCATGAGATACTCATAGCCATCAGTATGGCTTCTATCAAAAAGCTGGAAAATAATAAGTGTTAGGAAGGGCGTGGAGAAACTGGAAACTTCTGCACTGTTTGTGGGCATGTAAGATGGTACAGCTGCTGTGGAAACAGTATGGTGATTCTCTAAAAAATTACAAATAGAATTACCATATTGCCCACCAATTATACTTCTGGTTATATACCTAAAAGAATTGAAAGCAAGGTTTTGAAGAGATATTTGTACACCCACATTCATTGCAGCATAATTCACAATAGCTAAAAGATGGAAGCAATCCAAGTGCCCACAGGTAAGTAAAATGTAGTCTATCTCTGCAATAAAATATTACTCAGCCTTAAAAAGAAGGAAATTCTGCAATATATGACAACATGGATGATTTTTTTTTTTGGGAGTCTTACTCTGTCACCCAGGCAGGGCAGTGACACACTCACGGCCACTGCAACCTTGACCTGCTGGGCTCAGGTGATCCTTCCACCTCAGCCTTCCAAGTAGCTGGAACTACAGGCATGTGCCACCAGGCCCAGCTAATTTTTTGATTTATTGTAGAGATGAGGTCTTACCAAGTTGCCCAGATTGTTCTTGAACCCCTGGACTCAGGCAATTCTCTTACCTCAGCCTCCCAAAGTGCTAGGATTACAGACATGAGCCACCGTGCCTGGCATAAATGTATTTAATACCCATGAGTGGTACACTTAAAAATGGTTAGATGGTAAATTTTATGTTATGTATATTTTACTATAATTGGAAAAGTACACCATTATATAGTACTTTCACAATACAGATGCAGCGGATAGGCGTAAGTAACCTCAAAAGTATAGATGATAGTGAAATATGTGGTGAATAATTATAGTATAGTAAAATAAGCAGTGAGTTTTCAGTATTCATTACTTTTGTTTTAATATTATGTATTACCTTGGTTTTTGATATTATTTATAAATCTGTGTAAATTGATTTCTAATAATGGCTTTGCTTAATAATTGGCTCTTTCTAGAAAATGTTTGCTGACCCGTTCTATGGAGTTTCTAGCTGGAAAGTTTGAAAGTTCCCTGCTATTGATTTCTGACCTAATTGCATTATAATTACGGAATACTATCTGTAGACTATTGATTTTTAAAATACCGTACTTGTTGAAATAAACTTTGTTGCCTCATACATGATCACCTGTCATGAATTATACATGTATACCTAAGAAAACATGTACCCTTGAATGTATTGCATAGTGTTCCAGATATAATGTCCATTGATCAAGTTTCTTAGTTAGTTGTGTTGCTCACATTTCCCATTTCTTGGTGAATGTTTTGTTTGCTTGATCTATAACTTACTGAGAAACATGTGCTAAGCTCTCCTGTAACGATGGAGACTTATCGCTGTCAAGTATCTCTGTCAACTCTACCTATAATTCTGTTAATTTTTGCCTCACATCTTTTGAGATTATATTATGTGCACACACGATCATAGCTGAATCTTCCTGGTGAATTGAACCGTTTATCATTATGCGGTGACTCCTGTATCTGTAGTAAGGTTTTTGTGCATGAAAGCTTATTAAAGTCTATTTTGTTTGATGTTTTTATGGCCATCCAAGCTTTATTTTGGTTAGCATTTGCTTATTATATATTTTTCCATCCTTTAATTTCAAGCTCAAGGTTTTTTTACATCTTAGATTATCTCTTGCAAATTGCACACAGCTGAGTTTTGTGTGTGTGTTTTTAAGAGAGACTTTATTTATTTTTAATTTTTTTATTTTAAAGATGTGGGGTACAATTCAGGGTTAAGTATACAAATGTTCATTATGCAGGTACCTTTGTTGATGAGATGTGCTCCCCCCCCGGCAGTATTTTTATTTTTTACAATACAATCTCTTTGTCTTTTAAGTGATGAGTTTAGTCCATATATATTATAATTAATCATACTGGAAACATTATGTTATTTTGCAATTGTATTTGTCTTGATTTTTCTATGCTTTGCTTTTATTTTTTTTTCCTGCCTTCTTTAGGGTTGAATGCAATTTGTAAGTTAATTTTTATTTTATGAAAATGGAATATCTTAATAATCAAAACCAAACTAATACATTTATTTATTTATTTCTAGTCAGAGTCTCACTCTGTTGCCCAGGCGGAAGGGCACTGGTACGCTCATAGCTACTGCAGCCTCAACCTGCTGGGCTCAGGTGATCCTTTTGCCTCAGCCTTCCAAGTAGCTGGAACTACAGGTGCATACAACCGAACCTGGGTAATTTTATTTATTTATTGTAGAGACAAGGTCTCACCAAGTTAAGAGGGCTGGTATTGAACGCCTGGGTTCAGGCAATCCTCTCATCTCTGCCTCCCAAAGTGTTGGGATTACAGGCGAGCCACCATGCCCAGTTCAAAATAATATATTTAAATACCCAAATATTCTGAAAGATTTAAATTTTATTAACGTTAGCCAAAACTAAGAAAAGAATCATAATCATCATAAACCATAGCACCCAACTATGAATATTTGCATAAGTGCTATAATGTAAACACTGAATCTTAATTTAATTTAAAATTATAGTATAATCATATTTTAACTTAAGAAAGCTAAATCTTTCCAGTACAGTTATATTATATTTATTTATTTATTTTATTTATTTATTTTTTATTTTTTGAGTTGGAGTCTCACTCTGTCGGCCAGACTGGAGTGCAGTGGCCGCTCCCGGCCACCGCAGCCTCGACCTGCTGGGCTCCGGCGATCCTTCCGCCTCAGCCTTCCGAGTAGCTGGAATTACAGGCGCGCGCTACCACGCCCGGCTGATTTTTTGATTTATTGTAGAGATGAGGTCTCGCTGCCCAGGCGGGTCTCGGACCCGCGGGCTCAGGCAATCCACTCACCTCAGCCTCCCAAAGGCGCGGGATTACAGGCTGAGCCACCGAGCCCGGCTATATTATATTATATTTATTTATTTATTTATTTATTTATTTATTTATTTATTTTGAGTTGGAGTCTCACTCTGTCGCCCAGACTGGAGTGCAGTGGCTGCTCCCGGCCACCGCAGCCTCGACCTGCTGGGCTCTGACGATCCTTCCGCCTCAGCCTTCCATGTAGCTGGAACTACAGGTGCACGCTACCACGCCCGGCTAATTTTTTTTGATTTATTGTAGAGATGAGGTCTTGTCAAGTTGCCCAGGCGGGTCGCGAACCCGCGGGCTCAGGCAATCCACTCACCTCAGCCTTCCAAAGGCGCGGGATTACAGGCTGAGCCACCGAGTCCGGCAGTTATATTATATTTAAGCTCTACTCTAACAGAAAGTTGATAGCTGATTTCCAAAATTGACAAATGAAATATAAAAGTCCCTAAAAGAGTCTAAAAGCCCCTTGGAAACCTGGTATGGTGGCTGGCACCTGTAATCCCAGCTACTCAGGAGGCTGAGGCAGGAGATTGCTTGAGCCCAGGAGATCAAGACCAGTCTGTCTGGGCAATAAAGTGAGATCCTGTCTCTAAAATAAAAAGTAATTAATTCATTTTTCAAAAATAAAACTTTTTTTTGAGTCGGAGTCTCACTCTGTCACCCAGGCTGGAGCGCAGTGGCATACTCACGACCACCGCAACCTGGACCTGCCGGGCTCAGATGATCCTTCCGCCTCAGCCTTCCACGTAGCTGGAACTACAGGCACGCACTAAATTTTTGATTTATTGTAGAGATGAGGTGCACGCACTAAATTTTTGATTTATTGCAGAGATGAGGTCTCGTCAAGTTGCCCAGGCTAGTCTGGAACCTGTGGGCTCAGGCAATCCTCTCACCTCGACCTCCCAAAGTGCTAGGATTATAGGCGTGAGCCACAGTGCCTGGCAAACAAAACTTTTTAAAAAGCCTCTTGGTATGATTTTCCAAAGGGTTAGACACATCAGATGATCTGTCACTTCCACATCTTTTTTTTTTTTTTTTGAGTTGAGTCTCACGCTGTCACTGAGCCTGGAGTGCAGTGGCTGCTCCCGGCCACCGCAGCCTCGACCTGCTGGGCTCCGGCGATCCTTCACCTCAGCCTTCTGAGTAGTTGGAACTACAGGCGCGTGCTACCATGCCCGGCTAATTTTTTGATTTATTGTAGAGATGAGGTCTCGCCAAGTTGCCGGGGCGGGTCTCGAACCCGCGGGCTCAGGCAATCCACTCACCTCAGCCTCCCAAAGCGCTGGGATTACAGGCTGAGCCACCGAGCCCAGCTTCCCCATCATTTCTTGGAGACCTTTGTTTTCCTCCATCCTGGAGACTTCCAGTATCCTTCAGTCTAGGCTGTTTGCTTTACAGAACTGCTGCACACCTATCATCCTGGGACGTTTTTGTCTTCTAGGAATTCTTTCCCTTTCTCCTGAGATGGTTCTTAGGTCTTCCTCTTCCTTGATTTCCCCCCTTCTTTTTATGAAGCACATTAACCAGCAGAGGGCGTGGTTTTGACAACCCTCAATATATCTGCTTACCTCAGGAGTCATACAGCTCCAACGTGATTGCTTTGCCCTGTATCTCCGAAGCACAGTTGTCATCTCAGGATCTTCCTTCTTCGTCACTCTGGCGATTCCCTTCCCTTTCCTTCTGTGTTGGATCTCCTGTTGCATGCACCCATTTCCTGTTTCTTCATTTACGCTCTCATCTTGATAGAGGATAACTTTTAATAGCTTGCATGAGGCAAGGATGCATGAGGTAAATTTTTTGAGACCTTGCATATCTGGAAATGCCTGATTCTACCGTCACACTGGCTGGTTATAGAATTCTAGGTTGGAAATTATTTTTCTTCAGAATTTTGAAGTTATTGCTTTCTTGTCTTTTTGCTTCAAGTATCTCTTTTGTGAATTCTTAAGTTATTCTGGTTCCCGATCTTCTTATAAAAACTGTTTTTTTCTTTTTGGAAACTTGTGGTTCATCTTTTTGTCTCTAAGACTCTAAAATGTGACAATAGTGTGACGTGGAGTGGGTCTATTTTTAAAAATTGTGCCAGGGCTGGGCTCGGTGGCTCAGCCTGTAATCCCAGCGCTTTGGGAGGCTGAGGCCAGGGGATTGTCTGAGCCCGCTGGTTCGAGACCCGCCTGGGCAACTTGGCGAGACCTCATCTCTACAGTAAATCAAAAAATCAACCAGGCATGGTAGCACATGCCTGTAATTCCGGCTACTCGGAAGGCTGAGGCAGAAGGATCGCCGGAGCCCAGCAGGTCGAGGCTACGGTGGCCAGGAGCGGCCACTGCACTCCAGTCTGGGTGACAGAGTGAAACTCCAACTCAAAAAAAACCAAAAAATAAAAAACAATTGTGCCAGACATTCTGTGGGCTCTGCCAATCTATATGCTCACATCCTCCAATTCTGAGACATTTTCTTGAATAATTTCATTGGTGTATTTTTCTCTTTCTTTCTGCTCTCTCTTTTTGGATCATTTGGATTTTGGGTTTCCTGGGCTGTCTCTAATTTCCCCACCTTTTCTTTCCTATTTTCCATTTCTTTTTCTTTTTGCTTTAGTATATTGGGGGTTTCCTCATCTTTCTCTTGAGTTTTTCTTTTCTTTCTTTTTTTTTTTTGAGTAGGAGTCTCACTGTCACCCAGGCTGGAGTGCAGTGGCACACTCATGGCCACCGCAGCCTCGACCTACTGGGTGGGCTCAGGCAATCCTTCCACCTCAGTCTTCCAAGTAGGGAACTACAGGCTCACACCACCACACCGGCTAATTAAAAAAAAAATATTTATTGTGTCTCACCAAGTTGCCCAGGCTGGTCTTGAACCCCTGAGCTCAGGCAATCCTCTTGCTTCCGCCTCCCAAAGTGCTGGGATTACAAGCAAGAGCCACTGCGCCTGGCTCTCTTGAGCTTTTCTTTTCTACTACCATTTTTTTGTTCTCTCTTTTTTTTTTTTTGAGTTGGAGTCTCACTCTGTCACCCAGATTGGAGTGCAGTGGCCGCTCCCGGCCACCGCAGCCTCGCCTGCTGGGCTCCGGCGATCCTTCCGCCTCAGCCTTCCGAGTAGCCGGAACTACAGGCGTGCGCTACCACGCCAGGCTGATTTTTGGATATATTGTAGAGATAAGGTCTCGCTACCCAGGCGGGTCTCGAACCCGCGGGCTCAGACAATCCACTCACCTCAGCCTCCCAAAGGCGCGGGGTTACAGGCTGAGTCACTGAGCCTGGCATTTTTTGTTCTCTTACTACTCTTTTTTCTAATAGCATCTTGTTCCTGTTTCATGAATGCAATATTTTCTCTTATCTCTCTAATAACGTTTAATAATATAATTTTTTTCTTTCTTTTCTTTTTGATATGGAGTCTCATTATGTTGCCCATGCTGAACTCAAACTCTTGGATTCAAGGGATCTTCCTGCCTCAGTCTCCTGAACTGCTGGGACTACAGGCACATACCACCATGCCTAATAATGGGGTTTTGGGGGAAGTTTTTTTTTCCTGTATAGTTTCTGTTTTTCTGAGTGTTTTTCCTGTGTGTTTTAGTCTCTCTCTACAAGGTTAGAGGCTTATCTCAGATACCAGTAATTCACAGTCATTTGGTTATGAATAAGAGTGGGGGAGCAAACAAACAATGAGTGCGGAGCAAGAAGCTAATTAGATGCTCTGAGTCAATGAAGTCACAATGAGCTTCATTGTGGTGACCTAGATTGGTCATGTTTTTGGAAACTCCAAGTGTCTCTGCCTTTGGGTCTTTCCTCTTTGACTGTTTACACTCCTCAGAATCTTCTAATTAGGTATGCAATCTAACTGGACATAATCTTCCTATGTCAGTTTTACTTCTAACATTCTGGGAGCCCAGTGGGAGGAAAGGGATGGGGAAGGGTTAGCTTTCAGTACGTGTAAAAAGAGGAACCCAAAAAACCCAGAATTATTTTTTGGAGGGCAGGCCTCTTGTAGTACACTCAGAATTTGTTCCTGTGGATTGAACAGTCGACCAAAGTTTTTATCTGGAAGTTTTCAGAAGGTTGTATCACGATTTGTGAAAGAAATGTCCCAAGTGTGGCAAACAGGTGACTGGTTCTTCCACCATGACAACACACCTGCCCACACAGCACTGAGTGTTCAAGCAGTTTTTGACCAAAAACGACATGACCCCCATGGTCCACCCTCCCTATTTGCCAGATCTTGCCCCGAGTGTCTTTTTTTTTTTTTTTTTTTTTTTTGCTTCCCCAAATGAAAAAAGTCTCGGAGGGAAATGTTTTGCTGATGTGGAAGAGATGAAACAAAAAAATGGCAGAACCCTAAAAATCATCAAAACTGATGAGTTCAAAAAAACTGTTTTGAACAGTGGAAAAAGTGCCTCGATAGGTGTATTGCATCAAATGGAGAGTATTTTGATGGTGACTGAAATTTAAACATGTAAGAATACACAACTTTTTATAAATAGATTCCATTTTTTTGTGTCCCCCCTCGTACAGTCGCATAATCTTGTCTTTCAGTGTAGTCCTCAACTGTGTCAGTCAAACTCCCTCCATGCAAAAATCTTCTGTTGTTCTTCTTTCAAGAGTAGTCTGCTAGGGTATATAGGAGGGTCAGTAATACCAGTATACGTAGAATAAAACTAGCTGGATATGGTGGCGTGTGTCTGTAGTTTCAGCTACTCAACAAACAAACAATATATATATATATATTTTAATGTACTTTTTTTAAAAGCAGGATTTATTGAGAGGACAGAAAAGCTCCCACAGTGGGAGGGGACTTGAGAGGTTGCCCTTTTTTTTTTTTTTTTTTTTTTTGAGTCGGTGTCTCACTCTGTTGCCCAGGTTGAAGTTGCTCACGGCCACTGCAGCCTCAACCTGCTGGGCTTAGGCAATCCTTCTACCTCAGCCTTCCAAGTAGCTGGGACTATGGGCATGCGCAACCACGCCTGGCTAATTTTTTGATTTATTGTAGAGATGGGGTCTCACCAATTTGTCCAGGCTTGTCTCAAACCTGTGGGCTCAGGCAATCCTCTCACCTCGGCCTCCGAAAGTGCTGGGATTATAGGCGTGAGCCACTGCACCTGGCCTAGTACCTTACTTTTCAAATTCTTCCTCTCCTTCTTTGGTTTGGAAGTTATAAACTCTAAATCCCCTCTTTTAGAATGCTAACTATTTGACATCAATACTTTATATAAGATCTAAAATTATTCAATTTCTCTACCATTCTCCTTAACACTCATTACTCCCACCTGTATTACATGTAATTATTGTCCATGATCTTATTTATATCTAGTTATTTCTATAGCATCCCTCAAATTAAACATTATTATTATATTGCTGTATACAGTTAATGTTTGCTTTGATTTACCTACTTGCTTACCTGTTGGTATTGGCACACAACTCCTTCTTCCATCCCAAACTTTCTTTCCAGAATCACTTTTCCTACATGAGACTTACTGAATCTGATAATTTTCATCTTTCACAAATTCTGGAAACTCCTCAGCCAATAACTTTTCAAAAATTGTCTCTTCCCATTCTCTCTATACTCTCATCCCAGAATTCAGAGTAAACCTATGCTGGACTTCATACTTTATTCTATCCTCTAGGTTTCTTAATCTCTATTTTATTTTTCCCATTTTATATGCCTCTGTGCTGAATTCTGAGTATTTCTTCAGTTATAACTTCTAGTTCACTAACTCTGGCTTCATCTGTGTCTAGCCAACGCAGATGATATTTAGCCTGTTTACATATTTTGGTTTACTTTTTTTTTGAGTTACAGTCTCGTTCCGTCACCCAGGCTGGAGTGCAGTGGTACGCTCACGGCCACCTCAGCATTGACCTCCTGGGCTCCGGTGATCCTTCTGCCTCAGCCTTCCAAGTAGCTGGAAGTACAGGCACACACCACCATGCCCGGCTAATTTTTAAATTTATTGTAGAGACGAGGTCTCACCATGTTGCCCAGGCAGGTCTTGAACCCACAGGCTCAGGCAATCCTCTTGCCTTGGCCTCCCAAAGTGCTGGGATTACAGGCTTGAGCCACCACTCCTGGCCTTGCTTTACTTTTTTTTTTTTTTTTTGAGAAAGTAGGATTTATTGAAAGAACAGAAAATCTCCCACAATGGGAGGGACCTGAAGGGGTTGCCTTGATTTACTTTTATAAAGAAGCAAAGCCCAACAAAACCCAAACCAAATCTATTTCTCTCTTTTTTTTTTAAGAGACAGGCTCTTGCTCTGACACGCAGGTTCGAGTGCAGTGGCCTGATCATAGCTCACTGGAGCCTCAAATTCCTGAGCTCAAGCATTCCTCCACCTCAGCTTCCGGAGGAGCTGGGACTACAGGCGTGAGCCACCATACCCAGCAAATTTTTAAAATTTTTTTGTCGAGATGGGTGTCTCAAGGCTAGTCTAGTAGAGATGGATGTTGCCCAGGCTAGTCTTGAACTCCTGGTCACAGTGACCTTCCTGCCTTGGCCTCCTGAAGTCTAGAGCCTGGAACCTCATTCCCAACTGCCCCCTAAAAACCAGATGTCTGCATCACTGTGCTTTACAGAATTGTCAGTCTCCCTAGCCTGTGGTGCATAGATTCCGTTTCTCTCCTGTGGGTGTCTATGCTTGAGGGAGAACAGGTCATTGCAGCTACATGGGAGTCTAAGAAATGCAGGCTCTTCTGCTCTCTGTATGACAGAAAGTCCAGCTAAAAACAGATTGGAATGGTGCTGAGTGAGCCAGCCTATAGCATCTGCTATAGCTCTATGTCTGATTCTAAGAAAGAATAGAGGCCGGGCTCGGTGGCTCAGCCTGTAATCCCAGCGCTTTGGGAGGCCGAGGTGAGTGGACTGCCTGAGCCTGCGGGTTCGAGACCTGCCTGGGCAAATTGGTGAGACCTCATCTCTACAATAAATAAAAAAAAAATTAGCCGGGCGTGGTATCGCGTGCCTGTAGTTCCAGCTACTTGAAAGGCCGAGGCGGAAGGATCGCCGGAACCCAGCAGGTCGAGGCTGTGGTGGCTGGGAGCATGCCACTGCACTCCAGCCTGGGCACAGAGTGATACTCCGACTCAAAAAAAAGAAAGAATAGATCCCATTCATGCAATCAGTGTCCAGTGGTGGTGTCAGCCGCAGTGTCCATGTCTAACAGTGTCCTGGTCACAGTGGTGACTCCCTGTGTCCCAATCAGACAGTTCTTGGGCAAACCTTAGCTCTGACTTCTGTTTATTTTCTCAGCCTGGTTCCCAGTCTTCCAGTCAATTCTGCAAATTCCTCAGTGACTTTGAGTGCATTTCTGTTTGAGTCAGGTGACATCAGTGTCTATTGCTGCCAACAGAACCCTTACTCAGACCCACCACGTCCCACTTTTAACCTAATCATTTAGTCTAAATCATTATTTATAAAGCAAGACAATTCAAAGGAGAGACCAAACGCCCACCCGGTATCCACTCCCTTCCTTTTGATTTCTTTTAAGGAACCTCTCATCCCCATTCAGTCCTTGCAATTGGGGAAGAGTAATCTCTACTTAGAGATCCAGGAGTGGGCCCACGACACAGGCTTGGCCAATCAGAACATTCCCTCCTCCTGGCCACAGTGATTGGTTCAGGGCACAAGGCTCAAGCCATGCTAATAAGCATTAATTCTAGTATAATCAATTCTCATTTTCTGCTGTAGTTATGTTCTATAACGTTACTGCAAACACTGAATTAGTGAATACTGAAGCATTGCTCCTAAGGAAAATATAAGGTTAAAGTCCCTCAAGCCTCTGATCACAATACTTTTATGAACTGATCAACCCATGATCTTGTTTTCTGTTTGTGTCTAAAGATACCTTGTTTAGTCTGTGGCCATACTACCCTGAGCATGCCCAATCTTGTCTGATGTAGGAAGTATATTAAACCTTGTTTAATATTCTGTTGGGTCCTTAACATTGGATTCATGGCCAACAGAGCTGTAACCACGCCTGAGTGAAGCTGATCTAACATACATTTTCTTCCTAAGGCACATTACACTTATCCTTCACATTACACTAAACAGCATGTCAGCACTATGCTTGGAGGTCTTTTTTTTTTTTTTCCCGAGTAGGAGTCTCACTTTGTCACCCAGACTGGAGTGCAGTGGCACATTCACGGCCACTGCAGCCTCAACCTGCTGGGCTTAGGTGATCCTTCCGCCCCAGCCTTCCAAGTAGCTGGAACTACAGGTGTGTACCACCATGCCCGGCTAATTTTTTGATTTATTGTAGCGACGAGGTCCCACCAAGTTGCCCTGGCTGGTCTCGAAACCCTGGACTCAGGCAATCCTGAGTCCAGGATTTGGCCTCTTCCTCCCAAAGTGCTGGGATTACAGGTGTGAATCACATTGCCCAGTTGTGGGGGATGGGGGGGAGGCATTTTAAACAGGGAAATCACCAACAAGAAATGCTAACTAGACCTTGACAAGGTCTTATCTCTTGAGTCAAAACAAGGCCAGTGTTGCTTTGTGTGACCTCAGCTGGAACACATGTATTGGATGACCCAGATTATTCACTGCTTTGTGCATGTCCCAGAATGACCTGAAAATGCTGAGAAAGTGCCAAG
Source organism: Cephalopachus bancanus (assembly GCA_027257055.1). Taxonomy (NCBI): domain Eukaryota; kingdom Metazoa; phylum Chordata; class Mammalia; order Primates; family Tarsiidae; genus Cephalopachus; species Cephalopachus bancanus. Next base: position 494,909 of record JAPVLO010000536.1, on the reverse strand, counting down.
AATATTAATTTTGGGTTACAAATAAATTTTAGCAAGAAGGAGAGTTTGCAAGTAAGACATTTGCATATAATGAGACCACACTATGGAGTAACCCAGGCATGTCCAATTCATGGCCCGCGGGCCTTATGCAGCCCAGAACAGCTAGTAATGCGGCCCCATCATGTGTTAACATCATGTGCTGTTTAGCATTTATTTTCTTTATGACCCCATGCGTAGTTTCATTTTTGAAGTTCACGATCATGCCTTATTCATGACATCGCTTTTTGGCAGGACATACATTTGGCGGCAGCTGTTCTCAATTTTAAAGCAAACAAATATCAAAATTCAAACAAACATTTCTGATGAGCACCTTGAAAACTCACTAAGAATTGCAACCACTTCCACCGAACCAGACATAGATAGATTAGTTTTACAAAAACAAGGTCAAATGTCCCATTAGTTTTATAGTGTTCTCAGTTTTCTAAACTTTATAATTAAAAAAGTCTTATTATATATACACACCAACTATATTATATAATTTGTGTGTGGCCCCAGACAATTTCTCTTTACTCCATGTAGCCCAGGGAAGCCAAAACGTTTCCCAATAAGGCCCAGGGAAGCCAAAATGTTGAACACCCCTGGTCTAACCGTTTGGGAAAAGGAGCTCTATTTCTACTGGAGATGGAGCTGAGAGGCCAGGATCTAAGCTGGGAGGTACTTGTAGTTCATTCACTTCTGTTGTATAATATTCCATTGTGTGAATACCCTCAGTTTATGTATCTGTTCTACTAGTGATGGACATTTGGGTTGTTTCCAGCTACTTGACTATCTTAGTCAAGGTTTGATAATTTCTGTCTTTTTTATTTTAGCCATTCAAGTATGTAAGTAGTATTACATTGTGGCTTCAATATGCATTTCCCTGGTGAAAAATGAAGCTGGGAAAATTTTCATATGTTTATTAGCCATATGAATATTTTCTTTTGTGAAGTGTCTGTTCAAGTCCTTTGGCCATTTATAAAAATTGGGTTGTCTTTTTCTTACTGCTTTTGCCCCAGCCCTCTTGACTCTGTTTCAGTTGGGTATGACAAGAAAGACCCAATTAGTATGATCAACTTTCACACTATATGTGTCTTTTCTCTTCCTTATGACTTTCTCAACAACATCTTCTTTTCTCTAGCTTACATGGGGGTTGAACATGGCGATTGTGGCTGAATGGTAGCCAGAGCCTAGGAAGGAAGTGCTGGCAGTCAAGTCCGGAGGGGGTGAGAGGTCTTGGTAATCAGGAAGCCTGGGTAAAGGGTGTGTGCTGGGAAGGTAGTTTCTGGTGGGAGGGTGTAAAGTTCCACAGGCTGAGAGAAGGACATTACCACCACCATCTGGCCCTTGTGACATTCTAGGTCTATTCTGGTGTTTGAACTTCTCTTTTCAACATAGGGAACTCGACGTGGCTTGCTAGATATAACTGCTCATCACAACTTTACAGAACTCATCGTTACATATGTCAACCCATAAAAAAGAAATCTATGCTTCCACAAGTCTTTGGAAAATATGCTTGCTTAAATCAGTGGCTCACTTTCAAAATGTGTAGCTGGGTCCCTAACTGCAGGTTGGGGACTTAGTCTGAGATGGAGAGCATTGTGATACCAGGTGCGGCCACCAGGAGGCAAGCAAGAGTGGCTTGGGCCAGCTCTGGTGAGGAAGCTCATTGGCACCCAAGGAGAGAATGGAGAAGGCACTGAGGCTCCCAGTCAGCAAAACGCAGGGAATTCTCCCAGGCTTAGGAGGCTGATATTAGTTTTGCTGCTGAAGCCTGGTGTCTGCCATTATCTGTGGGGTGGTGAGCAAGGAGCCCGTGTACACTCTATAAGTCCCAGCCTGTGCCCTGGTGGAATCTGCTCTGAACAGAATGGCGCCCTAAAGCCACATTCTGGTTGCTCAACTGCCTTAGGACCGCCTGTCACGGGGCTGTGCTGCTCAAAAAAGAGCCCTAAATGGACCTGCTGGACACTGACCTGCCTTGGCCAGAGTGACCCAAGGTTACTCTGCACAGAGCACTCTCTGTCCTGGTTTCCTTAATCTCCAGAATTAGCCCAAGGCATGACAAAAGGACAGCAGCAGGATATCAATGTTCCCCCCTCATTATCAGCATCTTGCTTTGCCTGTCCCACTGGTTGTAGTCATGGAGGAAATGCCTGTCAAGATGCCTCCCTTGGCCTGGAGCGGTGGCTCAGCCTATAATCCCAGCACTTTGGGAGGCACAGGCGAAAGGATTGCCTGAGCCTGGGGGGTTCGAGACCAACCCAGGCAACTTGGCGACACCTCATCTTTACAATAAATAAAAAATTAGCCTGGCGTGGTAGTGCGTGCTTGTAGTTCCAGCTACTTGGAAGGCTGAGGTGGAAGGATCATTGGAGCCCAGCAGGTCGACGTTGAGGTGGCCATGAGTGTGCCACTGTACTCCAGCCAGGGCGACAAGAGTGAGACTCCAACTCAAAAAAAAAAAAATTGCCTCCCTTGACCAGGCACAGTGGCTCAGCCTGTAATCCCAGCACTTTGGGAGGCTGAGGCGAGAGGATTGACTGAGCCCGGAGGTTTGAGACCAGCTCGGGCAACTTGGCTAGACCTCGTCTCTACAATAAATCACAAAAACTAGCCGGGCATGGTGGCATGCATCTGCAGTTCCAGCTACTTGGAAGACTGAAGCGGAAGGATTGCCTGAGCCCAGCAGCAGGTTGAGGCTGCGGTAGCTGTGAGCATGCCACTGCACTCCAGCCTAGGCTACAAGAGTGAGACTCCAACTCCAGAAGAAAAAAAAAGATGCCTCCCTTCTTGCCAAGAGATAGTACGTGACTCAGACAGGTCAATCAGCCTCTGCATTTCCCAGGGACTGGAATCTTGAGTAGATGATAGAATAGGGTTACAGCCCATGTCTCCTGATAGCAACATTCCAGAGAGTGTGTTAGATACTTCCTGTCACCTGGATTCCTAGAACTGTCCTGCTTCTATCCTATTTGTGACCTGGTTGTTCAGCATTGTGCTTTGAGATTTATCCTTCCAGAACCCTCAAACAAATTCCTTAAAAAAAAAAAATACAGCCAGAATTTGTTTTTGTTCCTTGCAACTACAGAATGCTAAGTGATATAGATAGGTGGAATCTAAGGCGATGACATCACATGTGAGGAATACTTGTATGAACTTGAAAATGGGTCCCAGTCACCTGCACGTGGGCCACATGGAGAAGTGACTCAGGAGCAGAGCAAGGTGAGCGCTGGGTCATTCCCAGGAACCACATAGCAGGAGTCAGCAAAGTGGTGAGAGTGCCCTCCTGTCCACCCCTATGGCTCCATTCATGAGCACAGAACCTGGAAAAGCCAGCTAAAGGTCATGCACATCCTGCAGGAAAGGCCATGCTGGGGAGTAATCTGAAAATTCCATCAAAAGAGGTAGTTGAAGGAGCCGAATCATTCAGTCTGGAGCAGAGAAAGCATGCTATCTTTTTCAGTCATCCAACAATTGTTCATGGCATGGCAGGCACTGCTAGGTGAGACAACACATACTCTCCTGAGAGTACTAATAGTCTAATACTCGGAGTGGGGGAGCAGAGGGCTTGTGTCAGTTTTTGCTCCAGACGGGAATGGGCTTCCTGGAGCAGGGAGTATTCGAGGAGAGTCTAGAAGGTGAAGTAGGAAGGAGTTACTCCAGCAAACAGACAGGTGGTGTGGGACTGATTGGGGCCTTCCGGGCAGGGCAGTAGCAGGTGCCAAGACTCTATGGGGAGTGAGCACAGTGTTTGGTGTGGAGTTGGCACCAGAGGGGAAAGGGACTCAGACATCATGCCAAGGGAACGATGGATGGCTTTATTTATTTATTTATTTATTTGAGCTGGAGTCTCACTCTGTCGCCCAGACTGGAGTGCAGTGGCCGCTCCCGGCCACCGCAGCCTTGACCTCCTGGGCTCCGGCGATATCCTTCCACCTCAGCCTTCCAAGTAGCTGGAACTACAGGCGCGCACTACCACGTCTGGCTAATTTTTTGATTTCTTGTCGAGATGAGGTCTCGCCAAGTTGTCCAGGCGGGTCTCGAACCCGCGGGTTCAGGCAATCCTCTCACCTCAGCCACCCAAAGCATGGGATTACAGGCTGAGCCACCAAGCCCGGTGATGGATGGTTGTAAAGCAGGGGAGCAACAAAATGAGATGTGCATTGGAAAAGATCACCACGGAGAAAGATTTGGAAGTAGAGCAAGACTAGAATAGATGAGACCAGTTGGTAGTTGGGAGTTGGGAGTTGGAGAGGAGGGTCTGGGTGCGTCAAGTGACTGTGGGGACAGGGAGAGGGTTTATGAGAAGGCTATTGAGGTGGTAAAGTCAGAGTGAGGAAAGGCAGAGGAGAGGTCATCATCCACCAGGCTGAGATATTTGAGGGGGCTTGAGAGTGGACAGCTGGTCTTCTAAAAGAACCATTCTGGTCATGGCAGGAGACCATTGGCCTAGGCCTAGGTCCCCAAATGCCACTTTGCCGTGCAATGAACATTTATACCTTCATATACTGTGCCAGATTGTGTCTGGTTTTCAGAGACTGACACACAGTAACTCATAAGGGACTGCTTGACAGGTCCAAATACCAATGTATGAACTTCCAGTAGGGAATCAAACTCTAAAAAGTCTAAATAGCTCTTCCCAGGGACCCAAGTACATGTGCCAGTTGACAGGTACCTCTAACCATTCATCAAGGGCCCTGGAGGCTGGAGGTTATCAGAGGTCACAAAGGGAGATGGAAAATTATGGTGTGTGGGTGGGTGGATGGGGAGTCTATACGGATAATTATGGAGACTGAGCAGCCAGCTGGCAAGACCTGCCTTGCCCACTGATATATCTATCTGTGGTGCCTGTAAAGTGAAGCACATGCTACCTGATTCCATGTAAATTACCTGGAATGGTAAATTCCGTTCCAGGTAATTTACCTTGGAATGGATAAATTAATCAAGTTCATTCTTTCCCTTTGATCTCCATTTCCTGAGCACCTCCTATTTTGGGCTACTTTTTTTGATTGACACATCTTTCCATCACAGGCAGTGCTTTCATTTCTTACATGTTGTGAAAATTAATGAAAGAAAAGTTGAGCAACAGACGTATGTGTCATATAGTTAAATCCATTCCTAGAGCTCAAACATGCTATCAAATCTTTATGATATAACTGTTTATGGATAATTTTTTACACCTAAGTATTATTCAAAGTATACATTACTTTTTTATAAACCTTCAAACAGATTCTTCTTTTTTCTTTTTTTAGAGATAGGGTCTCACTCTGTTGCCAATGCTGAAGTGCAGTGGCACAATCATAGCTCACTGCAGCCTTGACCTCTGGGCTTAGATGATCCTCCCACCTCAGTCCCCAAGTAGCTGGGACTACAGGCACATGCCACCATGCCCAGTTAATATTTCATTTTTATTTTTATTTTGTAGAGATAGGGTCTCACCATGTTGCCCAGGCTGGTCTCAAACTCCTGGTCTCAAGTGATCCTCCCACCTCGGCCTCCCAAAGTGCTGGGATTACAGGCGTGAGCCACAGTGCCTGGCCAAACAGATTATTTCTTCAACAAGTCAATGGCATTAAAAAAAGCAAACAGGGATGGAGAGGTTGGGGAATGCACAATGGGAGAATGAAGAGATTATTCCAGGACAAAAGAGATTAAAGAGCCTTAACATGCTCTTAAAATGCAATGTGTGGGCTTGCTTGTAGTCTAATTCAAACACATCAGTCATAAAAAGATTGTTTTTTGAAATAGTTCTTGAGTTCTTTGACCAGTATCAGATCATGTCAAAGAACTGTTAAATTTTAAGGTGTGATAATAGCATTGTGTTTATGTGATAAAATGTCTATATATTTTGGATATGCATGCTAAACTATTTAGGAGTGAAATGACACAACACCATGACGTTTGGAATTTGTCTTAAAATACTTCAGCAAAGGAAAACCAGATGAATCTGTGGCAAGATTTTTATACTTGTTGAATGTCAATAATGAGTATATGAAGGTTTATTGCATGACTTTATTTTGTGTCTGTTTGAAATTTTTCATAATCACAAAAAGGTTAAAGATAGATTAACCAGTAGCAACAGTAAAAGTTTATGTTTTTAAGGTACTTTTTAACTTCCTGGTTCTCATGGTCTCCTCTTACTTAGGAGAGAGAAAAAATGTTTAAGCTGGGAACAAGGTCTTACTAATATTGATTTTTCACGAGGATTTTGTAGAAGATCGAGTAGGAGATTATGATATGTATGTTGATGGGATCTGAATGACTTCTTTTGAAAATTTTCAAGGGGAACGTGAACGGTAGCTTCTTTGCTTGAGAAAGAATGCTGTAGTGGGCTGACATCCACCAGCTCTCCACTATCAGGAGACATCAGAGTGTAGGAGTGGGAAACCTGCTTTGGAAGCAGGCATCCTGGGTTACAGTTCTATCTTTGGCCCTTAATTAGTCACAGGACCTTGGATAAGTCGCCCAATTTCCATACCTCAGGTCCTCGTCTATAAACGGGAATGATAATAACCACCTTGTAAAGTTTTATAAGTGTAAGTTGAGCTATTTTGGTACTTAGCACATGGCAAATACTTATTAACCTGAGTCGCTCTTATCATTCTTGTTGCATTTGGGTCACTTCTATTTTTCTTTTTTGAGTTGAGATCTCACTCTGTCTTCCAGGTTGGAGGGCAGTGACACAATCATGGCTCACCACAGCCTGAAACTCCTGGGCTCAAGCCAGCCTCCCCCTTCAGCCTTCCGAGTAGCTAGGACTACATACAGGCAGGTGCCACCACACCCAGATAATTTTTTTTTTTTTTTGTAGAGATGAGGTCTTGCTATGTTGCCCAGGCTGATTTCGAACTCCTGGGTTCAAGTGATTCTCCCACCTTGGTCTTTCAAAGTGCTGGGATTACAGGCGTGAGCCATCATGCCTGGTCACTTCTATTTCTTTGTCATTAATTTGTTTTTGTAATATGACTCTTGCAGTTTCCTAAAAAAAATATGTCTACAGGAAAAAGTGAGAGGAAATTCTACTATGCAGAATCTGGATGACAGTTCATATCCTGTTTTTTACGGCTCTCTTTGAATCCTGGGGATAACCTGGCTCTCTCAGCGCCACCTTTAGGATGCACAGTGGAGAGCACCCTTGCCCTCACAATTAACATTCTTAAGAGTATATATCTGGAAAGTGATTTGAGTCTAGACTTTGAAAACAGAAGAAGTAAAGAAAATACATATGTACAAAGATATTCAAACATACATTTCAAATACAAGGGGAATTGCAACAAACAGGTCAAGTATATATTTGAAAGGAGATTTGGATACACATTAAAAAGAAAAGGGGTCACAGTGTTTGTTCAGTGTTGTTCATTTTTAGAACATCTGGAATAATGTGCTCTCTCTGAGGATGCACAATCCACCCATTTGCACATCAGCTATAAAGACACTGTAAGAGACCCTGGAGGGGCCGGGCTCGGTGGCTCAGCCCGTAATCCCAGCACTTTGGGAGGCCGAGGTGAGTGGATTGCCTGAGCCCACGGGTTCGAGACCCGCCTGGGCAACTTGGTGAGACCTTATCTCTACAATAAATCAAAAATTAGCCGGGCATGGTAGTGCGCACCTGTAGTTCCAGCTACTTGGAAGGCTGAGGCGGAAGGATCACTGGAGCCCAGCAGGTCGAGGCTGCGGTGGCCAGGAGTGGCCACTGCACTCCAGTCTGGGTGACAGAGTGAGACTCCAACTCAAAAAAAAAAAAAAAAAAGAGAGAGAGACCCTGGAGGGAGAGGGAGAAAAGAGGGCCAGACACTGGCAGTGGCAAACTCCAGCAGCAAACAAGGTCAAGTATCAGAACTTTTGTAAGAATCCTGTGTCAGTATTCACTCATCTATGTTCCTGTTCATACCAGTAGTCCTGAGATGATCTGTCCTGTGCTCCAGCTGAATGTCTTTAATCCATAATCCATCATCTTAAATATCTTTCATTTCTTAATATTTTATGTATGTATGTGTTAGAAATGGGGTCTTGCTGTGCTGCCCAGGCTGGAGTGCAGTGGCACAATCACAGTTCACTGCAGACTTGAACTCCTGACCTCAAGCGGTCCTCCTGTCTTAGCCTCTTGAGTAGTAGAACTACACGGTGTGCACCACCAAACCCAGCTTCTTCGTATTTTAGACACAGCCTTGGATATACAGTCCCATCATGTCCTAAGTGTCCCTTCAGGTTACCCTTCCCCTTCACCATTGAACACCTTGTTGCCTAGTCTCAGTGCAATGAGCACTCACGTGTGGCCCTACCTCATGGCTTTCAGGAAGCTGGCGATTTATTTCCCTCTTTATCTGAAGCACATCGGCACTAAACTCAGCCCCAGTGTTCTCTCCTTTTTCACTCAGTCTTATAAAATAAGGGCAACTCTCCACCAAATGTCAAAATCACTGTATAGAAAAGCGAAAAGTGGGCCGGGCGCGGTGGCTCATGCCTATAATCCCAGCATTTTGGGAGGCCAAGGTGAGAGGATTGCCTGAGCCCACAGGTTCAAGACCAGCCTGGTCAACTTGGCGAGATCTCATCTCTACAATAAATCAAAAAATTTGCTGGGTGTGGTGGCGCATGCCTGTAGTTCCGGCTACTTGGAAGGCTGAGGTGGAAGGATCGCCGGAGCCCAGCAGGTCGAGGCTGCGGTGGTTGTGAGCTTGCCACCGCACGCCTGCCTGGGCGACAGAGTGAGACTCCAACTCAAAAAAAAAAAAAAGAAAAGTGAAAAGTGGGGAAGGCAGCACGGCCTCAAGTGTCCATTCCGCAGCCTGTGGAGGTGTCCCCGTTTGGCCTCCAGCAAGGGACACAGGGGCACTGGAGCATAAGGATAAAAGGGTGAGTTCTGGCACCACGGAGAGCAGTGGGTCACCTGGACAGGTCAATGCCTGGAGGACGCGACTGCAGCTGTCATCCCCCTCAGCAGCCAGGGTCGGGAGGGGCTGCACATGTTGCCTTCTCACTACCCCTGATTAGGTTTCAGCCTCAGATATGCTTGCCTGAGATTGCACTGGCCACTGAGATTAGGCCTGCCTGTCCCTAATGCACCTCAGGCCCCCCAGGAGAGGGGAGCTCATCTCATCCCAGAATGAGTTGCATCTTGCTTGCTGGATTCCCCAAGGAGGTACCTTTGCATCATTCCTCAGTATTAAATGTACAGTGGATCCCAACTTAACCCATTGTGACCTGATTTCTATCCTTCCCTTCCCTTATCTCACCTGCTGAGACTTCTGGAGTGCCCAGTACCAACGTTTCCTAAGATCTCTTTATAGCACCCAACATGTCACCACTTGTTGGCAAATTCTCTTCTCTTGGCTTAACACCCTCCTCTGCTTCTCCTCCTCTTCCCTCTCTGCCTGCTCCTTCCTCTATCATGAAATGGTTGTGCTCACTCCTCACTGACCGACCCCAGTGAGGGTCCCACTGGCCCAGACTCCCTGCCTCTTGTCGTGTCCTTTCAGGACGGTCTGTCCACTCCCGTGGCTCTCTCCCCTGTATGCAGATGGCTCCCAGCACTGCCCTTCCTCCTAAGCTCTGGGTACAGCTGCCCATCAAAACCCCCTCCTCCAGGATGGCACACAGGCACCCCAAACTCTATGAGATCCAAGTTGGCCTCCTTAGAGGCATCATGTGGCCCCTGCCAACTTCTCAACTTCTTTGATCTTACATTCTCTCCCCATTGCCATTAAACCATAGCAATGCCAGATGTGGCTGTCTGGGCACTAGGGTGTCCTTATAGCTAATTAAATCAACTTTAAAGGGGAGAAAACAAGCCGGCCTTGGTGGCTCAGCCTGTAATCCCGCGCTTTGGGAGGCTGAGGTGAGTGGATTGCTGAGCCTGCAGGTTCAAGACCCATCTGGGCAACTTGGCGAGACCTCATCTCTACAATTAAAAAAAAAAAAAATCAGCCGGGCGTGGTAGCGCGCGCCTGTAATTCTGGCTACGCAGAAGGCTGAGGCGGAAGGATCGCTGGAGCCCAGCAGGTCGAGGCTGCGGTGGCCGGGAGCAGCCACTGCACTCCAGTCTGGGTGACTGAGTGAGACTCCACCTCAAAAAAACAAAAGGGGAGAAAACAGAATGCTTCTCAGGCCCTTAGAACAACAGCTTGGCACAGTGTCACAGTGATTGTATCTGCTTTATGTTTAGAAAGCCTCAGTTACGCCCTATCAGAAGCCCTGGGACCCTGTTCTCAGGCAACAGAACATTGAGGTAGAGGGGCTGTAAGCCCAACAACCTACAGGGCCAGGCATTCTCTATGTGAGTGGAGGTGGGAGGGGAGTGGTGAAGTGGAGACCATAAGTCCTACCTAAAAGGAAGGGCAGTCCCTTCCCAGCCTCAGTCAGATATTGCCTTTGTGAATGTTGCCACAATTTCTAAGTTTTCAAGAGCCCCAAAATCTGGATTTTTCATATGAATCTTCCAATCATTAGATGTTGGCAACTAATTCAAAATTTAAAATATACTATGTGAGCTAATTAATTTTGAAAAAGCAATATAAATCAAACAAAATACATCTGTAGCCACATCCAACCCACAGGCCACATGTCTGTGAACTGTAGAGAAAGGAAAGTATGGAGGCCTTGGAGTCACACAGACACAGGCTGGATTATCAGCTCTGCTACTCTTTAGCTCTGTGTCTTTGGGCAAGTCACATAACCACTCTAATTTCCTCATCTATAAAGCAGGGAGAACAGGCCGGATGCAGTGGTTCATGCCTGTAACCCCAGTACTTTGGGAGGCCGAAGCAGGAGGATTGCTTGAGTCCAAGAGTTTGAGGTCAGCCTGGGCAATATTGTGAGACATCATCTCTACAAAAATACTCCCCCCCCATGAAAAAAATAGCTGGGCATGATGGTGCCCCTGTAGCTACTTGGGAGGGTGAGGCAGAATTGCCTGAGTTCAGGAGGTGGAGGCTGTGGTGAGCTGTGATCACACCACTGCACTCCAGCCTGGGCAACAGAGTGAGACTCCAACTACATGAAGAATGGAAGGAAGGAAGGAAGGAAGGAAGGAAGGAAGGAAGGAAGGAAGGAAGGAAGGGAAGAAGGAAGGAAGGGAGGGAGGGAGGGATGGAGAAAGGGAGGGTGGGAGGGAACATGAACACCGCTAAGGAAGGAGACAGCAAGCTTGCCTCATGATGCCACAAGTGCTTTATGCAGATGGCATAAAGTGGTTCTCTGTGATGGCTTCCCTTGTGCCTGAGGAAGCATCTCCCACTCCCCTCACTTCCCCCACTCCCCAAACCATCCTCCTTCCTTTGGCTCTGATTCCTGGCTCACCTAGCAACTTTCTGATCAGTGCTTCCATTTTTCATTTCCTTGGCATTGGGAATGGGCTGCCCTAGGTGAGTGATATGACCATCAGTCTGTGAACAGACCACCCTGTGTTAGAAAACAGCCTTCTGATTTGTACCCCAATCTTGCTTCAGTTCGGTTCTCTGATGTACTAAAAAATTCAGGCATACTAGGTCCTGACAGGTGGGGTTCTGAGCCTGAACCTGAAAAGAGAGCCTGAGTGGAAGACATCCCTCCTGAAACCAATCAGAAGCCCCAGACATTACCCTCATTGTCACCCCTAAACTGTGTCAGCTAGGAGGAGCTCCTGAAGGGTCTCCTAAATGTCAAGAGGGTTGGATCACTTTCTTTATTTGAGGATCCAGACAAATTAAAAATGAAGACTTTCCAAGACAGGTTTTTAAAGTATATTTTTAACATTTGCATTTAATAAACTGACATTTTAACACACAATATAATGGTACTTAACTGTGCTATTTACAGCATAATTACAGAATGTATAAATATATATTTATATATATAGTTTTTGCCCCATGGGTCTCCATGAATAAATGTATTCGCAGAGAATGATGGAAATTGAGACACCAGACTGTATGATGTATACTCTCCTTTCCATCTTGTTGTTCTAAATGTATGGAAGCTTATATCCAACTATTCCTCCAATCATAAAATTATAAAAACTGGGCAATATAAATATATATAACTCTTTGAAAGCATTGGCAGGAAGTCAACACAGGCAAGACTCTAGGGGTTACTATCCTTGACAGAAGAGAAGCACATGAAAAACAATAAAAGCCAGAAGACAGTGTAATGATATCTTTTGAGGGCTGAAGGAAAAAATAAAACCTGCTAAACCAGAATTTCATGTCCAGCAAAAATATCCTTCCAAATGGAGGTAAAATAAAAATAGTCTCAGACAAACAGAAGCCAAGAGAATGTATTGTTGCTAGATCTGTACTACAAGATAAATGAAAAGGAGTTCATCCTTTGGGTCAAGGGAAAATGATCCTAGATGGAAATTCCTCCCCAACTTCAAGCTCAGTTCAATAGCAACCACTATCTCTGACACCTGGATGCAGCACATAAAGCTCACAGACACACACACTTCCTCATTTGACCCTAATATACACCCCATAGGTAGATACTTTTCTTGCACAGAAGAGCAGAAGGAATAAAGAGCACTGAAAAAAGCAAATATATGGATAAATATAAATGCCAGCAGTTTAAAACAGCAATAATTATAACATCTTGTGGGGTTCAAAATATGTGGAAGTAAAGTGTATAATAACAAAAGCACAAAAGGTAGATGGAGACTAATGGCATTAAGTAATTTTAAGATTCTGCATTGTTTAAGATGCTGTAAAGGGCTGGACAGGGAGGCTCATGCCTGTTATCCTAGAACTTTTGGAGGCTGAGACAAGAGGATTGCTTAAGCCCAGGAGTTCAAAACCAGCTTGTGCAACATAGTAAGACCTCATCTCTATAAAAACAAAATTTAAGCCGGGCTCGGTGGCTCAGCCTGCAATCCTGCGCTTTGGGGGCTGAGGTGAGTGGATTGCCTGAGCCCGCGGGTTCGAGACCCGTCTGGACAACTTGGCGAGACTTCATCTCTACGATAAGTCAAAAACTAACCGGGCATGGTAGCGCACACCTGTAGTTCCAGCTACTTGGAAGGCTGAGGCAGAAGGATCGCTGGAGCCCAGCAGATCGAGGCTGCAGTGGCTGTGAGCAGCCACTGCACTCCAGTCTGGGCGACCGAGTGAGACTCCAACTCAAAAAAAATTTTTTTTTTAAAATCAGCTGGATATGGTGGTGCATGCCCATAGTCCCCGCCACTTGGGAGGCTGAGGTGGATGGATTGCCTGAGTCTAGGAGGTGGAGGCTGTAGTGAGCCATGATCAAGCTACTGCATTCCTGCTTGAGTGACAGAGTGAGAACCCAACTCAAAAAAAAAAAAAAACCGTACGAAACGGTTTTTCTGTCATGCTGACTCTTCTGTTCCTCTTAATGTCCAAAAACACAAACAGCTCTTCGGAAGTTGTGATTGGCCACTTGTGGAAAGGAGGCACAGGCTTTGGATGGAGGTTATGACAAGACTGCCATTTGGATGTGAAATCCGTGCTGCAATCTTTTCTCTCAAAGTGGTTGTGCAGACAGCCTCCCGCAGCCATTATCCAATTGTGAGCAAAGAAACTGGTACAACTTCTAGGCACTTCCCCAAAGCCTCTTCAAACTTACTGAGAACACATTCCAGGGTTGGACGATGCAGTTATTAGTGCCAGTACTTACCATTCCTGAGCCCATGGCAGACATCACTAACGGATTACAGGACTCCTTTCCACCAAGCCAGAAAAACAGCCCATCTCAATGCAGCAATTCAGGAAACTGCAATTAATTGACTGGAGTTGATGCATAACATCAAACCTATTTAACATTTCATCTTATTGCATGTCAAGCCCAGTGCTAGGAGATACAGCAGTAGAAAAAGTACTAATTTGTGGCTGACTACAAAATGTCAAGGAAGCCTATTGTCTAGGATAGCCACTAAATACATTTTTTCAAGTATAACTAAAAAGCTAACAAAGGATATAAATGAAATAATATAAAATAATCCAAAACACTCCACCGAAGACAAAGATCAGTTCTGGGAGTGATTCCCTGGGACTAAAAGTATAAAACTGAAACCCTCTGTGAACACGAGACCTGGGTTCAATTGCCTTCAAGGTGTTCTATGATAACCTCAGTTCCCCCAGCACAACAGGTGTCCTTGCTCTTTCTTACAAACTTGCCTTCTTCGCCGTATAGAAAGCCCTCCATCATTTCTTCTCTCTGTTGTTCTGGTGACTCCTTTTCATCATATCATGCTTCAAAATTCAGCTCTTCTGTGAATCTTTCTTTGACTTCCTCTTGATGACACACATGCTCTCTCTCTGAATTCATTCATTCTACTGCATGCTTTTATTATTGTTATTTGGGATTTGTGGTGCTGCTTCCCACTGGCCTGGGAACTCCTAGAGGGAAGGGATTATATAAGCTTTTATATATAACCTCAGGACCTTGCAGTAGACCTGGTGGGCAGTAGATGGATGGATAGATGAAAAGGTTCTATCAAGAAGAAAGTGTTTAACATGAGACCAAGGGGCCGGGTGTAGTGGCTCATGCCTGTAATCCCAGCACTTTGGGAGTCAGAAGTGAGAGGAATGCCTTAGCCCATGGATTTGAGACCAACCTAGGTAACTTGGCGAGACCTCATCTCTACAATAAAATGAAAAAATTAGCCAGGCATGGTGGCACATGCCTGTAGCTCCAACTATTTGGAAGGCTGAGGTGGAAGGATTGCCTGAGCCCCGCAGGTCAAGGATGTGGTAGCTGTGAGTGTGCCATTGTACTCCAACCTGGGTGACAGAGTGAGACTCCGACTCTAAATAAATAAATAAAATGAGACCAAGGGCAGGAGCCCCAAGACAGGAAGTGGCTTGGAGACTCTTCCCTGTGGAGTAAATGCTTGGAGAGCTACACCACTAACTATGAGTTCTCTGAATTCTGAGCTCTCTAAGGCCCAGTTCTTTCCTTCACTGGGAACAGCCTCACTTCTTTCTGGTGAAATCCTTCCCCAGCTTCAAGCTCAGCTCAATAGCAACCACTATCTCTGACACCTGGACACAGTCACATAAAGCTCACAGCTACACATATTTTCTCATTTGACCCTGATATCCACCCCATGGGTAAATATTATTACTTCATTTTTTTATGTGCAAGGAAATAGGGTCTCAGAAACTATTTCACAGATGAGAAGAATTGAGGACAGAAAGGGACTTAGCCAGTTTCACAGTAACGGGGACATAGCTGCAGCTTCGGGTCAGAGCTATGAAAACCCTTAGTTGTGACATGGATTCTGGTTTGACTTTTAGGGTTGATATGTGAGAAGCAACAACTCAAAACAGGAAACGGTTTTTCTGTCATGCTGACTCTTCTGTTCCTCTTAATGTCCAAAAACACAAACAGCTCTTCGGAAGTTGTGATTGGCCACTTGTGGAAAGGAGGCACAGGCTTTGGATGGAGGTTATGACAAGACTGCCATTTGGATGTGAAATCCGTGCTGCAATCTTTTCTCTCAAAGTGGTTGTGCAGACAGCCTCCCGCAGCCATTATCCAATTGTGAGCAAAGAAACTGGTACAACTTCCAGGCACTTCCCCAAAGCCTCTTCAAACTTACTGAGAACACATTCCAGGGTTGGACGATGCAGTTATTAGTGCCAGTACTTACCATTCCTGAGCCCATGGCAGACATCACTAACGGATTACAGGACTCCTTTCCACCAAGCCAGAAAAACAGCCCATCTCAATGCAGCAATTCAGGAAACTGCAATTAATTGACTGGAGTTGATGCATAACATCAAACCTATTTAACATTTCATCTTATTGCATGTCAAGCCCAGTGCTAGGAGATACAGAGATGTAAAAAAAACATCGTCTCTGCCCTCAAGTCTGGAGGCAGGATACGGGTAGAAGTTTGGAGGAGACAAACCTAGGAACACATATTTATCAGATCTAAGTATAAAACCAGGGCAAAACACATGCACACAATATTGTGGAAGTACGTACGAAGCAATGACTAATTCTGCCCAGAAGTGTGACACAGAGGTGGATCTTAAAGGATGAATAGGAGTTGAGTATGCAAGCAAGGGGGAAAGGATATCCCTGGCAAAGGAACTAACATGTAGGTCTATACCCAGAGTGGGAAGGACCATTTTCCTTTATCCCTCTAAGCCATAGTTATATCATCTATACAAATGATAATACCTACCTCATAAGTTTGTGGTAAGATTCAGTAAGAAATATACCTGAGGTTCTCAGCACAGCATTGTCTGGTTTAGTAAAAGTCAGTTCCTAGTGATGTCGCCAGAGCACCAAGGGGCGTGAAGCTGATCTTTGGCAACTGAGCCAGAACAGGTTTGAAGGAGAGGAACTTAACTAGGTTTTTTTAAATGTTTTAGTTTTTCCATGATAAAAACACATATTTATATCAGAAGGGGTGAAGACATTTTTTTATTTTTAATTTTTTTGTGTCGGAGTCTCACTCTGTCGCCTAGGCTGGAATGCAGTGGCACGCTCATGGCCACCACAGCCTCGATCTACTGGGCTGAGGTGATCCTTCTGCCTCAGCCTTCCATGTTGGAACCACAGGCATGTGCCACCAAGCCCGGCTAATTTTTTTATTTATTGTAGAGACAAGTTCTCGCCATGTTGCTCAGGCTCATCTTGAACCCCTGAGCTCAGGCAATCCTCTCGCCTCAGCCTCCCAGAGTGTTGGTATTATAGGTTTGAGTCACTGCACCCGGCTGAAGACATTTTTTAAAAAGAAGAAGAAAAGAAAATCTTACCTTACCCACTACCTGTTAATATTTTGGTGCCATGGTAGTCCTGACCCAGTGCAATTCCTTTCTATAGCCGTGACTGTACCACATAAACAAGTTCTCTGGATTTTTTAACATACAAATTGTTACAAGAGCAGTTTTATATCTTACTATAATCTCTTTGAATATGTCATTTTAATGACTCATATTTGTCAAGTGGCTATATTATAATTGACTCAGTCATTTCCCTGCTGTTGGACAAGTAAGTTGTTCACAATTACCTTAAACTACTGTCAATAATATTATGGACAATATCTTGGCACATAAGGCTTTTTTCCCGTACTTCAGATGATTTTCTTTCGATAGAGACCCAGATGTGGAAATAGAGGATGTAAGGGTCTTGATACAAGGCTACTCTTGCATCAAGTGTGCATTTATACTTCTCCAGCAGTGCTAGTTTCACTGTAACCTTCCCAGCTTTGGGTATTCTTTTTTTTTTGGAGAAAGCAGGATTTATTGAGAGGACACAAAAGCTCCCACAGTGAGAGAGAACGCGAGGGAGTTGCTCAGTTATTCTCATTTAAGATGAAATCTTTGCTCATGTGTTGGCTGCAAATAATAAAAGCAAAGATCCAGTGTTTCCTTCTGTATTCAGAAGCCGGAGAAGGGCTCGTTCATGTGTCTCATACATGGTTCTGGATTATGAGCTTTTGGTGCTTAGTTCTGATCTAGCTAGTTGATGGTGGAGGGATCTTCAGATTGTTATCAAATATAGTTACAATTGTATCACTAGTCACATTTTTTAAAGATATTGTTATATTTTGTTTGTTGTTGGCCTTTCCATTACAGTTTTAAGTTTTGATAGAATTAAATCTACAGATCTCCTTTGTGATTGCTTCTTCTTTCCTTTAGGGATGGGAAAAGGTGGGATCCTTTAGTTCCCTTGGGATAAGTCACCTTTTCCTCTGGATCTTAGTTTCCCTGCCTTTTAAATGGTTGGATAGGTGAAGATGTGATTTCCCAGCTTCCTTCTAGGAACAGATTCTTAGACTCTGGACTCCACTGTGCAGCTTAACATTGGCAACCCTCTCCACGTGCCCTGGGGCTTCAGCTGGGTCATCTCTTGAGACTGACAAGAGTTCATTTATTCATTCAACTAACATTCTTTGAGCATTTACCATGTACCAGGCCCTATCCTAGGTGCTGAGGATATAGCAATGGTGAAAAAAAAAAAAAAAAGCCCTGCCAGGCTTGGTGGTTCAGCCTGTAATCCTGCACTTTGGGAGGCTGAGGTGAGTGGATTGCCTGAGCCCACGGGCTCGAGACCCGCCTGGGCAACTTGGTGAGACCTCATCTCAACAATAAATAAATAAAAAAAATTAGTCAGGCGTGGTAGGGCGCGCCTATAATTCCTGCTACTTGGAAGGCTGAGGCGGAAGGATCCCCAGAGTCCGGCAGGTTGAGGCTCGTTCCCGGTCACTGCACTCCAGTCTGGGTGACAGAGTGAGACTCCAACTCAAAAAAAAAAAAAAAAAAGTCCTGCTATCATGACCTCTAGTAAAGGGAGACAGACAACAAAGAAACCAGAAAGTTATAATTTAGATGATGATAAATACTAGGGGAAACAATAACAACAACAACAAAAGGGTAAAAAGCAAGGGTGTGCCAGTCAATGGGGGAAGGGGGTTTGCTATTATATATTGGAGGGTCAGTGGCATTTTAGAGAAATATGAAGGAAGTGAGGGTGTTAGGGTACAGAGGGCGAGGGGGGATGGATGGATGGGGAGGTGCAGCACCGCTGGAGCTGGTGCGTCGGAGGTGCATGCTGGCAACCAGAGATCTGAGTAATGCAAATATTTGCAACACACAAAGAGGTGAAAGAAGAAAAGATTTATTTAAGAATAGTTCACTTCCCACAGGAAGTGGGCCTAACTCTAGATGGGTGTGGCCTCATAGCCCCCTAAGCCCTGGCTTAAATCCTTTCCCCTGGAGATGTTGCAATCAGGTAGACGTGACTGCCATGACTTCCTTTTGACCACTTGTGAATCTTAGAGACACTGAGGGGGCCCTGGTCACAAAGCACTGAGTATACAATGGGTCGATACTGGTCATGCACGAGAAATTTGAGTTTCTAAAAAGACAAATTTATAATACGCCAGTACTGGTCATGCTTAAAGAGTCTGTGTTTATGAAAAGACAAAGTCGGCAAAGTTAATCTTTACCTAGAGCATGTATTTCTCTCAGACATAGCCTCTACTTTCTCATCATTGTGTTAGAGTTTAGGAACAAGATTAAAAAAATGGATTTCTCCAGGACATAGCTTCTACTTTCTCATCATTGTGTCAGGGTTTAAGAACAAGATAAAAAATGGCTTACTGCTCTCAGTACATCCTTTCATTCCCACTCCTGCTCTTGGAAATTTTTTTTTTTTTTGAGTTGGAGTCTCACTCTGTCACCCAGACTGGAGTGCAGTGGCCGCTCCTGGTCACCACAGCCTCGACCTGCAGGGCTCTGGCGATCCTTTCACCTCAGCCTTCCAAGTAACCGGAACTACAAGCGTGCACTACCACGCCCGGCTAATTTTTTATTTATTGTAGAGATGAGGTCTTGCCAAGTTGCCCAGGCGGGTTGCGAACCTGCGGGCTCAGGCAATTCACTCACCTTGGCCTCCCAAGGCGCGGGATTACAGGCTGAGCCACCGAGCCCGGCTGGAAATATTCTTATGATCCTGGGAAATGGGGTGAAGATCAATCTTCTGTAACAGCTTCCTGCTGAGGTGGGCCGTAGTGATGTCCCCTACCTACCTATTGCCAAGGGCATGAATAGGAAACAGTGGGACCTCAACTGAATACTATTTAGATCTAATAAAACACTGAGTGAGAGCACAGGCAAAAATTATTAAGCAAATAATGATGAAAAAGACTATTGCCCCAGAAACAATGCTGGAAAAGTGAAAGTAGTTCCGTAAATTATAAGTATGATTAGCTAAAGCCTCTAATTTATCAATGTAAGTTGAAATATTCCCTTGTAAATTATCTAAAGTTGTACTTTAACAAGGAAATACAGCCACTTTGACAAAGTCTGAAGAAAGAAAAATGGAAAACATTAGAGACATGTAATTAGGTTGTAGCTTAAACTGAGAATTTACTTTCATCTGGGAAAAAGGTTGATATAGTCCCAGTTTAGATATAACTTGACAGAGATTTATTATTAAAAAAAACAAAAAGCAAGAACCTCAATATCTTTTTGTCATGGCCACCACCCTGAGGAGAGACCTGTTAAGCCATGTGGAAACCTGAATGGGCTTCCCAAGTACCTGTGGGGGAAGTGACTTGCTGTAGCTAGTAAGGCTGCTGCCAGGGAGTTGTTTTATTTATTTATTTATTTATTTATTTTTGAGTTGGAATCTCACTCTGTCGCCCAGACTGGAGTGCAGTGGCTGCCCCTGACCACTGCAGCCTCGACCTGCCAGGCTCCGGCAATCCTTCCACCTCAGCCTTCCAAGTAGCTGGAACTACAGGTGCACGCTACCATGCCCAGCGAATTTTTGATGTATTGTAGAGATGAGGTCTCACCAAGTTGCCCAGGCGGGTCTCGAACCCACGGGCTCAGGAAATCCACTCACCTCGGCCTCCCAAAGCACTGGGATTAAATGCTGAGCCACCAGCAAGCCCAGCTTAAGATTTTTAAATGCATGTTATAACACAAAATTACAGTAGTTATTGTAAAAGTTACTTATTTAGCCAAAGTGATAGTCCAAAGATTTGAAAAGGGAAAAAAAAAAACCCCTCACTTTTTTGTAACAAAGATAGTGGGGGCAAGGTACTAATTGAATTTTGTCTCTTTCTTCCCCCCTCTGTTGTTTAAAGGAGAAAATTCTTTTGGATAAGCCTATATGATTTCAACATGGATGGTGAGGACCAAAAGGCTGGCACCTAGGTTAAATTAAGAAATTAATTTGAGCCGGACTTGGTGGCTCAGCCTGTAATCCCACGCTTTGGGAAGCTGAGGTGAATGAATTGCCTGAGCCCGCGGGTTCGAGACCCACCTGGGCAACTTGGTGAGACCTTATCTCTACAATAAATCAAAAAAATTAGCCGGGTGTGGTAGCACACGCCTGTAGTTCCAGCTACTTGGAAGGCTGAGGCGGAAGGATGGCCGGAGTCCAGCAGGTTGAAGCTGTGGTGGCCGGCCACTGCACTCCAGTCTGGGCGACAGAGCGAAACTCCACCTCAGAAAAAAAAAAAAGAAAAAAGAAATTAATTTGGGCTCCAGCACCCTAATATTTACCTGGGGGGTTGTTGGGGTGGTGAGCCAGTACCAGGCAGTTTAGCAGATTTGTAGGCCTCCATAAGTGGCCACCATTTGTGAGCCACTCTTCAGAAGAGAGTGCATCTGCTTCCCAATGGCTTTCTGACCTGCATGGTGGACAAGGTCCAGGAGGTTAAGGCCTTTTTAGGGCAACTACGCTTTCAGTGCCCCCACAGTTTGTACCTATAAGCAATGGACACCATCCCCTTAGCAGGTTTTTTTTTTTTTTTGAGTTGGAGTCTCACTCTCTCGCCCAGACTGGAGTGCAGTGGCTGCTGCCGGCCACCGCAGCCTCGACTGCTGGACTCCGGCGATCCTTCCGCCTCAGCCTTCCGAATAGACGGAATTACAGGCATGCGCTACCATGCCCGGCTGATTTTTTTATTTATTGTAGAGATGAGGTCTCGCCAAGTTGCCCAGGTGGGTCTCAAATCCGCAGGCTCAGGCAGTTCACTCACCTCAGCTTCCCAAAGCGTGGGATTACAGGCTGAGCCACCGAGCCTGGCTAGCAGGTTTGTTTTTTACCAGGTCTTTAATGGGCGCTTGGAGGATTTTTGTTTTTTTTTTGAGTTGGAGTCTCACTCTGTCACCCAGACTGGAGTGCAGTGGCCTCGACCTGCTGGGCTCCAGCGATCCTTCCGCCTCAGCCTTCCAAGTAGCCAGAATTATAGGCGCGTGCTACCATGCCCGGCTAATTTTTTGATATATTGTAGAGATGAGGTCTCGCTGCCCAGGCGGGTCTTGAACCCGCGGGCTCAGGCTATCCACTCACCTCAGCCTCCCAAAGGCGCAGGATTACAGGCTGAGCCACCGAGCCCGGCTTGAGCTTGGAGTTTTGGTCACTAATTGTGACTGCCAATTGGGGTGCCTCTTTGGCCCTCTGGTTCTGCTGCCCTCCATGTTGGCACTGTTTTATTTTTGTTTAGGTTGAAAAAAAAACTTTAAAGCTCCTTCTGATAGGTTATACATATGAAGCTTTTTAACCATTTCTCTGTTTGTGACAGTCTGATGCAAAGTCCTTTAGAGTGAATAGACCACATGGATGTGTAATGGTCTGTCCCTGCTTATTTATAATTATGAACAACAAAGTTGTTAAAAACCCTTATAAATTACTAAACTGTAGTCTTAGTTGTAAGGTGTGGACAATTAGATGAGAGTGATCAGTTCCCATCCTCATCCCATGCTCACACAGAGTACCCAGTATTTTATTCATCTGACAGGAGAAGCAACTTAGTAAAAGTGACTTAACCAGGTAGGAATGGTCAGTTCCCAAATCTTATCATGTCATGCAGGGTGTTTAGCATTTATTTATTTATTTATTTTTTGAGTTGGAGTCTCACTCAGTCGCCCAGACTGGAGTGCAGTGGCCGCTCCCGGCCACCGCAGCCTCGACCTGCTGGGCTCCGACGATCCTTCCGCCTCAGCCTTCCGAGTAGCCGGAATTACAGGCATGTGCTACCACTCCCAGCTGATTTTTTGATTTATTGTAGAGATGAGTTCTCGCTGCCCAGGTGGGTCTCGAACCCGTGGGCTCAGTCAATCCACTCACCTCAGCCTCCCAAAGGCGCGGGATTACAGGCTGAGCCACCGAGCCCGGCTGTGTTTAACATTTAAAACTTTACCTGTCTCATAAGAGGGTGCTAGTTAGCACAACAGGTGATTTAACTTTTTGTTTATACAATACAACTTTAGCAAGCCTGATATAACAAACAGTGGTGTTACTTAGCACTAATGTGTTAACACATGGTAAAGCTGAAAGTAAAATTTTACTAGAGTACTTGCATGTCTGGTTGGAAAAACAGATTAAAATTACAACTGACCTTTTTTGTAGTTAGTTAACAGGATTCATTTACATGATCCCTTTACTTTCGTCTGGGAAAAAGGTTGATATAGTCCCAGTTTAGATATAACTTGAGAGAGATTGGTCATAAAAAAAAAACAATCAAGCAAGAACCTCAATATCTTTCTGTCACAGCCACTCCCCTGAGGAGAGACCTGTCAAGCCATGTGGAAACCTGAATGGGCTTCCCAAGTACACGTGGGGGTAGTGACTTGCTGCAGCTAGTAGGGCTAGCAGTGGGGGAGGGGGGACAAGAAGGCTGGAGGCTAAGGTCAGGTGCCGTGACCTTTGGCACCGGCCCCTTTTCCAAAGGTAAAAGAAAAGAGAGACTGGAGGCCAGGGTTAGGCGTCAGGGCCGTAGATGCCTGCCCCTCCTCCACAGGTAAAGGTGGACGGCAAGAAGGAAGAGAAGGAAGGGAAACTGACGGAGAGTGGAGTAGCAAAGGCAGATTACAAGAGAGACAAGAAAAGTTAAACCAGCTGGGTCAGCAATTGAGTTGTTAGAGGGAAAGCAGGGATCAGAGTTGTAAAAGGAATAGGAGAGCATGAAGGAAGTGAAAAATCTTTTGAGGGAGGGGTGGCTAAGTCAGCAGTATCATCATCCTCTCATGAGCCTACGGGCAATGGGATCTGGAGAACCAACACAAAATACAGCAAGAGGAAGAGATATCTAGATGGTGAGCTAACTCATAAAAGACCTAAATATATGAGATTTCAAGGTATTTGCCATTCTTTTTTAAGTACAAATCAAGCTGCAGAAATGTGTTAGGAGCTAGGGAACCACCTTCCGGCCAGGTTTTGCCATTCCCCCGACTTATGGTTTCCCATGGTTCTTGTAAAAGGAAACAGGGATCCAATTGGGATGGGCTCTTGGTTTCATGGATTTGTTCCTGGGCCTTAACCATCCAGATCCCCTGCCGGGCATCCCCAACAGCTTCAAAGGAATCAGCACAAAGGATGTGAGTCTTGAGGGAGAGAGTGTCCTCCTGTCCCTGTGCCCACCGGAGCTCGCAGAATGCTATGCTCCACCGGGTCTTGGAAGGCCTGGTACCAGGACTTCTGGCAATTGGGTCCCAGACCCTTGTTAGGTATCTCCCAAGATGAGAACTGGGAAAAGCCCGAGAGACCCAGAAACTCATCTGAACAGCAAAGCCTGGGGGTCCAAGAGCACGCATTCAAATATGTGGGTGTGTGGATGATAAATGAGGGGTGACTCACGGGAGGCACAGAAAGGCGTACCATGCAGCCATTGAAGTTTCAAGGTCCTTTGTGGAGTCGCTTTGCCAACCAGAAAAGAAAGGAGCAGAGAAACCAAGCACTTTGTCTCCCACCCATACGGGCGCTGGTGTTCCAAACTTTCCTTCTGGGACCTTCTTACATCCCTAGGGAGTAGCCCCAGGCAGACACCGTCAGTTGTCCTCTGAGATCCAGCCTGGTCCACGGGGAATCACAGAAATCTTGGCTAGAAGGAAGCAGACTTAACCTTAGTCCCTCACCCTATCGGGCCTCAGGGGTCTGATGTCTTTCCCTGCGACCTTCCAGCATGCTGAAGTGTAGCCCCAGCCAGAGCTTTCAGTTGCCACCAAGTTCCAACACAGTCCACAGAGGGTTACCAGTTGGGAAATAAGAAAGGAAGAGAGGGAAAGAGAGAGATAAAGATAAGGATCTCAATTTGCTGAATTCAGAGTCCAAAGTGCTAACCATTACATCTCGGTGGAACCTCCAGAAAATGTTAGGGTGGATGGATGGATGGGGAGGTGCAGCACCATGTGCCAGAGGTGTGTGCTGGCAACCAGAGATCCGAGTAATGCAAAGATTTGCAACACAAAGAAGAGAAAGAAGAAAAGATTTATTTAAGAAAGGTTCACTCTCACAGACAGGAAGTAGGCCTACACTCTAGATGAGGCCCTGTAGCCCCCCAAGCCCTGGCTTAAATCCTTTCCCCTGGAGATGTTACAGTCAGGTAGACGTGACTGCCGTGACTTCCTTGTTGACTACTTGTGGATGTCTTGGTCCTGGTTACCAGGCATTGAGTATACAATGGGTCGATGGTCATGCATGAGAAATCTGAGTTTCTAAAAAGACAAACTACAATAGGCCAGTACCGGTCAGGCTTAAGGAGTCTGTGCTTCTGAAAAGACAAAGTCTGCAAAGTTAATCTTTACCTAGAGCATGTATTTCTCCCAGACATAGCCTCTACTTTCTCATCATTGTGTTAAGGTTTAGGAACAAGATAAAAAATGGATTTCTCCAGGACATAGCTTCCTCTTTCTCATCATTGTTGTGTCAGGGTTTAAGAACAAGATCAAAAAAATGGCTTCCCACTCTCAGTTCGTCCTTTCAGAGGGCACTAGTCAGGTGGATTCTTTGAGAAGAGCATTCCAGTAGAGGCAACAGCAAGTGCAAAGATCCTGAGGCAAGAACTTGCAGACAAAATTGGAAGGGGACAAAGAAGCCCAGCATGGCTAGAGCAAAGGGAGTGAGGTGGATGGAGCAGGGGAGAGGGGTGGACAAGGAGCTGGTGGCCTTAGGGC
This sequence comes from Cephalopachus bancanus, assembly GCA_027257055.1. Classification (NCBI taxonomy): domain Eukaryota; kingdom Metazoa; phylum Chordata; class Mammalia; order Primates; family Tarsiidae; genus Cephalopachus; species Cephalopachus bancanus. The sequence goes on along the minus strand of JAPVLO010000536.1, from coordinate 469,536 downwards.
CCTCATAATGACTTGGCTTTCACTGTGAAATGGAAACCAATGGATGGTTTTGAGCAGGGCAGTGACCTGATCATAGCTGTTTCCTTTTCTTTTCTTTTTTTTTTTTTTGAGTTGGAGTCTCACTCTGTCACCCAGACTGGAGTGCAGTGGCCGGGAGCGGTCACTCGACCTGGTGGGCTCCAGCGATCCTTCCGCCTCAGCCTTCCGAGTAGCTGGAACTACAGGCGCATGCTACCATGCCCGGCTAATTTTTTGATTTATTGTAGAGATGAGGTCTCACCAAGTTGCCCAGGTGGGTCTTGAACCCGCAGGCTCAGGCAATTCACTCACCTCAGCCTCCCAAGGCATGGGATTACAGGCTGAGCCTCTGAGCCCGGTTATTATAGTTGTTTTCAAGGAATTGGAAGAGGCCTCTGGTCTAGTGGGAACTGCAGGCTCCGGCTCTAGGATGAGTCACACCCTGCCCCATTCCCTGATGAGAAACCTTGGCCTCTCCTAGGTTTATCTTTATCTAGAAAATAATTCCAAAGATTTAGCCAGACACCCCTCCCTCACTGCAGCTGACTTAACTGGGCCAAGCGTTTTCGTAGGTGGTGAGAGGGGAGGGGAGGGGTGGGGATAAGAGGGGAAAGAGCAAACCCAGAGGCTTGAATATTTAATATGGAATTTCCTATCTCTAGGAAGACCACAGGTGGAAGGCAACTTGGCAACTTGGGGGAGTGGGTCATTCTGTTCACTAGTATCTAGCTAGCACCTACCTATTCTGAGTCTCAGATCTTTCTGGCTCAGATAATCAATAAACCCAATCACAGTCACTGTGACTAGAAATGGAGCCACCTACCACCCCAAAAATCAGACCTGTGGGTCCCAGCACAGGGTCTGCCTCCAGAAATCCATTCAGCTGCCCTGCTCTCAGGGAAAGTGGCGTTTCCTGAGGGATTCTGCTATCTCCACGTCCTCCCAGTCAGGCCAGGCCCCTGAATTAGTGCCTTTGGAGCCCTATACTCCTTTCCTTTAAAGCATTTCCACAGTTGGAATTTTATATCAATGAGTAGGATTCTTTGATCATTTCTCCTCCATCATTCTAGAAACCACCAGGCCTGGTGAGGGCTTTGTCTATTTCTTTTACTGTTGTGGTCCCAGAGTCTTCCAGCACAGTGCCTGGCACAAAAGGGGACTTTCAATACTTGTGTTGAATGCATTAATGAATGACAGGAGAGTCAGGCAGGTAATGCTGTTCCCTTTTACAAGCAATAAAACAGAGGCCCAGTTAGGAGGTCTGAGATGGTCAGCAGAGCAGGAATTATGCCTTCTGGCCTAATTCCTATAGTGAGAACACCCAGGAGCATAGGGCCACACCCAAGGGCCTCCCTGGCCCTCCACCATCTTCTCCTACTATTCTGCTCTTCTAAAGGAACTGTAGAGTCAAACCCTAGCCTCAGAAACAAGACTAGTTTCCCAAGAAAGGATCCTAGGGCAGGCATGGAGCAAGTGACAGACTATTAGCAATAACAGCCCTTTCCTTTTTTTTTTTTTTTTTTTTTTAGAGTCTCACTCTGTCACCCAGGCTGGAGTACAGTGGCATGCTCACAGCCACTGCAGCCTCCACCTGCTGGGCTCAGGCGATCTTTCTGCCTTAGCCTTCCAAGTAGCTGGAACTACAGGTGCACGCCAACACACTTGACTTATTATTTGATTTACTGTAGAGACGAGATCTCGCCAAGCTGCGCAGGCTGGTCTTGAACCCCTGAGCTCAGATAATCTTCTTGTCTCTGCTTCCCAAAGTACTGGGATTACAGGTTTGAGCCACCACGCCTGGCGACAGCACTTTCAATATAGCAGATACTATTTTCCCACAACTCTTTGAGACAAATTCTGTTAGCAACTCCATTGCACAGATGAAAAAAAAAGAGGCGCAGGAGGTAAGTAGCATGCACAAGAGTGGCAGAGCCTAGGTATTCCAACCCAGGCAGCTAGACTCAGCCACACTCTCATCCAGTCCGGGTTGCCTGTTACAATGCAGAACATCAGCCTAGGCGTCAGGAGTCATGTGCTCTACCCCTGCCTTGAGTGCCCGATGACCTGGTTTCCTCATCTGTAGACTGTGACCGTCTACAGGGTTATTGGGAAACTAATGCACGAAAAGGGCTTAACACCGTGTCCAGCACATAGTAAGTGCTCGATAAATGTTAATTATTGATATTCTTGTTATGAATGTGTCTGAGCCCCCCGGGAGGGGCCTCAGGGCGGTATTTATGCACACTTTACAGGTGAGATCACCGTGTAGGCTGGGGAAGCGGGACGGGGGAGAGGGAGGGCCCTCGCCGGCCCACACCCAGCCCAGAACACGCTGGATCAGAGTCGGGGGACTCAGGCCCCGCCCTGCCGGTCATTTAAGAAGAGACACTGGGCGCAGGCGCAGACACGCAAGCCCCGCGCCACCAGTCCCGGGCAGCGAGTCGCACGCGAGCCCCTGCCCAGCGCCAGCCCGCCGCGCACGCATGGAGGGGAGCGCGAGTTCCCCGAGCCGGCCTGGAGCCCGCCCGGGGAGGGCCGTGCTGTGCCGCGGCCCCGTGGAGCCGCTGGTCTTCCTGGCCAACTTTGCCTTGGTCCTGCAGGGCCCGCTCACCACGCAGTACCTGTGGCACCGCTTCAGCGCCGACCTTGGCTACAATGGCACCCGCCACAGGGGGAGTTGCAGCAACCACAGCGCGGACCCCACCATGCAGGTAGCGGTGCGGACGAGCGGCGTGATGGGGAGGGACCTGGGCTGGAGCGGTCGAGGGGCGGGGCCTGTGGAAAGGTTGAGGGGCGCTGAGGGGGTTACGCTTGTCGGAGGGAGGCGGGGCCAGAGCAAAGGGGCCTGACCAAGAACTACAGGGTCAGGGATGCGGAAAGTTGATCTAGACGAAGCCTGGCTTTGAGCGTTAGCAAAAGGGGGGAAAGAAAGGGGACAGGGCCTTGTCCATTTCCCACACTCCCTCCGGTGTCAGATTTTGAGAGTTTTACTAAGATTCGCTGAGGCTTAGGGCTCCAGACAAAGTCCTCATCCCTGTAGCTTCCAGGATGGCGATGTTTTCGGGGTTAGGCAACCCAGGATGAGGAACCGCAGCCTGGTAATTGTGCCTCCACAGGAAGTGGAGACTCTTACTTCCCACTGGACTCTCTACATGAACGTAGGCGGCTTCCTGGTGGGGCTCTTCTCGTCCACCCTGCTGGGAGCCTGGAGTGACTGTGTGGGCCGCCGCCCGCTGCTGGTGCTGGCCTCACTCGGCCTGCTGCTCCAGGCCCTGGTGTCCGTCTTTGTGGTGCTGCTGGAACTCCATGTCGGCTACTTTGTGCTGGGCCGCATCCTCTGTGCTCTCCTAGGCGACTTCAGTGGCCTTCTGGCTGCTAGCTTTGCATCCGTGGCTGATGTCAGCTCCAGTCGTAGCCGCACCTTCCGAATGGCCCTGCTGGAAGCATGCATCGGCGTGGCCGGGATGCTGGCGAGCCTCCTCGGGGGCCATTGGCTCCGGGCCCAGGGTTATGCCAACCCCTTCTGGCTGGCCTTGGCCTTGCTGATAGTCATGACTCTCTATGCAGCTTTCTGCTTTGGTGAGACCTTGAAGGAGCCAAAATCCACCAGGCTCTTCACGCTCCGTCACCACCGATCCATTGTCCAGCTGTATGTGGCTCCGGCCCCAGATAAATCCAGGAAGAATTTAGCCCTGTACTCATTGGCCATCTTCGTGGTGATCACTGTGCACTTTGGAGCCCAGGACATCCTGACTGTCTATGAACTGAGCACACCCCTCTGTTGGGACTCCAAACTAATCGGCTACGGTTCTGCGGCTCAGCACCTCCCCTACCTCACCAGCCTGCTGGGCTTGCGGCTCCTGCAATACTGCCTGGCTGATGCCTGGGTGGCCGAGATTGGCCTGATCTTCAACATCCTGGGGATGGTGGTCTTTGCGTTTGCTACCATCACACCCCTCATGTTCATAGGTAAAGTATGTGGGCTCAGGGACAGCTTGTCCCAGAGGCATTGGGTAAAAATTGAAGACCAGCTACTCACTGCCCCAAAATGTAGTTCGTTTGGATGCATAGTTCTGCCCCCAGCCTCCACTGGAGGACAGACAACTGAGAAGCCCCAGAAAAATGCCGTCTTTGATATATGGAGAATCCAGACCTTCAATCACTAAAGTAATTTATCCACATTATCAGTTATAAATATTGTTAGTAATATAGAGCAAAAGACAAAAGCATGGCTCATACCTTCTAATTGCTTCACCCCTTGGCCTCCCACATGTCATGGTGTTCTTAAACAAAGTCCATGCCATTAATGCCTTAATATTCACTTCTCTGATAAGAATCACAGGACCCACCTCAAATATCCTTGTTTAGGTTCTTTGGGTTTTTTTAAAAAGCCAGTTTTCTAGGGCCACAGATATAAAGTTCCTGTTGACTGTAGTTCCTCTTCTCCTCTCCCTCTTCTTTCCCCTTCCCTGCCCTGCTTCTTCCTCTTCTTTTTTTCTGGTGGGAGAGGGGCTGCTGGCCGGGAGATGAAGAAGCGAACTTTTTTTTTTTTTTTTTTTTTTTTTTTTTGAGTTGGAGTCTCACTCTGTCGCCCAGACTGGAGTGCAGTGGCCGCTCCCGGCCACCGCAGCCTCGCCTGCTGGGCTCCTGCGATCCTTCTGCCTCAGCCTTCCAAGTAGCCGGAATTACAGGCATGCGCTACCACGCCCAGCTGATTTTTTGATTTATTGTAGAGATGAGGTCTCGCTGCCCAGGTGGGTCTCGAACCCGCGGGCTCAGGCAATCCACTCACCTCAGCCTCCCAAAGGCATGGGATTACAGGCTGAGCCACCGAGCCCGGCGCGAACTTTTTTTTAAAGAGACAGATTCACTTCAATAGAGTCCTAAAATGTGCTGTGTTTAGTCAGCCATTCAATAATCACAGATTTCTTAACTCAGCTGTTTGTCTGACAATGAAGCAGAAGGGGACCGAGTACCTTTCTCTCCTGCTGATGCCCCTGGGTGGTGCGGAGATGACGAAGATGCTGTCATTGCTCTGGGGACCCTCAGCAGAATGAGATCTGGGGGCCTGATAACTGAAGGGGCCCTGGTGCCTCAAGGTGTACCGACTTCAGAGGATTGGCTGTTTGCTGAGGAGATAGCGGTCATGCAGGGAGAGGAAAGGTTATGAAGAAAATAGTAAGCCTGTAAGTAACTTAGTGCAAGGGGAAAGGAGCTCACATTTGTTCATGTCCTTACTGTGCTGTGCTCTTTATCATGGTTTACTTTCCTAAGGCTACCACAAACTTGGTGACTTGAAGCAACAGAGATTTGTTCTCTCATAGTGCTGGAGACGAGAAGTCCAATACCAGTATCACTGTCTGAATTCAAGGTGTCAACAGGGCAGCATTTCTTCCAGAGGCTCTAGGAGAGAATCTGTTTCTCACTTCTTCCAGCTTCTAGGAGCTGCCCCATTCCTTGGCAACACCAGTCTCTGTGGTCACATCGCCTTTTCCTACTCTATACCTTCTCCATTCTGTCTGTGTCACATCTCTGTCTGCTTTTCTCTTCTAAGGATATGTGTGATTGCATTTAGGGCCCAACCTGATAAAGGAGAATCTCCCATCTCAAGGTCCTCAACTGAATCACATCTGCAAAGTCCCATTTTTCAACTAAGGCAACGTTTACAGTTTCTGGAGATGTGAACCCAACATCTTTGGGTTTCATTATTCAGCCTCCTGAACCTCAGAACCACCCTGTGGTGAAGACCTAATTATCCTCCTTTTACAGACAGGGAGTCAGGCTCAGGGAGGTTAAGTACCCCGGGTCACACAGATAGGTCACACAGATAGTTCATGATGGCATCAGGTTTTGAACTCAGGGCTGACCCCGAAGCCCATGCTTGTTTTCTGGGCCCTGCCAGCTACCTGCTGTAACCTCAAGAGATGTTCTGATGAGAAAGCAATGGGTGAGAGTCAACATAATTCATCAAAGAGACAGCAGGTAGGCCAAGCCCAGAGAAGGGTGATTTTCATTCCTCCTTGGTTATTGTCTCCTCAAAGATCTTCCGGGGTCTAACCTAAGTCCCACATGGGTATGTGAAGGAGCTCTGTTGCCTCTCACTTGGACATGCCTCTCCCCACCCCATTTTCCTGATGCATATTTATCTCTCCACAGGGTATGGTTTGCTCTTCCTGTCTTTAGTCACCACACCTGTCGTCCGGGCCAAGCTCTCCAGGCTGGTGAGTGAATCAGAGCAGGGTAAGTGTTAGAATCCACCTGCATCTGGTTCCTCATGCCCAGTGCTGCCTGAACTGGGCAGATGGGCAGCCACAGCTGGGGGGCAATTTACCTTCCTGCCAGCATCCCACCCTGGAAAAGTAACTGACCAAGACAAATGCACTTCTGTCAAATTGCCCAGGGCTGGCAGAGGACCGTGCTGCCTTGGATTTTTCCAACCTCAAAGTTGAGACTTGCAGTCAGCAGAGCACGAGTGTGTTCTTTCTGGATAACTGGAGCAGAGGATTTACTTTCTCCTCAGCTTTCCAGTCTGTAAAATGGGTGTGATGATGAAAGCATTCCCTGCTTTACTGGGGTCAGACTGTACAAGCCCAGAGAAAGTGAACAACCTTCTGATAGAAGTTTCATTGTTCCCAGTTGACAGATGAAGAAACAGAGTGTTAAATTGACTTACCCAAGGTCTCTCAGTAAATGGTGGACCTAGGATGCAAACCTAGACTCTGTTTTTAAAAGCAACAAGGCTGGGCGCAGTGGCTCATGCCTGTAATACCAGCACTTAGGGAGGCCAAGGCAGGAGGATCGCTTGAGTCCAGAAGTTCAAGACTAGCCTGGGCAACACTGACTTTATCTCTACAAAAAATAGTAAGCTGGGTATGGTGGCATGCGCCTGTAGTCCCAGCTGCTCTAGAGGCTGAGGCGGAAGGATTGCCTGAGCCCAAGAGATTGAGGCTATAGGTGAGCTGTGATTATGCCATGGCACTCCAGCCTAGGCAACAGAATGAGATCCCAACTCAAAAAAAAAAAAAAAAAAAAAAAAGCAGGTCTCAGGATCTGAGTGTTAGTCTTGGCTCTGTCACAATCCTCAGTTTCCTCATCTGTAACATGGGTAGTTTGTTCTTGATGACAGCACAGGTCCCACTAGCCTTGACAGTCTGACAGAGTTAAATCTCAGCTTCCATGGATTATTGCTTATCTTGCAAATAAGTGAGTTCTGTTGGCATATCTATGAAGAACAACTTCCTAGGCCTCTGGGTCTTTATGCCTCAGTCTGGAAACATCTAGGTCATCTACTTTTCCCCATCTTCCCTGGAAGGATCTGATGATGACAGAGACTCTGGCGCCATACATATCACACTATAGGCTCTGGTGGCCCCAGAACACATGTGCCTTCATTCATTCACTCAAGCTCTTTCCCCAGCAGTTTCACTGTGCCCAGAGATGTCTAGGGGAACAGGAGAAAAGAATAGCCTTTACTCACTAGCTGTCTCCAGGGGCCAGGCCCTGTGATAGGTAACTTACATGTGAACTTAATGTTGCTGACAACCTGAGAAATAGGTATTATCCTTACTTAACCACAGGAGGAACAGAAACCCAGAAGGATAAGCAGCTATGCAGTAATCACACAGCTTTAAGTGTTGGAACCAGGAATCAAAGTAGCAGTTAATCCCAAACAGGATGATTCCAAAAAGGATAAACCAAAAAAGCCATTTTCACCAGGCTTCCGTTAGACAATATCAAAGGGGTTTTTTCCTTTTCGTTCTTTTTTTTTTTCCTTGAGTTGGAGTCTCACTCTGTCACCCAGACTATAGTGCAGTGGCATGCTCCCGACTACCGCAGCCTCGACCTGCTGGGCTCCGGCGATTCTTCCACTTCAGCCTTCCAAGTAGCTGGAACTACAGGCATGCGCTACCACGCCCAGCTAGTTTTTGATTTATTGTAGAGATGAGGTCTTGCCAAGTTGCCTGGGTGGGTCTCGAACCCGCGGGTTCAGGCAATCCACTCACCTCAGCCTCCTAAAGCGCGGGATTACAGGCTGAGCCACCGAGCCCGGCTCCTTTTCGTTCTTTATTTGCTGGGTTCCATCAACAGTACATGTACTTTTAATGTGGCTTTCATAGCAGCCATTTATTTAGTAGCTCCTCTGTGCCAAGTACTTTCCATGTATAACCTTATTGAATCAGTATCACACATGATGAGTAGGATTTACAGGTGACGAAGGTGAAACTCAGAGAAGTTAAGTGGCTTGCCCCAGGTCACACAGCTGTGAGGGTGTCAGGATTTGAACATGACCCTTTCAAGCTCTAGATTATGGTGTTTATTTCTTCACAGGTGCCCTCTTTTCTGCTGTGGCCTGTGTCAATGGCCTGGCCATGCTGACGGCCTCTGGCATCTTCAACTCACTCTACCCAGCCACTCTGAATTTCATGAAGGGGTTCCCCTTCCTCCTGGGAGCTGGCCTCCTCTTCATCCCGGCCATTCTGATTGGGTAACGCAGCGTCCTGAACCCATGCTCATAATGGTGCTCTTTATCCTAAAGGTTTTCTCTTCCTCTGCCTCTCAGCAGAAGTGGCAGCTTCATTCCTGGAACCCTTCCTCTCTTGGTGTCTTGTCCCAGGCGGACTCTCTCCTTGCAGATGGCTGTCTGATCCTTTGGGAGCTATTTTCCAAGGGCACGGTGGAGGGACAGGAAGGGGAAGGATCAGGCTAGCACTGCTACTTGGCAGGCTATGTTCTTTCCCCCAGTTGCCCTCATTCCCCTCCATTTCCATTGTTCGGATGGAGCTACGGTGGCAGAGAGCTTCCTCGCCTGGCTGGCTGGGTCACAGGGTAGCCTGACCCGCTGACTTCCTCCCCTGTTGTATTCAGAGTTATTTTCCAGCGCTATCTACTCTGGACATTGTCCTCTACTCTCAACTTGGGGAGGAAGGGGCTTCAGGAGGGAGATACCTGGATCAGCCTACCCAAGTAAATCCTGTGTCACCTCTCCAGATAGCAGTTAAGGGTTCCTGCACAACACATCTCAACTCTCTTTCTGGTCTCTCACAGGATGCTGGAAAAGGCTAATCCTCACCCTGAATTCCAGCAGTTTTCCGAGAGGCCCTGATTTTCCTGGACCAGAGGATAGAGGGCAGGAGGATCAGTGAACATGAACCAACTGGAAGTCTGCACCTGGGAGCCCAGCCCACAGAGGCACCAGCTGCTCCCCTCAAAGCGCAGCGCTCACCTTGGACAAAGTGGTCAAGCTAGACTAAGGCGCCACCTCATCCACAGCTGAGCCAGCCTCCCACTAGGATCTAGAATCATAACCCAGATAGGCCCACCCAGGGCAGGCAGCAGGGGAGCCATTTGGGACAGCAGTCTGTTCACCCTTTTGCCATCCGTCACTTAGATCCCTCCAGGGCAGAGGAGAGGTCCTGATGGAAGTGACACTTCATGAGTCAGGTGAAGCATGAGGGCTGACCTGGCTCCTTCCATCCCAAACTGCACATTCCCTGGTATTAGGTTCCTGATGTGTGTGGCGGCTACCAGTCACTCCTTAATGATGGGTGTGTTACCTGGTCAGTGCCAGCCTTGGGAGGGAGGGAGGGAGAACAGTGCTGCTGTCGTGGTTGGGGAAAGAGTGCCAGTTGTAATAAATCTGTTAAATCATACAGGAGTGAACCTTCTGGTCCCCAAGACATTGGGTTTGGGGCTCTCTGTTTTCCTACTCCCAGTCTGCCCACCATATGTCAGCCAATAGCAGCTGCTGGGCTGGGCAGGAGCCCCTGAGCTGCCCTGGGGATTCATCCTGGGTGTGGCCAGCCAAGGCCTCATCTGACAAGCCCCCATTTTCTGATTGTGAGGATGACATTTGGTTGGACATGCTAGGAAACACAATTCAGGTCTGCTCTGAGATCCTTCCCACCTCATACATTGTAGAATGGGATGCTTCTCTTCATGGGCCTGCGGGGTCCTGGGGGAGAATGAATGAACTGTGGCTAGACAAAAGACCTTTGAAAGTCCCTGAGCAGTTCTTGGCCCCTGGGAAAGAGTTGGGGGAGGACCTGCTGGCTCAGCCCCAACTTGGGGCAGCAGTTAAAGCCCAGCCAAGCAGAAAACTTTCACCCTGAGGACCTGTCAGAGCAGGCTTTGGGGGAAAGGCCACTTCTGAGCCCTTTGTTTCAGGATCAGGCCTGCAGAGCCAGGCCTAGGTGGAATGTGAGGGCCCAGTTGTCTGCCCCACCATCTGAGCAGTGTTTGTCATAGCAGAGGAGGCAGTCTCCTCTGAACATGCTGGCCTGGCTTGGGGGAGGCTGGTGACCAACTACTCTTGGGGGGCTGGAGGCTGGACTCTGATTCCCAAGAGAGACAGAGGAGGGAGCAGGGGTCAACCAGAAGGCCAGACAGGGTGGTGGATAGTGACAGAGGGCGTATCAAACAAAAAAACCAGGAAGCGTCCCTGAGTACTGCCCATGGGCCCTCAGGAGGGAGTGGACCTGACTGGAGACAAAAAGTGTCCCCTGAAGATACTCAGACACTGTACTATTGACTCTGTGAGGGCAGTGACCAGTCTAACCTGTTCATCGTATCTATGAGCTGGCCCTGGACCTGGCACAGGTGAGCAGTCATGCTGCAGGAGGAAAAGGGTGTCAAGTCTAGTCAAAGCCAGAGTCGAGGCCAGGACTGGCTGAAGACAGCATGGCAGGGAGGGGAGTGGAAGGAAGAAGTCCCAAACCCAGAGTGAAACCTTTAACTTTCTGATGTGGCCAGAGAGCTGGGAATAGCCTGGCCCATGTGGCTGGGAGCTGAGCCAGCCTTGTCACAGCCCTCAGGAAAAGAGAAGCAGAGCAGGTCCCAGCTTGACTCCACTGGCTGGAGTTTGGGTTTATTGGAAGGAGGTACTTTCCTTGTCCTCCGACTCTAGTGGAGGGAGGGACAGAGGGACATTCCTACCCGGTTCTTTTCTGTGTGGCCCCTAGGTCAGCCTATTGTAAAATCCTATCCCTTGCTGCTAGATTATTCTTTGGGGCAAGAGAGAAATAACAACCCTGTCCACGGTACAGCTTCCAGGACGATTTCAGGAGAGCAGTTCCACCGGCAGTGGGCTGGGTGCCAGGAGGCCTGGGTCTGGATCCGAGGCTGCCACTAATGACTCGGGAAACTGTGCTCATCACTCAACCTTTCTGAGTCTCAATGTCCCTATCTGTAAAATGGGAATGATAATGCCAGATGGAGTTGCTCTGATGAACATAGAGACCGTGGAGTGGAGTGCTTGAGAAATGGCCAAGATTTGTGAGGGATTTGTGTTTTAGAGACTTGCTGCTCAAAATACCACCAGCATCATCAGCTCACCTGGGAATCTAAGAAATTCAGCCTCAGGCCCCACCTGAATTGAATTCTAACATGATTCCCAGATGATTGCACATTAAAGTGGGAGAGGCTGCCCTAGGTAATGACCCTCTCCCTCCTTTAAGATTTTGCCTCTTCCCACAGAGCTGCAGGTTCTGTCCAAGCTACTTTGGCTGCTGTGGGCTGCCTGGTCCCTGAGCAAGTGGGTGAACAGGCCTGGGTGGATGAGGGGCTGGGGAAGCTGACAGGGCCAGACCAGGCAGGAGCCCGAGGCATAGCACCACGGAATGGGGTAGGGTGAACTTTGAGACATGGTCTCCCTGTGCCCAGACTCAGGCCCAAGCAGGAGGCTCGTGTGCACCAGCAAGTGCAGCAAAGCTGGCTGCAGCTATAGACCAGTCAGACAGAAGGCCAGTTTGGCCCAACCCTGGCCCTGGATGTGGCAAAAGAAACCACACCAACAGAGGGCTGGAGGGGATGTGGGCCCTGGCCAGGCTGGCTAAGGGCACTGAGTGGTTATAGGGCAAGGCCACGGGGTGGCAGGAAGCGGTGAGCCCAGGGGCCAGGCACAGTCTGGGTGGAGAGCTGTGCTTGAACTCTCATTCCTGACTAGCTCCTGGGCCCAGGCCCTTGCTCAGACTATGGTGCCCAGACTGAGAGGGCCTGGGCATTTTCCTGTCTCCTGTCTGAGGCTGCCTGTCTTCATCCTCCTCAAGCTAGCTGCTATCAGGGCAGGAGAAGAGAGTGTAGAAACCCCATCTCCCGTGTCTCCAGAACTGAGCAGGGAGCCTCCCCCTGCCTGGACAGAGAACCTGATGGCAGGGCCTGGGGGAGGTGTGACCCATGCCTGGCTTCCCTTCCTTTTCCAGATCCTGAGGCAAGTGGGTTCCAGATGAGCCATGAGGGTGGGGGATGGGGACAGCCACTTCCTGAGAAGAGCCCAGGCTGCCTCAGCCCAGGGAGGCCTGTTTGAAGAGCTGCTCGTTCAGGGAAGACAATGGAACTGGGAGTCGCAGCGGAGCTTGGGAAGCGGGGGCTGGTTAAGTTGGGCCCATGGGTGCAGCACCCTCCAAACTGGTGTCGGATCCCGCGGACGAGTCCCGGGAAGAGCGGCCCTGCAGAAAGCGGATGATCTTCTCAATGGTGGCCTCCTGGTACTCGTGAGACCACCTGTGGGCACAGAGGTCACATGGGTCAGAGGGCTGGGCAGAGGGAGCGGCTAGCCAGGGCCTGTTTGCTTTGCCCACATGCTGCCTGTTGGGGTGATTTGTGCTAGTCCTCCTCTCCCTCTCAGTCCCCCAGGGCCCTGGGACTCACTTGATGCCATTGAAGGTAAGCACAGCCTGCATGTCCTCGGGCAGGAGCTGGGGCTCAGGCCACTCAAAGCCATCAATGACAGGCACGATGTTCTTGCCACAGCTTAAAGCAGTCACAATCTCCTGGAGAAAGAAGAGAGGGTAGGAGAAAGACACCCTTGTCTCCATCCAGAGACCCTGGGCCAGCAGCACTGGGAGGGCCACTAGCCTGAGGCTTGGTGCATGGAGGGGCACTGGTCCTGAAGTCCACCTTGACATCTCCCTCTTCATTGTAGTATAATAAAAAATAAATATTTGGTCTCTGTGTAGAACTCCTGGCACAGAGCTCCTAAACCACTTGGAATCTCCTGAGTGATAAGAGTGTCTTTTGTATGATAACGAGACGATTCCTAGCTGAAAGGTGACGGGGCACGGGGATGGCCTAGACAGCTTCAGGAAGAGGGCTGATCACTAGAAAGATGGAGGCATGATTAGAGCGTTGGAACTTTACCTGCCCCACAGCCTCCAGTGAAGGGCTAGAGATTGAGTTCGATCACCAACGGTCAGTGATATAATCAACCAGTCTACATAATGAAGCTTCATAAAAACCCTTTGACAGTGGGGCTTGGGGAACAGGTCTAGGTGCTGAGAAGGTGGCGCATCTGGAGAAAGCATGCAAGCTCCACACGCCTCCTCTAGACACCTTGTCCTATCCACTTCCATTTGCTTATTCCTGAGTTGAGTCCTTTATACTTGTGAAATTAAGTAAGTAAGGCTTTATTAAATTACTTGAACTTAAAGCTGTTGGAACTTTAAATTATTCTGAGCCTTGAGGAGAACATGGCTATGCCACATGAGTCATGTGGCATGAAGTTGCAATTCATGCCTTTTCTGTAAATAATTAGGAAGACCAAATGATGCCAGAGATAAGACCCAGATGTTCCCTAGACCACTCTCTCTCCCCAAAAGTAATCTTCCTTGGAATATAGCTATCCATAGTCAATCAAATTGCTGTAATGTATGCATTGGTCTGGTATGGAAAATGCTGTAATCCAGCTGGGCGTGGTGGCTCATATCTGTAATCCCAGCACTTTGGGAGGTGGACATGAGAGGATTGACTGAGTCCAGGAGTTCAAGACCAGCCCAGGCAACTTAGCAAGACCTTGTCTCTACAATTAAAAAGGCCAAGCCGGGCTCGGTGGCTCAGCCTATAATCCCGCGCCTTTGGGAGGCTGAGATGAATGGATTGCCTGAGCCCGCGGGTTCAATACCCGCCTGGGCAACTTGGCGAGACCTCATCTCTACGATAAATTAGAAAAATCAGCCGGGCGTGGTAGCGCTTGCCTGTAATTCCGGCTACTTGGAAGGCTGAGGCGGAAGGATCGCCGGAGCCCAGCAGGTCGAGGCTGCGGTGGCCGGGAGTGGCCACTGCACTCCAGCCTGGGCGACAGAGTGAGACTCCAACTCAAAAAAAAAAAAAAAAAAAAGCTGAGACTGGTGGCGCATACCTGTGTTTCTGCTGCTTGGAAGGCTAAGGTAGAAGGATAGCCTGAGCCCAGCAGGTCAAGGCTGTGGTGGCCATGAGCATGCCACTGTACTCCAGCCTGGGCACAGAGTGAGACTACTACTCAAAAAAAAAAAAAAGCTAATCTTGCTAAAATTTCTCTATCTGTGCCTATATTAGTGAAACCTTAATTTCTTTTTTTTCTTTTTTTTTTGTTTTTTGAATTGGAGTCTCACTGAACTCTTACACCTATGGAGTCTGACACTTCAGAACTGAAGTGAATGGTGGGACACCCAGTTGGTGTTGGGAAATTAGAGAATTAGTTACTGGTGTGGGAAAAACCTCACACAACTTGGTCAGAAGAAAAACATCACATCCCTACATCCAAATTGATTCACCATGCACCCTGACAGTTATAACTCCTTACCTATTTCTCAAATCCACCCTTTTCCCCTGCCTCCACTCTACCACTGTCTGCTCCAACCCCCATTATCTTAAGCCCCCACCAGGTCCCTTCTCACCCACAATTGCCGCCTCTAATTCATTCTCCATGTTGCCCATTCACCTAGCTAAATCTTTGTAAAATGCACCCATGACAAATCTGACCATGTCACCACCTACTCTTCCAGACTTTACATGACTCTTGGAATAAAGTCCAAACTCTTTCATGTGGCCTCATGGCCCTGGATGGTTGACCACAGCCCACTTCTCGAACTCCACCCCTACTCTGTCCTCCTAGCCCTTCACCTTGATAATGCCCACTTGTTCTCTGATCTGAGTTCAGTCAACACTTTCCCAGGGAAGTTGTCCTCCACTTCCATGACCAAGTCACATTCCCCTATAACAGACTCTTATAGTCTCTGCAGCACATGCTACAGTTGCAAAATTTAATTAATTAATTTGCTCAATTTTTATCTTCTCTGCCAGATATAAAAGCAGGAACCATATCTTGTTTTTGTTTGTTTGTTTTTGAGTTGGGGGTCTCATTCTGTCACCCAGGCTGGAATAGCTGGGACTACTAGGAATGCACCACCAAACCTGGCCAAGTTTTCTGATTTTTTTTTTTTTTGTAGAGATGAGGTTTTGCTTTGTTGCCCATCTGGTCTTGAACTCCTTGGTTCAAGCAATCCTCCTGCCTCAGCCTCCCAAAGTGCTGAAATTACAGGCATGTGCCACCATGACCAGCCCATGTCTGCTTTTTTTTTTTTCCTGAACGGAAGTCTCACTCTTATTGCCCAAGCTGGAGGGCAGTCGCATGCTCATGGCCACCACAGCCTCGACCTGCTGGGCTCAGTTGATCTTCCACCTCAGCCTTCCAAGTAGCTGCAGGCATGCACCACCACACCCTGCTAATTTTTTGATTTATTGTAAAGATGAGGTCTTGCCAAGTTGCCCAGGCTGGTCTCGAACCCCTGGGTTCAAGCAATCCTCTCACCTCAGCCTCCCAAAGTGCTGGGATTATAAGCATGGGCCACTGTGCCTGGCCCCATGTCTCTTTTTTACTCACCATGTATCTCAGCATCTTTCACAAAGCCTACAGTCAGTTCTTGCTACATGTTTAATGCATGGATGAATGAGACAACATAGCACAGCAGGTAGGGGCTGCACTCTGGAATTATCAGATCTGCATTCACATCAAGTCTCTGACACAGGCTCTGTGACCTGAGGCAAAAATAACAGGCTCTCAAAGTCTCTATTTTCTAATATATAAAACATGTCTAGGCCGGCTGTGGTGGTTTACACCTGTAATCCTAGCACTTTGGGAGGATGAGCGGGGAGGATGGCTTGAGGCCAGGAGTGTGAGACCAGTCCGAGCAACATGGTGAGAGCCTGTCTCTATAAAAAATAAAACCTTAGCCGGGCACAGTGGTGCATGCTGGTGCTCCCAGCTGCTTGGGAAGTTGAGGCAGGAGGGATACTAGAGCCTGGGAGTTTGAGGTTACAGTGAGTTATGATTGTGCCACTGCACTCTGGCCTGGGCCACAGAGCAAGACCCTGTTTTCAATCAATCAATCAATCAATCAATCAATCAGGGTTAATGGCAGTCTTATCATCTTATAGGATTGTTGCATAGAATAACTGCAATATTCCATGGCAAGTGACTAGAACAGCACTTGGCATGTAGCATATGCTTAATAAATACAAGGTTTATGATTTCCTCCTCCATTAAGTGGGGATAATAAAAGCTACCTCACAAAGTTGTTCTGAGGATGTTACTGACTATTCACGGTGCTCTGGTAAGTGCTTATTGAATGTTCTTTTCCTTTCAAGGGGGAACCTCAGGGATTGGACTTGAGTGCAGTTCACTTGTGGTTTCCATATTGATTATTTACTAAATGTAGCTTCAGGGAAAGGAGTTTTAAAATCAGAGGCAATTAAGCACTAGAAACAACCAGAGAGGGATGATGGAGCCTTTGGCACTGACCCAAGGCAAAGGCTCCTGTCACCCGTCTGCCACCCTCTCCTTACCATCTGCAGGGACCACAGTGGGTGCCAAGCTCCCTTGGGGAGTGGAGCCTTCCTGGGGGGAAAAAACATATGTGACTTCCACCTTGGCTTTCTGGAGAGCCACTCCACTTTACAGATGAAGAGAAGGAAGCCCAGGGACTTTTTTTTTGAGTTGGAGTCTCACTCTGTCGCCCAGACAGGAGTGCAGTGGCACGCTCCCAGCCACTGCAGCCTTGACCTGCTGGGCTCAGGCAATCCTTCCGCCTCAGCCTTCCAAGTAGCTGGAACTACAGGCACATGCTACCATGCCCAGCTAATTTATTTATTTATTTATTGTAGAGACTAGGTCTCACCATGTTGCCCAGGCTGATCTCGAACCCACGGGCTCAGGCAATCCTCTCACCTCGGCCTCCCAAAGTGCTGGGATTACAGGCTTGAACCACCGCGCCCAGTCCTGTTTCCCAGTGCTTTAAGTGCAGGTCTTCTCCCTGCCTTTAGATACTCCATGACCTGGTTCCATAGTTCTTATCTAGTAGTGAGTTGGTAAATGTATAACAACTAGCTCTCCAAGAGGGGGGAAGCCAACCAACCAAACAACCAAACAAAAAACTCAAACCCTGATTTGTATTAGCTGCCAATACCCTTGGTGTAAATACTGCCAATATTCTCACACCTGATTTCAAGCTACCAAGATGACATCACTGAATGTGGAGTTGAGAAGAGATGCAGCTGGGCTCGGTGGCTCAGCTTTGGGAGGCTGAGGTGGATTGCCTGAGCCCGCGGGTTCGAGACCCGCCTGGGCAGCGAGACCTCATCTCTACAATAAATCAAAAAATCAGCCAGGCATGGTAGCGCATGCCTGTAATTCCGGCTACTTGGAAGGCTGAGGCGGAAGGATCACCGGAGCCCAGCAGGTCGAGGCAGTGGTGGCCGGGAGTGGCCACTGCACTCCAGTCTGGGCGACAGAGTGAGACTCCAACTAAAAAAAAAAAAAAAAAAAAAGAGAAGAGAAGAGATGCAGACAATCATCACTGGTGTTGGCTGAATCCAACCTGATCCCAGCCCTTCCCCTCACACCCCCTCAGATCCTTGCCATGGAATACAGTGTGGATACCGGGAAAGAATATGGGCTTTGGAGTCAGATAGGTAGAGCTTGAAGCCCAGCTTTTCCGATTTCTAGTAGTGTGGCCATGAGAGAATTATTGTACTTCTCTGAGCCTCAGTTTCCTTATCTGTGAGATGGAGAAGGCAATACCGTAATTGATGCATGTAGGGTTTTGGCACCTTTGTCCTCCCTACCGTTATTCCTTTGCTCATGCTGTTTCCATTGCTTGGGATGGCTTCTCTTCCCCTTACCTCCATTCTTAAGACTCTTCTCAAGTCCTCTTTCCTCCATGAAGCTTTCCCTGATTATTCCAGCCCCCAATGCTCTCTCCTTTCTTCATACTCCTACAGCAAGCAAGAGGTTTGCTTACCTGGCTTAGCATTTACACCAACTTGTATACGATCTAGTCACTGTGGGCATTTTCTTGTCTCCTCAGCTGGTTGAGGAAACGGATCTCATCTCACATGGCTACTGCCTCCCTCAGTCCCAACCCCAATTCCTACTGACTGATAAATGATTAATAACCTGAAGATGTGAGATGGATCGAAAGTATTCAATAAGTTCCTACAATGTGTCAGGCACTGAAGATATAATGGCAAATTAAACAGATGGAGTAGTCATAATAATTATATTAAGAATGATAATTGGTACCATTATTGAGCAATTACTATGTGCCAGGAATTCTGCTAAACAATTCACAACTTTTAGCCCTTTTAATCCTTATAACAATACCCTAGGGAGTTAGGTACTATTATTTTCCCCACATTTCGGTAATGAATATGAAGCCCATCAGGGTTAAGTAACTTCCAGAGTCAGATTCAAAAAGACTAGAGCCAGGATTCAAATTCTGTTTTGTGCTCTCAACAATGATTCCATTCTGCCTGTCCCTTTGCTGTTCTGTCTCTCACAGAAGTTATTTTTCAAAGCATTTTTATTCCTCTTTGACCCTCACAAACAATCCTGCAAGGTGGGTAGAACAGGTAAGATATCCCCATTTTGTAGATAAGAAAACTGAGGCTCAGAGGGTCTAAGTGACTTGCTAAAGTCCTGTTACAGTGACAGCTGTGGTTCCTGGCTTCCAGCTGTGCCAGAGAGGTGCTTCAGGGCTAAGTATTGCTGGATGTGCAGACGGAATGGAAGGAGGACCCTGTCTTCGGGGCCACAGGTCAATGCCTGGACCACAGAGGTGAGGCCAGCACCTACCTTGTGTACCCAGTCCTTGCAGTCATGGTCCTGCATGCACTTGTCCAGTGCCCCGGCTGACAGCACTAGCACAAAGTTGCGGGCACCCATGACACTTTGGATGAGCTTGTCCTCAAACTTGCCCGCTTCCAGCTTCTCCACATCAATGAAGACACTGAAGCCGTGCAGCTGCAGGTGCACCTTCAGGAGGCTGCAAGCAGGTCCTATGTCAGTGCCACGTCCCTGCCCCAAAGTCCCAGGCTGCCTGCCTATCCCTCCTCACCTGGCCAGCTGGGAGCCTGAGTTCCGGCGGTAGCTGATGAAGACATCCGGGGTGTCCCCACTGGACTTGCAGCCAGTACAGGGCAGTGGGGAGTGTAGCATTTCTGAAGTGGACAAGAGACAGCATGCTGAGAGTAGCTCCCCCTCATCACTCACCATGAAGTGCATCACCCCCAGGGGACTTAGCCTCCTGTCCACCCAGCCCTCTCAGCCCAGCCCGGATGGTAGCCTGCTCCAAAAAGGTCACTGAGGTGGAGAGGTGGGGTCTCCAGGAAGGAAGACAGTAAATACTGATGCATTCCTTTCAGGAGGCAGGCATCGTGTTTTAGGGACATGGATAAGCACTTCCAGCCCTGCCCCCTCTCCGGAATTCCAGACCCGCACAGCCGACTGCCCACTCCAAACTCAACACATCCCACATCTTCCCCTCACTCCCTCTCAGTTTTCTACCAAAGCCAGAAGCCTGGATCTCAGCTTCAACTCCTGTCTCCCATTCATTTATTTAACAAACATTTACTGGCCGGGCATGGTGGCTCACGCCTGTAATCCCAGCACTTCAGGAGCCTGAGGCAGGAGGATTACTTGAGCCCAAGAGTTTGAGACCAGACTGGGCAAAAATCTGAAAATTGCCTGGGCATGGTGGCATGTACCTTTAGTCCCAGCTACTCAGGAGGCTGAGGCAAAGGATCGCCTGAGCCCAGAAGGTCAAGGCTGTGGTGAGCCATGATTATGCCACTGCACTCCAGCCTGAGTGACAGAGTGAGACTCTGACTCAAAAAAAGAAAAGAAAAAGAACAAATATTCACTAAGCACATACTGTGTGTCGGGCACCATCCTTAGTGCAGTGAGCAAAACAGGCAAAACTCTGTCTTCGTGGAGCTTACTGGTCGAAGCCAGGCACTATGTTTGGGGGATTCCACCTGCTAAACATCTTAGGCTTCAGCCTCCTCAATGGCCTCTCCAAATCTAGCTAGGATCACCCAGTTTAATCCATCTCCATTTACTACAGCCACCAGAGGATCTTTCTAAAATCCAAATCTGAGCATGTCATTACCCCCACTTAAAAATTGTGCATGGCTCCCTACTCCCTGTACAAGCTATTTTTCATCGCTATTTATACCCTAGGACTCTTCTGTTGTTTAAAAATGAAATCTTGGAATTTTATTGGGGGCTGTAACATAAAATGATAAAAGCTGACCTGCTTTGGTTGGAGCATAAGAACAGGGACAATGCACAGTCCCTTGTCCCTTAGAAGTGCTTAGTATGCACTTACTGAATCAATAGATAAAATGAAAAGAATTGCCGGGTGCAGTGGCTGACACCTGTAATCCCAGCATTTTGGGAAGCTGAGGTGGAAGGATTGCGTGAGGCGAGGAGTTTGAAACCAGTTTGGGCAACAGAGCAAGACCTTGTTTCTACAAAAAAACCCCAAAAATTGGTGGGATTTGTGACATGCACCTGTAGCCCTAGCTATTCTGGAGGGTGAGGTGCAATATTTGTCTGTTTTTGAAGCAGAAAAACAAAGGCTTACATCCCAGTTCTGTCATTTATTGACTTTTGTAACCTTGGGACATGTACTTAAATCCCTTAAATCATAGTTTCATTATCTTTCAAACTAACACCCATCATGGAAATGTTCTATATCTTTGATTATGATGGGGATTATGCAGGAAGTTTACATTTTTCAAAACTCCTCAAACCGGACACTTTCACGTTTACTTATGCTTGTTTTTATCCTTTAGAAATTTGTTTAAATTGGTTAAAAACTTTAACACTCACTGCAGAGAATCAATGTAGAGATTAATGAGATAGCTGGGCATGGTGGCTCACGTCTGTAATCTCAGCACTTTGGGAGGCTGAGGCAAGAGGATTGTCTGAGCCCACAGGTTCAAGGCCAGCCTGGGCAACATGGTGAGACCTCATTTTTACAACACCAAAAAAATAGCTGGGCATGGTGGCACATGCCTATAGTTCCAGCTACTTGAAAGACTGAGGTAGAAGGATAGCCTGAGTGACAGAGTGAGACTCTGACTCCAAAAGAAAAAGATTATATCTTAAACACTTAGTACACATACCTGGCATATAAAAATTGACAACTGGCTAAATAGTAAATTAGTAAGTGCAAATAAATGAGTGAATAAAGAGGGCTGCTAGAGCCCTAGAATTCACTTGAAAGCACCTCCAGAACCCATACTTTGTAAACTGTTGGGCTAATAGGATAACACCCCCCCACACACCCCCCTCACATGCACCCTCCATGCTGTGTCCTATCTCCATGCTTGCATATCTGCCCCCTCTGCCTGGGCTGCCCTTCCTGTTGCCACCCCCCACATCCCCATACATCCCTGAAAACATGGCCAGGCCTCTCCTCTTCTCTGAAGTCTAGACCTGGGTAGTCAGGGTAGGCTGCGCTTCACTGGGCTCCCACTGGAGCAGGGACATGCTTCCTGCTGGGGCCCCTGCCTATTTCAATACTTGCCTTCCTCCCGCTCTCCTGCCCACCTCAGACTGGGAGCTTGTAGAGGGCAAAGTCTTTACAACCCCAGAGCCCAGTCTGCCTCACATATGTGCTCAATCAACCCGCAGGGAGCCTGTGAGGCTCCACCCAGAGTCTCCTCTTACTCCTCCAAGACTGAGGCTGGGGCTGGGACAGGGGCTGGGGCGGGCTAGGAGTGGGCGGGCTGACCTCTGGCGGCCGTGAGGATGCGGGCGCGGTGCACACCCAGGCGGATGCCACAGTCCTCCAGGAGCTGCTGCTCCGTCACGCGGTGCAGCAGGGAGCGGTCCAGGCCACAGCTGACCAGGCCGTAGGTGTACTGGCGGAAGCGCGGGTCCAGGCTGCCCAGCCAGTCGGCCAGGTTGCTGCGATCGCACGTAGCATAGTTGGCGAAGGTCTTGAGCTCCGTGAGTTCCCTAAAGAACCTGCATCCCGCGGAGGAGAAGACGCTGAGGGCCGGAGGGGGCGGTTAGTTAGACCCGGCGGGGGTCGGGCGGGCAGGAGGCTCCGTACCTCTTGCGGGTGATGCCCGATTTCATGCCCAGGTCGGTTTGGAGTTCCTCCTCCGTGAGCCGCAGAAGCAGGTCGCCATCTACCAGCTGCTCCTGGGGGAGGGGTCAGGTGTAAGGAAGAAGCACAAGATGCAAGGGGAGGGACTGGAGATGGCGGTGCAGGAGGCGGATGGGACCAGCCGAGTGACCCCCGGTGTGGCTGAGTACAGGATCCCCACCCTCAAAAGGCCACCGCGGCGCCGCGGGCGTGCAGGCCAGGTGGGGGCGCAGACGCTTGTGCCCAGGGCGACCCCTCCGTCTCAGGGGAGGAGGCCCTCGCGGCTCTACCCGGAAGCTCTCGCAGTACTGGGAGAAGCCGATCTGCTGCAGCCACGTCTGGACCTCGGTCTCCTTCCAGCTGGGCACGCAGGGCAGGATGGGCCGCGGCACCTCCTCGCCCAGCAGGCGCAGCGCGCGCTTGGCCAGCGCCGACTTGGTGCCGTTGGTGGAGTAGGAGACGAGGCGCTTCAGGCTCTGGATGGCGCCGATGTCGCTGAACACCTAGGGAGGGCGTGAGGGAGAGGGCGTCTAGGGTCCACCAGCTCCTCAGCTGTGTCCAGTCATGCCCAGTCCCCCACTGGCCTCGTCTCACCGCTAAAAGTCCCACTATCTGCCCTGGCCCTGCCTTCAGCCACCAAGTACCCGGGTTCTCCCAACTCTTGTGTCCCTTCTACAGCTTCCATTGGCCCTGGGATAAAGTCTGAGCTCTCAGCATGGCTGCCAGGCGGGCACACTGCAGCCCCTTCCCCCACCCACAGCTTACCTGCCTGCCACCAACTTACACTCATCTGAAACCTACCCGCCCCCACACACCCACCAAGGCTCTCTCACCTCTGGATCTCAGCCCACCCTGTTCCCAAAATCTTAGTTCTTCCAGCCTACTCGTGGGACTCCTACTCATTCACCAAAATTTAAATTGATCAGCACCTCCTCCAGGCAGTCTGCTTTGATTCCCTCACTGCTTGGCCTGCACTTCCAATTAGGACTCATACCACACTCTGAATGCCACTTAATGCAACTTCCACTGGAGTGTAAACTGAGGGCATGTCTTAGTCATTGCTGGAGCCCTGTACCTGGCATAATGAAGGCTACAAAGTAGAGGCTCAGTAGGTCTTTGTTGAACTGCACTCAGCTTGATGGGAAAGAAGTGACAGGGCTGGTGATCATGGCTACTGCCCAGATCCAAATCTTGGGGTCCTCACTCCCTTCCCTTCAAGGTCCTTCTCCCAAAGCATAGCAAGACTTAATAGGCAACTCCTCCTATGGCCCAACTCTAGGTGCAAAGAGAAGAATGTTTTGATGCTTTTAGAACATTGGATGTTGGATGAGGTCTTAGAGACCCCTGACATAGCAGTCTTTACTTGATCGGCAGGGACACACATGATGGGTGACAATCATCTATGAGACACACTCCTCTGAGGGCCCCAGATAACAGCGGTGGTGAAGACATGGTGGCACCATACACTGTGAACTAATTGTTACCAACCCCCAAGACCCCACAGAGAAATGCAAAGAAAAGAGAGTGGCCCGTGGGTTTGAGACCAGGCTGGGCAACATGGCGAGACCTCGTCTCTACAATAAATAAAAAATTAGCCAGGCATGGTAGCGCGTGCCTGTAGTTCTGGGTACTTGGAAGGCTGAGGTGGAAGGATTGCCAGAGCCCAGCAGGTCGATGCTGGGGTTGCTGTGAGTGTGCCACCGCACTTTAGCCTGGGTGACAGAGTGAGACTCCAACTCAAAAAAAAAAAAAAAAAAAAAGAAAAGAAAAGAAGAGTGACATTATAGGGTTAATCTTGAATCTATACTATTTAAAAAGCAAGATGCAGCTGGGTCCGGTGGCATGTGCCTGTACTCCCAGGTCCTCGGGTGGCTAAGACAGTAGGATCACTTGAGCCCAGGAGTTTTAAGACCAGTTTGGGCAATATAGCAAGACCATGTCAAAACAACAACAACAACAACAACAACAACAACCCAAAAACTTGGTAAAGAAACTATCATTAGTCCCATATCCCAGTAAGAACTGCTGCTGTGGTCCAATTCCTTCAGTTTTCCAGAGGATAAAAACGAGGCTTATCTGGCTGACACACTGATGTCCTGCCCCAAGTCCTTGTCTCCAGCAGCCATCTTCCTAGACTCCAGATTCAAATAGCTACACTGTCCACTGAAGCTCTCCAGCTGGCCAGCTCTCATAACCTCAGACTCTGTATGTCCCACTGAATTCACTTTCTTCCCCTCTCCCAATTCAACCTGTCTCTCACCAGTGCCCCTCATCCATTGGGTTGCCTCTGTTCATGGCCAGGGGTCATCCTCAGCTCCTCTGTCTCCTTCACCCAGTCACCAAGTCCTAGTTCCACCTCTTGAATCTGCCTGCTCTCTATCTGCCTGCTCTCTACTGAGACCTCTGCCTCCACCATCTCAACCTCCTACCCCCAAGTCGTAAGCTCCTTTTGGGTCTCCTTGCCTCCAGTCTCACCCTTATCAAGCCCCTTTCCACACAACAGTCAGGGTGATCTTTGTCCCCTGCTGAAAAACCTCTCTGTGTTGGCAGGATGCAGTGGCTCAAACCTGTAATCCCAGCACTCTGGGAGGCTGAGGTGAGGGGATTGCCTGAGCCCATGGGTTCAAGAACAGCCTGGGCAACATGGCAAGACCTCGTCTCTACAATAAATAAAAAATTAGCCAGGCATGGTAGCGTGCACCTGTAATTCTGGCTACTTGGAAGGCTGAGGCGGAAGGGATCGCCTGAGCCCAGCAGGTCAACACTGGGGTAGCGGCAAGCGTGCCACTGCACTCCAGCCTGGGCAACGGAGTGAGACTCCAACTCAAAAAAAAACCCCAAAAAACAACACCCCCCCAACTTTCTGTGCCTTCCTCTTGCCCCCTAAGACCAAGTTCAAACTTTGGTTCTTACCTTCAAGGCCAAAATAACTAGCCCCTCATCTTGCTTCACCTAATTCTTATGCGTGCCTCAAGTCCCAGTTGAATGTCACTTCCTCTGGGTCACAGAGCGCCTGGGAATGCCACTTCCTCTGGGAAGCCTTCCCAGGCGCTCTCTGACCCCTGGCCCACTTTTCCCCCTACCTGCACCCACCTTGGTCTTGCCTTGCAGGCTCTTGATAGCAGCCTCCGCGCAGAGGTAGAAAGCCCCGATGCACTGCGCCTCCAAGCGCGACGAGTCGAGCAGCGGCACAAGTCGCTGCAGGTCGTCAGGCCCGCGGCCCTGGCTTGTGTCGCTGGCATCCACCAGGCATTGGGCGAAGCGGCCGGGGTCCAGCGAGGCCACCAGCGGCTCCACAAGCGCCAGCGTGCCGGAGCGCTCCACCTCGCGCTCCACCTCCTTGTTGGTTGCCAACACCGCCACCGCGAGGCAGGCGTGCAGCCGCAGCAGCTCGTCCTCCTTGGAGAAGGCGAGCGGGAAGAGCCACTCGGCGGCGCGCTTCTCCACCATGCGTCGCTGCACCGCTTGGCCCCCGTGCAGCGCGCAGTTGGCCAGCGCCAGCGCGCAGTGGCGCAGTAGCGCCGGGTCCGTGCGGCGACACCAGTACAGCACCGCGTCCAGGCCTCCGGATGCCACCAGCCGCAGGCACGTCTCCTCCGAGTGCTTGAACATGTGCTCTAAGATGCCTGCCACGCTCCGCGCCAGCTCCACGGGTTCGCGCTCCTTCGCCAGGTTCAGGATCACGCCCAGCCCGATGCGCGCCACCCGGTCTCTGCCAAGAGAAAGTGGAAGGGGATCGTGAAGTCGCCGCGAACCGGGGAGGTTGGCTCACCCGCAGCGGGGTCTGGCCATTTATCCTCTCGGGGCCTCACCAGTGCCATAGGGGAGACACCATTATCCTCCCTGCCTCCCATCCTCAGCGCCTTCTCTGGGAAGGCCAGACTTCTCCAATAATAAGGATGCCACACTCATTTCCTCACCTATCTCCTCTTAAGAAGCAGTATGTGCAGTGGTTTAAGAACCCCAGCTAGGGTCTTCCTGGGTCCTGGTTTCTTCTCTGCCATTTTCTAACTTTGGGAGCTTGGACATCTCATCTCTCTGCCTCAGTTTCCTCATCTCATAAATAGGAAAATAAGAATACTCACCTCATAGGATTATTATCAGGACTACTACAATAACTCATATGAAGTGCTGGGCACAGTGCCTGGCCCATGATAAAAACTCAACAAATGTTAACTTGTCCTCCTTTGAAGTGTCACTTGAAGTGCACCTCTCTTCGCCTTACCTTCAGATTTTTCCTCACTCCACTCCCAGAGACTGGGGCGTAATTCATTCATTCAGCAGATGTTAGTTGAGGACTTACTGTGTGCCAGACACTGCATTAGGGGTTGAGGTTAGGTTGACTAAGACTGACTGGAGCATATCCTTAGCTACTATGGCAGACCATGAGCAAGCAAACAATGAGTGAGTGAGATAATGGTGATATGGTCATGATGCTAGCCAAACGGGATGATGTAATGGCATGTGTCTGGTGGAGGGATGTGTCTGAGGAGGTGGCATCTGAGAGCTTAATGTTGTGAAACCCCTGACTGCAAGTATCTGGGAGAGGAACATAGCAGGCAGAGAGAGATGCAAGGACAAAGGTCCAAGGGCAGGGGAGCTGGTGTGTCTGAGGAATAGAAAAGTCAGAACTATTGCAATGTCTAAAGCCGGTGAGGAAAAACAAGAGTCAACAAGGGATCTGTATACAGAATTTATCAGCAAATATTCAAACCCACAAGAAAAAGGCAGTAAATTCAAGAAAAAGGGCAAAGAACATAAACAGGCAACTTATAAAAGAGGAAATCCAAAATGTGAACAAGTAGATAAAGAGATGCTCTGACTCATTAGTAATCAGAGAAATAAAAATTAAAACAATAGCTGTCACTACCTGAAATATTCTTCAGCAAAATCTTTTGTATAGTTCATCATTCCAGTCTCTGTTCAAATGTTGCTTCCTTCCAGTCACCTATGCTAAAGGCTCCCCCATCACTTTCTGGCTCATTGCCCTGTTTTATTTACTTCAGAGCATTTACTATCTGATACTGTATTAATAGTCTACTTGCTTGTTAGTTCCATAGAGCAGAAACTTAATCTGTCATTTCCTTTTGCCTGAAATGATCTAAACAGAGAAAATTAGCCTTTTCCTTCCTAGAGTTTCTTCATCTGAGTCATTCCTTTTCTCTATTTTTCCTTTTTTTCCCTTTCTTTTTTCAGACAGAGCCTAGCTATGTTGTCCTCCTCCTCCAGGCTGGAGGGCAGTGCTGTGATCATGGCTCACTGCAACCTCGAACTCCTGGGTTTAGGAGGCTACTTCAGTCTCCTGAGTAGTTGGCACTACAGACATGTGCCAACACACCAGGCTACGTTTTAAATATTTTGTAGAGATGAGGTCTGTCTATGTTGCCCAGGCTAGTCTTGAACTCCTGACCTCCAGCAATCTACTTGCCTTGGCCTCCCAAAGTGCTGGAATTATAGGCGTCAGTCATTCAATTTTATTTCATGTGTCATTCCCACTCTCTTCTGCCCCAAATCATCCTCCACACACATACCACACAAACCAGCTGCCACTTTACACCTATTAGATGGGCAAAATCAGAAGCGCATAATACAGAGAATTGGCGGGATATAGAGCTATGGATGCCCTGAAGCACTATGTGTGGAGGTTCAGCTGTGGTCAGTCAACCGGGAAAGCCGGAAAGCTCTCCCAAAGAGAGTCACATAGGCCAACAAGGGCACATAGACAAGGATGTCCACCATAGCATTGTGAAGGATCTTAAAAAAACTTAACATTGGGTGTGAAAAAGTAAGAAATAGAATGTGCTACATGACACAGCACCATTTGTATCTTAAAAATACATGCACGAACCCGGCACAGTGGCTCACACCTGTAATCCCAGTACTTTGGGAGGCCTAGGCGGGAGGACTGCTTGAGCCCAGGAGTTTGAGACCAGCCTAGGCAACACAGCAAGACCTTGTCTCTACAAATAATTAGCCAGATATGTTGGCATGCACCTGTAGTCCTAGATACTCAGAAGGCTAAGGTGGAAAGACCGCCTGAGCCCAGGAGTTGGAGACTGTAGTAGTGTTACTGCACTCCATCCTGGGCAGCAGAGTGAGACTTCGACTCCAGAAAAACAAAACAAAACAAAACAAAACAAAAACTAAGAAAAAAAAAATCAAAAAACCAAAAACTATGCACATAAAACAAGCACAGAGATTTACAGAGCTTACCAGAACACAGAAAGATACACATTATATATATTGAATGGTTGCCTATGAGGTTAGGTAAGAAGGATAGTGGGGACATCAGTCAGAAGAAGAAGGGGAGGTTGCATTTCAGGCATGGATGTATGCAAAGACTTGGAAATGTTGGAGAACTGGTGCGCTTGGGGAGCTGCCCACAACTCCACATGGCTAACCAGCAGTTTCAAGAGGAGAGTGAGGAAAGAGAAGATGAATCCTGGAGCCTTTTTTGCCATCTCAAGGCATTTGTACTTCAGCTTACCGTCAAATGAGAAGCCACTGAAAATCTTCAGGAAGGGGGGTGGCCTGGTCATGTGTGGGTTTTAGGAAGCTCACTATAGCTGCTGTGGGGAGGATGAGTCAGAGAGAGAGAGAGAGAGAGAGAGAGAGAGAGAGAGAGAGAGAGAGAGAGAGAGATGGAGAGCGCACCTGGAGACCAGCCAAAGAGACAGGAGAGTTGCCATGCTCCAGGTAGAGGTGCAGGCTTCCTGTCTTAGTGACCTCCACAATGATGTCCTCCACAGGTGATGTTACCCCCAGAGACATAGTGGCCCAGCTGGAGTCCCCATCCTGTGGGCATCACAGTGACCAGAGTGAATGTAACTTGAAAAAAATAGAGTTAGGGTCTCACTCTGTCACCCAGACTGGAGTGCAGTGGCATAATCATGGCTCACTGCAGCCTCACATTCTTGGGCTCGAGCAATCTTCCTGCTTCAGCATCCCAAGTAGCTGGGACTACAGGTACATGCCACCATCCCAAGTTAAGCTTTAAACAAATTTTTAGATTTTGCCCAGGCTGGTCTCAAACCCCTTGCTCAAGCAATTCTCCCACCACAACCTTCCAAAGCAGTGTATGTGACTTTGTGTCCACCACAGGGTCCAGCTGAGTCAGGAACATGCCACAAGGTCAGCACAGGTTTGCTAAGCTGACCTCTCAGCTTCTCTGCAGCCCATCTTCAAAGGAACAGATGGGTTCTAATCATCCACGGGGGCAGCTGGAATTGCAATTGTTTCTTTTACCAATGAGAAAATTAAAGCTCAGAGAGATTACATGACATGCCCAGAGTCACACAGCTTCTGAGAGGCATGGCTGGGATTTGAATCCAGGTCTGTCTGTCTCCAGATTTCAAGATCCTTCACTCTGTGCTTCCAGACTACATAAAGTTCTAGAATATTAGAGCCAAGATGAGTTTAAGAAATTATCTAGCCAGGCTTGGTGGCTCAGCCTGTAATCCTGCGCATTTGGGAGACTGAGGTGAGTGGATTGCCTGAGCCCGCGAGTTCGAGACCCGCCTGGGCAGCGAGACCTCATCTCTACAATAAATCAAAAAATCAGCCGGGCGTGGTAGTGCATGCCTGTAATTCCGGCTACTCAGAAGGCTGAGGCAGAAGGATTGCTGGAGCCCAGCAGGTCGAGGCTGCGGTGGCCGGGAGTGGCCACTGCACTCTAGTCTGGGCGACAGAGTGGGACACCAACTCAAAAAAAAAAAAAAGAAAGAAATTATCTAATCTACTGGGTGCACTGGCTCAAGCCTGTAATCCCAGTATTTTGGGAGGCCAAGGTGAGAGGACTGCCTGAGCTCAGGGGTTCAAGACCAGCCTGGGCAACTTGGTGAGACCTCATCTCTACAATAAATTTAAAAAAAAATTAGTTGGGTGGGGTAGTGCATGCCTGTAGTTCCAGCTACTTGGAAGGCTGAGTCAGGAGTGCCTGAGCCCAGCAGTTTGAGGCTGTGGTGGCCGTGAGTGTGCCACTGCACTTCAGCCTGGGCGACAGTGAGACTCCAACTCAAAAGGAAAATAAATAAATAATCTAATCCAATGACCTAATTTTCAGAGTATTTAAGGCCCAGTGAAGGGAAGGGCTTGTTCAGGAATAAAGATAGACTTTATTCTGAGTCTTTTGATGACCTCTCCCCACACCCAGTCCTCACTTTTTCCTAGGCACCCGGCACCTTTCCAGAGTTGAACGATGCGCTATTGTGAGAACTATTCCTTCATTTCCCAATTCTTCTGTGGCCTGAGAGGCTGTGAGTCTGGAGAAGTGGGCATATACTCCAGAGTCACACAGGTCTGGTTCAAATCCCAGCTCCAAAGGAGGAGAAATTGTATATCTATATCACAAGCATGTATATATAATGCATGTACATATATATATGCAAATGCTCGCATATGCATAGACTTTCTCTGGAAGAATATACCAAAAACTTGTTACAGTGGTTTGTCTCTTCCAGGGAGGAGGGAAAAATTTTAACTGTATACCTTTTTTATACCTTTACACTTTTTGAATTTATGTGTAATAGTTTTTGTTTTTTTAAAAACCTTTGTCCTTCAGTTATTCATTGCATTCTTGGAAAAGTCATTTATTTATTTATTTACTGAGTTGGAGTCTCACTCTGTCTCCCAGGCTGGAGGGCAGTGGCACTCTCATGGCCACCGCAGCCTCAACCTGCTGGGCTCAGGTGATCCTTCTGCCGCAGTCTTCCAGGTAGTTGGGACCACAGGCACGTCCCATCACACTCAGCTAATTTTTTTGATTTATTGTAAAGACAAGGTCTTGCCATGTTGCCTAGGTTGGTCTTGAACCCCTGGACTCAGGCAATCCTCTTGCCTCTGCCTCCCAAAGTGCTAGGATTACAGGCATGAGCCACTGTGCCTGGCAGAAAAGCCATTTAGCCTCTCTGAGGATACATTCATTATGGTCCCCTGAGGGAACAGGCTGTGAATTTAGGGTTAGCAGTCAGATGCGGCCCTCACTGGGTGTTGTGCGGCCAAGTTAAAAAACAAAAACAAAAACCCTTCCCTGTTGGATCTCTCCTGGTAGTTGGGGGTGAGAGACACTCTTACCTAGGCTCCTGGGCAGTGGGTGTAGTAGCACACTGGGAAGAAGAGAGCAAGAGGGGAAATTGCACAAAGGGTCAGGCGCACTGACGGAAGAGCCTTCTGTAAGAGGAAAGGGTGAGGGCTTAGTGAAAGCGGAAAAGGGTTGCATAAACCCAAATTCTCCATGTGTCGCTCCCCTTCTCTCCCTTTCAGTCTCGTTCTTGCGCAGTCTACAGAGGTGCAGAGACCCTACCCTTCTTTGAAAGGATTTCGATCCCCATCGGGCACGCTGTGCTCTGTCCTTGGTCCTGAAATGATACTGGGATCCGCATGGTATTTCTTGGGACCATGAACACTGGTTAGTGACTTTTCTCTCAGTAACTCTGAATCAGGTAAGGATCGTCATTTTAACCTCGAGAAATATCAGTGTTTGCATCGTGCAGCCCTCCTCTTTCTAGGCTGTTGCCTGTACCCACTCTCCAGGAGTTTCCTTATGCCTACCCCACCCCACAAGTCAAGCCTACTTAAATGCCCACCAGCCTTGTCCCTACCACACCCAGTGATCATCCACTCCATTTGCTAGCCCTCTAGTCTCACGGCCTATCCCCATCAGGGAACCTAATGTCAGATGGGGGGGTTAAATGATCTGCTGCATAAGCCTACCTTGGTTTCCCAACCTAAGTTGTTTCATTCGTGCTTTTTTTTTTTGAGTTGGGGTCTCACTCTGTTGCTCAGGTTGGAGTGCAATGTCACAATCACGGCCACCACAGCCTCGACCTGCTGGGCTCAGGCAATCTTTCTGCCTCAGCGTTCCAAGTTACTGGAACTACAGGCATCTGCCGCCACACTTGGGACAGTTTTTTTCTTTTTTAATTGTAGAGATGAGGCCTTGCCAAGTTGCCCAAACGGGTCTCGAACCTCTGGGTTCAGGCAATCCTCTCGCCTCTGCTTCCCAAAGTGCTGAGATTACAGGTGTGAGCCACTGCCTCCAGCCTCATTCATGCATTTTTGACAGTTGTATCATTTCTACCAATTGCAAAGCATTCTTTTTGAAAATGGCAAGGAATACACCCCTAGCCCACTCCCATCATATTTGTGAGAGCTGCATGAGCTGAAAATGACTCTTCCAAAACTCTCCTAAGCCTGAGGAACCTGCGACTTCAGCATGACACTGGGCTGTGACAGCTCAGTCTGCTTTGGCATTAGAGGGAAGGGAAAGTGAATCCTCGGGGGAGGAGGTGTCTTCATACCCCAGGGGAGATCCCAAGAAACAGGCAAAAGAGTGGCAACCAGGCCTCAGTCTGACCCCACTTACTGTACCGTGGGATTGTGTGGAGAAGGGGAGAGAACACATTCTGTCTGGTCCCTGCCTTGCTCTGCACCTCAGTGTCCTCCCCACTTCCTCCCAGCAGAAAACTTTCTGTTCCCCACCAACTGCCGCAGGATGAGATCATGTCTGGGCTGTTCCGTGAACCAGAAGAAGAAGGATGAAGCAGGAGGTGGACTGGGGCAGCGAGGAGGCCTAGGCCACCCCGGGCCAGCACTCACTTTAGCCTGGGAAAAGGAGAGGTTTCCTTCCCTCTTTTCTGAGCGTTGTGTTCCCTTCCTCTCCCAGAGGGGGGGGATGGATGAGGGGGAGGGAAAGGGGCATTGAGGGGCACTATGGAAGGAGGGAGCTGTGGGCCTTAGGCACTGGCAGTAGGATGCCGCCTCCATCCACAGAAGCAGGGATGGGCTCCGATCCTATCAGGACTTCCTCCTCTCCCTGTCTCTGCGCCTCACCCCACTAGCCCTGGGAGTGAATCCTGGCTTCACCATTAGTTCACTGCATGACGCTGGACAAGTCACTAAACTTCCCCAAACCTCACTTTCCTCATTTGTAAACCTGACATGCTGAGCCCTAAATGAGGTGCGATGCAGGGAGTCAGCGAGGTGAGGCAGGCAGAGGCACACGGGAGGCGCACGGAGACCCTGGGCTCGACCGCCCCTGCCGCCTTCACCACGCGGCGCCGCCCCCACCCGGGCCCAAGCCCTCACCGGTTCTCAGCCACTAGGATCTGCTCCAGCAGGCGCGCGGCCTGCACACGGGTCTCCAGCTCCGGCGCCTGCAGCAGCCGCAACAGCAGGTCGAGGCCGCCGTCCAGGCGGATGGCGTCGCACAGACCCTGGGCCACCTCGCGGCCCACGGCCGGCAGCAGCCAGGCCTCCTCCACCAGCTGGAAGACCTCCGCCAGGCCCGCGCCCACGGCCCGCGCGCCGCCCGCCCGCTTCAGCTCCGACAACGCTTGCTGCAGCTCCGGCAGCGCGTGCTCCAGGGCGCCCTGCACCTCGGCGCCGGCCCCGGGCGACACTTCGCGGGGCCCGCGGCCGCCCGCAGCCCACCACGGGCCCGCGCCACCGCCCCCATTCGGCCCCGGCACCGCCAGTCGTTCAGCGCCCGGCCGTGGGCCCGACATGGCGAAGAAGCGACACAGCTTGTAGGCGGAGAGAAGCAGCGTCAGGACCATGGGCGCGGGGCTGCGGGGGACATCCCCGGCCTGGAGGGGCGGGGCTGGGCGGTGAGACCGCGATCTTGGGAAAAGGCGGACCCAAAAGGGGACCAGGGGGAAGAAGATGCAGGAGGGAGGGATGGCGAGAAGGGTAGCAGGCAAGGGCGCCGGCCAGAAGTTTAGGGGCTGCAGACCCAGATGCAGGGAGTGCGTGGAAGTAGGGAGAGCAGAGGCGAGGGTGGACCCAGATGTGGAAGGGTAGAGGAGGCGGCGGCCGGAACAAAGCGCGGCTCGCGCTCGGACTCGGGCTCTGCAGGGCTATGAGATGCTCGGCAGCGGCCACGCCCCTGAGCTGCTGTGCTCTGGAGCCGACGCCCCGCCCCTGAATTTCCAAGGGCTCCGCCCCCGCCGCCCGGGCAGTCCCACTCCAAGCCTGCCCCAACCACGCCCGCCCTGGCCACGCCTCCTCCCCTCGTTGCGTTCCTCCGTCCCCGGTGCTGGATAGAGGGGAAGGGGGTGGAGGGCGAGAGGACAGTCTCTTTTTCCCTGGGTGACGCTTGTACGTGGGCACAACACTAGTGTGTCCTCTCCCCTACTGGTGGCTAAAACAATCATAATACAACGCTTGTACAACGCTTACGGCGCTTTATGCCTGTTTCTCAATTAAGCCTCCCAACATCCCTATGGGTTAGGAATCAGTGCTTCCTTCTACGTGCGACTGACGCCCATGAGAGAAGAGACTGGCCAAAGTCATCCTCCCCTCTGATTACAGAAC
This sequence comes from Cephalopachus bancanus, assembly GCA_027257055.1. Lineage (NCBI taxonomy): Eukaryota > Metazoa > Chordata > Mammalia > Primates > Tarsiidae > Cephalopachus > Cephalopachus bancanus. Next base: position 435,016 of record JAPVLO010000536.1, on the reverse strand, counting down.
AGAAAAAAGTCAGCTGAAAACTCAGGAGCACTTCCTTCAGGTGGTAGGAGCACTTCAGAAGGTCTGTGGACACCCTGAGATAGGGTACAGAATCAGTCTCTTTTGTGCCAGCGGGCATTTTCTGGATAGAGGGATCATAATTTTCATGAGAATCTCAAAGTGTGCCGAGCAATCCCACTCTAAAAATGGGGAGACTGAGGGTGGGGACAGGGTATGGCCTGCCCAGGATAGGCGAATTAGTGGAAGGCCTCAGAAATCAAATTCAGTCCAATTGGGTTAATATTCACTCAGTTTCCTGTCTGAGAAGATCAGCTTGGGGAGACTGACACAGCCAAGCGAAGAACCCAGAAGTGAAACTTTGTTCTTTTATGATAAAAAAGACACTAACCCAGAGTGCTTACCATTTCTTCTCCCAATCCTTTTTTGCTGCCCTAAATAAAAAATGAGTGGATGAGCAACAGCCAGGGATGTGTCTGATCAAACAAATCACAGATCAATAACCATTTTTGGAGAGTGCTTTTGGGGATACTCCAGCTACTGGACTTCTTTTTTTCTGTTCTAGTTTGTGTAATCTGTCTTTATACCTCCATGAGGCAAGGTTTTATTAATCCTATTTTACTGGAAAGAAGACTAAGACTCAGAGAGAGAAAGCTGCTGTCCAGTGGGCCTTCTTTCTGCCCTCCAAATCATGCTCTTTCCCCCTTCTGATGACCTGATGACCCTGAGTTTGGCAAGGGTCCTATCTTCCACTTCTCCCAGGCCCAGGGTTCCAGGAATGTGACCCTTTACTGTAATAGCCACTGGAGTGGGGGACCTGGGGGATGGGCTGGAGGCTGAGCAAACAGAGCAGCAGGAAGGGCAGCCCCTCTTCTTTAGTTCCCCGCCTTCCCTCCCTCCCTGTCTCCGCCTCTCCCTCCCATCCGCAGGTTTCAGAGCAGAGACCTCAGGGAGCTCAGAGCCAAGCTGGCCAGGCACTCAGCTAGAGGCTCCACCATGGCATCCCCGAGACCTCTTCTCATGCTGGTCCTGCTGGCATGGGCTGCTCTGGCTGACCAAGGTGCGGGAGGGTATGGATGGCTGTTTGAGTCAAGGTAGGGTGGGTGAGGGTGGCCTGGGCTTGGTTGTGCCAACTGACACCCCTTCCTCATAGAATCATGCAAGGGCCGCTGCACTCAGGGCTTCAACGCTGACAAGAAGTGTCAGTGTGACGAGCTCTGCTCTTACTACCAGAGCTGCTGCGCCGACTACATGGCCGAGTGCAAGCCCCAAGGTGTGTTCAGGGGCCGGGTGGGTGGGCCTGGGGTCCCCTCTGCAGTTGGAGACTCACTTCCATCCACCCTGTCCGCAGTGACTCGTGGAGATGTGTTCACTCTGCCAGAAGATGAGTATGGGTTTGGTGACTATGAGGAGACCCAAAACAACGCCACTGTCCACAAACAGCCAGAGGGCCCCTCGATCCCTGACGCGTCAGCCCAGCCTGAAAGGAATCCTCAGCAGGCACCTGTCTTGAACCCTGAGGAAGAAGACCCTATGCCTGAGGCGAGTACCCAAGGGCCTGAGATGAGCACCTCAGAGCCTGAGCAAGTAGACTCAGGGCCTGAGACCACTGTTCAGGTGACCCCCGAGTCCTCAGCAGAGGAGGAGCTGTGCAGCGGGAAGCCCTTTGATGCCTTCACCGACCTCAAGAATGGCTCCCTCTTTGCCTTCCGAGGTGACTCCAGGGACTGGTCCTGGGGGTGGGGGTCTGCCCCAGGAGCTTCCCCTCCCTCACACAGCCTCCCGCACTCTAGGACAGTACTGCTATGAGCTAGACGAAAAGGCAGTGAGGCCTGGGTACCCCAAGCTCATCCGAGACGTCTGGGGCATCGAGGGCCCCATTGATGCTGCCTTCACCCGCATCAACTGTCAGGGGAAGACCTACCTCTTCAAGGTGCCAGGCCTGGGGCTCTGGGTTAGGGGCTCTGGGAGGACAGGGTAGTCCGAGGCTCCAGGTCCTGGGTGGCAAACCTGGAGCAGGCAGGGAATGGCCACCTTGGGGCAGAGGATTCTGTTTCTGTGCCCAGCCAATGGCCTTCATACTCCTGTTGGTCTTCCCTACTTTTTAGGGCAGTCAGTACTGGCGCTTTGAGGATGGTGTCCTAGACCCTGACTACCCCCGAAACATCTCTGAAGGCTTCAGTGGCATCCCGGACGACGTGGATGCAGCCCTGGCTCTGCCTGCTCATAGCTACAGTGGCCGGGAGCGGGTCTACTTCTTTAAGGGTACTCAGGGAGTGAAGGGAGAATAGGGAGGACGTGGAGCAGTCTGGGTCTCCTTCTATGCGTCACTGGGGACAGACCTCAGCGTGTGCCCATGCCCCATGCCGGGAGCTCCTAAATTCAACAGCCTCCAGGCTCTCCAGCTTTGTTCAGGCCCATCCCAATGATTCCCACCACCCTGCTCTTCAGGGAAACAGTACTGGGAGTACCAGTTCCAGCAGCAGCCCAGTCGGGAGGAGTGTGAAGGCAGCTCCCTGTCGGCCGTATTTGAGCACTTTGCCCTGCTGCAGCGGGACAGCTGGGAGGACATCTTTGAGAGTCTCTTCTGGGGCAGATCCTCTGGTAAGGAGGGAGGGCAAGTCTTGCTTTCCCCTCAGGAGGGTTGGAATCCCCTTGGGTCAGGGCTGGGCTGGCTCAAGGGGGCTATTGATCAAGAGCTGTTTGCTCAGGCCAGACTTTGCTTCTGTTGACCCTAGGGGGAGGCTTGGCTCCACCTGGACCCCACACCTTGGACTTTGCCTAGCATAGCCAAAGGCACAGCCAGCAGAGGGAGGGGCTATGGCTGAAGAGTCTAGGGAGGGCTGGGGGGGGGGGTGGAGATACAGGGACATGGTGGATGGAGTGCAGGGGAAAGAGCACTGGACAGAGTCAGAGGTCTGGGTACTGGGCTCTGTCACTAGCTTGCTGTGTGTCTTTGGGCAAGGTTCAATGGATGATCTCCAAAGGCCCCACTGGAGGGGGCAGGGCCTGAGCTCCTGAGGCCCCCCTTAACTCTTTCCTTGCCATAGGTGGTACCAGTCAGCCTCAATTCATCAGCCGAGACTGGCATGGTGTGCCGGGGCAAGTGGATGCAGCCATGGCTGGCCGCATCTACATCTCAGGCTCAGCACCCCGCTCCTCCTTGGCCAAGAAACAAAAGTCCAGGCGTCGCAGCCGCAAAGGCTACCGTTCACGCAGTGGCCGTGGCCGTGGCCGCAGCCAGAACTCCCGCCGGCTATCCCGTTCTCCCTGGCTGTCCTGGTTCTCCAGTGAGGAGAGCGGGCTGGGAACCTACAACTATGATGACTATGGGATGGACTGGCTTGTGCCTGCAGCCTGTGAGCCCATCCAGAGCGTCTTCTTCTTCTCGGGAGGTAGGAGCCCCTGCCACCTGTGAAGCTGGCCTAGCCTGGACCTTCCCTGCTGTCCCTGGTCCCTATGGGCTGAACACAGCCTGCAGGCAGAAAAACAGGCCAAGAGACCTTAGCTGCATTGTGGTTGTTCACTTTCCCTTCCCGGGGAGATCCTGATCTTTTTATTTTTCTCAAGGCAAGAGTGGGCAGGGCCAGGCTGGGTCTCACACATTCTGCATTCTGTCCTGTCCTCTCTTCCAGACAAGTACTACCGAGTTAACCTTCGCACACGGAGGGTGGACACTGTGGACCCTCCATACCCACGCCCTATCGCGCAGTTCTGGCTGGGCTGCCCAGCTCCTGGTCACCTGTAGGAGTCAGAGTTCACACAGCTGGGCCTGCTGCAGCTCCTTCCCGCAACCTCCTCCTCCCAGCCCAATAAAAATCCCTTGGCCCTGAATTTAAGACTACTGTCCTGACTGGGATGGATAGATGCCTGCCTGAGGAGGGGAAAGGAGGGGAAGCTAGGCTATCAAGATAGGTCAGTGGGGGGGACAGAGAAGAGCCTCACTGTGTGCAGCCCACATTGGACTCAGGCTGGGGAGGGCGTTCCGATAACTACCCTTCCTCTGGAGCTATGTTACTCCCAGCAACCCACTAGCAGCTAAGCAGGCACTTAAACCCTTCTGAAGATGTGAGTTCCAAGCCACCCCTCCCTGGGTGAGGGTTGCTCTGCCTCTTGGAGGTGACTAGGATCTTGGAGGACAGAGAAGAGGCATAAGATGGTGAGGTTCTAGCTCAGACTTTTTGCTTACCCCGAGTCTGAAATCCAATTAGCTCAGGATCTCGAGCACCCAGGGAACTCAGTCACTGTGCTTCTTCAAACCTACTGCGAGGGTGAGGCTTTCTTTGAAATCTGTCTAGGGTTGGGCATGGGGGGTGGGCGTGGGCAGTAAGGTCAGAAGGGATAGAAGAGGGTAGGAAGTAAATAAAAAGTTAAAAATCTTTTCTAACCTTCTGTTAGAAAAGTGGCCCAGAAGACTTTCAAGGAAGATCACACTATACCTTTGGAACCTCCTCTGGTTCCAGGTTCCTAGAGTCCAGGAAGCCCATCTGGGCCCTCAAGGGGCCAGAGAATGGGTTAGATGCTGGCAGAGCTCTAACACAGAGAAAAGGGTGATCCGGTGGTGACATCTGTTTCCCAGCCCTGCTGAGAGCAGGTGCTCCCGCTCATCCTGCTGTCACCCAACGATTCTTCTCATCCTGTTCAGTCTCACTAGCCCAGTCCTCAGTTGTGGGGTAGGACTCCACCCACTCTCCCCTGAAGGCAGCCAGGAGCATGACACTGAGGGCTCCAGAAGGAGCAGTGACACCCTGGGAGCACTGGACGATACTTCTCTTTCGCTTTCTGAAGGGAACTCTGGGAGGCTTTTCATGAAATATAGGATTACAGGTAAAGACTTCCGGAGTTAGAAGTTTGAGGAGGGAGGCAGCAAATAGCTTTCTTTGTGAAGCTCTGGAGGGGCAGGGGCTACACCTTGCCCACCCAACCCTGCCCTTGGCCACCGCTTTTTCCTCTGGGACTTCTCTACCTTGTTCAAGCTGAACTCTAAACCTCTCCCCTCCTGGAGGCGGGGCCAACCACCCTGAGCAGGATAAAACCCCAAATGGAGAGGTCTGGTGTGGTCACAGTCCTGACATGGCCCTCTGGCTCCTCGCCCTCTGCCAGCTCCATGGCCAGCCCTGTGGAGGCATCCCCAGCAGGTGATCTGATGTGGAAAGGGTGGGCAGGGTGAGGATGTGGGGCAGGGTGAGGATGTGGGGCAGGGTGGGATGGGGCAGGGTAAAGAGGGCTGGGAGCAGGGGCTTCAGGGTCTGTTGAGGCCTTTGAGGCTGGGTGGAGATTCTTGCAGGAAGTCCAAGCTTGACCCCACCCTGGCCCACAGACCGTGCCAGTAGGTTGGGTCCCCACCGGAGAAAGCGGACCACCTTCAGCAGAGGGCAGCTGCTGGAGCTGGAGCGGGTGTTTGCAGCTCGGCCCTACCCTGACATCGGCACCCGTGAGCACTTGGCCCGGGTTACCCGCCTTCCTGAGGCCAAGATACAGGTGAGCTGTGGACCCCCTCTCTGGTTCAGAGTACTCTCACACAGCCAACTTCTGGGCTTCACCTTAACCCTAACCCTAACCCTAACCCTAACCCTTCCTCTCTGGGTAGCCTGCCTTCAGGGTCTGTTTTCCCTGTCCCTGAGTGGAGGGAATGCTGGAGCCAGAGTAGACCTCTTCTTCTTCCCTAGCAGGTGTGGTTCCAGAACCGCCGGGCCAAGAGAATCAAGAACAGGAAGTTAGGTGGTCTGAGTCCCAGACCTGAGACCCCCCAGAGCTCCTGTTCTCTTCCAGACACCCTCCAGCAGCCCTGGGAGCCCTGGAAGCCGGATCAGCCTCCATCCTCCACTGGCATGGCACAGTGTACCTCAACGTGTCGACATGCCTCCTGTCCAGCTCCTAGCTTGGGTCCAGGGCAGGGCAGGGCAGGGGCTAAAGCCACAGCCTCATGGGGACCGGCTGGGGCTTCAGGGGTCCACCCTTCTTTGGAGCGAGTTACTCCCCAGACCTCACTGGGCAGCCTGTCTGACCTCATTTATGCTCGGCCATTGTCACCAACGTGGACCACACCTAATCTAGAACTTGCAAGAGTCCTCCTGTAGCCCACTCCTTCAGTCCCTTCTAGGATTGAACACATCAGAAGTGGATCCCCTGACCTCTTCTTTTACACAAGGTAGTTCTCTCATGGGAAGGGAGTTTAGTCTGGGCATCCTTCCCTCCCAATGGCCTCCAGGCCAGCCTAGATGCCAGCTCTATGCAGATTGGAGCCTGGTTCCTGCTACCCAACACCCTGGCCCCTCCTGGGGCATATGCCCATTGTCTTGGCAGGAGGTACCTTCAGAAGGATGAGGTAGGGGCCATGTTTCCCAACTCTCCTGCCAGGACTGGACTCCAGTTCTTTTCACCCCAGCCGATGACCTCCACCCTGTGAAGAAGGGGCAGCCGCCTGTCTCCTGAGGGCCCTCCAGCCATTACCTAACTGCTAAATGAGCTAGGAGAGGAGAGTGCTGCTTCTAGGCTGCTGGAGACCCACCCTTTCATGGTTCAGTGCCCCCTCTCCTGATCCCCTACCACCTGTTCAAATTAATCAGAACTATGGATCTGAGAGGGAGTGATATTAAAGCAATAAAGTAAAAAGAGGAGCCCAGGGCTTATGTTGATTTAATTTTCACAAAGACCAGATTGGCTGCCCTCTGACGTGGGGCTGTGGAGACAACCTGACAGATTTGGGGTGGAGGAGGGGCATAGCAGCATGGGGTTTTGGTATCACCATCATCTGTAATACCAACTAATCTCCAAATAAAGCCCCAACTCTGTACCTTAATCTGGATTGTTGTGCACTGCAAATGAATGAGGACAAAGGCTGTTTGCCTTGGAAATTTATCTCCATCACCTAATCCCTAAATAGGGCCAGGTTCCACACATAGATACTGGGTGGGAGATATTACCCAGGGTTCTGCTGGGATTAGAGGGATAGTTAATTGAAGAACTCAGGGCTCTGACAGTCTGGGGAGATGACAGCCTCCGCTGGCACCCCCTGCACCTAGTCCCACTGATTTCAGGATATTACATCCACTTTTTGGAGTTGTTCTGCTTTGGAGAGAAAAGCATGGAGTTTGCAATCAATCTGCACTGAACTCACAGTTGCTATGCAACTGTGGCAACTCTCTGAAACTCTATGTGACTGAAAAATGAAGATGATAATTGTTTCCTTTTTTTAGGGTGTAAAAAATAATATATAATATAGGTCAATGGCTTCACATGGTGTGTGACACTGTAAAAATTCAGTAAATGCTAGTTCCTTCTCCCTCTCCATACAGGAGGCTGTGAGAAATTGGGAAGGCCCCAAACTTCTTGTTCCTCTGAACTGCTAAGCACTCCCTGGACCCAGGTGCATTGGAGAAAGCATGGTATGGTGAGGCAGAAGAAGTGGCTGAGAGAAGAGAGCTGCCTTCTCCTAGCTGAGAACTTTAGGACAGGCCATTTGATTTCTGTTTCTAACTCTGCCCTTGCAGACAGAACCCACCTTGCACAATGGCAGTTTCCTTCTCATTACTCACTAGGCAGGAATTAGATTTTTTTTTACCCAGAAGATTGCACAATGCTTGGCCAATAAGTTAGCTTTCGGTAAGTGCTCAATGCCACAGAATGCTGTAGGCTTGTGAGTAGCGGGTTGGGATCTGGTGCGGATCCCATCCTAATGAATGCTGAGTAGGATGAAATGACCTCAATTTCAGTGAGATGGATGCCCTAGGGTTACAATCTGCTTGAGAAGGCCTGTTTTTTATCTAGTATTTGGAAAACTTCCCATCTAAATCCAGGCACGGAGATCTAAGCTTAAGGATATGTGGGTATCCCGACCTAGAATGCAGACACAGGTAAACAGCCATAAATTCCCACAAAGCTTCACTGTGGCTTTTCAGCACAATCTTAAATAGTTCAGGTTATCAGGTTATAAAATGTCACCTATTTCTTCTTCTCACAGATAGCACTTCCCCCAACTAACAGAAACTGGCAAACATTATAGAGGAAATGTCTACTGAGCTAATGGGTATATAATTTATAAAAACAGAAAAGTGCTTTGGAAAAAGACTACAGGAGTACATACAGTGAACAAAAAGAGTCTACCATTAGGAGCAGACCCTAAACAATTAGAACTATTAAAATCTTTGTGATTTATGTTGTTATAGTACTTGAAATAAGAACACATTGGATACAATAAATATTTACTGGATAAATAACTAAGGCTGATACCCTTTTAAGTGCATTACACAGATTCTATCATCATACTCCTAGTTTCTCAAAAGGTAAAACATTACAGAGACTTCAAGACAACATAGGAGACTTTGGCCCCATTGAACAGAGTAAGGGTCATAGCTGGTCATTTAATCTCTATCAGAGTCTGTTTTGTCTTCTGGAAAAGGGGCCTAATACCATTTCCTTTTCCAAAAAGGTAGCTTTCTTGCTTCCAGTTTCACCATCCTATCTTTCTCTTATTTGATGTCTGTCCTCTGATCAGTTCTTCTTCCAACAAAACTGGAGAAAGAGGATTCTTTTTGCTTTCTTGGAGACTTCTGAACTCAATTATGGGTGTGCATCAAAAATGTGTAGAAAAGGATAGCGATCAATATGTGCACTTGACAAGTTCAAGGCAGTATGGTCTACTTCTGGGAAGGCCTGGATTCCATTCACTCCTGATGGGAAAACTCTAGCTCCAGCAGTGTCCAGAATGGACTGAAGAAGGTAAATAGGCACCAGATTCAGGAGAAGGTGCTGACAGACCAGTTCTTTCAGTTTTAAAGACGTGTGGTTGTCTGAATCTCCTCCACTGCTTCCTCTAGAAATTCATAGAAGATGGGGTTCTCCACAGGAACACAGGCAGCCTGGCCTGGTCCTTTGACTAACTGGAGTTGAGTACAAATTGCCTGATGGGTTAATTGAGTCAGTGACTGGCAGCTGGGAGCCTGGAGCCCCCTAAACCTTCTCTGGACTTTGATGATGAAGCCCAGTTACAGCTCTCCCAGTTCGCCTTCCATTGCCCGCACCATGACATACAGCTCAGCCATACCCACCACCGAGGCGACGATCAATGCAGCCAGCACCCGCTAAGAAGGAGGAGATCCAGACTTAGGAGATGCAGGCCAACACCAGCTCTGCAGCCCCCAGCACCTTTAATGAGGATGGAGAGCCTCTAACCCAGCCTCTAAGTTGAGGGAGGGGAAGAAAAGAGGATCTGGCTTCTCTTGGGGTTATTTCCTATCCTCATGACTGCTGGAAAGCTCCAATGTTCCCCTTGTTTACCACATTAATATCTGCTCAATACCTAACTGTGTAAGGCACTTTCACATACATCTTCCCTTACCCACTAACACACGTACTCTGGCACCTTGCCATTCCCAGTGCCTACTTACTGAGGCCATTTCTGTGAAGACATACTGGCTTCCAAGGAAAGTGCAGACAAAGGCAGCTGCCACCGTGACAATGAAGTTGAAGATGGTGATGACCAGAGCCTTCACTGATCTCACTTTGGAGAGGAGCCCAGAGAAGAAACCTTTAGATCAGCATTCTCCAGAAGGCCTGTTTATCTCATGGCTACCTCCCCAATCAACAGGGTTCCCCTCAAACAGCAAGGCTGAATAGCTCAGTCTTAAACCCACAGCAACGGGGTGGGAAGGAGTGCCACAACCCATCCCAAAAAGAGGCTTTAGCAACCTGGTTTCCTAATACCTCACCTTGCTTTCCCAGGTCACTGAGAGTTCCATCATGCCTTGAATCCTGGAAAAAAGGAAAAGCAGATGATTTTAGAATGGAAGCAGCTCAGAGAGTACCCAATTGTCAGTCTGGACTTAGTCCTCTATATTCCCCAACACATTAACTCTGCCTTCTCCATGGATTCTTTTGTCTAGGACCAGTTTGACTCTTTCCTGGACCATAGAGCAAGCATTTAAGAGAAAAGACATAGGCTCCCGTATCTGTCTACTCCTTTCCTGCTCCAGGGCTGGAATGTGCCAGAGATCAGTAGGGAGCTGTGCCAGAAGAAAGGCTCCAAGGCTCGTCTTCACTTCTATGACGTTTAAGAATCTTAGCCCCAGTGGGGTACGGTAGCTCAGCCTGTAATCCCAGCACTCTGGGAGGCCAATGCGAGAGGGATGCCTGAGGCTGGGGGTTCGAGATCAGTCTGGGCAACTTGGTGAGACCTTGTCTCTACAATAAATCACAAAAACTAGCTGGGTGTGGTGGTACGCATCTGTAGTTCCAGCTACTTGGAAGGCTAAGGTGGAAGGATCGCCTGAGCCCAGCAGGTTGAGGCTGAGGTGGCCGTTAGCATGTCACTGCACTCCAGCCTGGGAGACAAGGAGTGAGATTCCAACTCAAAAAAAAAAAAAGCCGGGCTCAGTGGCTCAGTCTGTAATCCCGCACCTTTGGGAGGCTGAGGTGAGTGGATTGCCTGAGCCTGCGGGTTCAAGACCCGCCTGGGCAACTTGGCGACTGGGCAACTTGGCAACTCATCTCTACAATAAATCAAAAAAATTAGCCAGGTGTAGTAGCACGCGCCTGTAGTTCCAGCTACTTGGAAGGCTGAGGCAGAAGGATTGCCAGAGCCCAGCAGGTCGAGACTGCGGTGGCCAGGAGCAGCCACTGCACTCCAGTCTGGGCGACAGAGTGAGACTCCAACTAAAAAAAAAAAAAAAAAAAAAAAAAATCATAGTCCAGTGTCTCAGTGAACAAGTTGGGAACTATATTTAGTTTGTATGTAGCCTGGAGCTCCTATAGTACCTAAATAATATACAAACCAAGTTTCCATATTGTTTCTATCCTCTCTCCCTCTTCCCAGTGTAGAGCCCTGCTTTCAGGGGCTACTCCAGTTCAGGTATTGAAGAGCAGGCCCTTACCTGACAGGTTACATTGCGGGTGATTCGCTCATATTCCTCATGGGCCAGCTGTATCTTAATCTTTTCCAGCCGGGCAACTAATTCTGGATTCTGAAGAAGAAAAATCAAATGAGAAAAATGATACTTCCTGCTTACTAGAAAGCATGTCACAATCATTGGTTCCAGGAAAAAAGCAATGCTAAGGGTGCCAGCAGGCCCATATACTAGTTATACCTCTACTATTTCGGAAATTGTTTTTTTTGGATCTGAGTTTTCCAAGCAGTCAAATAGAGAGGACAATATCTGGCTCTCCATCTGAAATTCCAAAGATTTAAAAGACAATTTTTCTTTTCTTTTCTTGAGTTGGAGTCTTACTCCGTCACCCAGACTGGACTGCAGTGGCATGCTTTCGGCCACTGCAGCCTCGACCTGCTGGGCTCCAGGGATCCTTCCGCCTCAATCTTCCAAGTAGCTGGAACTATAGGCGCACGCTACCACACCCAGCTAATTTTTTATTTATTGTAGAGATGAGGTCTTGCCAAGTTGCCGGAGCAGGTCTTGAATTCGCGGGCTCAGGCAATCCACTCACCTCGGCCTCCCAAAGCGCTGGGATTACAGGCTGAGTCACCGAGCCTGGCCTAAAAGACAATTTTTCAACCCCAAAAGTTGATTCATAAATTCAAGTATCATGAATAAGCCTAACTCAGCCAACACCCACTCTCACAAATACATTGCTTACATACCCGTGGAGGCTTCACAACCTCTGGGAGATATATTTCACTGCCTTCTAGAAGTTCATGAAGGTATAGTTTGGAATCTGGGAAGAAAAGGTTTCACAAGCACAGTGATCCATAGAGCTGAAATTGAAGGTTAAGATCAGAAAAGGGTCTAGCCCTTCTTTCTGCCAAAATAAAACATGGCCATCCCTGAGTCAATCCATCTCCAAGATCATTTTAAATTGAGAAAAATTTAGGATAATTCCACATAAGTATCTCCTAGTGCTGCACAGCTGACTTTAGCTGTCAACTCTTAATTATTCTGCTAATGTTACAACACATACACCATTTACATTTGTCTTTGGGTTAGATCATTTCCGTGGTCACTACAGAACTGCCCTAAATAGGTTTAGGTGATGCTAAACAGATTTAGTGACACTAAATATTCAGGGGACACTGTACTAGGTGATCTCTTTCTAAGGTCCTTTTTGGTTTTTTTTGAGTCGGAGTCTCACTCTGTCACCCAGGCTGGAGTGCAGTGGCACACTCATGGCCACTGCAGCCTCGACTTGCTGGGCTCAGGCAATCCTTCCGCCTCAGTCTTCCAAGTAGCTGTAACCACAGGCATGTGCCACCGCACCTGGCTAATTTTTTCTTTTTTGATTTATTGTAGAGACAAGGTCTCACCAAGTTGCCTAGGCTGGTCTCTAACCCCTGAGCTCAGGAAATCCTCTTGCCTCGGCCTCCCAAATTACAGGCGTGAGTCACTGCGCCCGGCCAGGTCCTTTTTAAAAGTTCTAATAGCTGCGCATTCTACCCTTTGTAACTTCTGGGTAGGCTATGTTAATTCTGTCTGGCAAAAGCTTTTACATGCCAATTTGTGCTATTGCTTCCCTTTACAGACAAGGGAACTGGGACCCATTAAAAAAGAAAGAAAGAAAGAAAAGTATCAGATAACACCACTCTTGTTTTTGCGCTGGAAAGAGATCCAGATTTCCAAACGGAGCAAGCTTATTATGCTAAATTGGCTCCTAATGTGGTGAAAAGAGAAAGGACAATCTGTGAGATGGTATTGAGTTAGAACCTGGACTTCCTCAAGGGTCGTGTGGGCCTAGGTGTGCCTGGAAGCGAAGAGACTCTCAAGAGAGCAGAAACTGCAAAAGTAAAATTTGTCATCCACGAGGAAGTCCCATGGGAGTTGAGTGTGTGGTCCTAAGGCTTATGAGGTGACTCTTGGGTTGGCTAGATGAGAGCTCCCCGGGAGAAGGAAAGTGACGTAAAAAGACCTCAGGAGGGAGTAAATCTGGAAACAGGGAGGCGACCTCGAACCGGAGATTGAGGCTCACCCCTTTCTCTCAGATGCTGGTGCAGATCCCGAATCAGACGGAAGGAAACCAAGCGTTGAGAACCACTGGAGCTACCACTGCCCGCGTGCTTCTTCCCCAGCGCGGCCTCAAGCTCGGCCCGCAGCTTTCGGGGTAGCTGCTTTGACTCCAGTTCCCCGCCGGGGCCGAAAGCGCGTACCAACCGCTCGCCCGCAATCAAGGAAGACGCCATGTCTACCCGGCCCCACGGTCAGGTGACCCCAAACCAGGACTTCCGCCCGCCGTGCGCCGGAAGTAGCTCTAAGCTCATGGGGCGGGGCGAAGCAGGCTGAGGGACAAGGGGCGGGAACGCAGCGCGGGGCAGTGTGGGGCGGGGGCGGGACGCCGCCCGGCCGCTGGTCGGGCCCTGTGTCAGCAGCCGGGCGGTGCTCTGGCGGGACATGGCGGGCTGTGCGGCCCGGCGGGCCCTGGCTGTGGGCAGCCGCTGGTGGTCCCGGTCGCTGGCCGGGGGCCGGGGCCCGAGGCCGCTGTGTGCGGCGGGTGGAACTGGGGCCTTCCCGCCAGCGGCTACCACGACGACGCGGAGGCACCTCTCGTCCCGGTGAGGGACGGAGCGAGGGGGCGCAGGACAGGGCCCCGAGCCCAGGGAGGATATTCCTGGCCAGTGAGGAGGCCAGGAGGCCGAGCCGGCTGAGGGTGGCTGGAGTTGGATCCGGGAGAGGGTCCGGGCAGAGAGCCGACCTGCGCTGCCCGTCCGGGACGTGTGCCAAGAGCAGGGCAAGGGAGCGCGGCCCAGAGCCCTGGTTGTGCAGGGCTGGCGCTGAGGAAGAGCTAGTACCCTCCCTGAGCGAGTCCTACCTCCCCGACTGGGGTCCCCAGCACCGCTGTCAGTGGGCAGCCTTTTAATTCAGCCCTGGGGCTTTTGACTTGAACCTCCAGCCTATGGATTGGGTCAGGGCCTCCCTCAGGATGCTAGAGGTGGGCGACAACACTCTTGGGTGTGGGCCCTCGTAGGTCCCAGGTTTCCTCAATGTGACTTGGGCAAGGGGGTTTGAGGCCATGGTGATGGTGTGCACAGTGTCTTTGCAGATGGGACAGGCAGACCAAGTTGGAGTCGGTGGATCGTGGGTGGAAGCATGAAGTTCATATCTTCAAAATAACCTTTCTCTGAAGGGCCCCTAGAAAGGGCACCCCTGTTCAGAGAGGTTACTGACAGAGCTGGCCTTATAGTGGCTGAGATTAGACACTGATACAGGGGAGAGATGATAACTATTTGCAACTCAAGACCCCTGTGAGAATTGATGTAAATGAACAAAAACTAATATTGAGAGACTACTAGGTGCAATGTAGGGATGCAGCAGGAAATGTAGAGATGATTAAGCTCTCTAAAGGCAGCATAAGAGCTAAAGTTTACAGGAGGAGATGGACATAGAACCATAAGACAGAAAAGATTTTTTTTGAGCACCCTTTGCACTAGGCTCTGAAGGGCAGTGCAGGTTAATCAGACTCAGGCATTGCTCCCAGGGAGTTTAATCTCTAATAGAAATAAAACATGGACACCACAAATGCAAAGTGGGCAGGATATTGCTTGATGACTTGTGATACAGAAAAAAGTAAAGAAGAAAAAAAGATATTCAAAAAAGGACCCCCCCCACGAAGTGGGCAGGATAATTAAAATGTGTAGGAGGTCAGGAGGGTGGTTAGGGAAGAAATGGGGCAGGGGAAGCAGGGTGTGAGGGCAAGATTCAAGGAATACTGTGTGAAGAGAAGAGGAAGTGGTGTGGGAGTGGGAACATCTAACACTAGGAGATTGGACGAGTTTTCACTGAGGAGGAAGGAAAGCCTTACCAGTTCCAGCTAGCTCACTATCCCAGCCCTTTTCTGTTGTCATTGCCCTGGCCCCTCAGTAGCCCAGAAGATTTTTCTGGTGGATAAGTACCGTTACCTTCTCAGCTTTTCAGTTGCTTATTTTTTCTTCTTTCCTACTCAGAAACCGACCAGAGGGCAAAGTGTTGGAGACAGTCGGTGTGTTTGAGGTGCCAAAACAGAATGGAAAATATGAGACTGGGCAGGTGAGTATTGGGCTGGGTCATCTTTAATCTTCATGGTGTCCTCTACTTCTCAAAGAAGTCGGCTTTGGTCACCGGCCTGGATGGTATGACTTTTCATTAATGCGACTTTGATGTTTGGTGCCAGACCAGAATCACCAATTTTTGAAGTTGGGGTTTCTGTTTCCTAGATTTGAATGCATTTAATGTGCCAGTGGGTTCTCATTCTGAGTTAGTGTGGACAGGGGTGGTTTGGACTATGGTGAGGAAAAGTCAAGTTGCTGAAGATTCCTTTAACATAGTGGGTAGCAGAAAGCCAGTGGAGGGAGCTTTCAGAAAAGTAAAACATTGATGTGTTGTCATAAAACTAATTGCAGTGAGGTAAGTTCTGGACATGAGAATCTTTTTGTATATCAGCTTTGTTCTGGGTCCACTGGGCTAGATATAGGCCCCTTATGGGTACGGAAGACTTTTTATTCAACAGTTTTTTTTTTTTTTTGAGTTGGAGTCTCACTCTGTCGCCCAGACTGGAGTGCAGTGGCCGCTCCCGGCCACTGCAGCCTCGACCCACCGGGCTCCAGTGATCCTTCCGCCTCAGCCTTCCGAGTAGCCGGAATTACAGGCGCGCGCTACCACGCCCGGCTGATTTTTGATTTATTGTAGAGATGAGGTCTCGCCAAGTTGCCCAGGCGGGTCTCGAGCCCGCGAGCTCAGGCAATCCACTCACCTCAGCCTCCCAAAGCATGGGATTACAGGCTGAGCCACCGAGCCCGGCTAACAGTTTTTTTATATACCTACAATGGACTAGGTATTGTGTGTTAGGATTAAGCCAGAAAGCAAGGTAGACATGATTCCTGCCTTCATGGTGTTTACAGTCTAGAGAGGAATTAATGATATGTAAATGGTCAATGGCTATACACTGTGCTAAGTGGATAGGAGGTCAGAGAAGGCTTCCTGGAGGCCTAAACTTTGACCTGCAGGATAGGTAGAGTCAGCCATTTAAAGAAGGGATAAGAGTGTTCCAGAGTTGGTCTGAGTTGATCACAGAGTTCAGGGGAAAGGTGGCAAGACCTTGTATGGGGTTGCCTCCAACTCTGCTGCTTTGTAGTCCAGGTCCCACCTGCATGGATTGCAGAACTGAAGACTCACTGAGGCCTCTCTTTCCTCCTAGCTTTTCCTTCATAGTGTTTTTGGCTACCGAGGTGTTGTCCTGTTTCCCTGGCAGGCCAGACTATATGACCGGGATGTGGCTTCTACAGCTCCAGAAAAGTAAGTTCCCCTCATTGTCATTGTGCCTCAGTGTCCCCAGGAGGAGGCCTGACTCATGGCAGGCATACATAATTGGGGTCCCCGGGGTGAAGACAGCCTCTTTCTGGGCATTAGAAACAGCCCCAGAGACAGATGTGAAACCATGGAGACTGAAACCCATGGAGACAGATGTGCTGAGTGCCAGGGACAGTTTTAAGCCAGAGGGTCCCTTTAGGCCTCCCTAGAATGCTCTCCCAAGCTACTCTGAATTTTCTTTTTTTTTTGTGAGTTAGAGTCTCATACTGATGCCCAGCCTAGAGCGCAGTGCTGGGTGCCGGCAATCCTTCCACCTCAGCCTTACAAGTACAGGCGTGTGCTACAACAGCCGGCTATTGTAGAGTTGAGGTCTCGCCAGTTTCCTGGGCTGGTCTTGAACCCGTGGGCTCAGGCAATCCACTCACCTCGGCCTCCCAAAGTGCTGGGATTACAGGCTGAGCCACCGAGCTTGGCCTACTCTCAATTTTCATCATAAGTACTCCTGAGAGCATTTAGGGGACCAGTTGTCTCGATTTCTTGATGTTCAGCTGCACTCTTTCCTTTAATTTCACATCATCACTCAAGTACATCAAAACAGAAAAGGTCCAGCTCCATTAAATGATCACAGCTAGCCACTGGGATGTGAGAAGAGAAGGGTATTCTGGGCCCTCGGGATTGAGGGGGCAGTTTGATTTTCTCCTCATGCCCCCTTCTTCCAAGAGGTATCCAGAGAGTAAGACACTTGATGACTTTGTACCGTGGTCCTCCATGTTCATTGTTTGTCCCTGACTGGGGAGCAGCTGGGCGGGGGTGTTGTTGAGCAGGTGTCTAGCTGGTGCTAAAGCCCTTTGGATCAGGGAGTCGTTGGTTTAGGTGAGGCAGTGGTAGGGAGCTGAATCAAGCTTCCATTTCTCTTGAGGTGATCTTGGGCTGCTTCTTTCACCCCACAGAACAGAGAACCCTGCTGGCCACGGCTCTAAGGAGGTGAAAGGCAAAACTCACACTTATTACCAGGTGCTGATTGATGCCCGTGACTGCCCACATATAGTAAGTAAGCAAGATGGCTGGGCCTGCGGGCCTCCCCATGGAAACAGCCTGTACCTTGATGGGGATGAAGGGAGGGAAAGGGATCAAACAAAGCCCAGCTCAGCTCTGGGTCCCAATACTTCAGGACTGCCCAGTGGCCAGGGAAACCCCTGATTCACCTCTTACCTTAGTCTCAGAGATCTCAGACAGAAGCTGTGACTTTCTTGGCTAACCATGATGACAGCCGGGCCCTCTATGCGATCCCAGGTGAGTAGTTAGCATCTGAATGGTGCCTATCAAAAGGGGTCTAGTATTTCTCAGTGAGAAGATTCTGATGTCCTGTCATCTTCTGGGAGGGATTATTATGCTGATGACTGTGGTGCCAGGGATGTTATAAGGCTAGAAAATGTTTCTTCTCAGTCTCATCTTTCTCCTCTTCTGTGTGAGCTTCACTGTCTCTTTGCCTCTTTATGCCAGGTCTGGACTATGTCAGCCATGAAGACATCCTCCCCTACACCTCTACTGATCAGGTTCCCATCCAACATGAGCTCTTTGAAAGATTTCTTCTGTATGACCAGACAAAAGGTAATCTCTTTAAAGGAGAGGAACTGGAATGGGAGGGCCCTTTCTTCAAATAAAATATCCTTGAAATAATTCCAAAGTTCTATTTCCATAACCCCCTTCAATCTCCCATTAGACCTGTCAGATAGATGTTTGTTACTTCCTTACAGATATGGAAACTGAGGCTTTAGGGGTGATGAGAAGAGACTCAGGATTGTTAGTAGCAGAATAAGGGGTGAAAACCAGGACTCTTCCCTCCCAGACCAGTTCTTTTCCTATGATATCACAGTGCCTCCTCAGGGCGTGTTCTTGGGAGCAGTCCCATGCCTTCTTCCAGCCTGTACTTTGGCTTCATATGTGGGTATTCTATTTGCCTGGGCCACCACTGGGAAGGGTTTTCTAGGAGGGGCATCTGGAATGTGGGTGCAATGCCCTAGACTCTGGCCTGGACTAACAAATTGTCTCTTGCCCCAGTACCCCCTTTTGTGGCTCGAGAGACGCTACGGGCCTGGCAAGAGAAGAATCACCCCTGGCTGGAGCTCTCTGATGTGCACCGGGAAACAACTGAGAATATCCGTGTGACCGTCATCCCCTTCTATATGGGCATGAGGGTATGTGGCCAGCCTGGGCTCCTTCCCACAGGGGTAGGCCCAGATTCTGTGTGGTGTCCCCTGTGTGACTCTTGGGGGGAGTCTAAATTTAAACTATGTCCCTGTGGTACTGCTTCCAAGCCATGCCTGTGTTGGGTGGGGTTGAGTAGCCTATTGGCAATGGCTGATCTTAAGACCTGGAGCAGGGAAAGCCACAGGCCCCAGGAAGGAGTTTTCTATGCTGACTCTTCCTTCTTCCCTCTGGCTCAAAGGGAGCCATGTTTATGAAGCATACACATACTTGTTTAAATCAGTGTAGGCTTTACACTTTTTATGTTACACATGTTTACACATTGCCTGGCTGTAAGCTAGGCCCTGGGGATACAAACGTAAATAAAATACTGTCCCTGCCTTCCTGGAGCTCATGGAAGTGGGTGAGGCAGTAAGGGAGGGCAGTGGGAGGACAGGGAGGAGGACAGGGGCCCAGGCCAGCCGTGATTGGGGGCAGGGCTGGCAAGAAGGGTGGTGAGAAAGGTAAGGACTCTATAGCTGATTTCCATTGGCAGCCAGCTCTGTTGGTGATCTGGCAGGATGAGGTGGGAGGCCAGGAATGGACACAGGGGAAGCTGCCAACAGGCTACTCAACTATTGTAGGCCATAGTTCAGTCTTCATCCTCATCCCACAGATATTCACAGCTTGGTATGCCTGCAACTTCCTGGAATACATCTATTGCATTGGAGAGATGTTGATCCCAACAGACTTGGTTTTGCCCTCTGGGACTTAAATTCTTTGTTTTTTCCCCCAGGAAGCCCAGAATTCCCATGTCTACTGGGTGAGTGTCTCCCTCAGGCTGCAGGGGAGCTCAGGAGGTGTGCTTGGGGGCCAGGTTGGAGGTGGGGGTGGAGCCTGTGCAGTTTGGTGTCCGCCTTTGTTGCCTTTTGCTCTGCACAGAATTCTGGGTGGGGTAGCCCAAGGTCTACTCTTTCTCAAACTCTCTCCTCAACAATCCACAGTGGCGCTACTGTATCCGCTTGGAGAACCTTGACAGTGACGTGGTACAGCTCCGGGAGCGGCACTGGAGGATATTCAGTCTCTCTGGCACCCTAGAGACCGTGCGAGGCCGAGGGGTGGTGGGCAGGGTGAGCGTCACTGCGCCAGTTTCTAGCCCAACCTAGTAGGCCTGGGGGCTTAGTGCATGTAAGGTTACAGACAGAAGCTCGCTGTGTCAACATATTGGGTGGTTTGGGGTTAGAAATCTTAGAACAATCCTGTGAGAACACTTCACAGATGAAGAGAGTGAGACTGAGAAATAACTAGCCCAGCTGGGTGTGGTGGTTTATGCCTGTAATCCCAGCACTTTGGGAGGCGGAGGCAAGGGGATTGCCTGAGTCCAAGGGTTTGAGACCAGCCTGGGCAACTTGGTGAGACCTTGTCTTTACAGTAAATAAAAAAATTGGCTGGGCGTAGTGGTGTGTGCCTGTGGTTCCAGCTACTTGGAAGGCTAAGGCGAAAGGATCACCTGAGCCCAGCAGGTCGAGGCTGCTCTGGCTGTGAGCGTGCCACTGCACTGTGACCTGGGTGACAGAGTGAGACTCCTACTCAATAACTAATTAACTAACTAGCCCACGGACCCAGAGCTAGTAGTGGTAGGGCCTGGATTTAAGTCCAAGTGAGTTGAAGCTAAAGCTTGCGTAGTTATGATTGACTGACATAATGTCTTTTAAAACCTGAATTTGAATGCCCTTGGGTGGGGCACATACCCCTCAAACCCCCATGGCCTTGCCTCTGCCTCTTTACATGTGTGCATCTTCTGCTAGTCCTTGAAGAAATCTGATTTTATAATCCCTGACCACCCCACCCTGTCTCCTGAGAAATAAAGTCAAAAGTAGGACTGCTGCTAGGGGGGGCCACATTCAACAAACATTTATCCAAGTCAGCAGGGATTGAGGAGGCAGAGTGGTAAAGTAAGAACAGGGCTTTGGAATTAGATTGCCTGGCTTCAGCTTCCAGGTGTGTTATTTACACACTGCATAACTTTGGGTAAGCTGTTTAACCAAAATCTTAGCTTCTTATTGCTAAAATGGAGATCACACCATTTACCTTATTGCTAGGAGAATTAAATCAGCAGAGGTTTGGAGCGTACCTGCCGTGGTACCTGGCACTTAGCCCTTGTGAACGGATGCTGGAAAGGATGTTTGCCCAACACCTTTGCCTGGTGTCCTCAGTCAGTCAGTCAGAGATGATTTTCCCTTGAGTCAGAATAAAAGGCCCAGGCCAATGACTGCTGTGGGAGTACCTGCTGTGGTGGTGGCTGGGTGGGGAGCGTCCAGTCCTGATGTACTGGCAGTCAGCATGTGGCCCTGGGGCGCAGGCAACATGTCTTAGGGAATTGGCCTGACCCATTTTGCCTGGATCCTTACAGGAGCCGGTGTTATCCAAGGAGCAGCCTGCGTTCCAGTATAGCAGTCATGTCTCGCTGCAAGCTTCAAGTGGGCACATGTGGTAAGTGAATGTGTGCTGTGGCAAGGCCCACACACATCCAGACAGGGAGCTGGAGGTCGGAAAAGGAGCTCAGAGCAAGCTCATAGCTTGTGTTAACTCTGGGCCAAGTCAAGTCCTGAGATAAAGCCTTATCTGATGTTTGTTGTTGTGTGGGACTTGTCAGACTTTTTAAATGATGGCTTCCCAGTTCCCTATGATTTGTGGATTGAGGACTTAGGCTAGAGAGGTCTGGTGAGTTGGTGTTGCAGAGTTGCTCAAGTAGTTGGGGTTTTTTTTTCTCATGTTTCACTCCTTAACCTCAAATTGCAGTTGGGTAGTTGGGTATGCAGTGTACATTAGGGCCAGAATCAGGACAGCTATGGTTTTCTTTTCATGTAGGGCCGAAAGGGGGGGGGGTCTGGGGTTTTTGGACCAGTCATCTTGTCATGAGTTAGCAAAGAGCCTAGGTCTGCCTTGTCCTCTAGCTGTGGCACTGAGGGAACGGGCCATCCAAATCCTTGGGAGCGCCTCAGCCTTCACTCCCTCTACATCAGCTCTTCTCTGGCCCACAGGGGTACGTTCCGCTTCGAGAGACCTGATGGCTCCCACTTTGATGTTCGAATCCCTCCCTTCTCCCTGGAAAGCAATAAAGATGAGAAGACACCACCCTCAGGCCTTCACTGGTAGGCCAGCGGAGGCCAAGTACCCAGGCTTGGCCCCTGGAAGAACAGCTCTCATCCCACGACTGCTGCAGAACTCTTCTCACTCACCATCATGGGCCACAACGGGTCTCTGAATTTGATTGTGGGGCCTTTTTTGGGGAAGGGGTGGTGTAACTTTTCTTTAGAGGACCCGTGTAGGATGCCTCCAAGGCTGGCCTCCTCATAAGCCCTGCCTGCCATGTTCCAGTAAACCTTCCCACCAAGGAACTGTGTTCAGCTGTCACAGGCCCCGAGTTTCCCGGCCTGTCACACAGGTTGTCTGGAATGTGAGGTTTGGTCAATAAACCAGTGCACGCTTGGCCACCCTCGCCATTTCTGCCCCTGGAGTCTCAGGTTCCCCTTCTGACCCAGTGGGGGCCCTGGATTGCTCCCCAAGCCACCCTTCCAAGGAGCTGTCCTCCATTAGGATATGTGCCTGTTTCCCTCTGAGCCTGAAGGCTGGCTGGATGATCTCCCAGGGTCACTGTGCCTCTCAGCCAGCTTCAGGGTTGGAGTGGCCTGGCTCTCAGCACTGACCAACCATTGTCACCTCTGACTTCGCTGGGCCTGAGAGAGGAGTGAGGCAAGCCAGCTGGGTTTCCTGGAGCAGTGTGCTTGCCAGCCGTGAGTGTGAGTCTGTCAAGCATCCAGATCACAGATGCAGGAGGAATTGAGCCGAAGAGCAGCCCTAGGTATGGACGATGACTAAGCCAAGCCACTTCCTGAGCCAGAGATGAATTGTGCTGCGTTTTGCCCCAATTCTTAGGATTTCTTCTCTCCCACCACTTCAGTGATTGTTAGAGGTCATTTTCTTCTTGAACTAACATTAAATCTCAGCTCCAGCCTTGTTAGTGTTGTTCTTAATCCTCCACTAGGGGGAGCCTGCATTGCAGGGCAACCGAGTACAGCTGGTCTTATGACCTAGCTAGAACACAAGGTCAGGTGAACCAAGTACAAGGACTAAGCCCACAGCAGCGAGCTGGCCAAGCCCTACTCACTATTAAACAAGGCTCTGTACCACTGCAGTGTAACACAGTTTTATTAGAAATTAGTGTTTACTTCCATCATGTATGCTGAGCAGCAAAGTATTGCAGTCATGTGATAAAGGAAAAATTCTCTCATGCGCAGGACCTGTGCCATCCTTCAGGCTGACCTTGGGTCACATACCAGATTCAGTAAAACCCAATACCGGTCTGTGTTGTTAACAGCAGGCTGACCGTTTTTTCAGAAACTGATAAGAAGGTTTGACTGCCTGGGCTGCTTGGAGTTGAAAACTTCACGAGCTGCTTTCTGAATGGGGCTGGGAAACTTTAAAAGAAAACCCTCAAACCTTTAAGCCACTAAAGTCTTACTAAAGAAGCTAAGATCACTTCAGTAAGTTCAATCTTAGTGTTTTTCTTAAGACCAAGGACATCTTTTTCATTGGAGATGATAAATGCCTAGTCCCAGACCACTGTGCTTTCTCAGGAAAACTGGTTACCACGGAGACACTGAGGGTCCAAACGCCAGAGTAAATGGCCCAAATGTCAGGGGCCAAAGGGGATGGGGAGGTCAAAGGGCAAGCATAACAATACCTCAGTGGGGAGCTGGGAATTTGAACACTAAAGGGCTTAAACAGCTGAGAAAATAGGCCAGTGGCCCCAGGCTGAAGCATTCCAATCTCTGTGGGAAAGCCACAAAGCCTGAATTTGGCCAAAGAAATGGATTTGTCTTTATCTTCTTACTCCAGTGAGGGCTGAAGAACTAGTAGCTGATCACCAAGGTACCTGACCTGAGAGTCTTAGAGCTATTTATATATTCATGACTGTGACTATCATATGAAATGCCTGATGAAAAAGTCACATTTCCCCTGCCCATTATGTCACTTCGGGTTCTTCTGGGTGTCTAACCTTGGGCCTGGCATTTGCCCGTAGCCTCTATGGCATCGGCTATCATAAGAGTAGTTAAGGGGGATGAACCTGTGTTCCTTCCTAAGGGCAGAGGGTGGGTACTGCATGGGGCTGTGCTGCTTTGTTTGGCTGGCAGAACAGCTCCCTCCCTGACAGCATTCCTTTGGAAAAAAATTCAGATAAGCTGCCTCCAAGGGCCAAGCTAAACAAAAAGGGAATGAAAACCAAAGCCCTCAAGAGGAACTCCTGGCTGGTGCTTGGCATCTCCATACCCAACAAGAAGGAACAGAGGATTTCGAGGGGCTTAGGTTTCCCTATGGCAAACCAATAGCACGGAGGGGTGGGCAGGGAGGAGATGTGTGGCCAAGCACATGACATCTCTGTGCAGGGGCTGCTGGGAGCCCAGGGCTCCAAGTTTGCTGTCCTTGGCTGATGGGCGTGCCAGCCAGCACTATGCAGTGCCACGGGCTCCATGATCTTGCTGGAGCTGTTTCTGGCCTAGAGCAGCTCCTGGTCCCTATGACAGTTCTTTGGCTTTTACAGTATGTGAGGACAATGTGCCTTGGAGCCAAGGACAAGAGAATCAAAAACAGCAGTCCTGTTAGGCCTTACGAGTCATATATGACTAAAATGTCTTTCTCATAGGAACTATTAGGGCCACAGGTCCCAACTTATGCATCCTTCCTTCCTCGGTGCTCTGGGCTGGCTGTTTGGCAAAGCTGGCAAAGCCAAAGCTGCTTATTATTATTATTATTATTGCTTCCTCCTGAGTCCCTCCCTCAGATTGATTCTGCAGGGAAGGTGGGGATTAGGGTCAGAAAGAGGTGGGTCAGGGAGAATACAAATCTCCTCAATAACCATACAAAGTGCTTTAAAGGAACAAATCCCAAAGGCATTGAGAAAGGCCGAGGGGTCTGTCATATGCAGGGTCTTGGCACCCTGGAGGGCAAAAGAAATGCCCAGTCCCATTATTAGACATAAAACTATTCATTTCCTAGATTATTTTTTAAAAATCAAACTTATCAAGACTGTGCTTAAACATCTACAGGAAAAAGAAGCCCCTACCCTGTTAAAAAATGGAGCCTTTTGGCCAGGCATGTGGCTCACATCTATAATCCCAGCACTTTGGGAGGCCGAGGTGAAAGGATTGCCTGAGCCTGCAGGTTTGAGACCTAACAGCAACTTGGCAGACTCCATCTCTACAATAAATCAAAAAATTAGCTGGGTGTGGAGACGTGTGCCTGTAGTTCCAGCTACTTGGAAGGCTGAGGTGAAAGGATTGCCTGGGCCCAGCAGGTCAAGGCTGAGGTGGCAGGGAGCATGCCACTGCCCTGCAGCCTGGGTGACAGAGACTCCAGCTCAAAACAACCACCACTACAACAAAACAGAGCCTCCACAGCACCAGAAGCCGCCTTTCTCCCAGAATGAATCCATTCCCCCGGGGCCTCTGCTGAGGCCTCAGGGGCAGCAGCCCTTCAGCAGAGGAAGGGGGATGTTCTAAGTGGGAGGAGGGCAGGTCGGTCCACTCACCCCAGAGCAGAGGTGGCTCCCTGTCAGGCAGGAAGGGTGATGCAGAGCAAATGGGACAGGACTCAGTCATCTGGAAGTGCTCAGGGGCAGGGCAGAGGAATGCGGTCGCTCCTCTGTCCAGACCCTTTGACCTCCCGGCAGGGCCTGTCATGTCTCTGGGCGCTAGAGTAGAGACCCAGCCAGCAGCAGCACGGAATGGCCAATGGGGCAGGGTTCCACAGGATGGGAGACAGGGCCTCCTGTGCCCAGACTCCCTGAGGGTCTTGTCAGTCGCGGTGTGTAGACTGGTGGCCAAGCTGCCGGTCATCGTAAGTGCTATAGCGCTTCACGTGGATGCGGCGGACGCGGTCCCGCAGTTCAAAGGTCTCCTCATCTTCACTGGGGGAAGCCTGGCTACGGCTACGGCTTGTGGCCTCCAGCAAGGAGTTGTCAGGGACGCGGGGAGTCTCGTAGAGTAGGACATTGAGTGTCTCCTCATAGATTCGGGCCTCTGGGAATTCAACCTGGGATGAGGTGGCAAGACCCAGGGAGGTTTTGCCTCAGAGCGGGAGCAGCATGTTGGAGCCACTGGCCCTATGCCAGTTCTGTAAGGCCCCTGACTCTCATAAGACAGATGGCTGTCTGTCTCGACTGCTGAAGGGGGGTGAGGGGATGTACTCTAGGACATAAGGAGAGAGAAGACCAACACCCTCCCAGGCCACCCCAACCCAAGATGAAGGGACTAGTAGGCACAGAGGGCAGCTGTGGCCTTGCAGCAGGCCTCGGTCTATCAACACAGCTCCACCGCTTACTAGCTGTGGGGGTCTGGGGTTTAGCCCTTCGGGGCTGCAGCTTCCCTATGTATAAAGTGAGGGTTTACATCTACCTCTGAGAGTTGTCAGCATTACAGGAAAGGTGTAAATTGCTTGGCTGAATCAAACACATACATAAAAAGCAGCTACTCTGATGAGTATTACTGCTTTTTATTGTCTGCCTGGCCCAGTCTGCCACCCGCCATGACCTGACTGGAGGAAAGAGAACAGGATGGCAAGACAGGCATCTAGCCTGACCTGCAGTGTTGCATCGAGCTTCTGATCCCTCATCTGTCAAATGGGGAGAGGCACCCTAACCCTGCCTGTCTCACAGGTGTGGTGACAGGTGCTGTTGCCACTCCTGTGGCTCTACCAGCACCAGAGACCTGCCCCTGAATCCTACTCCATTACATGGTCAGGAGCCACCAATGCTGACTGTCCCCATTCCTCCCACCCCGACACCAAAAACTGCAGGAGGAACCAGGGCCATCTGTAGACTGCCCTGCCCCACCTCTGGCTGGAGGCATTTCAGTAGTCTGGGGCCAGGAAGCAGTCAACGAGTCTGGCTACTTCGAGCCCTCCACACTCCATGATCCCCAGATGAACTGCCGCTCCACCCCAGCGAAGTCCTGCGTCTCTGGGACGTACACTCATGGGAGGCAGCCACTCTCCAGGGAGGACACTTGCTTGCAGCCAGGGAGAAACGGGTCAGCTGAGTTTGCGATAACTCTCACCTACCACGTGCATCATGTGTGCCTGGCACTGTGTTGTTATTGCTGAGGTAAAGCTGACTGACCAGGAGCACACAACCAGTGGGGCCAGAGGGGGGATTTTGTTTTTTTATTATTAAAAATTTTTTTTAGAGATGATGTCATGCTATTTTACTCAGGCTGGCCTCAAATTCCTGGGCTCAAGCAATCCTCCTGCCTCAGCCTCCCAAGTAGCTGGGACTGTAGGCTTGTGCTACCGCACCTGGCCTAGAGAGGAGGTTTGACCAATGTACCAGTGTTTTGTCTAACTAGAAAGCCCAAGCTATTTCCACTACACCACACTGCTTCTGTAAAGGGTTTTCTCATTTTCATAATATCTGTTAGCTTTATACTATCATTCCCATGTCTGCAGATGAGGTAACTGAGGCTCAGATGGTTTATCCAAAGCCAGAATTCAAACCTGAACTGGACCAACTTCAAAGACCCTGTCCTTCCCACCACACCAAGTGTTCCTGGATGGTCAATGGCCACTGCCCTCAGCTGTCAGGAACAAGCAGTCCCGTTCGCCCCCCAAGCCCCTTGTTCTGGCTTTGTCCTTACTAAATGCTTGCCCTTTTGCTCCTGTGGTAAAGGGCTCAGTGGGAGCTACACTGATTATGCCCTGGCCACCCTTGCCACGGCAGGTGTGTGCCCCCCACCTCACAAAGAGGGAAGCCCATACCTTCGTCTGCTTCTTCTCCGTAGCATATACAATAGAGGTGCAGCACACCTCTGCCAGCTTACGACCCTGGCCATAGAAGGACCAGCAGCAGATCTCGTCACCAATGACGTCCTTGATGAAGAGTACGCGGCCGTTGAAACGCAGGGAGAGCTTGTCAAACAGCTCGATGTTTTTCAGCAGGTGGTCGTCAGAGTTGCTGAAAAACCCACGAGGGCCAGCAGGCCTGGGAATGAGGGTCCACCCCAAGGGAAAGTGCTGGGGCAAGCTGGCCCTCCCTGACCCTCCCCTCCGGAAATGAAGACAAGATGCCAGGACAGAAAGGGTCATGGGGCACCCTCTGAGTTTGGGGCCTGTGAGGAAAGGGGATTGAGTTGGTTTTCAGTTAGAACAGAGAGAACTGAGGGGAGGAGGTCTCCTCCCATTACACCCAGAAGGAGGCACGCTGCTCCTTTCCCAGATGTTCCTTCCCTTGCCGTGGGGGTGAGGGTGGCAGCATGCTGTCCACAAGGAGTCACAGGGAGGCCTTTGACTCTGAGCCTGCAGCCACCTGCATATACCCAGCGAGAGGACAGGGGCTGGCGTGGGGGGCGGGGGAGCTGTCCCAGTGTGACATACACAGGCAGGCAGAGGACTCCTCCTCCACGGCAAGGTAATGAAAACACCTGGCACAGGCCTGAGGTGATCTATGTTAAGGGCATATTTCATGTTCGATTGTTTATCCCAGCTGGGGTCCCGTGCCAAGTTCCAGTGATCTCTGCCCCGATTTCCCCTCTACCCTCTGTTCTTCTCCCACTTAGCACAACCGGTTCTGAGACCCAGGCCCACAGCAGACCGTGCTGGGAGTGCAGGTGGCTTCCCCTGGGTCCACTGTCCAGTTCTTTCCCAGCCCCCAGCAGAGACGCCCACCCTACCTGGTATAGGAATATTTGTTGTTGCTTCTGTTGTACAGCAGTTTCACCACGGGCTGCAAGGGAGGAGACAGTGAGGGCTGGCCAGGGGCCCAGCATCCCTGCCTGCAGCCCACAGTCTGCAGAGGTCCCAGTACCTTCGTGGAAGATTCAATGAGCTTCTCTTCCTCCTTCAGGGATGTAATGATGGGGATATTACACACAGGCTGGTAGGAGTCCTTCTTATCCTGGGTGACACACAGAGCAGAGAAACTTCTCTGGGATCTTCTGCTTGCCAAGCTCAGCCAGGTACTCCCAGAGCCCTTCCATCACCCCCTGCTTGGTAGAGGCATCAGAGATGAGGCCCCTGGCAGTAGAATCTGCCAGTTTGGCCAGGTGCAGTGGTTCACACCTGTAATCCCAGCACTTTGGGAGGCCAAGGCAGGAGGATTGCTTGAGCCCAGGAGTTTGAGACCAGCCTGGGCAACATAGCGAGACTCATCTCTGCAAAAAATAAAAAAATCAGCTGGGTGTGGTGGCTCACGCCTGCAGTTCCAGCTACTCGGGAGGCTGAGGCAGAAGGATTGCCTGAGTCTAGGAGGTTGAGGCTGCAGTGAACCATGATCATGCTACTGCACTCCAGCCTGAGTGACAGAGTAAGACCCCGACTCAAAACAAAAACAAAAAACAAAAAAAAAACTGCCTGCTGCTAAGCAGGCCCTTATTTCCAGAAACCTAAAATCCAGATTTCTTGGCATATAAATTAGAAGCAGGTCCTATGTGCACGGCTGAGTGTGAATACCTGGCTGCCAGGTTGCCGGGCCTGGACAGCATCTCACGGCATCTAAACTAGGTTTGGACTCATCAACCACACCTCCCACACAGCCAGCCAGGAACTAGACACTTCTGTCCCGGAAGAAGGGGTGACTCCCAACCTCCCCACCCGCCCACGTACCTGCAGGGCTGTCTGGCACATGTTTACTAGCCCCTGGATGAGGTAATATTTTGCTTCAGCCATCAGTTCCTTGATTTCTTGCCGGTTCTGAGGGAGGGTGATGGTATCATCTCGCAGGTAATTCAAGATGGTGCCGAAGTGCTTCCCACATCGGTCTATGAGGATCCAGCCTGGGGATTCAGATGGGCCCATGGTTACTGTTTGCCTCCAGGGACCTCAGAAGCAGGCTAAGTCCACTTGACCAGCTGGGTGGTGAGGAAGGAGTGATCTGAGCATGAGCCAGCACAGGATGACACAAGTGGGGATGAAATCTAGCTCACAGGGCCATGCCTGCACTTCACCCTTCCCTGAACGGAGACCCAGTACCTCCCATGAGAGATACGGGCCTTCCAGGCATTGTGGAGGCCACAGAGGCCCAATCTCAGGGCACTCAGGCCCAGCCCTGGCAACACAAAATCCACCTGCTGCTGCCAGTGTTCTGCCCACTGCCTAGCCTGATGGGGACAGTAATTATGAGAATCAGTTTTATCTGAATTTTTTTTTTGAGTTGGAGTCTCACTCTGTCGCCCAAGCTGGAGTGCAGTGGCACGCTCACAGCCACTGCAGCCTCGACCTGCTGGGTTCAGGCGATCCTTCCACCTCAGCCTTCCAAGTAGGTGGAAATATAGGCATGCACCATCACGCCCAGCTAGTTTTTTGATTTATTGTAGAGATGAGGTCTCGCCAAGTTGCCCAGGCTGGTCTTGAACCCGTGGGCTCAGACAGTTCTCTCACCTCGCCTCCCAAAGTACTGGGATTATAGGTGTGTGCCACCATGCCTGGTCTTTATCTGAATATTTTTAAAGACTGGATCTTGCAGTTTCAGCTACTTGGAAGGCTGAAGCAGAAGGATCGCCTGAACCCAGCAGGTCGAGGTTGTGGTGGCCATAAGCATGCCACTGCACTCCAGCCTGGGCGACAGAGTGAGACTCCAACTCAAAAACAAAAAATGATGGATCTTCTCCCTGGAAGATTCATAAATATATGACACTTTACATACAATTTCAAAGACTTCTGAAGTTCTACTGAGGACTGCAGGTGAAGACATCCACACTAGGTGAAGAGGCAAAATGAACCTGAATTCTGGATCTACCAGGCTTAAGCCCTGCTGGATCACTTCCTCAGGAGCCCCTCTGCCCCTCCCCAACCCACCCAGCAGGCCCTGATGCCTCACCTTCTTTGTCGGTCAGCACTTCCATGCGCCCGCTGAACATGGCCTTGAGCATGGTGTCATGGCGGGTTAGTGCCCGCACGGTGGTATAGTACAGGGAGCCGCCCACATTGAGCTGGACGTACTTGTTGCCCAGCCCTCCTCCCTTGAAGCCACTTAGCTTGGGTTTGGCCCCTGAGGCTGGGCACAGACAGGTATCCCCCGACATCTCCCGCTGCAGGTAGATCACCACACGGCAGGAGGTAGGCCTGGAAGGCTCCGCCGTGGTGGAAGGGGTCACAAGTGAGTGGCCAGCAGAGGCCAGAGCCTCATACTCTCAGCGCTGTGAGCAGGAGATGGGAGAGAAGATGGAAGTCAGCAGATAGCGTCCTCAAACCAGGAAGGCCAGCAGTAGAAACACGACCACAGCCGTTCTCTCCTTGATAAGCCCGAGCACTCCCTGGCAGAGGTTAGTCCCTAGGCAACAGTAAGAAAGACTCTCTTGCTGTTCTTTACTGTTACCCAGGAGCCAGGGCTGGGGGCACAGTCTCCCAGACCCTGCCCTGGTCACCTCACCAGCCTCCGAGAGCGGATTCTGCTCTGGGCAGCAAGGAGGACAAGCAAACCCTCAGAACTAGCCAGAGAGGGCCTGAGGGACATATCACCCTGGGGATCTACCAGTCGGATTCCAGTTATTTTCTTTTCTTTTCAAGGTTCCCAGGATCCCAGACTTCTAGCCACGCCCACTGGGAATCCAGCCAGCCTAGGAGTTTCCCAGGAGCTAGAGGGACAGGATGCGCTTCCTTCCTAAAGATCTCAGAGTTAGGAGCAGCAGCCTGTGCCAGTGTTTACTTTGAGCACCACCAGGCGTCTGGCTTCAGGAAGGAAAGCAAGGGCAGCTTCAGGAGAGAACGGAGGGAGTGAGGTTGGAGGAAGCTGGCCAGTGTTCTTGGCAGAGTTTACCTGGCCACTGGCTGGAGCTTCCCAGCCTTCCTCTTTCCTGGCACCAGTCCCAAGTTCCTGAACGTGTCACCACTTTTTAGAGTA
Source organism: Cephalopachus bancanus (assembly GCA_027257055.1). Taxonomy (NCBI): domain Eukaryota; kingdom Metazoa; phylum Chordata; class Mammalia; order Primates; family Tarsiidae; genus Cephalopachus; species Cephalopachus bancanus. The sequence goes on along the minus strand of JAPVLO010000536.1, from coordinate 403,717 downwards.
TAACAACTACAGGATGGCTATTTTTGTTTCTTTTTCCTGAGAGGGAACCCAGCCCTATCTCTTCTCTTCCCTCCAACAAGAATGGGAGAAAGGACTAGAAAAAAACAGATGATAAATCTAAAAACAACGAAGTGATCTGGAATTTAAAACATCAACAGGAGTTCAGGGGAAGGATGAACGAGGAAAGAAAAGGGGAGCAAAGCCAGGTCACCCCTTGTGATTAAGGCTCTATGTTAAGTTTTTGGCTTTCTTTTTTGAGTTGGAGTCTCACTCTGTCGCCCAGGTTGGAGTGTAGTGGCGCTGGGGTGCAGTCCCCCACTGGGCTCAGGCTATCCTTCTGCTTCAGCCTTCCAAGTAGCTGGAACTACAGGTGCACGCCACCACACCCAGCTAGTTTTTGTGATTTATTGTAGAGACGAGGTCTCGCCAAGTTGCCCAGGCTGGTCTCGAACCCCGGGGCTCAGGCAATCCTCTCACCTCCGCCTCCCAAAGTGCTGGGATTACAGGCATGAGCCACTGCGCCTGGCTTGCTTTTGACTTTCTAAAGAATCACTAAAATTAATTCACCAAAGAAGAAACAAAATAGCTAACATTCATTGCATGCTTACTTCATGCCAGATACTAGAGTAGGCATTTAATATATACTAGCTCATTTAATTCAGCAATAAAAGGATCAGGTGTCCACTGGGTTAAGCAGTAGGGGATGACTGTCATTGTATTTAAGGAGTTCAATGATGCATCATAATATTAACTAGAATTTATTTTTAAAGAGCACTTTATTGTGCTCCTGTGTACCAAGCACTGGGAATATAGAAGAGAACACGTGCAGAAGAGTCATGGCCTCATGGAGCTGACATTCTAGCGGAAGGAGACGGACTACAGACTAGGAACCAAACACACAATTCCAGGTGATACATGCAATACACATAATACAACAATGATCAGAGAATGTAGAGGGAGAGGCACTAATTTAGACATAGGGACAGGGAAAGCCTCTTTGGGAAGGTGACATTTCAGCAGAGGTCTGAAAAGAGCATTCTAGCAGATGAAAAACTAAGTGCAAACTTCCTATCAGAAAAAAGTTTTAGGAACAGAAATATGGTCATGAGGCTGGTGCACAGAAAAGGAGAGGGAAGTTGGTTTGATGTTAAGTCAGGGAAGGCAGGTGCTGGATGACATCGAAGAGTTTGGATTTTATACAAATTGCAACACAGAAAAAGAATCAATTGGCGGCTTATAAACAGCGGTGTAGTATATGATTTGTTTATAGCATATTTGAAAAGATAACTCAGTTGCCGGGTAAGAAGGGATGGTAAAGGTGTGAAACAAAGTGGAAGACCAGAGGAAGCAGTAGTCTAGCAAGAGATGATGAGGGCTTGGACCACACTGGCAGTAATGGAGACAGGAAAAAAGTGGAACTTGCTCATTTAATTCTCACAACATGCAGGGGTTTACGGTTGCTCATCATCTCTTTCTTGTAAGTGTAACCCAGAGGCAGGGCACCAGTGTTCCCAAGTTTACAGCTTGCTCTCCAAGCAGTGCTACGTTAGCACAATGCCAAACCATGTCAGTTTGTTAGACTGAAACTGTCCCTGAAAAGATCTAGATAGGTTCCTGGGAAGAACGTCCCAGGAAGGGTCAGAGGGGGTGCTGTGTGAAGCAGTGAATTCGTCTGGGGCTTGTCAGGGAGCCTCTTTCATCTGCCTCTGGGATAGGGTACAGATGAGATCAGCCCTCACCAGGAGATTGACCAATGAGTAAGAAACACTAGAATGGTATGAGATCACCTTACCTTTCTCTGCCCACCCAAAGGAATATCCACCCCCTAACAGGTTTTAGCCAGTTTCCCAGGTATTTTATGTCTAGCTCCAACGTTCCCAGGATCAAAGAAGCAGACATACGTGTTCTGCCAAACCAAAAGAACTCAAAGGCTAGGCTTGCCAAGAGAGGAAGGCAAATTCAGAACTACCTATTCTTTTCCTACAAAGCAATTGCTTTGAGCCCCTGGATGACGTCAGCTCAGATTCCGCTCAGACCAATGGGTTCCAGGAATCCTGTGGCAGGTGACGCCTATGAAAGTAATTCCAGTGAGAATGAAGTTTCCACCGATAGCCTCACTGCTTGCTCTTCCTTCCGGACTTTGGTGTGGGTATCTGGGGATGCCTGGGGCTAGGGGCGGGTCCGTGTCTCACTCAGCGAAGCTAATGGGAACCCAAACAGAACAAAGGGCAAACGACCGGTGGAGGGAGGTGGGGTCCTAAAGGAGGAAGGACCCAGACACCCGTCGGACACTGGGTCGGAGGCAGTGGGGGTGGGGAAGAACCTAGCAAAAATCCCAGGTGCAAGGTTAGGCGTCGTCCAAAGGGTCCTGGGGAAATTTAGCGACACCCAGAGTCGCTTGAGGCCGTTATAGGCTCTTCCCCAGCCCGGGCCACTGCTCACTACCGAGAAACCGAGCCCGGTTCTCACACCCATCCCTGGGGGAGGACTTGAGTTCTCCATCTCCCCGACACCGTCCCACGCCTTTTCCCCAGGTCCCAGCCGAGCTCGCTTTGCCCGAGTCCGTCCATCCCTTCCCCGAGGGCATCGGCAGGCCCGGCTCTCACCGTCCCCGGGGGCGCCTCTCTTCTCAGCTAGGTGGTGAGCAGACTCCGTGTAACCCCTAGCCTGTGGCCGCCTGCCCACCAGCAATCCCGGGCTGTGAGCTCACATCCTGCGCCCTCCGACTCCGCCCGGAGCCGCACGCGGCCCAGCCCCATCGGCCGGGGAGACTAAGACTACAAGGCCCAGCATGCACTGCGCCGTGCAGGGCGGGGCAGAGGCAGAATCTTCCGAGAGTCTCCCGCCGTGAGAGCGCAGATACTTCCGGAAGGCGCTAAGGCCTCTGGGTTTTGTAGGCAGTCATCTCGCCCCTCGGGCCTTTGTTTCCCAGCAGGCTCTCTGGCCTGGGGTGTGTAAGTGCTTCCGGTATCAGACCGGTAGTGATGTTATGGGTAAATAGGCTCTGTAGCCGTGGCAGCGGCCGAGGCGGGCCGGCCGGGGACCGGCTGCCGCTGAGCGGAGGGAGAAACTGCTTGTCTGTATCAGCCTTGGCAGCGCCGCGCCGCGGTTGCGGGGCCGGCAGGTAGGCTGTGACTTCGGGTCGGGGGACGCGGGCGGACCGGGGCGAGAGGAGCCCGACGGGCCCGCGCCCCGACGGAAGGCAGTCCCAGGCGGAAAGAGCCGGGAGAATTCCGTCCGACCCTTAGGAGCGCTTTCATGCCCGGCTGAGGCCTGGAGTTTGTCGCATTGATGCTCGCTACGATCTTATGAGCAAGCTGCGGCCCGGATATGTCCAAAGAGTTCCCATAGTCAAGGCAGAGCCAGCTTCATCAGCCAGGCCTTCCTTTCTGCCCAGAACCTCTTCTACTCCCATGGATGGAGCTCGCTCGCAGTGCCTAGCATGGATCTGGGCAGCCGGGGAGCAGCGAGCCTGGCACCGCCCTTATCGCGGGACTCAGGCCCAGCTCTTGTGCCGGGTGCTGCTCAGCTGGTAGTCGACTGTGAACCCTCTCCCTACACCCCTTTTTCCGTCTTACCCATCTAATTAAACTATCCCCTCAGTCATACGTTTGTGCCAAGCCAGATTCATGGAAATCATGCCTGACTCTTCTTTCCTTAACTCATCCCCAAACCAGCACATTCATTCAGTCCATCACTAAGTCCCACCAACTCGACTTACAAGTCATCTCAACTTACAAGTCATCTCAACTCGGAACACCTGTCTTCAGCTGCAAACCTTGGTTACTGCAGTAGCCTCTATTTGTTTCCACAGTCATTCATTCCACATTTACTGAGTGCCATGGGCACCATGCAAGGTGCTAGGGTTACAGTAATGAACGAGGTAAGGGGGCCTTGCCCTTTAGTCCCCTCCAATTCACTCTCCCCACTGAGCGAGATGATCTCTCCTAAGTCTGATCACGTTACTCTGCTGAGAATCCGCTGGCTGCCCATTACTGTTACCCATTACTATGGCTTTCAGAGCCGGGTGATCCAGCTCTGGCCTCCCTGTCTAGCCTCTTCCCGTTGCATTCTCCTTCTGACTGCTTCAGTCGCACTAGCCTTTCAGTTCTTGGAATGCTTCAAATTTCCTATTGTCTCAGGATCTTCACATGATTCTCCTGCTTGGAATGCCTTGCTGCTCCCTCTTGGCAAACTTTTGAACATCCTTTAGCTCTCAGTTTAAGTGTCACTTTTTCAGGTCTGTGCTGATGTTCCCCCCTCCACCTTCCATGTATGAATTGTGCCTTACTGCTGCGGTTCACATAGCACAATGAGCTTTTCCTGATCCTATGATCACAATTTGTGATTACTTCTTTACCTTCTGTCCAGAGGCATTTTCTTTACTATTGTATCCCCAGTGCAGGGACTTGGTAGATGTTTCTGAATAAATGCATGCTTTCAGGGAAGGGACTGAAAGTTGAAGCAGATCTTTGCTCCCTCATGGTACTTGAATCTTTTTTTTTTTTTTGAGTAGGAGTCTCACTCTGTTGCCCAGGCTGGAGTGCAGTGGCATGCTCACCTTCCACCTCAGCCTTCCACACAGGCGTGTGCCACCACACCCCGGCTAATTTTTTGATTTATTATAGATACAAGGTCTTGCCATGTTGTCCAGGCTGGTCTCGAACCTCTGGACTCAGGCAGTCCTCTCACCTCTTCCTCTCAAAGTGCTGTGATTACAGGCGTGAGCCACCACACCCAGCCGGTGCTTGAATCTTTCCGGAGCAGCTGGTCTGATTAATCACCTTGCAGCTATGGAATACTCAGATTATATACGTAACTAGAACAAGCAGGAAGGTAGAGCTTTTTGAAACGCCCAATAGGGAAACTGTATATGATCAAAATGTTTTAAAAGAAAGGTGCTAGCTCACTTACTTCAGTGCATTCCAGTGAGACCACAGGCTAGGACTTAAAGACAGCCATAGATATGCATTAGTTGGCCCACGCAGTGTTGGATGTGGTTTTTCCCCCCTTATTTTACATTTTTGAATTAGGCACCAACATTTAAATATCAGATTTCTGGGGCCTGTTGAAAACTAAGTTGTGGAAACAGTGGGATCTAATTCTTTTCCAACCATTGCTCCTCCTGTGGCATACCTGCCTTGGACAGTCACCCCCAGAATCACCCCATTCCAAACAGAACTTCTCTAAGGAAGCTGGAAGGGAAACAGGTGAGGCTGGGGGAAGTGGGAGCAGAGGGAAGGGGCCAGGGCATGCCAAGGTGATGGTAACTTTTGGAGCACCTGGGCTTTAGAATGGGCATGGCAGCCACTGGCTGCCTCCTTTTTAAAACAGGTAATGTGTTCTTTTTTAATTTTTAAAAAATGTTTTTGCTGAGCTAGAATGAGGGTGGGTTTTCAGTATTTTCTTCCCAGGATTGAGGTGTCCTTTGGACCAGTAATACAAGGTGGGCTGGAAAGAGAGAAGATGTCTTTTGTTGGCTCTCTGTTAACAGAAAAACATCCAAACGCCTTAGCTTGGTGCACAGGGGCTTGCTGATCTGGCTGCAGCCACCTTTCTAGCTCCCTCCTCTTTTGTGCCCTAGGCAGAATAGGCCCTGACAGTGACTTCAGGACTTTGTGCTGCTTTCTCTGCTTGGAATGCCTTTCCCTGGCCTCCTGACTTGGCACGTTCTTGCTGATACTTATTCCTTCTTGTGTTTTCTGCTAGAAAGACACTGACTCAACTTTGATTCCCAGTTCAGTATAATATCCTGTAGCATACATTTTGGGTAATATTCTTTTTTTTTTTTTTTTTTTTGAGTTGGAGTCTCACTCTGTTGCCCAGGATGGAGTGCGGTGGCACACTCACGGCTACCCCAGCGTTGACCTGTTGGGCTCAGGTGATCCATCCACCTCAGACTTCCAAGTAGCCAGAACTACAGGCATGAGCTACCATGCCCGGCTAGTTATTTATTGTAGAGACAAGGTCTCACCAAGTTGTCCAGGTTGGTCTCAAACCTATGGGCTCAGGCAGTCCCCTCGCCTTGGCCTCCCAAAGTGCTGGGATTACAGGCTGAGCCACTAAGCCTGGCCCATTTTGGGTAATCTTCTTACTCTGGCATCTTCATTCATTTTATTTATTTTTGAGGTGTCTCACTCTGTTGCCCAGGCTGGAGTGCAGTGACACAGTCGTGGCTCACTGCAGCCTTCACCTCCTGGGCTCAGGTGATCCTTCCGTTTCAGCCTCCTGAGTAGTTGGGACTATAGGTGCATGCCACCATGTCTGGCTGATTTTTAAATTTTTTTTGTAGAGACGAGGTCTCACTATTTTGCTTAGGCTGCTCTTGAGCTCCTGGGCTCAAACAGTCCTTCCACTTTGGCCTCCCAAAGTGCTAAGATTACAGGCATGAGCGACCATGCTTGGCCTTTCTTATCTTTTAACCCTAATTTCTAATTCACTCAGATTTCTTCTTTCATTTGCTTTTTGTGTTCCAGTACATGCATTTGAAAAGCCTTTTCACGTGCTTTTGGGTGCATAACTGGGGACATATAAACATGCTTATGGCTCATACCTCAGTTCAGATGTCACCCCTGCATCCTAGGTTGACTGCTCTTTGCTCCCGTGGCTCTTTGGGGTGTTTCTGAACAAGCGCTTATAATGTGACTTTTCAGTTTCCATGTCTGTCTTCAGCGAAACCATGTGCTCGTCTGGGCGGGCACTGTGCTGCTTCCTCTTTGTACCCCAGCATCTAGCAGTGTTGGCATGTAGGAGGCACTCAAGAAGTGGGTGTTGAGTGAACGATGCCTGTGACAAGCAAGTGAACTTTATTCTTTCCTGACCCTTGCTCCCATGACACATCTCTTGACTTCTACTGTTACCCTTTCAGAGCAGAACTTCTCTAGGGAACCTGGAAGGCAACAGGTGAGGGTCAGAGAGGTGGAAGCAGAGAGGAGCCGGAACCTTTGGGCCATGTGGGTTTTGGGCACTGGTGTCTAAGGTCAGGAGTGGGGTTGGGCTGACAGCAGGCATTTGCTTGGGTGGCTGGGGAGTGGTTAGAGATTGGGCTGGTTTCTTTGCAGCTATGGCCAAGGATATCCTGGGTGAAGCAGGGCTGCACTTTGATGAGCTGAACAAGCTGCGGGTGTTGGACCCAGAGGTTACCCAGCAGACCATAGAGCTCAAGGAAGAGTGCAAGGACTTTGTGGACAGTGAGTATCATTTGGGGAGAGCTGGTGCCACTGAGCTTCGGGCTACTGTTTTAACTGTACCCCACCCCCACCCGTCTATAGCTCTTGGCCCTGCCAGAATGGAGCTGCTGGCTCCCTGGAGGCTTTGCCTGGCCTCTGAATTTCTGTGTGCCACCCATCTGGTCTACCTGCCCTCTTATGCTGTCATGTAGTCCCACAGAACACCAGTCAAATCAATCATTGGGATGGGTAGGGCAGGATGTTTTCAGATATGCCATCTTTGATTTCTTTTTCTTAGAAACCTTAAACTTCGTGGGAGCAAAACCGTGGCTTGAGGGTGGGAAATAAAATTATGTACTCATGATTTGATCTCTTGCTATAGTCTTCTCAGTGGCAGGCTCTCCATTATTTGGAGTTAGAGGTAATGACTGAAGTTTCTAGAAGCAGCTCAACAGACTTGATGAAGTCCTCTTTTGGCTAGAGAGCTCCTGGAAGTCTTCTGTCCCAGCCCCCAAGCAAGCCCAGTGCCAGTCGATGCAGAGCAGCCTCTAGCTAGAGCAAGGGATTTCTGAGTCCTCTGGGGGCTCCCTAAGTTGTGGAGAGAGCTTGTTGGTCTGGTAGCTTAGGTTCTGTTGCATCTTCTGTGATTGCTGTGTGCATGCCATCCCACCTTTCTGGGCCTTAGTTTCCCCTCAGTAAACTGGGGTTCTGTCACATCAAAGACATTGAAATAAGTGGATGGGGAATGAGGCACTTAAATGCTGTGAGCTCTGTATTCACTCTGGTTGCAGGTGGGAAGCCCCCATTCCTGCCATGAAGTGAAATCTAGTGTGTCTGTGGCTAGTCCAGAGGCAGCGCTTGCGTCCTAAGGCAGTCCTTTCGTGAATAGTGGTGCTTCCTGCTACTCCTGGGGAAGCAGGACTGGCTCCGCCTAGAAGGTGGGCCCGCCAAGGGTCTAGTGCCTTCACATTCTGAGGTAACAGCAGCCGGCTGGCTCAGTGGGGATATAAAGTCCAGTTATGCCTCAGTCCAGCTGGCCACTGTTCTCTAGTCTGACTCCAGATTAACGGTGGGAAACTTAGATCAGCAGGCACTAAGCTTTTCAAGATATGAGGTCTTCTACTCAGGAGGCTGAGGAGAGAGGATCATGGGGGCCTAGTAGTTCAAGACTGCCAGTGAGCCATGATCATGCCACTGCATTCTAGCCTGGGTGACAGAGTAAGACCCTGTCTTTTTTTTGAGTTGGGGTCTCACTCTGTTGCCCAGGCTGGAGTGCAGTGGCACACTCATGGCCACAACAGCCTCAGCTTGCTGGGCTCGGGTGGACCTTCCGCCTCAGCCTTCCAATAGCTGGAACTACGGGTGCATGCCACCATGTCTGGTTAATTTTTTGATTTATTGTAGAGATGAGGTCTCACCAAGTTGGCCACGCTGGTCTCAAACCCGTGGGGTCAGGCAATCCTCTCATCTTGGCCTCCCAAAGTGCTGGGATTATAGGTGTGAGTCACTGTGCCCAGCCTTACCGTTTTTAAAAAAGAGACTGAATCTCACTCTGTTGCCCTGGCTGGAGTGCAAGTGGCTATTCAACCTCAAACTCCTGGGCTCAAGGGATCCTTTGGCCTCAGCCTCCTGAGTTGCTAGGATTACAGGTGCATACCACCCTGCTTGCCACGGCACCAAACTTTTAACACAAATTAAAAGGGCCATTAGCCCTGCCCTCACTGCTTCGGGATGGGCTGAGGAGGGAAAGTCATGATGCTGAAAAAATAAAACATTTTATTTTTGTTCTTTCCCTAAAAGAAATTGGCCAGTTTCAGAAAATAGTTGGTGGTTTAATTGAGCTTGTTGACCAACTTGCAAAAGAAGCAGAAAATGAGAAGATGAAGGTAAGATCAGCATGTCTTGGCCTGGGACTCTGGTTCACTAGCCCCTCATTCTTCTGCCCTCTTGATTTGCTTAGGGGGATGAGTGGGTAGGTGGGTTATTTTATATAATTAAAGTGAGATTTTGTAACAATTTCTAGTCCGCTTAGCCTATAAACTTCTATACCAGTACACTTTGTCGTTTCTTCATTATTCCCATCAGCACTAACCTAGATGGTTTTAGCCTCATTTTATAAACGAAGAAAGGCTTGCATGGTATAGGTGACCTGGAGAATACTTCCAGGCCTGCCTCAAAGCCACAGTCCAGTTCTCATCAGGCACTTTGGGATCAGTAGGTTAATCCTTCTGACTTAACCAAAAGTTTTGGGGCTTCACTTTCTCTTCCTTTCTGGGCACTTACGTAGCTCTCAAATGGCCCCTCCCCTTTGAGGACTTCATGCTATAGACTTTTTTTTTTTTTTTTTTTGAGTTGGAGTCTCACTCTGTCGCCCAGACTGGAGTGCGGTGGCCGGCCTCGACCTGCTGGGCTCTGGTGATCCTTCCGCCTCAGTCTTCCAAGTAGTTGGAATTACAGGCACGTGCTACCACGGCCAGCTGATTTTTTGATTTATTGTAGAGATGAGGTCTCGCCAAGTTGCCCAGGTGAGTCTACGAACCCGGGCTCAGGCAATCCACTCATCTCGGCCTCCCAAAGTGCTGGGATTACAGGCTGAGCCACCGAGCCCGGCCTCAGCTGTAGACTTCTTAATGAAGCCATGACCACCTTTGGCAATACTGTCTCCTAGGCCATTGGTGCTCGCAACTTGCTCAAGTCTATAGCAAAGCAGAGAGAGGCCCAGCAGCAGCAACTTCAAGCACTAATAGCAGAAAAGAAAATGCAGCTGGAAAGGTAAGAAGTCATGATGTAAAGCAAGTTCTTTACTCCACTGAGTTCCTACTCTTCTTTCTGGAATGATCATCTCGTCCTTATCATTGTCTTTTCAGGAATAGCATCTCCCTTGCCATTCTGATTTGATTTTCTAAATTACATTTGATGAGAAGGAAATAGAAAACTTGTTAATCTTAAACCACTTCTAGTCACTTGAGCATGACAGGGCCCATACAGCTAGCTCTGAAAGACTTTCCTAGCGCAGGACATTTCTCAAGGGGGCTCTGGGTAGGGTTCTGCCTCTTACTATCTTTCTTTCTTCGTTCTGAACTTGTGCCATTTCTTGAAATTATTTAAACCTCTATATTCTTCTCTAGAGGAATTAAGTCTGTGGTTTACTTCATCCTTTTTCAGGGCCTCTAACAATTTTGTTTTTCAGGTATCGGGTTGAATATGAAGCTTTGTGTAAAGTAGAAGCAGAACAAAATGAATTTATTGACCAATTTATTTTTCAGAAATGAACTGAAAATTTCACTTTTATAGGAGGAAAGCAAAAAACAGCCCCCCAAACCAAAAAAACCTCTGTACCATTCCAGTGAACTAATGACCTAAGTATGTCCCGTGAGATGGTGTGTGAGGAGCACAGCCCTCTGAAGGCAGTACTACAAGTCTGGGGCACTTGTTTTCAGTATCGGGGCACTGCTGCTACTGGTGGCCATGCATTGTGGGTTCACACCTCTCACATTCTTAGTCGGAACTAAGCAGTTTGTAAACTTTGATCCTTTTTTGTAAATTCATAGCTTTGGAAGGAAAAGCAATAAATTATTGTTTTCAAATGGTTTGATCTTTCTTCCTGTTGCCCTTGAAGTATGTTTAGCCCCTTGTGAGAGAACACTGGATTCTCTAGTCCCCAGTCCACAAAACAAACCAGGCAGAGGTCAGCAGCTACCTTTATTTGGACCAGACATGAGCCATACACCACTGATCAGAATACAGCTTGTGAGCAAAATGAGCAAAAACAGAGAGGACTGGCTGGGACTTGTCTACCATCTTTTTTTTTTTTTTAAGGGTTGGCCTTCTGCAGATTTAGAGAAAGCTGAGGGATTACTAAGCACTGATATGACCAGACCCTATATGCACATATCATACCTTACTGGCTGTCACCCCACCCCCACTTTCCCTTCTCCTGAAAACAGGTTACACTGTATCAGGAGGGGTGAAGTTATCCATGAGGGAGCCACACTTCTAGATCAGGCTTGAGATTTTAGACTTCAGAGTAAGAGACTTGTGTCAGGTGGTCTCTAAAAACATGGAAGACTAAAATTTGGAAGTAGGAGGATAAAGAGATTTTTTTCCTCTTCTCCTGGGATGCCCTATTTAAAACAAAAACACTTTCCAGTTCAACCCACTGCTGACTGAAAGACATGCTAGTGCTAGGGCTAAACCTTAAGGAAAACTAAGTTTGAACTTCTTTTGCATAATATTCTGTTTTTTCCAGGGACAGAGGTGGGGACAAGAAAACAGCATTTTTAGACTTTTTACCACTTTGTCTGTATAAGCTACATAGTGTTTTATATGAATATTAAGGAGGCACAATTCCAAATTTCAGAATGGCGCAAAACACCCCACTGTTCATTTTGCTGATTGGTGATGTGCTCCAGAGAACCAGGAGCAAAGGGTTTAGTCAGGGATGGATGTTGTGGGTAGAGTGACTCACAAATATGTCAAGCAGGCCACATTCTCAGAAGTTTATCCAGTTTTTTATCTGGTCTTGCTTTTAGTAATCCGCAGCAGAACCTAGGCACACAGTGAGGCATTTGGTATCACTTCCCTGTAACAGCCCACACCCATCTGCCCACCCTCAGCTGATCGGTCTGTTTGTCCCAGTGCCCTTGGAAGGTGAGGGTTTGCTGTGGCTCCTGCCACCATCTTGCTCTTGTGTGCTGCTGCTAGTGTGTTTCAAATGCTGCTGAAGACATGGGTTCTGAGCAGTGTGCTGTGTTGGGTCTAACAGGCAACTGCCCTGTGAACATCTCTCCCCGGGCCAGGGGTCATTGCCTCATTTTTTCTTTCTTTTCTCCTCATGCTTGTAGAAGGGGCTCCGCAACATGAAAAGCAGAAGGATGAATGGGATTAGTATGTAGGGGGCATAGACACACACAAGAGTTAGTCGTTCATGCAGAGTCTCAGGTCTTTGTCCTTTGAAACCACTGGCTTTGGAGAAATCCTCAAACAAAAGCGTGGAGAGAATTGGAATTAAAGTCGTCATTGTGTGAACTGAGTAGAGGATTGCTGGGGTTCGAATCCACTTGCAGCTTCCTGAAATAGTCAGGGGAAAAGAGACAAGGCTTAGGTCTGTTCCTGAGCCCATGGACATCCATGATATTCTCTACCTGTCTTTGCTTGCTGCTTCCGTCTATCCCCTTCCCCAGATGGAAACTCGGAACAAATGGAAAACTGGATGCAGCTAGGACCCAGCTCACTGACTGCCAAAGAACCAAAGGTGGGGGTTGGAATATAACTGAGAAAAGCTGTGGCACAAACCACCGTTACCAGTTAAGCCTGTTAGGTCTAAAATGCAAGGGGAGGGGAATCCTCGCCCCATAGCATCTGTTTGTTAAGTAATTATATATAGATGAGAGGATCAAGAGTTGGATTCAGTGACTCCAGGGGCCTCCAATGGGAAGAAACAAGTACAATTACCAAATACACGGACATGGCCACCCTCTTTATGAAACACTATAAGAGTAATTTATCAATGAGAAATTAATTCCTTTAGGGATAACTTGATGCTACTGCTTGCAAGTCATTATGATTCTGTCCAAAGCAGAAAATAAAAGCCAGTAATAAAATAATTATATGGGGGAAAAACACAAAAGGGAACAAACTCATCCTTCAAGTGGCCTCAGGTTTTATGAGCAAGATTTCCAGGTAACTGAGGCAGCTATGCAGCCCAGCTGACCACAGACATTAGCCTGAGTCACATTAATGCCTTTACAGCAGTGGTCCCCAACTTTTCTAGCCCAGGTTTTGTGGAAGATAATTTTTCCATGGACGCAGGGGGTAGGGGGCTGGAATCATCAGGCATTAGATTATCATAAGGAGTGCACAACCTAGATCCCTTTCAGGCACAGTTCACAATAGGGTTCATGCTTCTAAGAGAATCTAATGCTGCTGCTGATCTGACAGGAGATGGAGCTCTGCTTACCCACCTCTCACCTCCTGCTGGGTGGCCTGGTTCTTAACAGGCCACAGACTAGTACCAGTCTCTGGCTCAGGGCTTGGGGACCCCTGTGTAACAAGATCTATCTTGGCTATTTCTGCCAGATTCTATGGCACCTGTACACAAATTGCAGGGACTATGCCTGTCTCTCTTGGAGATAATTTGCCAAAAGATTTCTGGGACCTAATCGTTAAGCAAAAATGGGATTTTCCCAACCCTTTACCAACCTTTGAAGAAGGCGTATGTTGCAAAGGGAAAGAAAGGCAGCTGAAACACAAGCTCGCAAAACAGGAAGGATTTAAACCACACTGGGGGATCCTGTAGCAGAGGGTCTTTGAACTCCTTAGAATACCACTTCAGGAGGTTTCTGAACTGAAAAAGATAATGATCATGATGAGTAGCAGCTGCTTGGACAGCTCAGCTCCAACCCATTAGAAGATGCATTGGAAGAGTCATTAGGCTGCTCTCTTGGCAGCAGATGGCACACCCAGCTGGCTTTTGTGACACAGCCTGGATGGTCATTTAATAAAAACTAGTAGCCCTAACTCAAGTGTCACCTTCTCTGTGAGGTTTTCCTCAACTCTTCCAGCCCCTTCTTTGTGTTACCCAGCATTTGTTCATACCTCTATGGTAACACATATATCCAGGTGTGTTGCCCGCTGCCAAGAGCAACAATAAATAGCTGGCACATAGTAGGTGCCAAGGACATTTGCTGAATGAAGAAACATGACATTTCTGCCAACAGTATCATTCTTTGTATATATGAAAACCATCCTGACATGTTTCCTTTCACAACAGCAACTCTACACCAAACTCCGAAGGCGTTCCCTCAAATACATAAATGAATTTAATTTCTCTTTCTTTTCTTGGGGGGAGGTGGTGGTGGATAGGGAAGCAAATGTAACCTTTGTGAAGATGTAAGTTTGGACACTTTACTATCGAAAATAAATTTCTTATTCTTAACTCCCCTAATTCTAAATTTTTTTTTTCTTTTTAGGAGCCAGTGGGATACTAGTGAAAGAACAAACTCTGCCCTAAACCACAACCTACATAGCTTCTAGGCTGTGCAAGACTTGAGAGATAGCAGTTTCAGTTCTAGTTTGGGCCCCACCCCTCATAATTGCCCTCTCAAAATAAAAGGATGCAGATCCACGCTGATACGGGTACAGGCTGGGGAAGAAAGAATCTGAAGCTGTCCATTTTGGACTCTTCTAGGAGCCCAAAGCCTAATGCTCTCAGCAATACAGGGACTACCAAAGGCCTGTCATATTTAACCTGGTAGTGGCACTGAACTGACACATATGCCTTCAAAGCCAAAGGAGTCTTGATATTATAATCGATAAAGGCACTCTGGCCAGACGTGGTGGCTCATACCTGCAATCCCAGCACTTTGGGAGGCTGATGTGGGAGGACCGCTTGAGCCTAGGAATTTAAGATTAGCCTAGGCAACATAGCAAAACCTCATCTCTACAAAAAAAAAAAAAAAATCAGCTGGGCGTGGTGGCTTGCCCCTGTAGTCCTAGCTACTTAGGAGGCTGAGGTGGGAGGATCACTGGAGCCCAGGAGGTAAAGGCTGCAGGTGAGGCTGCAGTGAGCTGTAATTGTGCCACTGCATTCCAGCCTGGGCAACAGACGAAAAAAAAAAAGCAACTCCAGGATAAGAACTTATCTTACAATGGAAAATCCAAGGATATTTTTTTCTGTTAATGTTTAATCAAGATAAAGGCTCACTATTGTGAAATGGAGCCCCCCAGTGCCAGAGCTTTAAATAAATATCCAGAAACAAACATTCTGTTAGGATAATATTAATTTCAGAAAGGCTCTGGCTAGATAACCAATTTATTGACCAGAAACGACTAATTTGTATTTGAAATTTAAATTCATAGAATACCCCTTGATTCCTCCTGAGTACTTTTCAGGACAGTGATGTGGGAGGAGCCACCCATACAGGTTAGGTCAGGGCTCTATTTCCTCATCTGTCAAATGAGCAGCTGGGACCAAATGTTTTTAGATTCTTTTTTGCTTTTTAGATTTACTTTAAAAAATACTGAAGGAAACAACCTGCTTTAAAAGATTTACTGCAAAGCGGGGCTCGGTGGCTCAGCCTGTAATCCTGTGCTTTGGGAGGCTGAGGTGAGTGGATTGCCCAAGCCCGCAGGTTTGAGACCTGCCTGGGCAACTTGGCGAGACCTCATCTCTACAATAAATCAAAGATGAGCCGGGCGTGGTAGCGCGTGCCTATAGTTCCAGCTACTTGGAAGGCTGAGGCGGAAGGATCGCCGGAGCCCAGCAGGTCGAGGCTGCAGTGGCTGGGAGCACCCACTGCACTCCAGTCTGGGTGACAGAGTGAGACTCCAACTCAAAAAAAAAAAAAAAAAAAAAAGAAAAAGATTTACTGCAGAATTTCAAAGGAATTCTGGTCCTTTTGAACCTCACTTTCTATTCAATTTGTATACCATCTCTCAGATCCACTTATTTTATAAACTGAGGCAGACTTGTATAGCACTACAATTTCTAAGGGCTGCAGGATGAGACTGACAAAATTTTAAAATAATTGAATCAGCCAGTTCTCACAATCAATTAGGACCCAGAGGAGGCCTGGACCAAAGGTGGGTAGGAGAGACCTATTCCCCCTGCCAGGGTGGTGAGGAGTGTGGGATGACCTGGGGCAGAGTCCCTGGTTCTGGGCAAGGCTCTTAATCTCCAAACACTTGATTCCCCATCTGTAAAGTAGGACCAGTAACTGCCTACCTCACTGTTGGTAAGACACAATGAATTAATGCATGCAGTTTTTAAAACAAGGGCTAGCAATGAGATTACTTAATTGAATGTACTTAAAATTTTTTTTTTTGGAGATGTTCAAGTTTATTTTTCTATCTTTTGAGACAGTTTCACTCTGTCGCCCAGGCTGGAGTACAGCGGTATCTCACCCACAGCCCTGACCTCCTGGGCTCCAGCAATCTTCCTGCCTCGGCCTCCCAAGTAGCTAGGACTACAGGTGCATACTACCACTACACCCAGCTAATTTTTCTGTTTTCTGTAGAGACAGGGCCTTGCTTTGTTACCCAGGGTGGTCTTGAACTCCTGGGCTCAAGCAATCTTCCCACCTCAGCCTCCCAAAGTGCTGGGATCACAGGCACGAGCCACCATGCCCAGCCCATGCTGCAATTTTAAAAGGACTAAATTTGAACATCTCCTAGGCCTGTAATCCCTGCACTTTGGGATGCTGAGGCAGGAGGATCACTTGAGCCCAGGAGTTTGAGACCAGCCTGGGCAATATCGCGAGCCTTCATCTCTACAAAAACCGAAAACTAGCTGGGCATGGTGGCACATGCCTGTAGTCTCAGCTACTCAGGAGGCCGAGGTAGGAGGATCACCTGAGCCTAGGAGTTAGATGCTGCGGTGACCTGTGATCATGCTACTGGACTCTAGTCTGGGTGACAGTGAGACCCCCCCCAACCCCCCCAAAATAAAAAATTGCAGCATACAGCTAGTCACTAATAATTACTTATCCTTATTATCTTACATCTGCTTAAATCTGACTCACCTCACCTTTATCAATTAAAAGATCTACCTGGCCTGCACACATGGATTTCTAGTCTAGGGGTTGCTACTGAACAATCTTGCATTTCTTTAATTTAGAATAAGAACAGACTGATTGCAGATCCAGGTCCTCACCTGTTTTTCTGTATTTTAACAGAAGCAATGTTACCTAGCTGCAAATGATACTACAAAATGCTTCCAATCCTCTCCTTCCTATATTCCAATCCAAATTAAGTTCTCTGTTTCATAATAAAGTAAGAGTTTTTCCAAGTGCTGATTTGGTTCAAACCAAGAAAAAATTTAATTTGCAAATTTCAGCTCAGCCACTATGTGATCTCCCACAGGTTTTTAGTTATAGGGAAAAACTCCTTCTATTTAGGGAGGAAAAACAACAGATGTTAAATTTTGGCATTTTTCAAAGAGAATCTGAAAATAACTCTAGGGTTTTATCATTTTCCCCATAGAGAAGCAGCAAAAATCATCATTCTCAAATTCAAAGACACAAGAGGGAATAGAGGCACAGGCCCTTCAAGCCAGGATGCCCCTGTGCTGCCGCCTTCAAACATCATCAGACACACAGAGACAGTTTCTGGCCAGATCCTGCCTACATTGGCCCGTGGGCCTTTTGCAGCAAGTCAACATTTAAAAAAATAAAGCTGAGAAAATTTTACCAAATCAAATGTATACATTTAAACGGGGTCTTTATGAAGCTGGGCACCTTCTGTATTTTGTGAGGGGTGAGCAAGGAGGACCTGTAGGAATGGCACATTCAGAAAGGATAAAGAAACCAACAGCTGTTAAGTCTGGAATGGCTACATGGAGTAACAGGCATCCTGCCTGAGTTTTGTTGGCTAAGTAGGTCTCAAAAACCATAGATATGGCAATACTGTAATAGGTTCTTTCTTCAGGACAACTAACGGCTAGTGCAGAGCCGAGATAGCTTTAGAAGGAGTCATGTTCTATTTGGCCCTGTGGCAGGCTGAATAACGGCCCCAAAGATATCTATATCCTGGTCCCTAGAACCTGTGACTGTTACTTTATTTGGCAAAAGGGACTTTGCAGATGTGATTAAACTAAGGATCTTGAGATGGGGAGATTTTCCTGGGTTATGTAGTGGGCTCTGGATGTATCACAAGTGTTCTTATAAAAGTAAGGCAGAGGGAGATTTGCCTGCAGAAGAAAAGGCGGCAATGTGACAACCTTGAAGCAGAGGCTGAAGTGATGCAGTCACAAGCCAAGGAACATTGGTAGCCACCAGAAACTGGAAGGGGCAAGGAACAGATCCTCCCTAGAACCCCGAGGAGAACCCTACTAACACCTGATTTTGGCCCGTAAGATTCATTTCAAAATTCTGCCCCCAGAACTCTAAAAGAATAAATTTGTGTTAGGTCACTATGTATATTTGTGGTAATTTATTAAAACAGCTATAGGAAACGAATACACCCTTTATATGTTTGCGCTTATAGTTTAATGCAAATCTCTTATTTGACAGTTGAGGCTACAGAGCCTTGACCTGCCCAAGGCACCAACCAGTTCTTGAACCAAGTCCCCATGCCGCAATCCCATGCTCTTGCCACACCCTACCTACGCTTTTCCCATGGAAAAGGAGGTCAGGGGTCTTCCCAGTTATGTTTGGTTCTCGAAGCAAACAAAAAGGAGACTTGTGGGAGCGGGGGAACATTCCTGAGCAGTGATCTTAACCTTTGGGGAGAGTTAGACCCCTGGAAAGGTCATGAAAGTTATAGACTCTCCTCCCAGGAAACACAAGGCACACACAATTTTGCATACACTCTTGGGAGTTCAGGACCCTTGGGAACCCCTGCTTTGCAGAGAAAAGACGTTTAACGGGAAACAGAGGCAGAGTCAAATCTTTAGGTAGACAAGTCAGTCTTGCCTACAGTTCTACAGACAAGCTGGAGAAACACAACTGAGAAACGGAACTGCATGGAAGAGGAGGCTAACAGGGTCCAGGCAGGAAAGAGGTAAGACTAGTTCTGGAGGACCACCACCACCGACAAAGCATTAAAGTAAAGTCTGGGGTAAAGAATCCTCTCCAGCAGTCAGGAAATGGGACTTTTCATCTTTATTTCTACTCAGAGGATCATTCTTATTCGACCCCCAAATTAAAAGGGTTGATATGAAAAGGTATTCATTTACTGCTGAGCTTCTGAAGATCCTGACCTTGAAGGAGTAAGGATCTGTGACTGCTCAAGCTTCACCAACCAAGGTGCTAAACCTTTAGACAAGTCTAATTCTACTTGGGTTTTTTTTCCTTTGGGGTTAGCCTGGTATGTTAAAGCCCTTCCAAAGAACACAACTTTTAAACAAATCCAACACGAGATTTTAGACACTGGTTCATCCAGGCTACGTCCCTCAAACGCTGGCAAGTGGCCAGAGATGGAATCGTGGGAGCCTTAAACACACCCAGGGAGCAAAGCGTTTGCCCCTGCGGTAAGGGAGAGGGGTCTGGGATAAGGAAAAAGCCTGAGGAAGACATCGAGTTGAAGAGAGGTAAGGAGTGGACCGGGGTACTGGACAGGACCCGCGGAGGGCGGGGGTGCGGGAGGAAGGGGGGCAGAACTGGGAGGAAAAGGGGACGTCCTGAGGGACGCAATCGCAGCGCGAGAGGGGCCTCACACTCGTCGACCGGCGGGCAGGGGACAGGACGGACGCCCCTTACCTCGGCCGGGTAGAGATCTCGCGGCAGCACCACCTGCAAGTCCATGAACAGGGTGATGGGGATGTGGCTGAGGAAGTAGAGACCCAGCAGCAACTCCACACAGCGCCTGGCGCCCAGAGCCCCCATCATTCGTTGGTTGAGCCGGGTATTCGCGTGTGGAAAGAGGGTCGGAGTCCGCGCGCTGTCTCGGGGCGGCGCGCCTCCGTCGCCGCCCCGCCCCCTTGAGGCTTCGCAGGGTGCTCCCATTGGCTGTTAGACAAGGGAAAGCGCGCAGGCAGGGGGCGGGGCTCCCCGCGGGGCGCGTCCATTGGCTCGTCTGAGTATAGCGCGTGGAAGGCGCCCCGCAAGCGGTTTTCATTGGCCGTTGAGAGCGCCGCGTGGGCAGCCGCTCAGCCACGTTGGCCGGCGCGCGGGCGCGGCGTGCAGGCCCCGGATGGTGGGGGTGCGCCGTGGTCCGCGGTCTCAGAGCGGCCTGCGTGGTCCCTGGGCCCCGGGCGGCCGCCGGGTTCTCTTGTGAGTCTATTCACTCACTCCGTGCGTGTAGTATTGACCAGCGCCTACCACGTGCTAGGCATGGCGCTCCTAACGCTTGGATGTCACAGAGCAGAGCAGGCCGGTCGGGGTTGGGGGTCTGGGGAGGTAGCCAGCCCAATTAAGAAAGAAGCAGGGGGACGGACCCGAGGGAGGTAAAATTGACAGGACTTGGAGATTGGCTGTGGAGCATGAGGGAGGATCAAGAATTCATTTACCCATTCAGCAAATACTAATCTTCACCTCTATGCTAGGCCCAACTGCCGTTTGCTAAGAAGAGACAGGAGAAGTGAGTTCACGAGAAAGAATTTGATGTTGGCCTGGTTGACATTGGGCAGTCTCTGCAGCATCTGAGTGGAAGTGACCAGAAGGCAGCTGGGTGTATCTGTCTGGAGACCTAGATTAATGAGGCATCAGCAGTTGATGGCGAGCAGAGGGCCTGGAAGAGATCGTAGAAGAGCTCCAACCTCAGGAGCCATCGAGGAGTGACCGAGGTAGAAGTGGACAAATAGGAGTGAAGTGTCACAGAGTAGGAGGGAAGGTCAGCCGCGTCAGGGCAATAGGCGGTGTTGCTCACCAGCAGCCCGGTGGCCAGGGGCAGGAGCCAGGTGAGGGAGTAGAGTCAGGAAGTGTGGATATCTGGTCCTGAAGAGGAGGAGACATGGGGCCGTAGCTGGTGAGAGATGTACGTGAGAGAGGGTGTATTTATTTTTCACATGAGAGAGACTTGAGCTTGTTTAGATGCTGTTTGATGTCTCTAGAGGAAGAGATCAGGAAATGTGGCTCAAGGAGGCAGAGGGAATGGAAGGATTGGGGTTAAGTAGATGGTCTGTGCTCCCCCACAGTGGACACCATGGGACTAGGGCAGAGGGATTGCTGGCAGTGTTGAGGGCCCAGTTGATGTGGGTGGCCATTGATCTGGAGGTCCCAGTCCCCTAGGCTGTGTGCTTTTCTCTAGTGTGGAGTTTGCTCAGAAAAAGGCTGCTGGACTCATCCAGAGGTGGGGTTCAGAAAGACAAAGGTGATTTTGAGCACTTGAACAAGGGATTGGTTGAAGTGATGTATCGTGCAATTCAAGCTGGATAGGGAGAGATGCGAGGCCAAAGGGGGCTGGTAGACTGGGAGAAAGTGAAGAAGTGAGTGGATTAGAGGCCCTGCTGAGGAAGCCTCCTAGGGAGTCAGTGGGCCAGAAGAGGATGCAGTGTCTGAATTCGTGGTGTCAGGAAGACGTTCTGCCCATGGAAGGGTGTGGCTGAAATAGAATGCAGGGGAAGGTGTTGGAGATGAGGTCAAGGGACAGAGAGCCCAAAGGCCACCTAGGATGGTGGTGGTGATCAGGTGGCAAGAAGGCCAGTATATAAGGGGAATAACTAGGAGGAAGGTGGCCATAGGCTGAGAGTGGAGGGGAAACAGTGTGGATGAGGCCTTGGGGAGCAGGGAGGCTGGTGACTCTGACCTTGAAGAGCGTGAGAAAGAGAACAGCCTGTGGTGGAGAGGGCTATGAGGAAACAGCTAGGCGAGCCAAGTGCTCCCCTGGCTGCAGGAGGTGACAAGGGTCATGGAGGTACCTTTTCATGTACATGAGTATGGATCCCACTGAGGGTGGGAGGGGTGTGGCTGGGGAGGAGGGGGTGTTTTCCAGGGGAAGACAATCAGCAGGGTGGAAGAATACACATCAGGAGAGGGACATGGAGGTTCCTTGTGGGGTGGGGAGCGAGAGTGAGCATGGGTGGTTGGGCATTGTGAGAACACACAGTTCCGACATCCCCAGGCCTCTCAGGTCAGCCTTGACCAGGACCCCAGGGCCAGCCTTCAGGGTGAGGGAGGGACATTGATGCTGTTCCTGCATCAAGGGGGAACAGCTCGGTGGGGAGAACTGGTTTCCCTCTAAGAGAGGCTCAGGCAGGGAGGACTCAGAGCTAGCTGTTGCTTTTTTTCCAGAAAAAAACAAAAGGCTGAAACCTGGGAAACTTTAGAGAGAGAAACTTGAGGAGAGAGACTGCTTTTCACAAAGTAAAGCTTTAAAGACAGGTTGCTCCTTCCTGGCCTCCTCTCTGGCCTCCAGGTCTGTGTATGTACAGTAGTCCTCCCTGATCTATGGTTTTGTTTTCTGTGGTTTCAGTTCCCCATGGTCTGGAAATATTCAGTGGAAAATTCTAGAAACAAGCAATTCATAAGTTTTAAATCGAGTGCTGTTCCGAGTAGTGTGATGAAATCCTACGCCATACTGCCTCATCCTGCCAGAGGTGAATTGTCCCTTTGTCCACATACACGCTGTCTGCACTCCCTGCCCGTTAGTCCTCAGTAGCCATCTCAGTTATCAGATTGACTATTGAGGTATCACAGTGCTTGTATTCACATGATTCTTATTTAATGATGGCCCCAAGGCACAAAGTGATGTGGCAATTTGGATATGCCAAAGAGAAGCTGTAAAATGCTTCCTTTGTGTGAAAAGGTGAAAGTTCTCGACTTAATAAGAAAAGAAAATGCTGAATTTGCTAAGATCTACAGTGCGATATTTCAAGAGAGACCACATTCACATACCATTTGTTACAGTATATTGTTATAATTGCTTTATTATTTTTAATCTCTTGCTGTGCCCAATTAATAACTTTATCATGGGTATGATGTATAGGAAAAAACAGTATATATAGGTTCAGTACTATCTGCAGTTTCAGGCATCCACTGGGGGTCCTGGAACACATCCCCTGTGCATAAGGGGGGATTGCCGTATATAGTTCCCCTCTCTCCCCCTTATTCAAAGCATTCACCTGAAAGAAAAAATGAAGAGCCAGGAGGCTCTTATAATGTATAATATAATCTAGGGCTTAACACCTCATGAGAGGCATTTGTCCCAGGTCCCAAAGCGAGTGCCAAAGCAGGGACTAGAACCCTGGTGTCCTTCCCAGCCCCTGGTCCAGTCTTCTATCCCTGGGGCAGAGCAGTGTCCTCCCCCATAAGGTCTCCAGGCCCTTCCAGACCAGGCCCAGGGCCAGGAGAGGCGTGGACTGGCTGGCACATGCTGTACTCAAGAGAGGGCCTGGTAACAGGGTCCTCCCACCCCCACCACCTTGAATGGCTTTAAGGACATGGAGGTACCTTTTCATGTACATGAGTATGGATCCTTGTGAAACTCCTTGCTGATGATAACTGCTTGCTGGGTCAGGGAGTGTGAGCTGGGATTTGCCCAGGGAATGTACTAAGTGTACAGCTGTGTGTGACTGCTCCTCAAACACTTCATCCAGCCAAGTCTGTTATCTATAGATACAGATTTTCAAGGCCAAGCACTTTCAATGGAAGGTTTCTCTGTACAAAAAAAAAATCTGTCCAGCTGCTTTTGTTTGAAATTCATTGGGGAACCACAGCTCATATGAGGTCAGATAGGCCTTAGAATACAAATGGCCCTATGAGGGGTCAACTGAGGAGGAGGAGGACCTTGTGGAAAGAATGACTTACCCTTCCTTACTAGAACAGTCAATGTTTAGCACCCTTTGAAAAGTATTTGTATTGTGATGAGACAAATACCGTTAGCCCAACATTGGACCCTATGGTAGTAGAAAGGGAATTCTAGCATTGTAACCCTAGCTGAAAGGTGCTTGAAGGCCCATGCCAGACCATCCACTTTCCTCTTTGGCAGCAAGTGTACAAAGCTCTTTCCTCACCTCTCTGCTTTTGCTTCACTTTCCTATTTACGATATACCCACCCTTCTCATCCCACTCCTGCCCATCACCTCCATCCTTATGTATTCTAATGCCCTGTTTAAGGCCACCCCTCAATTGCCTCTCTTTGGTGGCACTGTGGCCTCCTCCAAACCCCTGTAGCACTCTATGTCTCCAAACGTTTGTCCCTTTCTACTCTGCGCAACATGATCTGAGTATGTGTCCCTGGGCATGTTTCCCACTAGATCCTAGGTTCCTGGAAAACAAAGACTGGGCCTTATGCATCTTGATTTTAGTATCACAAAGCAGGGCTCACTGTTGAGTGAACTAAGTATGAAAGTCGGACTCCTCTGCACATGCAGACTATTATCTAGTGTAACTGGGAAGGGAACACAGTATAAGAAGAGCCAACCAATGGCACGATGTAGGCCTATCAAATTTCAAGAGGTTCTGGGACTGTGGAAAGTGATAAGACCTGAAAGCTGCTGTGGCTTCTGTCAGCTGATGGCTTTCCACTTCAGAGCCCAGATACTAAAAACGAATTCACAAAAGCTACGATTCTGCCAGTGCTGGAGGCACAGCAAGCACTGTGTGGGGATATGATGATGATCTCTCTTGACACCTGTGGGTTTCACCAAGGCAGAGGGAAGCTGGCCAGCTGGCCAGCTGGCTTGGGCCATCTTGAGTGAGCACCCACTTTTCGTGGTGGGGGTTTAGATTTTTAAAATATTGTATTAAAAGATCTTGATTACTGAGTTCTTAGCACACCCTTAAATTTTGTGCCTGAGGTGACGAGTTGGGAGTCAGATGATCAGGTCTGGAAAGTTAGGAAGCCAACAAGTTCTTAAGCAAGGCAGTTTGGGATTACAGCTGCATTTTAGGCAGATTCATCTGGCTCCAGTGTGGAAGGTGGACTGATGGGGGAAGGCTGGAAGAGGTTGGTATCTGTATGAGGGGGGACCCCCCAAAAAAACTGGAATTATCTTTTGGATGGTGAGCCCCTTGCTAGGTAAGGTGTTTTAGAAACCCATCGGCATAGTGTTGTTGTGAGAGACTGCGTTTGGAGATTCTCTCAATGTGTTTGCCATGGTAGATTTACGAGCACACCTGCCATACTGTGCTGAGTATCCAGCAGTTTTTGACCAAAAACCCTCCCTATTCACCTGATCTTGTCCCGAGTGACTTTTTGATTCTCTGGATGAAAAAAATCCTCAAAGGGAAATATTTTGCTGATGTGGAAGAAGTGAAACAACAGCAGAAGCACTAAAAGGCATCAAAATGCATGAGTTCGAAAACTGTTGTAAGTAGTGGAAAAAGTGTCAATAGGTATGTTGCATCAAATGGAGAGTACTTTGAAGGTGACTAAAGTTTAAACCTGTAAGAATAAAAACATTTATAAATAAAATCCAGTTTTTTGGGGGGCCACCCCCTTATACTAGATTACATATCACTAGAAGTTTGGTGGTTAAAAAAGAGAAAGAGGTGGAGGTATCAGGGTCAGATAATTTCAAGATAGGTGTGTCTCAAATCCATTTGGTGGTGGAAGTAAAGGGGTTCATTTAATGGAAGAGTTGTTTCTCACTTGTGGAGTGCCTGCTGCATACTAGAGCAAGGGTTGGCAAGCTTTTTCTGTAAACAGCCACACAATACATATTTTAGGCTTTGTGGGCCAGTCTCCGCCCCACCAACTGAACTCTGCCATTTGTTGTGTGAAAGCCGCTATACACAATATGTAAATGAATGAATGTGGTCATGTCCCCATAAAGCTTTATTTACCAAAACAGGCAATGTGCCTGACTCAACCTGTGGCAGTCGGTTTACTTACACTTGCTCTTAGGCATTGTCATCTTCGTGGTCAAGGCCCAGTGGCCATGGATTGTAGCTAATAGGGGGAAAGCAAGCATAGCAGGGATGCCTTCATCGTGCTAAGGCCTAGGTATGGAAGTGGCATACTGGGGACCGGGTAATATGGAATAACCACGTGCCTGGGAGAGGGAGAGATTTTAGGGGTCCGTGAGCCATCTTTGCCACAGCTTCCTTTAGGGGTGGTTTTGGAACCTTCATGGAAGATGTGCTCATATACTCAGAGACATTTTGGTGAGCCCTTCACTGTATAGCTGAATCTATTTAAGTCATGCAAAAGGGATAACGGAATTAGGAAATAGTATTTTCTAACCACTAACATAATAATTGGGGCAAAGATCATCAATAGATGCCACTGGATGAAAGTGTTGAAGTAAGGTGTGATTTCAAAATAGCTCTCCACAGACTCCGAGTTACAAAGGAAAGAAGAGAGCTTTACATTGGAGAGATCTAGTAATCATAATCTTGAGCAAATGATTGTATTGCCAAAAATGAGAGCCTAACATGTGCCTCCTAAGAAAAGGTGCATTCTACATGACAATTGGTCTTGTACCTTCATAAATGCCAATGTCATGAAAGAAGGGCAAAGGGACTCTCCTATGTTAAAGGATGCTAGAAAGACATGACAACCAAATGCAAGATGTGATCCTTGACTAGATTCGGAATTGAAAAACACCTATAAAGTTTGTGGATGATCAAAGTTTTTGATATATTATATAACATACAGATTGTTACATTGTTTTTTGAGTTGGAGTCTCACTCTGTCATCCAGACTGAAGTGCAGTGGCCGCTCCCGGCCACCGCAGCCTCGACTTGGCTGGGCTCCGGCGATCCTTCTGCCTCAGCCTTCCAAGTAGCTGGAACTACAGGCGTGTGCTACCATGCCCGGCTCATTTTGATTTATTGTAGAGATGAGGTCTCGCCAAGTTGCCCAGGCGGGTCTTGAACCTGTGGGCTCAGGCAATCCACTCACCTCAGCCTCCCAAAGGAGCGGGATTATAGGCTGAGCCACTGAGCCCGGCTGTTACATTGGTTTTGAGTTGGTGTCTCACTCTGTCGCCCAGGCTCATGAGCACCTCAGCCTTAACCTGCTGGGCTTAGGCGATCCTTCCACCTCAGCCTTCCAAATAGCTAGAACTACAGACCTACTACACTTCGCTAATTTTTTTGTAATTTATTGTAGAGATGAGGTCTCACCAAGTTTCCCAGGCTGGTCTTGAACCCCTGGGCTCAGGCAGCCCTTTTGCCTTGGCCTCCCAAAGTGCTGGGATTATAGGCTGAGCCACTGTGCCCAGCCAGATTGTTACATTTCTTAGAAATGATCATGGAATTATAGTTATGTAGGATAATGTCCTTGTCTTTAGAATGTACATTAGGGGTAAGGTTTCATAATGTTTTAGCAAAGCCAAGAAAGTATATGTATTTGTGTACATAAATGAATACATATTTGTATATACATAGACTAATAAAGCATGTGGCATATTTAAAACTGGTGAATCTAGGTGAAGGGTGTGTGGATTTTCATTACACTATTTCTACTTTTCTCTTTCTTTTTCTTGAGAATGCAGGACTTATTGAGAGGACAGAAAATCTCCCATAGTGGGAGGGGACCCAAAGGAGTTGCCCTATTTCTACGTTTCAATAGGCTTGATGTCATCGTTCTAAACAGTTTTTGGCAAGACAGAGATAGCTATGCCTAATTGCCCTCTTAAGAAAACAAAGTTTCTAGGTGGGGCGTGGTGCCTCATGCCTATTTCCCGGCACTTTGGGAGGCTGAGGCGAGTGGATTGTCTGAGCCCGTGGGTTCGAGACCAGCCTGGGCAACTTGGCGAGACCTCATCTCTACAATAAGTCAAAAATTGGCCAGGTGTGGTGGCACATGCCTGTGGTTCCAGCTACTTGGAAGACTGAGGCAAAAGGACCACCTGAGCTCAGCAGGTAGAGGCTGCAGTGACTGTGAGCAGCATGCCACTGCACTCCAGCCTGGGCGACACAGTGAGACTCCAACTCAAAAATAAATAAATACATACATACCTATATACATACATACATAGAGACAGGGTCTCACTTATGTTGCCCAGGATGGCCTTGAACTCCTAATCTCAAATGATCCTCCTGCCTTGGTCTTCCAAAGTGCTGGGATTACAGGTATGAGCCACTGCAACTGGCCGGGAAACTTTAAAATTCCTTCTTACCTTCCTCAGGAAAAACAGAAAAACTACATAAAATTTTTAGATTATATTTTTCCAGAGGACTTTATTTAAGTATAGAGTGTATTTGAGCTCAAAGTTTGAGAATGATCACCTGGGAGCATAGATTCATACTGCTCCAGAGAACTTTAAACTTTACTATAAAATCTTAAGGAATATATTTAAAAATTGTAAGAAAAAATTATTCTGTCAGATTGCAGGATATTAATAACATACAAAAATGAATTGTATTTTCAAACACTAGCAGGGAAAAATCTGAAAATGAAACTTAAGAAAATTCTATCAAAAATAATACTTAAGAATAAATTTAACAATCGAAGTGCAAAAGTTGTACACAGAATTACAAAACATTGTTAGATGAAAAGCTAAATAAATGGAGACATCACTATTCATGGGTCAGAACTTAATACTGTTAATATGGCCAACTGTCCATGAATTCCCAAATTGATCTATAGATTCAATGCAATACCCACAAACTTCAGCTAGCTTTATGATAAAAATTGACAAGCTGATCCTAAAATTAATATGGAAATACAGGGGACCCAGAACAGCCAAAATAATCTTGAAAAAGAACAAAGTAAGAGTACTCACACTTCTTGTGGTTACCGAACTAACTACAAAGCTGCAGTATATCAAGAAAGAGTGGTACGGGCATACAGACAGACATAAATCGTGGAATAGAATTGAGAGTCCAGAAATAAACTCCTATATTTAGTCAAATTATATCTTAAAATGTCCTAAAAATATTTATTTTACTTAGAAAAGAGACTGAAAATAATTGCCTAATGATTAAACAAACACCTTTCCATTTCTGGGACTGCACAACTTTATTTAAATTGTACATATTTTTAAATTATGGGACAATATTCATAAAATTTACTATTTTAATGATCTTAAGTGTAGTTCGGTGGCATTAAATACATTTAAGTTGTTCAAACACCACCATCCAGTTCCAGAACTTTTTCATCTTCTCAAACTGAAATTCTGTATCCATTAAGCATCTCCCCACCCTCCCTCTCAGCCTCTGGTAGCCCCCATTCTACTAACTGTCTCTATGAACTTGACTATTCTAGGTACCTCATATAAGAATCATACTTGTTTTTTTGTGTCTGACTTATTTCACTTAGCACAATGTCTTCAAACTACATCCATGTTGCAGCATGTATCAGAATGTTCCCTTTAAGCCTGAATTATATTCTGCATGTATATACCACATTTTTTTTTTTTTTAGTTGGAGTCTCACTCTTGTCACCCAGGCTGGAGTGCAGCAGCATGCTCACGACCACCACAGCCTCGACCTGCTGGGCTTAGGCGATCCTTCCGCTTCAGCCTTCCAAGTAGCTGGAACTACAGGTGCACGCCACCACACCCGGCTAGTTTTTGTGATTTATTGTAGAGATGAGGTCTCACCAAGTTGCCCAGGCTGGTCTCGAACCCCTGGGCTCAGGCAGTCCTCTCACCTCAGCCTTCCAAAGTGCTGGGATCACAGGGTGAGCCACTGCGCCTGGCCATATACCATATTTTATTTATCTACTCATTCTCTGATGAACATTTAGGTTATTTCTACCTTTTGGCTATTGTGAATAACACTGCTATGATCACTGGTGTAAACATATCTATTCGAGTCACTGCTTTTAATTCTCTTATGGATATATCCAGAAGTGGAATTGTTAGATCAAATAATAAAAAAAAACATTGTTAGATCAAAGTGGAATTGTTAGATCAAAATTGTTAGATCAAATTCTATGTTTATTTTTTGGGATGGGCTATGCATCTGTTGCCCAGGCTGGTCTCAAATTCCTGAGCTCAAGTGATCCTCCTGATTAGCCTCTCAAGTAACTGGGATTACAGGGACACACCACTGCACCCAGATTATGTTTAAATTTTTTTTTTAGGAATTTGTATACCATTTTCCATAGTGGCTACACTTTACATTCTCACTAGCAATGCACAAGGGTTCCAATTTCTCTGCATCCTCACCAATATCTCTGCAATATTTTTGATAATTTTAAATCTTTTGCTTTAAATATTTTTGTCACATCTTTGTAGCTGTAGATTCAGGCTAATTCTAGATATAGAAAATGTCTACCATATAAACTAATTGGAAAGTCCTCTTTGGCAAACCAAGCAGTCAAAACAGATTTACCTTCTGTTGAAAAAGGTCTGTGTTCATTTTATACATGTTTCCACAAAACCCATCTCACTTCTCAATTTTAAGACAGACACAGCTGTGCCATGAATTTGCTGCCTAGATGAAATAAAATACTGCCAGTCGTAGTATTTCTGCCTAATGTTCTCTTTGTTTTATTTTCCAGGGGTTCTCTTTCAGAATTGATGGATTATCTGACAGTAGTGAGATGAAAGAGGTGAGGTGTTTAAAAGCAAAAACTGTTTCGAATTGTCCCTTTAGTTCCCCAGGAAGTTTTTACACCTAGGTACATGGTGCCACATTAATATCTAAGATGTATCAGAAGTCCATCTTTCTTTTATAAGTGTGAGAATGATAATTGTGAAGAGGTAGGTGAAAAGGAATCCCTGAAGGGAAAGAGAATGGGGATGGAGGAAAAAAAGATAGTGAAGTTGACTCTCTTAAAAACATATGTGTCCATGTACCTCCTGGGGAATCTTCATTCATCTCCAGGAGTATATATATCCCAGGTTCAAGGACACTGCTGTAATTTGTTTTATCACCCCCACAACTAGACATTACTATTTTATGCAGCCTGTGTTTGCTTAGTTTTCCCCACGTTTGCCAATTTCTTTGTTCACCATTCTTGGAGATCTGCTTTTATAGTTATTCTTTTTCTTCTTGAACACATCATCTTCTCGATGCAATTCCCCTTTAGAATTGCCTTGGTGAGGCTCTGTTGATGGTAAACTAGATTTGGTTCCTGAAAATATCTTAAAAGTTGTTTTAATTTCAAAATTCATGCAAATTTTTGATTCTATTCTTTAATGTATTTTTTATTTTAATATAAAAACACTATAACGTATCATAGAGGGAAAACAAAATAAAAATTCTAAACCTTACGAACCATCACACGAGATTATTTCCATCTCCTGGGTTCTTAAGCTGCACACAAATTGCACATGATTATAGCCCTAAATATCTGTCCATACGGACTCTACTGGCTTTAGGAACTCCACACTTTTGCAATTCCTAACAATGAAGAAATGAGGCACATGTTTGCTAAATCAGGTTCCAGTAGGATCAAGTGAATATATATTTTCTCTAATATTTACCTGTGAAGAACTTTAATTTCAAAATGCTCTATGTGCAACTCCAAGTTCTCTTTTGTAAATGATGAAATGGTCTTCTTTTTTTTTTTGAGTTGGAGTCTCACTCTGTTGCCCAGACTGGAGTACAGTGGCACACTCCTGGCCACCGCAACCTCGATTTGCTGGGCTCCAGTGATCCTTCTGCCTCAGCCTTCCAAGTAGCTGGAACTACAGGTGTGCGCTACCACGCCCGGCTAATTTTTTGATTTATTGTAGAGATGAGGTCTCGCCAAGTTGCCCAGACAGGTCTCGAACCAGTGGGCTCAGGCAATCCACTCACCTCACCTCCCAAAGCGTGGGATTACATACAGGCTGAGCCACCGAGCCCGGCTGAAATGATTTTCTTATTTAAGCATTATTGATATTAACAAAGCTTCCTTGTAAGTAATTCTTACACTTTGTAAGTATTCAAAGTTTTGTTGAATGAATAATAAATATATTTGTATTAACTTATGTGAGTTAGAACAGTCAGCTGCTCCCATGTCAAGTAAAAAATCCATTCATTTTGCTAAATAAGGAAAAGACAGGACTGGGCATGGTGGCTCATGCCTGTAACCATAGCACTTTGGAGGCTGAGAATGGGAAGATCTCTTGGGCCCAGGAGCTCGAGACCAGCCTGGGTAACATAGTGACACCCTGTCTCTACAAAAAATAAAATTAGCTGGACATGGTGGTATACACCTGTAGTCCCAGCCTCTTGGGAGCCTGAGCCAAGGAGGTCAAGGATGTGGTGAGCCATGATTATGCTACTGCACTCCAGCCTGCATGACAAAGACAGATCCAGTCAAAAAGGAAAAAAACTCCACTGGATTGGAAACTCTCATACTGTACTTGTATATATTTAAATTACATGTCACTGATAGCAGTTAACTAAGTTTTCAATATGTTTTTGCCAGTCTGGGACAGACAGTTTCTGGGAAGATTTTAAACAACAGATAATTTCCTCAAAGATCAAAATGTCAATATAAGTAAGAAATGTCTCAAATCATTGCAAAGTCGGAATATAAGCTATACTGAAGAGAAAGGAAAGGAATTGAAATAAAACAGATGACACATCTTTTTCAAATGTCACATTTAATGTTTTCACCACTGTACTTCAAATCTACATTGTACAAAGTGACCAGAAAGTGTGCCACGGTAATTGACCAACCTCTGAGATTGTACCTTTCACACCAGTGTCTTCTTGGGCTCTTTTGATACTAAACACGTTTCTCATTCAAGTGAATTGAAATGCTTCAGTTGGGTTGATTCTCAGGAGCCTCATAAAAAAAAAACAAAGATATTGCACCATCTTTGTTTAGTAATTCAATGTTTGTTTCTTTCACAGCAAATAATTACTTCATTGAAGTTAAAACTTCCAAACATAACTTAATAGTCTTCAAATTCAGCTCAGATCACTCAAGATGAAAATACTCTGCTAAATACAGATAACTTACAATAACTTTAACAGTTAATTGTCCATACACACACCAAGGTTTTTTCCTAGACCAATTTTAAGACGATCCGTTAGTATTCCTTGTACAGGTGAAAAACGATCTTCAATTTTCTTGTCTTTTTATTTTTAATATAAAAGTCAGGAGGGACATTCAAGTTTCAAGTCTCCACATTGAACTTAAAAAAAAAATAGTCATCATCAGCATGTGGAGGTAAACAAGCCAAGTTGTATAACTCCAGGAGGTAGAGGCCTTCAATTTGTATTCATATATACATATGCACAGAATTCAGTGTTCCAACAGAAAAAAGAATTTGTCAAAAAGTAATAAGTTATTGACTACTGTGACATTTCAAGACTCCCACAGCTTTGCCTAAGGACACAAACACATTTGACATAATTCCCTATATGCCTTTTTTTGTGGCTTTAAATTTTTTAAAAATTTGTTTTGTCTTTTATTTATTATTTATTTTTACTGTCCAGTGCAGGAAAAGTCTCACAAAATTTCACAGACCTAAAATGTGCAAGCTAGTTCTCTCTCTATACAGCAATGTTGGAATTCTTTTGAAATTAGCCCAGAAATGAATTATTTACACACATGAAAGATGCATGCTTGGGGTTCTTTTATGTAAGAAAGAGCAGAAAAACTTCTAATAAAAATAGATTAAATATATATATATATATTTATACTGGGTAAGGAAAACAAAAGTTTAGTCTCTCCTAGTCACAAACTCATTCTCTCTACCCACAACATTGGATTTTAGACAGCACACATCACCATCACGGCTCTAACGAGAAGCTAATTATAGGGCTTGATCATTAGGTGGCATGCCCCTCCTCCCTCCCCTCCCCCCAGGTGCAGCCACGATCAGCTCACGTGGCTCCATGATTGGTCGCAGGCAAGGTTTCTAGATTCTTTAGTTTTAGAAAACCCCAAATCTTTAGGAATGGCTCAAATATCAAAATGTATGACTGTCTCTGTGTGTGTGTGTGTGTGTGTGAACAATCTCACTTCATTTTAAAAAAGAAAAACAAAACAAAACAAAAACATAAAACCCCAAACTCCCAAATTTGGTTCAATTCTCTTTTGTTCTGAGGTGAGCCATAACAGCTGCACTAAATTCATAAAACATGTGCAACTCTGGGTAAAATATTTTTCTTCTAAAAGCACAACCACTTTACAAGATTAAAAGTCTAGTAACATTTCTAAATATTATTCATATCATACAAGTAGTGGTTGTTAATTTAAAACTTCATTAGTAAAATTACAGTACAAGCATGATTAACCTCCAGAATTGCAAATCCCAGACTCCAGTGGAAAGCTACATTACATCTTCAGTAGTACATTATCTTCCACCATCACTCCCACACCAGAGGAGATGGGGGCATCTCAGAGGGTTGAGCAACAGTGGAACTGGAAGAAAATGGAGAGATGGTGAAATTAGTTGCAATGCCACAATGGGCAAAAAAGGGTAATTCACTACTGTCTTCTTCTCTTCCTTCAGAAAAAAATTGTACAGTCCATTTCTGGATTTTTTTTTTTGTTTCTTTGACTTCTACAAAGTCAAATTTGTTCCAGATTATTTGTTTAAGGATTTGTTATCTATAGTCAGGCATTCTGGTCTAGTGGCTAATACATGTGCTTGAAAATAACACGCTATTGTGTGGCACTGAGCAAGTTCTTTAATCTTTCCTCATTTGGAAAGGGATAATGCTGTCTACCTCATAAGACACTGTGATGCATAACTGAGTAAAAATGTAAAGTGTTTTTCATGGTGCCTACTTCACAATGTAAAGTAAATGGTAGCTATTATAAATAATAATGTCTATAATCAATCAGGAAAATAACCTTAAAGCATGTAGAATCATCCATTTAAAAGTAGTCTCTTGAGCCGGGCTCGGTGGCTCAGCCGCACCTTTGGGAGGCTGAGGTGAGTGGATTGCCTGAGCCCGCGGATTCGAGACCCGCCTGGGCAACTTGGTGAGACCTCATCTCTACAATAAATCAAAAAATTAGCCGGGCGTGGTAGCGCGCACCTGTAGTTCCAGCTACCTGGAAGGCTGAGGTGGAAGGATCACTGGAGCCCAGCAGGTTGAGGCTGCGGTGGCCGGGAGCAGCCACTGCATTCCAGTCTGAGCGACAGAGTGAGACTCCAACTCAAAAAAAAAAAAAAAGTAGCTTCTTGGCAGGGTGCAGTGGCTCAAGTCTGTAATCCCAGCACTTTGGAAGTACAAGGCGAGAGGATTGCCTGAGCCCACCGGTTTGAGAACAGCCTGGGCAACTTGGTGAGACATTTCTACAATAAATCAAAAAATTAACTGGGCGTGGTAGTGCATGCCTGTAGTTCTGTTTACTTGGAAGACTGAGGTGGAAGGATCGCCTGAGCCCAGCAGGTCGACGCTGGGGTGGCCATGAGTGTGCCAGTGCACTCCAGCCTGGGCGAGGGAGTGAGACTCCAAATCAAAACAGACAAACAAACAAACAAAAAAAGTAGCCTCTCAAAATACTTCAAGGGACTTGAAGTGGGGACTCACCTTAAATGAACCTCATAAATATTCCTTTATCAAGTATTAATGGAGTAGTATGATCATTTAGCATTCATTTTCCACAGATATGTTATTAGTTTTTTCCCATGTCTGGGTAAGGTAGCTAATTAGATTATAAACTTGAGAAGGAAGGCTGTAACCACTTTGCTTCCCCAGGGCCCAGATGATTTGCACCTGGAAGTTGCTAAGCCGCTTAGTAGATTGGGCCACTGACTCTCAGGGGGAAATATTAAAACAAAGTAATTTAAAACCACAGAAAAGTAAAAATGCAACTTAATCACTTCTTTCTACAGAAAAATACATGAAAGAAAGTCATCCCATTTTACAAATTAAAAAAATTCTTGATTATGGTTTAAACAAATTCAAACAACTTCCATACAAAAAGGGGAAGAGAAGCAAGGAGAGGAGAAAGGCAGGTGAGGAAGAAAGGGGGTTTCTCAGATCCAAATCCAGCCTTCTTTGTCTTGCTTTGCGATACTGGAGCCAGACTGTTCAATGGTTCCCCTTTGCCACTTGGCTTAACGTTACTTTGTCAACAGAGGGCGCTAGAAGGACACTGTGAGCATCAGTAAGCAGTTTCTCTTCCAGGTTTGGTGTGGTGGCAGTTTTTTTTTTTTTTTTTTTGCCAGGTGGAAGGCTCAGCTTTGGGCTACCCAAACTCTTTCCTGCCAGACCTCTTTGATGGATCTGTTCTGTTCACATCTTTTGGTACACTTCTTTCCCACCCTCATGCTGTGGTAGCCATACCCTTTTTAAAGGGTATGGGGTGGAGGAGGCTCTTCTAAATTCTTAATTTCTTTCTTGTTCACTCTCTCTCAGTCTATAGAGAGTAGCTGCTTTCTGCATTTGCTACTTCAGTACCCTTCAGAATCCTCTTTTATGCCTTTTAGTAGTTAACTCTCTTTCCTAGTTAAGTATTTTTGTTATTAGATTTCCCCCATTCGTATTACTGGAGTGATTTCTTTCTCTTGACTGGACACTAATTGATATAAGGAGTTAGGGAAAAAGAGATCAAGAGAAGGAAAGGACAATGAGATATGAAAAGAATGAAGCTTGCTAGGTTCCAAAGCTCTAATAAGCCTCCTGGCTTTCTCCTCTAATTAGGCTATACCAACAGTCCACCTGTTTAAAAAAAAAGTAATTTTCTTGCTTCCAGTTATTATTAAAGGGGTGGGAATAGTAGTGGGAACTGAGATGACTGTGTCTAACCCCAGGACAGGTGGCTATCACGGTACTGTGGTAGTGGGATCCCCATGTATGTGTGGTCAGGAGCCCCATGGCCACCTGGGGAAAAAACTGCCAAAGCAACCATAGTGAATTGGTTCCAGTGTAAAAACTGATGTTTACATTTTAAATATACTTTTTACTAAAAAGCCAAACCTCTTAACAGAAACTTTCTGTAGACCTTTTATTTGTTATGCAATCTAAATGAAAACAGAAATATGCTGAATAACAAAATCACACAGCAAACTTTTAAACCCAACAATAATGTTAGAATCACATACGTATAGTTACCTAATAAAGCTCTTAAAAGCAGCAGACTGAGGGTTGATGCAGAGAGGCACTCTGTTTCCTTTCTGCTGTTCCAAAATGAACTGGTGAATAATTTCTGTGGAGAAAACAAACATCATAGAATCCATGCCAATTTGCAGGCCGGGAGCAGTGAATTCTCAGCTAACTCTAGCTAGCATCTGAACAGCATTTCCTACTATTGTGTTGGTTTAGTTAAATCAAACACACACATCATCTATCAAGTAGAATCCAGCTAAATTTTCCTGAAACCAAAATGACAGCTGTTGCTAAACACAGACAAAAAACCCAATAGTGGTATTATGCATCCTGGAAACCCCATCAGTGGGAAGAATAAAATGGTTTAGAAATTTGAGAGAGACTCCAAATGCCTGGTATTATGGGTGAACTCTTCTAAGATGCTGTTAATTATTGCCTTTTTGGAGACCACTTAAAGACCTCAGTTGGCGGTTAGGTATATAGTTCTGGGTGGTTAACTCTCTCTTCTAAAATGTCCTACAGCAGACTCTAAAATCATTCAGAATTTTGGATCTCTTACCTTCACCCTATTCCAACAGAAGACTGTACCACACAATTTTATGAGCAAACTATCAGAAATTCCTTTCTCTTGTCATCATTCAAGGAATGATCACCTCAGTGAATTTTTATACTTTTTGGAACTTTGTTACATAAAGATATATAGTATGTTTCATTCAGCGAAATGACATTGAGTGAATACATATTAAATGTATTTTGAGCCACACTCACTAAATAAACTTTGGAAATAAGAACAAAATATTCATCCTTCTCCCTAACCTTCCCCTGGCTGTAATATTTAATCAGCATTTTTATGACCTGAACAAACAGCCACATGCAAGGTTGTAAAAATCAACACATGGAAGAGCTTTGGTCACCAACCAGATCTCAGCTCTTCATGGTCACCCAATGGAAAATGTTACTAGTCATACTGCCTGGGCAAAGGCCAAAACAGATACTTACCTTTAACCTGCCGGACAGAACTGAGGTTCTTCTCAAAAGTGTCATCAAATTTGGGATTGGTGATGGGCTCAAAGTCACTGGTATAAACTCTTCCAGTAGAGGTGGAAAAGCAACATTTACACATACATGTGTGATATCGTAGTCGCCCTTCATCTAGGTAGGGGTGGGCTAAGGCATCCTTAGCGGATATTCTTTTGGACTGAAATCAAATTCAGAGACCAGCACATCAACACTACAGATAAACATGACTGTCCACACAGGATCTTTCACAAGACACAGTAACTGCTTTTACACAGCCTATATTTAATTTATAGTACATACCTGTGCAAAGAGGGGTAATTGAATTTAGAGGTGGGGAATATAGCAGTAGAGGGAGTGTATGATTTAAGACAACTACTGGTAACCGGGCTCGGTGACTCAGCCTGTAATCCCGCGCCATGGGAGGCTGAGATGAGTGGATTGCCTGAGCCCACGGGTTCGAGACTCGCCTGGGCAACTTGGTGAGACTTCATCTCTACGATAAATCAAAAATTTAGCTGGGCGTGGTAGCACGCGCCTGTAGTTCCAGCTACTTGGAAAGCTGAGGCGGAAGGATCTCCAGAGCCCAGCAGGTTGAGGCTGTGGTGGCCGGGAGCGGCCACTGCACTCCAGTCTGGGTGAGAGAGTGAGACTCCAACTCAAAAAATAAATAAATAAAGACAACTACTGTTATCATCATAAAACATTTAAGTGCCTTTCTGCTAAAATTTGAAAAAGTTCCTACCTCGAAATAAATGCATGCAGGGTCAAAACCAACAAATATTAGGACATTTATATATGCAATGCTTTGAAGGGGATAAGTTTACAATTTAAATAACAGGCTATAATTTCTAAATATGTGTTAGCATTTAGAAGAGATGTTATCACAGTGGCACTCTTATAAAGATGCATGAAACTTTTATTCTCTTAAAATATCAAAAGGACTAGGGCAAGGGCTGCTGGAGTTAGGCAGCAGATAGTGGCTTGACTGCCATGTTTTGAGATCTAACCCAGTTTCAATATCAGGAGTCTAGTAAAGGCTGTGGTTTACTGGCACTTTCTTTTTGAGTTTGAGTTTCACTCTGTCGCCCAGACTGGAGTGCACTGGCCGCTCCCGGCCACTGCAGCCTTGACCTGCTGGGCTCCAGTGATCCTTCCGCCTCAGCCTTCTGAGTAGCCAGAATTACAGGCACACACTAACACGTCCGGCTAGTTTTTTTTATTTATTGTAGAGATGAGGTCTCGCCAAGTTGCCCAGGCAGGTCTCGAACCCGCGGGCTCAGGCAATTCACTCACCTCGGCCTCCCAAAGCATGGGATTACAGGCTGAGCCACCGAGCCCGGCCCTACTGGCACTTTAAAAAAATTATGTATTTTTTTCTGTGGAGATGGGATCACAATATATCACCCAGGCTGATCTCAAACTTCTGGTCTCAGATGATCCTCCTGTCTCAGCCTCTCAAAACGTTGGGATTACAAGCATGAGTCACTATGCCCAGTTGCTTTCTAGCACTTTAGATCAGAATACTTAATATTCAAGCTTCAAATCACCTGAAAGCCTTTTATAAACTTTTAAATTTATTACTTCATTAAAAAATTAAAGGGCCGGGCTCGGTGGCTCAGCCTGCAATCCCGCGCCTTTGGGAGGTTGAGGTGAATGGATTGCCTGAGTCCATGGGTTCGAGACCCGCCTGGGCAGTGAGACCTCATCTCTACAATAAATCAAAAAATCAGCCGGGTGTGGTAGCGCGCGCCTGTAGTTCCAGCTACTTGGAAGGCTGAGGCGGAAGGATCGCTGGAGCCCAGCAGGTCAAGGCTGCGGTGGCCGGGAGCGGCCACTGCACTCCAGTCTGGGCGACAGAGTGAGACTCCCAACTCAAAAAAAAAAAAAAAATGAGCCGGGCGTGGTAGCGCATGCATGTAATTCTGGCTACTCAGAAGGCTGAGACAGAAGGATCACCAGAGCCCAGCAGGCGAGGCTGCGGGGGCCGGGAGCGGCCACTGCACTCCAGTCTGGGCGACTGAGTGAGATTCCAACTCAAAAAAAAAAAAAAATATTAAAGGAAGAAATTGTCCTTTCTTTCAGTTAAGCAGACCTGAGTACTACTAAATTTTTTTTTTTTTTTTGAGTTGGAGTCTCACTCCGTCACCCAGGCTAGAGTGTAGTGGCATGATCACGGCCACCCCAGCATCAGCCTGCTGGGCTCAGGTGATCCTTCCACCTCGGCCTTCCAAATAGCTGGAACTACAGGTGCACGCTACCACACCTGGCTAATTTTTAAATTTATTGTAGAGATGAGGTCTCACCAAGTTGCCCAGGCTGGTCTCGAACCCGTGGGCTCAGGCAATCTACTCGCCTTGGCCTCCCAAAGTGTGGGGATTACAGGCTGAGCCATCAAGTCCAGCTTGAAAGTAAATTTCGAAGGATGAATTTATTAGTACAGAATAGAATAAACTGATGCTTTGCCCTGATTCCAATGTGATCAAGCACTTCACATAACACACTTAAAAAAACATAATTTTGTACTCAAACCTAAAGTAATGGGATCATCCTGAAATATTAAAAATTTTCCACAAACCTGGAGTCCCTAAAATATTTTTATCTCTGATTTTTGTTATGGTGATGTAAAAAGGCATGTCATGACCTTTCAAGATAAGATAATCACAGAACTGTAATCCCAGCATTTTAGGAGGATAAGACGAGTTGATTGCCTGAGCCTGCGGGTTTGAGACCAGCCCGAGCAACTTGGTGAGATCTCATCTCTACAATTAAAAAAAAAAAAATTAATCAGGCATGGTAGTGCACGCCTGTAGTTCCGGCAACTTGGAAGGCTGAGGCAGAAGGATCGCTGGAGCCCAGCAGGTTGATGCTGGGGTGGCCATGAGCATGCTACTGAACTCTAGCCTGGGTGAGAGTGAGACTCCAACTCAAAAAGAAAAAAAAAGGTAATCACAGAAGAAAGTGACTGTTTATCTACATGAACAGACAAATGTAAACTTGATAACCTTGGTTTTTTTCATTACCTGTTATGCTTTACATTTGGTGATCTAGCTCTTCTTTTTTTTTTTTTGAGTCGGAGTCTCACTCTGTCACCCAGACTGGACTGGAGCGCAGTGGCTGCTTTCGGCCACTGCAGCCTCGACCTGCTGGGCTCCAGCAATCCTTCCGCCTCAACCTTCCAAGTAGCTGGAACTACAGGCACATGCTACCACGCCCGGCTAATTTTTTTGATTTATTGTAGAGATGAGGTCTCACCAAGTTGCCCAGGTGGGTCTTGAACCCGCGGGCTCAGGCAATCCACTCACCTTGGTCTCCCAAAGTGCTGGGATTACAGGCTGAGCCACCGAGCCCAGCCACGATCTAGCTCTTCTGAAGTCTGACTCCCTTGCAATCTTAGCAAGTAAGTTTTTTCCTTATTTTTTTTTCTAGAAAAGTCTGAGCCTTTCTTTGACAGTTATTCCTAGAAGTCCACTGGGGTAGTGTTCCACTGTTTGAACTCAAAGAAACAAGCAGGGTGACAGTGTACCATGCCCTGTTCTGGACCCCTCAGAACCCTCAGCTCCTCTTTCCTTGACTCTTCTGGTCAGCCTCACATTTGAGACTGACCTCTCTGGCTTTTGCACACACCTAGTTGCTGGTCAAGTCTATTCGTGACTAAGTATGCCAACTGTCCACACCAGTGGCAGCAGTGATTTAATCTGGATTTTAATTTTATCATCTGACCATTAAGTCATTTCTGTCAGGTGGCAGACGTCAGAAACTGGGTCCCAATCTGCTACCACCAGCAGCTGAAATCTGGTTCCTGTGTTAGCCTTTTGTGTGTCTGCAAACTGAATTTCCTGAAACTGGAGAATGCAGGAATGAGAAGATTTTGGTGTTTCCTTGACTCTTGATAGCATACTCTGTGCACCAATATCTGTTCCTCTAAAGTGTTTTACCTAGGAACCTTTGAACAAAAAGTAAATCCAATCCCTGGCATGCAATGATCGACTTCCGTTTCTTAAATACATTAAATGTTTCTTTGGAACTTTTCAAATAAGGCTAAAGAACGACACTCTCAGTTTATAAGGGGTATGAACATCAAAAAAGAAGAAACTGTTCTGCTAAATTGAGAAAGTAATCACAAAATTACTCAGATTTTCAATAATGGTGCTCTATTGAGGGATCTAGTGGTACTTAACTAATATTATATATCCTCATTACATACTGTGTTTATCTTGTTTCTTTAACTGATCAACATTTGTAACAGGCATGGACACCTGTTTCTATCCTAGGTATTCTTGCCTTATCAAAATTGGCTTCTTTAGTTTTGAATAAAAGCTGATAAAATTTTCCATTTTAAATATATAAAATACAGTATTTCTTTTTTTCTTTTTTTTTGAGTTGGAGTCTCACTCTGTCGCCCAGGCTGAAGTGCAGTGGCACACTCATGGCCACTGTAGCCTCGGCCTGCTGGGCTCTGGCGATCCTTCTGCCTCAGCCTTCCAAGTAGCCAGAACTACAGGTGCACACTACCACACCTGGCTAATTTTTAAAATTTATTGTGGAGATGAGATCTCGACAAGTTGCTGAGGCTGGTCTCGAACCTGTGGGCTCAGGAGATCCAATCGCCTCAGCCTCCCAAAGTGCTGGGACTATAGGCTGAGGCACCGAGCCCAGTCATATATATTTTTTTAAATGTAAATAAGAATGTGTTTGATGGTAGGAAGATGTACATATATGCAAGAAAATGGATGTTTTGTTTGTCAAGGGAAAAAAGGAAATTGTTTTCTTTAAATTCCTAAACATTACTGTTACTTATTGTGCTTTAAAAATACTATTTGACTATTTCCTTCAAATATAAAGGCAATAAATTGCCTTTAGGCAATTCAATTTAATTAAAAATTCAATTAAATATTGTCGATATTTTTATCATGAAAGAACCAGAGCTGGGTGGGGTGGCTCATGCCTGTAATCCAGCACTTTGGGGAGGAAGAGGTGAGAGCAATGCCTGAGTCCAGGGGTTCAAGACCAGTCTGGGCAACTTGGTGAGATCCTGTCTCTACAATACACAAAAATTAGCTGGGTATGGTGGCACGCACCTATAGTTCCAGCTCCTTGGGAGGCTGAGGTGGAAGGATTACTTGAACCTAGCAGGCTGAAGCTGCAGTGGCTGTGAGCATGCCACTGCACTCCAGCCTGGGTAACAGAGTGAGACTCTGATGAAAAAGAAAAAACAAAACAAAACCAGAACCCTTTAACCTTATCCTCTGGTAGTTTCTCCTTTTTCCTTATATTTGCCTAAAGGTCCCTGCTACAAACTAAAAATCAGAAACAATTTTTCTTCTAAAAGAAATATTTTTCTTCTAAAGAAATCTTACAAGGACCTCAGTAAATGACTGTATCAGGTACTACTGACTATTGTCATCAGGGAATAAACTCATGAGTATATATACAGGTTGAGTATACCTTATCCAAAATGCTTGGGACCAGAGTGTTTTTTATTTTAGATTTTGGAATATTTGCATATACTTCATGAGATACCTTGATAGGACCTATGCCAATTTGTTTCATATACACTTTATACATATAGTCCAGAGGTAATTTTATACAATATTTTAAATAATTTTGTGCATGAATCAAAGTTGTGTACACTGAACAACCAAAAAGTGAAGGTGTCACTGTCAGCCACCCATGTGGACAATCTGTTGTTGTCTAGGATCATTATCA
The DNA here is from genome assembly GCA_027257055.1 of Cephalopachus bancanus. Classification (NCBI taxonomy): domain Eukaryota; kingdom Metazoa; phylum Chordata; class Mammalia; order Primates; family Tarsiidae; genus Cephalopachus; species Cephalopachus bancanus. Next base: position 360,594 of record JAPVLO010000536.1, on the reverse strand, counting down.
TCCAGGATTGAATTTATATGTTACTGATATGCAATCATTTTCTTACACTTATTCACACAGAAGTACTTTACAGTAAAAAATGTGACATACCATTAGCACAGCAAAAAATTTTGTTCAGGATAACTAAGCAGCACAGAAGCATCACCAGAATACCTATATCAGCTGCTAAACAATAGCAACAACAAACAACAGCAAGCTTTCAGTCTCTACCTATAATTCTATGTTTTAATGAAAAGGTTAAACTGTATACTGTAAAAAAAACCTTTTATTTTTAGGTGAGAAGAAACACCAGAAAACAGCTGAGGGAAGTAGATCCTCTAGGGATGAGGAGACATTTTGCTGCATGGCTTTTTAAATGTTTCCTCTAGAGTCACTGGCCTCATTAGCAATAGTTTTTGTCTTAGAAGTTTCCCTTTGATTTTATAAACTGACATGATTTCTTGTTCTGTTATGAATGCATACTGTTCTAGACCTTCAATAAGCCCATCACACATTTTCACCATGTTGTCTATAGGCATTTTTTTCCTGCAGTGTTAACATCATCTTTCTTCCCCCTAGCCAAACCAAGGAGAATGATGCCATTCTCGTTGTCATTATTATCACTGTCACCTTGATTCAGAACCACTTCAGTTATTTTACCATTGGTCAATGAACGAACAATTGGAGCTTCATTATTAAAAACTTCCTTGATACCCACTTCTTCCAAGCTCACGGATGAACTCTGAAGGTGCATATTTTTTGCATTTGTAAAGAGATCAGATATCATTTTCTTTCACATGACATGCCGAAGGAATTCTTCCAAGTCGCCACCTTATTTATCATTATCACTGAACATAGTTGCAGGTCAGAGGTTGCACAACTGTGTCTTTAGTCCCTGTGTTCCCAGTGTTGGCAACAGCATATATGGCTGTCTAAGAAAGTGTTTTCATATTTAGTCTTCATTGATTTAAGGATAACCTGGTCACATAGCTTAATTAACAAAGTCACATTTAGGGGAAAGTACGTGGCATAAACATTATTTTGGATGAGAAATTCAGCTGGAGGATGAGCACAACAGTTGTCAAGGAATAACAAAATCTTACAATTATCATCCAGTCCAGCTTCCCTGCAATGAGAATAAGTTGCTGATACAGAATGACTGATACAAACCAGAAAAGATGTCCCTGGTGATCCAATCCTTTTGGTTAGCATTAATAAAGAATGGTAAGAAATTCACTCTTTGAAGCAGCAAGGATGCAAGCTTTTGCCTATCATAGCAAATCTACACTTATGTGTGACTGCTGTATTAGCATATCTCAGCACTGTTACTTAGTCCTTGGCATCCTTACTTCCTATACGGTTGTCTCATCAGATAATCAGTGTCTTTCTGGAGCAATAATGCCAAAACAGTGTTTCACCAGCACTATGGATGTGTTCTGGTTGATGTCAGATTTCAACAGTAATGACTTCAGCAAACTTGTCAATGAATTTATTTCTGCTGCTTTGTGATCAGCACATGTCTTACCACCACAAATCTTTAAAAGTTTAATGCCATTGTCTGTCTTCTCTTAAATTTCTGTAGCCAGCATGAGTTTTCAATTCAGTATGACAGACCTTTGCTTGTTTCATGATCAGCATATCATTAAGAGACATGAAGGCAGATCTAGTCTATAAATATGTGATGGAGATTTTCATTTTTTGCTTTATGCAGTGTTTTAAAAAATTTTTCATTAAGTTCTGTTTATCACTTTCAGCATAGAACTTAAACAGTTTATCTTTCTGTTTTTTCAGGTCATATATAGTGCTCATTCCAACACCATATTCTTTCTTTTTTTTTTTTTTTTGAGTTGGAGTCTCACTCTGTCACCCAGACTGGAGTGCAGTGGCCGCTTCCGGCCACTGCAGCCTCGACCTGCTGGGCTCTGCGATCCTTCCGCCTCAGCCTTCCAGTAGCTGGAACTACAGGCGTGCACTACCATGCCTGGCTAACTTTTTGATTTATTGTACAGATGAGGTCTCGCCAAGTTGCCCAGGCAGGTCTCGAACCCGCGAGCTCACGCAATCCACTCACCTCAGCCTCCCAAAGTACGGGATTACAGGCTGAGCCACTGAGCCCGGCTTTTTTTTCTTTTTTAAGACTCAGTGTCTATAACAATCAACAAGACTCTTCTCTAAGATGTTTCACGCCTAAACACTGTCCAGTTTCTCTAACAGCTTGGCTTTCTGGAATTAGATAAACATAAGCGCTTCCTCTTTTTCTTATTACTGTCACCCACAGGGGCATCTGCAGGCTTTTTTGACACTTTCAACAATATCTTTATACTATAGAATAAAGAATAAGCAAAAACACAGTGAGTAATGAGCATTAATGGGGCATTGTGGGAAATATGTTGTTGGCATGTCCAGCCTACACACATATCATTTTGTTATTTTTTGTGGACACATGTGCATAGTGGAATCTGAGCATGTTCCAAAAAAATAAATCCCAGCTGAAGAAAGTGGGAGGGTCTTTTTTCTCTTGGGGATGCCGAACAAACTGTGTATTGTGCACCTGTGTTTGACTGCGACCTGTCACATGAGGTCAGTAAATTTGTGGTGTCATGTTGGCACTCAAATTTTCAGATTAGGAATGCTCAACCTCTCTGTGTGTATATCTCACTACAGAGAACCACCTCTTAGACTGAACCAAGTAACTTTTCCAGTAATGCTTCGGTCTAAGAGCAGACATATTGTGGCAGTAGACTGCTTAACTCAAGATCAACAAAACTAGAATTAACTAGTTACCTCAGACTAAATGAATACACTGATTTAATAATTTTTTTTTACTTTTAAAAAACTTTAATGATGCAAAACACAAATGCTGACTTGACACATATTTACATATAACTTTTCCTTTCACATTTACAACTCAGCACATGGTGAATCCAGAGGAACTACTAATAATCAGTTTATGGAACATACTGCATTAGTATTTCAAAAGTTTATTCCAACCCATTTCTTCTTTTATACTCTAAAATATCTTCATTATGTTGTTTGATGAGATAGAACCACAAGAAGCTGGAGGTGCCCAGGGCCAACCCAACCTTCAACCGGCTGGGTTTGGCATTTGGTGAATCCTGCACGTAGAACTTTGACCACACTGAAGCGGTGCTCGGGAGCCTGGTGGGGGTGGGGGGCAGCAATGGGGAGAAGGGTCACAGCAGCATGGGCAGCGCCATCTTGCTGGGCTGGGGTTGGACTTGGTCTCAACTTAATAATGTTAATGATCTGTTTTTCACGGAATTTTTTTGAAACCTCATTTCTTCTTAATGTATTGTTAACTTTCAATTTAACGGGTTTTTTTGTTTGTTTAAAGACAGGGTCTCACTCTGTCACCAGGCTGGAGTGCAGTAACACAGTCATGGCTCACTGCAGCCTCGACCTCCTGGGCTAAAGCAATCCTCCTACCTCGGCCTCTGAAGTTGCTGGGACTACACATATGTGCTACCATGCCTGCCTAATTTTTCTGTTTTTTTAAGTAGAGACAAATTTTCAGTTCATCATGGTAGACAGCTGCTTGCTTCATGATCAGCATATCATTAAGTGACATATATTGGTAGCTTTGTTGTCCTGTCTGGTCTTGAACTTCTGGCATCAAGTGATCCTCCTGCCTCAGCCTCCCTAAGTGCTGAGATTACAGGGGTGAGCCATCAATCCTGGCTTAAATTTAACAAGTTAAAATCAGAATGAAATCCTCTTTAAATGGTTTCTTGTTCTGACTGTACCCTCAGAACTGAACAGAACTGAACTGAACCTCAGGTCAACCATTGGTTGGCTTTATTCTACAAGACAATGATAAAAATGGTTAATTATTATGTAGTACACATTAAATTTATTTTTTAATGAGCAGGTAGTTATGTCCATAGATTCAATAAGAATATGTACTCCTCTTTAACAGACAAATCTGACCTCCTTCTTACAGAAAAATCTTTTTTTTTTTTTTGAGTTGGAGTCTCACTCTGTCACCCAGACTGGAGTGCAGTGGCCACTCCCGGCCACCGCAGCCTCGACCCGCTGGGCTCCGGCGATCCTTCCGCCTCAGCCGTCCAAGTAGCTGGAATTACAGGCATGCGCTACCACGCCTGGCTGATTTTTTGATTTATTGTAGAGATGAGGTCTTGCTGCCCAGGCGGGTCTCGAACCCATGGGCTCAGGCAATCCACTCACCTCAGCCTCCCAAAGACGCGGGATTACAGGCTGAGCCACCGAGCCTGGCCAGAAAAATCTTTGTAACTATGACCACACCAAAAGTTTCATTTAATTAGGTATGATAATCCTACTGTTAAGGAACAAAGACTACATTTTACATTTCACATGTAGAACTTATGTCTAAAAGGTCTCCCAGGAAAATGTGCTTGGTACTTGCTTTACAGCTTAGAAAATTCCAGCCTTAAAGATTGTAAAAACTGACTTCCTAGCAAATCAGGCACATGAATAAACACAGGATCTCAGAGAAAGAGGATATCTTACAGCTATAAGCATTGCAAGCAAACTTGGCATAGACAAATTATATGGTTCTTGGTTCCTCACCTAAATAGAACTAAAAGAGAGAATAAAATATTTCTAACACATAAATTTTAATCCTAGGGCCTTTACAAAATCCATTATGAACAGATCTCTGAATCCTGAATTTCATTCAGCTTTAATTTTGTTAACCATATAAAAGGAGGTTCTTTATGTATTAGTATCTTCTGTTAGCTATGCAGATTAACTTGCCAAATAAAACAAAATATCAAACAATACTAAATCACTACCTCATTAAACAAGTTATATGATTGAAACTATTCTTTTTTTTTTTTTTTTGAATTGTAGTCTCACTCGGTCGCCTAGACTGGAGTGCAGTGGCTGCTTCCGGCCACTGCAGCCTCGACCTGCTGGGCTCCGGTGATCCTTCCGCCTCAGCCTTCCAAGTAGCCGGAATTACAGGCGCGTGCTACCACGCCTGGCTGATTTTTTGGATTTATTGTAGAGATGAGGTCTCACTGCCCAGGCGGGTCTCGAACCCGCGGACTCAGGCAATCCACTCACCTCAGCCTCCCAAAGGCGCGGGATTACAGGCTGAGCCACTGAGCCCGGCTTGAAACTGTTCTTAATGGAGGGAACTTGACCACAAAGAGACTGTGCAAGACTGTCTTGCTTACAGTATCACTAAACACTTTACATACCACAGTAAAAGAAAGAGAAAAAATGAACACCAAATAAACACATAAAAAAACCATACTGTACTCTGAGATGTCACAAAAACAACTTGGGTCACACTAATTGGTTCTGTTCTGCCAAATAATAAAAACTTGACTGTTTCTCACAAACCTGAATTCCCTAACAGAACATTTTTATCTCTAATCTTTGTTATGCTGATGTCTGAAGACAGTTATGACCTTTGTGAATTTGGTAATTTTCTGTAAACTTGATTACTTTGGCAATTCTGTGGGTTTTAAAAATCCTTTAAATACCTGTTGTGTTTTGTATTTGGTAACTTTCTTGTATTCTTGGCAAGAAAAATTTTCTAAATGCTTCCATTTTTGAGTCTTCTTTGACAATAGTTATTGGCACAAATGTGAATAATAAATATTCTCTGGAAGAATGAACAAATGAAGAGCTGAACTTGCAGTTCAATTTAGAGTAGGTCCCAGAAGTGTCAAGCCCAAAAAGGGTATTTGGAAAGCTTCAATCTCAACAACCCAGAGTAAAACATTTCCTTATGCAATATAATAGGCAAATTTTTTCAAATAACCTTAAAAATGTTTTTGTCCTGATTTAACTTGGTGTCAAACTCCTTTTACAAATATCAAGATAAGTAAGAACAGTACAGTTCTTTATCTCTTCACTTATGCTCTTATGTGTTAATAATCAAACTGAGTGATGAGCAAGATGTACATGAAACTGGGGACTGATGTTTATCTTTTGAAAAGTCATTATTTACATTGCCAACCTATTCAAAACCAGGTTGTTTCTCTGAGAACATATGTATTTTTTAATTCATTAAAAGTATAAAAATAAACACTACTTACTGGATCAAAGACCAACATCCTGCAAAGGAGATGAACAGCTTCGTGAGTAGCCTGGCTAGACAGGGTATAGAGTACAGGAAGAGATGGCTGTGAAAAAATTAAAAATTCAAATATTTAAGTAAGTCTTTGTGTAAACAGACATGGAATACAGCCAATTTATGACAAGGTAAGTACTCAGCTCCGAAAAGACAATGTGTATGCATAAGTCTAAATTAAAGGGGAACAAGTGTCCCTCTCATTAACCTGTCTTCAAAAGCAACAATTGTCACTTACTTTGAGTAGTGTATTTTATATTGCAAGATTACCAATTGTAGGATAAAGCGCTAAAAAGCCTATGAAAAATGAAAACTAATCTTATAAATATGGTGCTCCTGTTAGCCTTATGTCTTTTTATTAATAGAAAAAAAGACAGCCGGGCTCGGTGGCTCAGCCTGTAATCCCACGCTTTGGGAGGCTGAGGTGAGTGGATTGCCTGAGCCCGCGGGTTCGAGACCTGCCTGGGCAACTTGGTGAGACCTCATCTCTACAATAAATTAAAAAAAAAAAAATTAGCCGGGCGTGGTAGTGCACACCTATAGTTCCAGCTACTTGGAAGGCTGAGGCGGAAGGATCGCCGGAGCCCAGCAGGTCGAGGCTGTGGTGGCTGGGAGCAGCCACTGCACTCCAGTCTGAGCAACAGAGTGAGACTCCAACTCAAAAAAAAAAAAAAGAAAAGAAAAAAAGACATACAAATTTATTTAAGGTATATAGATGGGAGACTTCAGAATGAAAACCCAAACCCCCAATGAAGTATAGAAGCTCATATATCATCTTGACGTTATAAAAAGAATGGGCTCGGAGCATAGCCAAAAATAGGTTTTAGTCAGCCTTATATCTTAAATGCTTTAGCAAGGAAGGAAGACCAAACATGCCTGGGATGGGAGAAAAATTTAAAACTCTGGCCACATGCAGAGCAGGTAAACTATAAGCATAACATTACTAATAAAAGGTGCTGAAATACTAGTCCTAAAGGAGTAGGACACTCAGGAATTTACAAAATTGTCTAAGAAAGTATATCACTTTTTTGTTTGTTTAAAGTTGGAGTCTCACTCTGTTGCCCAGGCTGGAGCAACTGCTGGGCTCAGGTGAGCTTTTCACCTTGGCCTTCCAAGTGGCTGGAACTACAGACGTACACCACAGCTAATTTTTTAAATTTACGAGGTCTTTCCAAGGTGTTCTGGTTGGTCTTGAACCTCTGAGCTCAGGCAATCCTCTCATCTCTGCCTCTGTGTTTGGCACCACTGGTTTTGAGGGTTCAACCTGAATTGCCTTTAGCATTGATTTCTCACTCAATAATTGTCTTTCATAAATGGTAGGCATATCCACATGAACATATCTGACCCTCTTGTGCTGAGGCAGGGAGATGGCTTTGATAACTTGAAAAGGCTTATAAAGCTTCTATTTCACTTTAGGAGAGTCAGGGGTTGGAGCAGGAGAATGGCACCATTGCTCTGTCTCTTACAAAAGTAAATTCTTTATCTCTTAACATAAAAAAGGAAGGAATTAAGGCAATAAAAATGTTCAGACACCCCTTCTAATGCTAAATATAACCTTTGGCAGTGGGATTATCCCACAAGTTTTATACGTTGTAGGTATATGGCCAAATAATTATTGGCTTGGTTTTCACACATTGATTGATTGATTGACTGAGTTAGAGTCTCACTCCATCGCCCAGGCTGGAGTGCAGTGGCACACTCACGGCCACCCCAGCATCAACCTGCTGGGCTCCAGTGATTCTTTCGCCTCAGCCTTCCAAGTAGCTGGAACTACAGGCGTGCACAACCACGCCCAGCTAACTTTTTTTTTTTCCTTAAAATTTATTGTAGTGATGAGGTCTCACCAGTTGCCTGGGCTGGTCTCGAACCCCCGGGCTCAGACAATCCACTTGCCTTGGTCTTCCAAAGTGCTGGGATTCAGGCTGACTCACCAAGCCTGGCACACCATTTTATTTTTTAAAAAGAAACTAATCTCTTAGTGGAGTAAATTGTTTTCCTAATGGCTTTTAGAATTGGCTTCTGCTCATAACCTTTCTGTGGCCAGACAAGACTGGTAGGTCAAAGCTTTAAAAATCATTTTAAATAAAAACAAAGTCAAAGTCTGGCCTAAAGAAAACCTTAACTTATTTTTTTTTGAGTTGGAGTCTCACTCTGTCGCCCAGACTAGAGTGCAGTGGCACACTCCTGCCCACTGCAGCCTTGACCTGCTAGGCTCCGGCGATCCTTCCACCTCAGCCTTCCAAGTAGCTGGAACTATAGGAGTGCGCTACCATGCCCAGCTAATTTTTTGATTTATTGTAGAGATGAGGTCTCGTTAAGTTGCCCAGGCAGGTCTTGAATCTGCGAACTCAGGCAATCCACTCACCTCAGCCTCCCAAAGTGTGGGATTACAGGCTGAGCCACCAAGTCCAGCAGAAAACCTTAACTTTAGGGGTACTGACTTTTACCATGCTTTGGAAAGTGAAGAGGTTCAGTACCGCAAACTACATTTTTTCTGAATCTAATCCTTTCCTATTAGCTCTAAATGCTATACCCTCTCCTTTAAAGAGAGAGAGAGAGAGAGAGAGAGAGAGAGAGAGAGAGAGAGAGAGAGATGAGGGTCTTACTATGTTGCCTAGGCCGAACTTGAACTTCTGGGTTCAGTGATTCTCCCGCCTTAGCCTCCTATGAAGCTGAGACTATAGGTGCATGCCACCAAGTCCAGCTTCTCTAAATACTTCTTACATCATCTGCTTCTTCAGGGATTCCTTACAAAACTTTGAACTTTTAAGAAATCATCTCAGAATAGAGCATCCTTTCATAGTTTTGGGGCTTCCTATTTTGTGTAATGCTCAAGACTGCTTCATTATGATTATAATACATAGCTCTAGGCTTGTGGAGAAAGCTCAAAAGAGAGTTATTGTTTTGTTTTTGAGTTGAAGTCTCAACTCTGTCGCCCAGGCTGGAGTGCAGTGGCACACTCACAGCCACTGTAGCCTCGACCTGCTGGGCTCAGGCGATTCTTCTACCTCAGTCTTCCAAGTAGCAGGAACTACAGGAGCGTGCCATCACGCCCACCTAATTTTTTGATTTATTGTAGAGAAGAGGTCTCACCAGGTTGCCCAGGCTGGTCTTGAACCCCCGGGCTCAGGCAATACTCTTGCCACCATCTCCCAAGCTGTGTGAGCCACTGTGCCCAGCCAAAAGAGAGTTTCAAAATCATATGTGTTTTTCTCATTTCAAGAACAAAAAACAGGCCAGGCTCGGTGGCTCAGCCTGTAATCCCACGCTTTGGGAGGCTGAGGTGAGTGAATTGCCTGAGCCCATGGGTTCATCTTGGTGAGACCTCATCTCTACGATAAATCAAAAAAATTAGCCGGGCATGGTAGCGCGCGCCTATAGTTCTGGCTACTTGGAAGGCTGAGGTGGAAAGATCGCTGGAGTCCAGCAAGTCGAGGCTGGGAGCGGCCACTGCACTCCAGTCTGGGTGACAGAGTGAGACTCCAACTCAAAAAAAAAGTTAAATAAATAAAAGAACAAAAACCAAAAACCCATACATGAACATGAGGGTATCTTGATTAGTCCTGATCTCTTCTGTAGATACCACTTTATCATATTATATTAGAGTTAGAGCGTGCACATTTTGTTACTACATCAATGTTTTTGTTTTTGAGACAGTCTCACTTTGTCACCCAGGCTAGAGTGCAGTGACATGATCATAGTTCATTGCAACCAGGATCATCTCACCACAGTCTCTTGAATAGCTGGGACTACAGGTACATGCTACCACAGCTGGCTAAGTTTTTGTATTTTTTTGTACAGAAAAAGGTCTTGCTATGTTGTCCACATTGGTCTCAAACTCTTAATCTCAAGCAGTCCTCCTGGTTTGGCCTTTCAAAGTGCTGGGATTATAGACATGAGCCATTGCACCTGGTGTTACTACATCATTAACGGTCCATTAATGGGAGTGCAGAACCTCTAGTAGGGGGAAGCAGTCTGATTTATGATTTGGGAAAATCTAACCATTTGAACAAGGCCATTATTAATTCTGAGGCAAACTGGAAGCAAGTTTTACTTGGAAACTCTCATGTATTTCCTGTAGGGAATCCTGTCTTATATTTTCTGGCTTGTCAGTAGATGGAAATTCAAAGTATCACAGAAAGCACCTGCTATTTGAGCAATGGAAGGCCAGGAACAGCAACATAAGAAAGTCTCATGTTGGTCAACCTCTCCATAACACCAGAAATAAGAGAAGCAGAATACTAAAATGTCTCTGAGGAACCTCAGAATCCTGCTATGACAACTGCTAATATCAAGTATTTTAAATATCTGCCTCTTTCTAACAAAAACCACATAGGAAAATCCAACAAGAAGATACCTCAGAATCATCAGGAAGTAATTATTTACTAAACAAAATCTTTTTTTAGGATCAAGGAGTAACAGAGATAAAATTAGGTAGGGGTTCTAACTCTGTCTCGTTGTTAACTAATTAGATAAATCAACATGTCTGAACCTAAGTTGTTGTTGTTGTTTTTTTTTTTAGTCGAGTCTCACTCTGTCGCCCAGGCTAGAGGGCAGTGGTACACTCAAGGCCACTGCAGCCTTGACCTGCTGGGCTCAGGAGATCCTTCCGCCTCAGCCTTCCAAGTGGCTGGAACTACAGGCATGCGCTAGACAATTCTTATCACCAAAATGTCTCATTATCTTTCTCCTACTCTTAAACAGAAACCACCCCTCTTTCTCTTTTGTTGTAGAGGTATGTTATAGCTTAGGGAAGGGAATATGGGAATGAGGACTAGGAGACATGGGTTTAAATTCTAATTCCGCCATCACTGTTGGTACATGGGTTTAAATTCTAATTCCGCCATCACTGTTGGTTAAGTTACTCAAGGCTTGGCTTTCTTACCTATTAAACAGTACCAACACACACATCTCTAACTACTAATATCATTGTTAATCATTTAACATCCACCAAATGTCAGGCTCTGGGTTAGGGGCTGAAGCAACAAAGATGACTAAGTCCTCTTTGGTAGGCAAAAATGACAGGCAAAAACGTAGTTTCAGATGGTAGTGAATGGAGGACAGAGAACAAATTAGAAGGCAAAATTTTTAAGATCCGAGGATGACAGGATATGGAATGGAAGGGGAAGGGGGATTGAGAAAATCAAATCAGTGGATGTTAAGGCTACCTGAACATTTAAATGTCTCTCCTTACCCAGAGTATACTCCAACAAATACATTAAAAGTAAGGCTATGAATTCAGTCTAGAACAGCCATATTATATATGTTCTTCTTTTCCATGTTTATGTCAGTTCATTCATGCCACTACTTCTTCAGAAACACAGCCATTTATACTTTAGATTCTAGCATTGGCTCCACTGAAAAAAACGCAGTGCTAGAGATCCTGCATTTCTAAGTTCATTTTCTTCCCTCTAATTCACCAGTCATTATGGTTAAAACCAGACAAGAAGTTTATGTTGATCACACGTGGAATAGAATCAATTTGAATAAGACAAAAAATAGAATGCTTCGAAATATGTCCTAAATATCTCATTTGGAAATGATTTTACAAACTCTCCCAACATTCACAAATGTTAATTTTCCTCCTTTAAAATAAACAGCTTCGTTTTCTGTTTGTTCTGCAAGTTTATAAGTCACTTAGCAATGTAGGAGTGAGTGAGTGCCAGTGCTGAGTCATGAGGACAGGAAGGGGTATATGGAGTGCTCTATTAATGACTATGATTGTCAGTGAAATGAAGCAAGGATGAGCTTTTGGACTTCAGTGAGTGGCCCTAAATGATATGCCACAGTCATAAGCTAAGTGTAGAGTGCTGCTTGCTACAGCAGAGTCGGCCAGGCTGTGCAAGTGTCCTGAGTAGACTTCCAATTAGATTTCATCCAACTACATTTAGGTTTTAGACCTTATCTGGCAGCAAAGAAGCTGTGATGATCAGTCAGCAATATTAGCTGAATGCACAGTGCACAGTATGCTATACTAAGCACTCTAGGGTGACATAAAAGAAACCCCTACATATAAAATACGTTTGAACTGAATAAACTATCTAATAGCCTTTGAGTCTATTAAATGTAAGATATTGTCCCTGTCAGGAGACAGGACTATTTTTACTGAAGTGAAAATATTGTATCTATTTCTGATACAATTAGCTGGGTAGAAGATGAAGAGACCAAAGACCTAAATCTTAGAAGAACAAAAGGATTAAACGCTGACAACAGACTTCAATCCTATTAATAGGTCAGTACCTCAGTAAGTATCTTCCTTAATAAACACTTGGGTTCTGGAAGCTAAGCTTCCCTTCATTCAAGGTTTTGAGTTGGAGAAAAGAAACAATAAATAAAAAATACCATATAGTGCTTTTGTCTGCCCAGCACTCCTTTAGGGAACTACCACTTTTTCACTCTCAAACCAAGTGGTTTGTTTGGGCTTGATTTCAATCTCTTAACTCCAAAAATGGCTGGGTATGGTGGCTCATGTCTACAATCCCAGCACTTTGGGAGGTGGAGGCCAGAGGGTTGCCTGAGTCCAGAAGTTTGATAACAGCCTGGACAACTTGGTGAGACCTTGTCTCTACAATAAATCAAAAAATTGGCTAGAAGAGATGGTGCGCACCTGTAGTCACAGCTACTAAGAAGTCTGAGGTAAAAGCATCACCTGAGCCCAGTCGTGAGTGTGCCGCTGTATTCCAGCCAGAGTGACAGAGTGAAACTCTGACTCAAAAAACAAAACAAAACCAAACTCCAAAAAACCCTTCCAAAAATGGGCATCTGACACAGACCTGCCCAATCAAATGATATTATCCCCCCTGAGTACCATGTCTGGCACCAAGATGGGTACATACGCTAAAGCAGGCAAGGGACAGACAATGGAATAGCTAACCCAAATAATACCCTCAACCTTTTTTTCCCTTATCTGACTTTATTATGTAGGATAGAAAAGCTAAATAATGGCCAGGCACAGTGGCTCACGCCTATAATCCCAGTACTAAGGGAGGGCAAGGCAAAAGGATTGCCTGAGCCCAGGGGTTTAAGACCAGACTGGGCAACTTGGTAAGACCTCGACTCTACAATAAATCAAAAAAAATTAGCTGGGCGTGGTGGTGCATGACTATAGTTCCAGCTTCTTGGAAGGCTGAGGTGGAAGGATCACCTGAGCCCAGCAGGTCGAGGCTGCAGTAGCTGTGAGTGTATCATTGTACTCCAGCCTGGGCAACAGAATGAGACTCCTACTCAAGAAAAAAAAAAGACAGAAAAGAAAAGCTAAATACTCATTTGTTAGTCTGTTTTACAGCTGGGAGGCCATATATGACACAGTTCTGGAAAATGACATGTCTTCTTTTCTCCATTTTTTTGCTTTGAATATGGATGTGACTTCTGGACAAGCTACAGCTATATTGTGACTCTGAGGCGATAAGCAAGGGTATGAAGTCAACATTCTAAAGATGGCAGAGCAGAAAATGAGAAAAAGCTGGATCCTTGACACAAGTAAGCTGTTATACCAGCTCCAAACTACCTCCAGACTTTTTGATATGAGGAAAAAATGAACTCTTAACTTCTTAAACCATTATAAGCAATACTTCCTGTTACTTACAACCAAACACATTCCTAATCAGAAACCTTCCAAATATTTTTTTGGAGCTATTTGGGAAGCCCTTTCCAGAAAGAAGGATTGCTATGATAACAGAATGCAGGCCTGGACTGCTGGCTCCATCTTTGCAAACACACAAGGAAAGTCTGCCTAAAAATGAAGCCAACACACAGGAAAACAGAGCAGGAAAGGAAAGTCAGATTCCTGGCATGGAACATCACTGACAACCTGAATTCCAGCAGGGCCTGAAGTTAGTTGTAGCTTAAGGCCTTTCAGTTATATGAGCCTATATGTTCTCCTGTTTGCTAAAGCCAGTTTAAACTGAGTTTCATTGGAAAGAGTCCTAATTATTACACCACATGTAAGTATATATATTAACCAGACAACACAAATAAATTAACTTGACACAGTAATCGGCGACTTTAAGACAATTAGGTTCTATATATATACATACATATATATATATACAGTTGACCCTTGAATAACACAGGTTTGAATTTTGTGGGTCCACTTATATGTAAATTTTTCTCAATAAAAGTTACACTGAGTGTGTCTCTCTTCCACTCCTTCTACTTCTGCCACCCCTGAGACAGCAAGACCAACTCCTCCTTTTCCTCCTCCCCCTCAGCCTACTCAACATGAAAACAATGAGGATGAAGACCTTTAAGACAATCCACCTCCACATAATGATTAGTAAATAAATTTTTTTTTCCTCATTATTTTTAATAACGTCTTATTTTCTCTGGCTCACTTTACTGCAAGAATACAGTGTATAAGACATATACAAAATATATGTTTTTTTTTTTTTTTGAGTTGAAGTCTCACTCTGTCGCCCAGACTGGAGTGCAGTGGCCGCTCCCGGCCACCGCAGCCTCGACCTGCTGGGCTCCGGCGATCCTTCCCTCAGCCTTCCGAGTAGCCGGAATTACAGGCATGCACTACCACGCCCGGCTGATTTTTTGATTTATTGTAGAGATGAGGTCTCGCTGCCCAGGCGGGTCTCGAACCCGCGGGCTCAGGCAATCCACTCACCTCAGCCTCCCAAAGGCGCGGGATTACAGGCTGAGCCACCGAGCCCGGTTACAAAATATATGTTAATCAACTGCTTATGTTATCAGTATGGTTTCTGGTCAACCGTAGGCTGTCAGTAGTTAAGTTTTGGGGAGTCAAAATTTATATGTGGATTTTCAACTGTGGGGGAGGATTGGTGTACCTAGGCCCCTGTAGTGTTCATGGATCAACTGTATTTGTATTTTTTTAAAAGCCCCTATCCCATATTTCTATTTGTATTTACAAATATATGTAAATAAATGAATAGAAAAATATGTCTGGAAAGACATTCTCAAATTAATCTAGAGTAGACTGGAATTGGAGGTGTTAGTTGTCGATGACTTTAACGCTCTGTAAAATTTTTGTTTTATTTTATATGTATGTACATATTACTTGTATAGATTATACAAATGAAATTTTAATAAGTCTGCTGTGAAGGTATAGGTAGGCAGTATATACTGGCTAACACAGTTTTTGGAGTTAGAGATACCTATTTTTAGGATCTGGCTTATGACCTTGTTATTTAACCTCTATCTCTCATTTGTAAAAATAAATAATAATGTTACATTATAGTGTTATGAGAATTTAATAAGCTAATATACAAGACGTGTTTAGGAAAATGCAGACTTCTAATTATTGTAAGAAAGTATTGTTATTAACGCAAATGGTAATTTAAGTAGCTACTTAGATGAAAACTAATTGAAAGAAGCTTAGTAGCTAGGCTAGGTGGCTCAGCCCATAATCCCGCGCCTTTGGTAGGCTGAGGTGAGTGGATTGCCTGAGCCCGCGGGCTCGAGACCCGCCTGAGCAGTGAGACCTTATCTCTACAATAAATCAAAAAATCAGCCAGGCGTGGTAGCGCATGCCTGTAATTCCGGCTACTTGGAAGGCTGAGGCGGAAGGATCGCCAGAGTCCAGCAGGTCAAGGCTGCGGTGACCGGGAGCAGCCACTGCACTCCAGTCTGGGCGACAGAGTGAGACTCCAACTCAAAAAAAAAGAAGCTTAGTTTTTTTTTTGAGTTGGAGTCTCACTCTGTCGCCCAGGCTAGAGTGCAGTGGCACGCTCATGGCCACCCCAGTGTCAACCTGCGGGGCTCTGGTGATCCTTCCGCCTCAGCCTTCCAAGTAGCCAGAACTACAGGTGTGTACTACCACGTCCAGCTAATTTTTTTGATTTATTGTAGAGACGAGTCTCGTCAAGTTGCCCGGGCTGGTCTAGATAACCTGTGGGCTCAAGCAATCCACAAGCCTCGGCCTCCCAAAGTGCTGAGATTACAAGCTAAGCCACAGAGCCCAGCCTAGTTTTAATAGTCCAAATTCAAAAACTTGTATTGAATTTCTAGACATATTCCTCATGTGTTTAAATACAGTCAATATAACATTGCTATATTAAGTAACTTAAAACAAATACAGCAATACAGCTTGCCCTGTGAAGACCTGCAATCAGCCTAAGCAGCACCACTAAGGATTACTAGAAGTCTTTTTTTAAAAAAGTTAGAGGCTCTTTCTGTGTGCACTTACTGTTTTTTCATGTTAATAATGAAGTGTTTTACATCTCATCCTGCTTTGTTTGTAAGCTTAAAAGGAATTCATTTAAATTTTTTCTATAGGTTTTGAAAATATCCTTTATGTTAAGGCATAAAAATGATTGAACTTTATCAAATTCCTTTTCTGAAACTGAGATAATCATGATTTTTCTCACTTAGGATGTTAAAAAATATTTATAGATTATCTGTAGGCAAACCATCCTTGCATTCCTGGGATAAGCACCACTTGATCACAATGCATAATTTTTAAAAATTCACAAGCTTTTTATCTACTATTTTAGAGTGACAATTTTAATGGTCAATATTTATTACATTTAGCATGTGCTAGGTAATATACTATGCTCTCTTCACATGCATTCTCTTTTTTTTTTTTTTTTTTTGAGTTGGAGTCTCACTCAGTCACCCAGACTGGAGTGTAGTGGCCGTTCCCGGCCATCGCAGCCCTGCCTGCTGGGCTCCGGTGATCCTTCCGCCTCAGCCTTACCAGTAGCCGGAATTACAGGCATGCGCTACCACGCCCAGCTGATTTTTTGATTTATTGTAGAGATGAGGTCTCGCTGCCCAGCTGGGTCTCAAACCCGCGGGCTCAGGCAATCCACTCACCTCAGCCTCCCAAAGACGCGTGATTACAGGCTGAGCCACCAAGCCCGGCTGCATGCATTCTCTTTATAATAATTTAATGCAGTATAAACCATTTTTCGTATTTTATAGATGAACGAACTGAGATACACAGAGGTCACAAAGTTAGTTACTAGTAGAGCCAACATTCATATTCAATCTGTCTGAAAACTGCATTGTATAACTCCTGGGTCACCATTCAACATATTGTGCAATGTGGTGAGCCTAATGCTGACACCACACCCTGCTCTCTTAATCAATCACTACAGTCTGAAGAAAATTAAAATGAGTATATACCCTTTGTGTAGCTCTAAGCTAAATACTATATACTTTGCAGAACAGTCATGATATACGGAATTACGCAAGCTGTGTTGTATATCCTGGGGACCAAATTGATCTTTGAATGTTAAAAAGATCCAGGTGGCTACATACTAAATATGTGTGTGTGTGTGTGTGTGTGTGTGTGTGTGTGTGTCTTCCAACCTCAGCTGTAAATTTCTATAACATGAATGGAGATACCTTCAAGCAGCTGCTAATAAGCTAACAAGAGGCATATGGGATATGCATCATGGGGCTGAGGAGTGGGTAGCGAGTGGAAAGGAAAAAGGTAGACTCTGGTGGTTTAAGTAAAGAGTTTCAAGAGCCTGTTAATGTCTCTTGAGAGCAGTGATGATATAAAGATTAACTAGGAAACAGATCAAAAATTGAGTTTCTACACTGCAGAAGAATGGAAGCAGGTAATATGCTAGGTTCATTTGCATTCAAATATATATAGTAGGCATAAATAACTTATTCTATATACATCTAGCTGAGTTAGTGTTCAAAGACCATAAACACCTACCTAAGGAGACCATTTCCAGCAATGGTTAAAAGCAATCTCTAGACATTAAAGTCTGTGCAAACTGTATATAACCTTTGAGCAGAAATGGTTTCATAACTACTTTTTGCCCCACCAGTCTTCTTTTCAAAATCAAGATATTTTGAACCAAGACGAGCCAGAGCTTCCCCTTTAACCAGTGTAATTAAGCTTTTACCATGGTGCTCCCTTAAGGTCATCACTAAACTTAGTGATAAGCAAAGGCATTACTATTAAAAGGCTAATTCATGGCCAGGTGCAGTGGCTCAAGCCTGTAATCCCAGTACTTTAGGAGTCTGAGGCGAGAGGACTGCCTGAGTCCAAGCATTCAAGACCAGCCTGGGCAAGTTGGTGAGACCTTGTCTCTACAATAAATCACAAAAACAATTAGCCGGACATAGTGCGTGTTCTAGCTACTTGGGAGGCTGAGGCGGCAGGATCGCCTGAACCCAGTAGGTTGACGCTGGGGTGGCTGTGTGTGTGCCACTGCACTCCAGCCTGGGTGATGAAGTGAGACACAATTAAAAAAAAAAAAAAAAGCCAATTAGGCCAATTCATGTAAAAATATATTAGAAAGAATTTTATTAGGTATCTAAACCTACTTAACTAGATAAATAAAAGTGGAGCTTTAGATTTTCCTTTCCTCCCCTTTTGGTTTTAGAAACTAATATGATATTTGCTATTTTTATTTCTTTTTTAAAATTTTACTTTAAAGATGTGGGGTACAATTCAGGATTAGATATACAAGTGGTCATCATACTATTTTTATTTCATTGAAAGCTCTAGGTTTTTACAACTAACAGATTTTTAAAATTTCAGTAGAAAAAGGACTCAATTGCCAGGAATGCTAAAAGCAGTGCACAGTGACTTTGTTGCAATAACATTTTGGAGTTGTTCTGTCTAAACAACAGGCAGGAAACTCCTCAAGAAGTCTTGTTCTCTAGGCTGCTATTTAAGCAACTCTTTGACATAAAGGATTAACTAGCTGGTAACCATTAACAATAGCTAAAAATCTTCTAGAGATGGAAGGGTGGCACCAGGGTGTCTGATGTTCACTTTTCATTATTGGTTACCTTTATCCAGGCAAAATTTACTAACCTAATGAGGTCAGTTAAAGAGGAAAACTATTTTGCTACTTCCAAGGACACATTTACCATGAAGTATTGACACATTAGTTTAATGTTCCTGATGCTAGAGAATAAATGGAACATAATAGATCTTGTTAGTTCCTTCTACAATACAGAAAATTCCTCTAGGTTAAGACTTGCTGCATTCCTCTAAAGGTGTACATTACAGTTCTAAAATAAATGCAACAAAAAGATGTAAACATCAGGGGGCGGGTATTTAAAATACAAGCATACGTCTTTACTAGGCTGAGCTGGTTTTAGACTACACACTTTACCTCACTGCCCTTTTGCCTACAAAAACAAAAGCTCTGAAGTCACACTAGAGAGGTAACTCCAAGGGGAAGGCAGGGTACTGACCAGATGTCTAGCTAGCACTCTGTCATTTGGTACCATCAATTAGATTAGTATCTAAATAGCCAATTCAAAAGAAACGAAAATCCAGGAAAATTAGTTGACAGGTTATCCTACTCAAGCCTTATCTGTTCTGTATTAGTTTGCTGTTCCTGAGAAAAGTATATCCCTTACTCACTCTTCACAGCATTAAGCTGTTTTGTTCAAAGGAAATTAGGAAAGTGACTTACTTCACTGGCTGCAAGTAATGTTCATCAGTGCGAATCTGGCAATCTGTTTTCATACTTCTACTCTAACAACATGCACATCTGATTCTGTGTTAATGGCAAGAGGGCAATAGCAACTACTTCACAGTCTTGGTTAAAATAAGAGATACCAGGTATTTTGGTTCAGTTCTTGGAAAGGACATCTTGATATACATGTACTAGGTTATGGCATTGAGAGCAAAGCTCTACCTATAGTAACCTTCTCGTATACATCAATAAACTAAAAAAAAACAAAGCTAGGGGTCATTTATTAGCAAAGGGGCTACAAAAATTTAAACTTTCTCCTTTGGCATTGGGAATGAGGATATTTTATTTAGTTTGACAAATACTTAACATCTTCTTACTTAGGACCATGACATTAAAAAAAACAACCCCTACAGATAATATCTTTGTTTAAAAATTCTCAATACATTACTCTACTGGAAGGGAAGTCTTGCCCAAACAAATGGTTACCAGATACAGATTCCCTCCCCTTCTTTTTACCTGTTTATGAGGACCCCTGAGTATGTGTGCCTTAGCGCCTTCACAAGCCGTCCTCATTGCTTCCAGTGATGGTGTGCCCAACAGATCCGTGATCAAATCCAACTACAAGGAAACATAAACACAGAGATAGCAAGCTCATGGAAATAGCCTTCCATTACTCTCAAATCACAGCCTTAGAGATGAGGACCAAATTTGAGAAAAAACCTTAAGACAAACTCTAGATTAACTGACAGAAACCCCTACTTCCACTTTCTGGCCTTTTAGAAAAGAACAAACCAACAAGATTTATAAATTCCTTATCTTAATCCTTTAAATAAATTCCTATTTGTCATTTAAACATTTCTATTTATTAGAAATCCATATGATAAAAATATTTTTAAAATTTTTTCGGCGAGCATGACATTCAAAAGGCTGGATCAGCTGAGTCTGCATCTGTCCCATTTTCTTGATACTATAGCATCTATGATCCTTGCAGAGTTGACCTGCTCTTTTGTTGATGAATAAGGACTGTTTTATTTAAGCAGTTAATGAATGGATTCTGATGATTCAAAAGGATTCAGGCTCATCAAGGAGTTAATCCACAAACAGCTGTGAGTTAATGAATACTCAAAACATTCACACCTGAAATGAAAGCTAAGCTCTCACTGTTTGGAACAGTACACATCCTTTACATTCCAGTCATGCTAGAAATCTCTCACATTGGCAGAAAACCACAGTATACTTAGAAAACTATGATACCACATAAGAACACATTTAGCTAGCTGGGCACAATAAAAGAGGCCAATAAAGCAGTCTTTTTGCAAACAAGTATTTGTAGGTATCAAACTACCTTACCAATTTTCTGCAGTGTTACAATTGTTCTAACTTCATAACCTTATCAGCAACAACATTTCATTTGGATCCCTCCAGAATGAGAAATTCTTACCTAGAGAACACTTCTTTTCCTGGTTCTGGGGTTGCCAAATATAAAGCACTATTTTCTGTACTTATCTAAACCATGGGGTAGCCATCAGCATCACCGCCCTACAGATTAATGGAGATACTTGAGAAACTTGCTTTCCACAGAAGTAAAGATCTCTATAGAAGGCTTTTTGGGAAAAATGTGTAGATGATACTTTTGGACCTAACAACCACACTAAAGGTAGAAGGAAATGACTAGCTCAGGAAAACAAATGAAAATATCCAGAAAGTTGTTTAAAACGGATCACCTCCATAGACGAGAAACACTTTTATGAAGTCTGCTGGTACTAGGGTAATAATTCCTCAAAGATACAGGAAAAATACAACAGAAAATAATTACTTCCATTTAGAAGTTAGAGTCTTTTCCTACTTTAGATCTTGATTTCTCATCCCAAAACACACTGACAATTAGATATACATGAGTTTTCCTCCCTCAGTAGCTATGTCAGTCTGGCAAACTCAAGATCTATGTATTTCTCTAGAAAAAGAGATATCTGAAACCCATTCCAGTTGCTTCTTATTTTCCATTACATATTCTTTTCAGCAAAACTCGAGATTCTTGTTCAATATATAGAATTTGACCATCTCATTATTTTTTACTTAAGTTTTTCAGCATGCAATCAACGCAGTAGTCACATTCATCTTATGACAGCTTCTCATGTTCCGTCACAATAGAAAATAAAGTCTGTTGAACTTTATTTTCTAAAAACATTGAACAGTAAAGTGGATATTGTCAATGGTACCCAACATCAGATTACATATTATATACAACTAATAATTTTTAAAATCACTAGCATCAATTTTTAAGATGTAAACTTTAAAAAATGGAGTTTGAAAGTACAACAAGTAAATTTAAATGTTGATCATAGATATATAGTTGCTAACATATTAGTTAACAATTCTTTGTAGAAAGAGCATAAAAGAATTCCATCTCTGGTCAAGTGCATGAATTATTTACATAGAGACACAGCAGTCAGTGTGGTTTTTTAAAAACTCAATCAGATCTTAACACTCCTTTAATCAAAACCTTCATGCAGGCCAGGTGCAGTGGCTCATGCCTGTAATCCCAGCACTCTGGAAAGCCAAGGCAAAAGGACTGCCTGATACCAGAAGTTAGAGACCAGCCTGGGCAACATGGTGAGGCTTCGTCTCTACAATAAATAAATTAAAAAAAAAAATTAGCTGGGCATTGTGGCATGTGCCTGTAGTCCCAGTTACTTGGAAGGCTGAGGTGGAAGGAACGCCTGAGCCCAGTAGGTCGAGGGTATGGTGGCAGTGATCGTGCCACTGCACTGCAGGCTGGGCGACAAGAGTGAGAGTGAGACTACCTCAAAAAACAAACAAACAAACAAAAAAACCCCAAAACAAACCCCAAACAACCTTCATATAGTTTTCCATGAACACTGAGAATCAAATCCCAAGTCCTTATGAGGTCACCATAGCCAGGTTCCATCTCTTTCAGCCCTCATCTCCTACAGGCTCTTCTATCACACACCACCCCTCCAACGTTCCATGCTTGTACCTGCCTTAGGGGCTTTACTATGCTGGTAGTCCCTCTTCCTGGAACACTTCACTGGCATCTTGTTCTCTCATTTCACATGGGTGGAGTGTTATCTTCTCAGAATCCTTTAGCACTGCTCTACTCCCCCATTATTCTCTATCCCTAACTAACTAAACTCGGTTAATTTTTCATCATGGAATTTGTCATTACTTGGGATTATATTTATTTGTATACTTATTCTGCCTCATGTGAAAGTTTCACAAAGGTAGGAATAACTGTTTTATTTACTGCTGTATCCCTAGCACCCTGGCAGACCACTACCATCATAACTGCATGATTTACTGAGTGTTTACTATGTGCCAGGCCCAGTTTCTAACTTTACTACTTCATTTAATCTGTACAACAATCCTCAGAACAGTTTTAGAGACAAAAAAAAAAAAGGAACAGAGAGGTTAACTAATATGCCCAAGATTTAAGAGTAAGTGGCAGGGCTAGGATTTGAACCCACTAATCTGATTCCACAGCCTGAATGTTTTATTAGATTATTTTCATGAAAATATTATTGTTAAAATGTATTGAGTAAAAAATACTTAGTAATTATTCCAAGAAAATTTATGTATCAATGAATTAGTCTTAAAGACAATTAAAGTAACATGAATGGCTTTTTAAAGCTAAATTCTAATCATCTTCTGATGTTCTCTGCCATATTTAAATATTTTAGGCTACTAAAGGCTGAAATTTTTCTAAGTGCTCAGTTTAAAGAAATCAGCACAATAAAATTTATATTCTAAGCACAAAGTGTAAGTACATTAAATCACCAAATACATTTTTCAAGTCAGAGCCATTCAGTTAGAAGGAACAGAAGCTTTCTAACAACTGAAGATTATACCTATGCAAATTGTTACAGCAGAGTATGCTGCTATGCATCAGTGCATGTAATAAAGTCAACATTCCCTCTAATAGACTCGTAAGTTAGAAAATGAATCTCTTTGTAATCTTCAACTTTATAACTTTCTAAATTTTAAATGAACCTGAATTTGCTAAAAGTAAATTAGACACTACAATAAGCCTAAAACATGTACAAGATGAGTTCTCCTTTCAAATCTGTAATAAAATTGAAAGCTACTAAAGCCTTAAAGTGAAATCATACCTGCTGAATGGGACTCTGTGCCTGAAACAATATTCTTCGTCCTAGTAGTTCTGCAAAGATACATCCGACAGACCAGATGTCAATAGCATTGCTGTAATGACGGCTGCCCATCAGGATTTCCGGAGCCCGATAATACTGAGTAACAACTTCCTGAGTCATATGACGGGATTCATCTAATTCTTCCACTCTGGCTAATCCAAAATCACAAATCTAAATAGAAAGACAGTCAAAACATTGGCAAGTAGGCAAATACATTTGCAAATGGAAAAGTATCCAAAACACCAAAACATTGGTAGACCTCTGAACTTAGAAAAGTTTTTAATGACATGTAGAGTATTTTTGCTTCACTATACAATCTGGTCTTATTTGAATGACAGGAAAGAAAAGCTTTAAACTTACATATAAGATGCTATATAAAATGATGTATCTTAAAAATATTCTTCTTATCTTTATCAATAAAAACACGTCTGTTTTCAACTGATAACTAAACCAAAAAACTAGCTTGAATGCATATCTCTTGTTTAATTTAGAAACAAGGCCAGGTATGGTGGCTCACACTTGTAATCCCAGCACTTTGGGAGGTTTAGGTAGGAGGACTGCTTGAGTCCAGGAGTTTGAGACCAGCCTGGGCAGCACAGCAATGCCCAGTCTCTACAAATAACAAACAAACAAACAAAAAAACCTCATCTATCTATTTTTAAGACTGGAAGATATTATAAAAGAGTTGTATCCTGAAGATCTCCTAAGCTGAGACTATGTCCACCACCTTATATGAATCATATATAATAAAATTTCTTTAAAGTTATGGGTTTCAAACTGAGCCCTGTTGAATCCAATTCTGACAAAATACTTTAGGAGTTCCATAGACACTTCATTTAAACCTCATATATCTATCTACTTAAAATACTAATTCACACTCAAATGTGTAAATAGTTGAAATGTAGCACACTTGTAAGATACTAATGCTACTGGGTTCATTCACTTCTTCATGACATAAGTATTTAATTGCTGTACCTATTAAATTTTAGACAGTATGCTAGAATCTGAAGCTACAGTAATAAATAAGACCAGTTGTTTTCTACAGAGACCTAGGAATAAATCTTTTCTTGCTATTTTTGTTTAACTGAAAAGTATGCTGAGGCTGCAAGGTGAGCTGTTAATAAACAGCAGCAGTGCCACCACCGGCAACTACTGCTTATCTCTAGAAATTCAGATTTTCTTTATACTGGTCAATCAAAACACAAAAACTGAGAGCACTAAGGATGAGATCAGATAGTAATGGCCATCTAAGCTCCAGTGTTCTCACTGATTAACTTTACAAGTCAATATTCTAAATGATGAAGTAACATTTTAAATCTGATTTTAAGTTGAGGTTCCAAAATAAGATTTTATTTGAAAAAGAGTTCCAGCAGTCTAAAAAAAAAAGTTTGAAAATCATCTTTTTTAAAAACAAAATTTACTCCAATTTTTTTTGACAATCCCCTCTTTCTCAGTTAAATCTACTATGTTTGGTCACATCAAAAGAATTAATATGTGTATATCGGAATGAATCAGTATGAAGCCAACAACTTTTTTTAAAAAAACCAGTATCTTCAAAACTTAAGAATGAAGAAAAAATTTCCAGACCACATAGAAAAACCATACAACAAGAGCCTGAGTTCATCAAATCCTCAGAGGCTACTGTTCAAATAACATTAATATTTTTGAAACTCTATTACTTGGCCATGACTCTTCAGTATTTCTTTTAAAGACAAAGCAAAGCAAAACAAAAGAAAAAAACTTAAAGTCTTTCTTGTATTTATCTGGAAAAAGTCAACCACACACCCAATAAAAAAATGTCTTCTGTTATAAAGTAAATCCCTTGTTAAAAACATCAGTCCAAGCCAGGTTCGGTGGCTCAGCCTATAATCCTGCGCCTTGGGAGGCTGAGGTGAGTGAACTGCCTGAGCCCGTGGGTTTGAGAGCCGCCTGGGCAACTTGGTGAGACCTACAGTAAATCAAAAAATTAGCTGGGTGTGGTATCGCGCGCCTGTAGTTACAGCTACTTGGAGGCTGAGGCAGAAGGATCGCTGGAGCCCAGTAGGTCGAGGCTGTGGTGGCCGGGAGCAGCCACTGCACTCCAGTCTGTGCGACAGAGTGAGACTCCAACTCAAAAACAAAAAACAAAAACACACACACACAAAAATCAGTCTGATCTGAAGTCATTTTTAGCAACGTATCCGGAAGATAATCTGAGCCCACAGTGGGAAGCTTACATGATCAGATAACTAAAAAAGAGTCCAACAAAATTACCCATCTTGTGCTTAACAGGAAACAAAATATATTCATAATATGGAAGAATACTAATTTTTAATAAAATGTTATTGTAATTATTTTTAATGAATTTGTATATCTGAGGAGAATTCATGCTTGTAACCTAGAACTCCACTCTGGCTTTTAAAAAATAGACCTAAGATGAGTCAAAGGTGTAGAGCAAATTTCAATTTGTTGTGATTTGTGTGTTGTGTATTCATAAATGACATTTGCCTTTAGTTGTCCATTCATGTAGTTAGAGGTTAAAATATCATAATAGGCAATTTGGAAAAT
Source organism: Cephalopachus bancanus (assembly GCA_027257055.1). Classification (NCBI taxonomy): domain Eukaryota; kingdom Metazoa; phylum Chordata; class Mammalia; order Primates; family Tarsiidae; genus Cephalopachus; species Cephalopachus bancanus. The sequence continues at coordinate 334,453 of JAPVLO010000536.1, read as the reverse complement.
GAACTTCAAGTAGTTAATAGTATCAAACATAACAGGTTCTATACAAAATCCTCTGTGAATTCTTCCAACCAAAAATTGAAAGAAGAAGAAACTGGCTTAAATTGTCTTAAGACTGATTTGGTATGAACAAGAAAAAATTCCTAACTGTGAGGTTTTTACACTTTATTTCTTAAAAATTAAAAAATGTTCTCAGGATGGGTTGCAAGTTCTCTTTAAAAAGTGAAAAGGTGCCGGGCTCGGTGGCTACAACCTGTAATCCCATGCCTTGGGAGGCAGAGGTAAGTGGATTGCCCGAGCCCGCGGGTTCGAGACCTGCCTGGGCAACTTGGCGAGACCTCATCTCTACAATAAAATCAAAAATTAGCCGGGCATGGTAGCACGCGCCTGTAGTTCCAGTTACTTGGAAGGCTGAAGCAGAAGGATTGCCGGAGCCCAGCAGATCGAGGCTGCAGTAGCTGGGAGCGGCCACTGCACTCCAGTCTGGGCCACAGAGTGAGACTCCAACTCAAAAAAAAAAAAAAAAAAGAAAAGTGAAAAGGAGGCAAAAGGATGAACTCAATGGCGCATAAAAGGAATATTTCCTTTAGTAGATTTTGGGGCCAACTAACTTCTCCTGGAAACGAAATACAAAAACTGACAGCACTTGGGATCAGATCACACAGTAATGACAATTATCAGCTATTTGGGGGGAAAATATGAAAAACAGGTTTTTATCTTTCTAGAGTTAAAATGGCAAGGGTTCTTCAAGGATATAATGAGTAGAGAATTTTCATTCATAAGCAGTATAATCCACCAGATTCTAAAGAGAACAGGCCCACAGTTCAAAGAAGCATTTACAATTAAAAAATGAAATTTACTTATACACTTGGTGTTAATACCTAGTTTAACTGCCAGCAATCTAAGTAACGATAGTCTTGATTACTTTGAAAATAGACAACATTTCAGTTAAAATATTTACTGTAGACTGAAGCACCACATAATACTGTAGCCACTTATGAAATAAGTGGGATTTTTATTTGCTTACACAGAGATCACACACCATTAGGAAAGAAGGCCCTTGTGTCTCATTTCTATGATGAGAAAAAGTATGGTGGCCCTCTCTTTATTCTGGAGTTCTGCCAATAAACATCTGTATTAGAGGTGGGGAAATGCATATTTGTGGATTTTGCTATTTGCAAGTCAGTCTAACAAAAGACCATGGGTGGCAGTACTAGAAAGAGAAATAAAATGGAAACTGATGACTTGAGATTTTGGAACTACTACATATAATTACATAATCAATTCCTTTTCAGAGGAATAACTGAGAATTGAGCTGAGCATGGTGGTTCATGCCTGTAATCCCAGCACTTTGGGAGGCTGAGGCAAGGGGATTGCTTGAGCTCAGGAATTCGAGACCAGCCTGGGTAACACAGCAAGACCTCATCTCTACAAAAAAATTTTAAAACCTTTAGCTGGGTATGGTGGCTCATGCCTTTAGTCCCAGCTACTCAGAAGGCTGAGGCAGGAAGATTGCTTGAGTCCAAGAGTTGGGGGCTGCAGTGAGCTATGATCATACCACTGCACTACAGCCTGAGCAACAGAGTGATACATGTCTTCATTAAACAAAGAAAAAAAAGAGACTGAGAACTGGCACTGTACTCCAGCCTGGGCAAGTGACACCTGTCTCTTTCATTAAAAAAAGAGAATTGGCTACTATACATTGTGAAAATACATTTGACAGATGCATGTAACCCTTTTCTGGCTTACCATTTTCACATTTAAATAGGTTTCTGCTTCCCACTTTGCTACCTCAAACAGCATATAGAAATGCTAGCTGTGCAAAAATTTACACAGTTTTGCTAGAAGCCATACTTCAGTCTCATATAAATAGATGCTTGCTGGTTTCCTAATGTTTCTTCTGATGTGCACTTCTTTTAATAATGGAACAATCTGAAAAGGAGTCACCTTCTCTATTCCTCTTTCTAGATACACTGTAATTCCAATTTACAAAATATCATGAAAAGGCAAAATATCATGAAAAAAATATGAGGCAGGACTACAAATTAGTTACCATGGCCATGACTAGTGATATTGCTAGAGAAAACTGGGTTCTTTAAATTTTGGTAAAATAATGAAAATAAACTTAGCTATTTCTTCCACAAAAATATGTTACTCTTAACCTTGCCTTGACATTCTGATATTTCTCCGATAGTTTAATAAACTGAAAAAATACCTTTAGAACACAGTTGCTGTTCACAAGGAGATTCCCTGGCTTAATGTCTCGATGTAAAATGCCAGCTGAATGGAGATATTTCAAACCTGAAATAACAAACAGATTTAATTGCAGGTATTTAATTCCTTTTACTCAACACATGATTTAGGAAAAACCTTGGAAACAGTAGAGAATTTTAAACTGCTCCCTAAATAACTGCATAATGAACATTATTAAAGCTAGTGCCACATCAAAAAACTTTAATTTTGCTTCAGTAAAATAAAATGTCATCAAAGGTTTTCAGTCTAGAAATAATGCCTATAATTCAAACAATTATATAAGTTTAAATATAGAAAAGTATCTCAGGCACTGGAGAAGACTGATCATACTAATATCCCTAGATTGCTGGTCAGTGGTGTTCTGCTACTGAGACTCTGAACCCTGTTCCAACAAAGTAGTTTCCATTAACCAATAAGAAGTCTTTTCTAGAACAGATTTTTCATTGATACGACAAAATTCAGCCCAGGTTTGTCAGTAGTATTCTCTACCTCTAAGAATCAAGAAGGTAGCTAATCACTTTTTAAATACTTTTGACATCTTAGAAGACAGGTGGCTTCAGCACTGCTAAGGTTACAGCCTCAAGGTTGAGTCTTTTTTGAACAAAATATAGCAAATCACATTTTTCACAAATGTAAAGAGCCAATACTGTCCCCACTTCCTCCACCATAGAATATCAACAAATCCACAGAAGATGAATGTTCTAGCTTTAATATTGATTATGTTTCCATCCTTTTGACTGATGTTTTTCAATCTCTATAAAGAATCTCTTAATTCTATGAATTCTGTGGAGAAAATAAAAAGTATTTCATTAGGTAAGAAAGTTGCTTCGGCTTTAAACAATCCTTCATTTGTAACAGCAAAATTCTGAAAGATACACCTGATGGCCAGAGGAGACGTCAACAATGTTGACCCAAATCCTTTCTCAAATTCACGCTCTTTACTGAAACAGTCTTTGGTTATTTAGTGGGCTGTTTTTATCGGTCTTCCCCATCTGCTTTGGGTTTAAGGGTCACCCTGCTTCTCTAGAGTTGGATTCAGGGATGCTAGTCAACACTGACAGGTCCACCTACTGGTGGCTTGCAGGATGAATGTCAGCCATAAGGGATATGGTCACTTTTCACTGATGCCACATATACCTACTCTGTTGAGAACTAAAAGCTGCTTAGTGAATTTATGACAAACTATTCTGCTAATTTACTTCCTTAGATGAACCCATTCAACTACTTAATGAATTTGACAGGGTCTCTTCTTCAATCACTGAAAGTAAAAATTATTTGGCACTTTTAAAAGTCTCTTAACACTTTATAGAAATGCTAAAATATGCCTTGGTCAAAAGAAAAGACTTCAGGGAAGAAGCCTTGGAAGGTCAGATTAAAGTCCAAATGAGAAGCAAAACACATTTATACTATGACAGTGCTCTTTTCTTCATAAAGAAAATCTTACCTCGCAAAATCTGATAAAGAAAAACTTTGACATGATCTGAGCTGAGTGGTTGAGGAGAGACGATAATTTTATGTAGGTCACTCTGCATCAATTCTGTGACAACATATCTTGAGATTTCAAGTTAAGGAGAGTTCAGATAATTCAGGTCCCAACCCTCTTAAAGTAGTCACTAGATCTAAAGAATAACTTTCATCTCAAAGCTGGAAAAGTTTAGGGAAATAAAGTTTCTAGACATCATGATAGAGGTGAGAATTCCAGTCCTCACAAGATAAAACATTGGTAAATGAAAAGAATTTACATGTTTAAAAGTGAGCAGAAGAGCCAAATAATGTCCTTATCATCAGCATTATAAAAGAGAAAACCAAAAGCAAATAAAATAACAGCTAGGTCATGATAAGTATGAAGATCACAAACAGTCTCAAGGTCTACTCAGAAATGTTACCGAAAAGTCCTTTGAATACAAACAAAAGGAGATTGGTACTCTTGTCTTAGGCCAGAATGGTATCAATAGAAAAGATCACAACCTACCCAACAACGGTGGTTTAAGTTACTCCCTAAAATATGGTATTCCTAAAAATGTGTAAAATGGTTAGATCAAATCCAAGTTTCCCTACAATCTTAACCACTTAATTCTTTTATTACTTAACTTTGTATATATTTATGAAACCTCTTTACTAGATTTCAAACTTTGTACTCTGTTGGATCCTCAGGGTTTTGCTCAATCAACACATGGCAGAGGATCAAAGGCTGGAGCCTGAAATGTGGAATTCAGAACTCTAGCAAGGCACATGAATGTTAGAAACATTAGGAATCAAAAGTTTGGGTGAATCTTATGATTTAAATATAACCTTCCTTGAGACAATTTATAATTTAATGTTTTAGCAAAACATTAAGTAGGAAAGGGGACAACTTGGGAGCAGGGAGGAAAACTGATAATGGTAACATTTGAAACAAACAATTGAAAACCCCCTTCTCCTGAGATTTCCTCCCCCCCATCCCCGAAAAGCTTTAAAATACCAAACCATCAACTTTCCTTTTCCCTCACTGGTTGCTATTTTTCAGTCTCCTTTGTTGGTTCTCCTCTCTTTTTCTATCACTTAGTATTAAAATACTCCAAGAATTGGTCCCTAGCCCTCTTTTCTATCCACATTCACTATTTTGGGTACTTGGATCCAGTTCCATGCCATTAGACATTCACACGGATGACACCCAAATACATATTTCTCGTCAACCTTCTTTCCTTAAACACACACTTGTATATCAAATTGCCCACCTAACATGTCCACTGGGTGTTTGACATTTCAAACTAACATATCCAAAACTGTTATTTTTTTTTTTTTTTGAGTTGGAGTATCACTCTGTCACCCAGGCTGAGGCTGGAGTGCAGTGGCACACTTACAGCCAGTGCAGCCTTGACCTGCAGGACTCAGATGATCCTTCCATCTCAGCCTTCCAAGCAGCTGGAACCACAGGTATGCGCCACCACGTCCAGCTAATTTTTTGGTTGATTGTAGAGATGAGGTCTTGCCAAGTTGCCCAGGCTGGTCTCGAGCCCATGGGCTCAGGAAATCCTCTCACCTCAACCTCCCAAACCGCTGGAATTATAAGTGTGAGCCACTGCACACAGCCGCCAAAACTGTATTTTTAATCTTCCCTCCACCACATTCTAGCTGTAGGCTTTTCCATAGCAAATCTATTTTTCCTTTAAATTGCTCATACCACAAGCCACATCAAGGAGTTACCCTTGATTCCTCTCTTTCTTTCACCATGCTTCCATCAGAAAATCCTGGTGGTCCTACCTTCAAAATTTAGCCAGAATTAGGCCACTTTTTATGTATACTACTAACCACTATCGCAAGACTGCTAGATTTCTTTATTTTTTTGAGTCGAGGTCTTACTCTGTTGCCCAGGCTGGACTGCAGTGGCATGATCATGGCTCATTGTGGACTTGACCTCCTAGGTTCGGGTGATACTTCTGCCTCAGTCTCCTGAATGGCTGTGGCATCATGCCAGGATGATTTTTTGATTTTAAAAATAAAGACGAGGTCTTGTTATGTTGCCTAGACTGGACTCCTGGGTTCAACCAATCCTCCCACCTCAGCCTCTCAAAGTGTTGGGATTAGAGGCGTGAGCCACCATGCCCAGCCCAAGCCTGTTAAATTTCTAAAACACAGCAGCCAGGACAGATTTTTTACTGTTATATTTTTATTTTGTCTATATATTGACATTTGCTTTATTATACACATAATTTTTATGGTTTTTACATTCATAGATATTTTAATCGTGGCTTTATCATCTAGATTTTTTCCAAAGAAATACATCCTACTTCATAATGAAAGTCAGCAAGAAAATGAAATATGGCACTTAGCATTTCCTTAAAGGAGGTTTTCAGTGACATGTTAGGCTATTCTATAAAACAATGAACAGTTAAATTATATTATCAGCTATATTTAGTTTTTCTTTTTTTTTTTTGAGTTGGAGTCTCACTCTGTTGCCCAGACTGGAGTACAGTGCAGTGGTCACTCCCGGCCACCGCAGCCTCGACCTGCTGGGCTCCGGCGATCCTTCCGCCTCAGCTTTCCAAGTAGCTGGAACTACAGGCACGCGCTACCATGCCTGGCTAGTTTTTTGATTTATAGTAGAGATGACGTCTCGCCAAATTGCCCAGGCAGGTCTCGAACTCACGGGCTCAAGCAATCCACTCACCTCAGCCTCCCAAAGGTGCAAGATTACAGGCTGAGCCACTGGGCCCAGCTTATATTTAGTTTTTCTTAATAGTTTTCATTCAATTTTTTCTTATAAAAATTTTCAAACACACAGAAAATTTGAAAGAATTACAGAGATCAACCACATACATGTACACCACCTAGATTCTAAAATTAACATTTTGCCATATTTGCCTTGTCATACATCTATCCACTACTCTTTCCATCCATCAATTCATCTAACTGGATGCATGTGACAGAATGATCTTTTAGGACGAAGGTCAAATTGTCACTTTTCTGCAAAAGCTTTCCATTTCATTTAAGAGTAAAAACTCAAGTCCTTAAAGTAGCCTTGTAGGGTCATAAGTCATCTGGTTTTCTTATTTTTCTATCCTCTTCCTCTATTACTTTCCTACTGGCTAGTCTCTGAACATGCTAGATACACTCCAACCTTAGGCCTTTGTCCTAGATGCTCCCTCTGCGTGGACTGCACTTCCTGACATCTATTTGGTTAGCTCTTTCACCTCCTTTGTGATTTTCTTCAAATTTCATCTTTCAAATGAGGCCAACCTAGACCACTCTAACACTACAGTCATGCACTGCATAATGTTGTTTCAGTCACAGATGGACTGCATGTACAGGGGGGGGAGGTTCCATAAAACTTTAATGTAATTGAAAAATTCCTATTGTATTGCCTAGTGACATCTTGGTGATTCTAACCCTGTGCAGGCCTAGGCTAACTTGTGTGTTTACATTTTAGTCTTAATAAACAAATTTAAAAAGTAAAAAATGAAATATTTTAAAAATAGAAAAAAGAAAATATTCTGTATAGTTGTACAATGTTTCAAGCTAAGTGCTATTACAAATGAGTCAAAAAGTTAAAAAGTTAGAAAGTAAAAAAGTTATAGTAAGCTTACTTTGTTACTGGAGAGAAATTAAAAAAAATAAACGTAGTGTAGCCTAAGTATACAGTGTTACAAAGTCTACAGTAGTGTATAGTGTGTATAGTAATGGCTTGGGCCTTTACATTCACTCACCACCATGCTCAGAGCAACTTCCAGTCCCACAAGCTCTATTTATGGTAAGCACCCTATATATTTGTAACATTTTTATCTTTTATACACTGTACCTTTTCTGTGTTCAGATACTTAGATACATACTTACCATTGTGTTAAAAACGCCTAGAGTACTCAGCACAGTAACATGCTATACAGGTTTGTAACCTAGAAGCAGTAAGTTATATCATACAGCCTACATGTGTAGTAGGCTAGACCATCTAGGATTGTCAAAGTATGATGTTCCCACAAAAAGGAAACTGCCTAATGAAGCATTTCTCAGAAAGGATCCCTGTCATTAAGCAACATATAACTGTAAACCTGCATTCCCTATCCAACTGCTACACCCTCATATGGCTCTCCTTTTTCTTTTTTCTCTTAGTATTTATATCCTATAATTTCCTTATGTTTATTGTTTGTTTGTATTCCCAATCCTGCTCCATAGAAGGCAAGGGTTTTTTTGTCTGTTTTGTTCACAGATATATCCCAAAGTCTCAGAATGGTGTCTGCATTTAGTAAGTTCCTATAAATAGTTGTTGAATGAATGCATACTGAGCACCTACTAGGTACCAAGCACTCCACTAAGTATTTTAAACATATTATTGCATTTAATTCTCATGGCAATTCTACAAGGAATTAAGTGGTATCCCAAATTTGCAGATGAAGAAATTGAGGCTAACAGAAGGCAAGTAACCTGCCTAAGGTTGCATAGTGAAGCTTAGATCTGATCTTGCCTAAAATTGCTTCAATAATTTAATACAATTTTGCAATCATCTTCTTTCTTATTTTTTTTAAGTAACATTTTAAAAAACTATAATAAAATATACTAAATGTTCACTGTGTTCTTTAGAGAAGAATTTAAACTAATTAATGTAGAAACAGTGATAGAATTGGGAAGAAAATCACTGTCTTGCAATCTCCGTGAAATCATGGATCTAGGTATTATCAATGATTGGTAAAATCACTTGAAAAGATGAATTTAAGCATGACATCATTTCAATCTCAGCATCATTTAATGTGGAATAAGATTATTATTGCAATTGTGATATGCACATCACTGCCTAGAAAGTATTCATGTCTTAAAAGAACTTAATTTGAACATAATCAATCCTCTAGCTCTAGTTACTAATTAACTAGAGATATGGGAGATAAAAAAGCAAGACACTATGAAGAAGCAATCAACAAAATATAATGTGGATCATTTTTCAAGAAAAATGTTTCCATCAGTGACAGCCCCATCCACTAAAAAAATGGTAGCGTACTTGGAAAGCTAAGATGGAAGGATCGCCTAAGCCCAGTAGGTTGAGGCTGCACTGGCCATAAGCGTGCCACTGCACTCCAGCCTGGGCAACAGAGTGAGACTCCAATTCAATAAAAAAAAAAAAGGTATGTGTGTGGGAAAGGGCAGGCAGGCAGGAATGTCTGGAATGAAAATATAATAACTCAAAAGATATAACAACCATGTACACATGTGAACTTTGTTTAGATTCTGATTCAAAAAGAGATCCTTGAGGCAGGTAATCAAAGAACAGATATTAAGAGATTAGTTATTCTTATTAGGCATAATAAAGGCATAATGGTTGTTTTTAAGGTCCTTATCAGTTAGAAATTCATATTTAAGAATTTATAGGTGAAATAATGTGATATGTGGGATCTACTTTAAAATACTCTAGCCCAGGCAACCCCTTTTGGGTTGCTTCTCACTGTAGAACTTTTCTGTCCTCTCAATAAATCCTGCTTTAAAAAAAAAAATACCCAGCTGGGCTCGGTGGCTCAGGCTGTAATCCAGCGCTTTGGGAGGATGAGGTGAGTGGATTGCCTGAGCCCGCGGGTTCGAGACCTGCCTGGGCAACTTGGCAAGACCTCATTTCTACAATAAATCAAAAATTAGCCGGGCATGGTATCGCGCATCTGAAGTTCCAGCTACTTGGAGGACTGAGGCGGAAGGATCACTGGAGCCCAGCAGGTCGAGGCTGCGGTGGCCGGGAACGGCCACTGCACTCCAGTCTGGGTGACAGAGTGAGACTTCAACTCAAAAAAAAAAAAAAAAAAAAATGCTCTAGCCCTCCTTTCCCTCCCCCACAATAAAAAGGAATAGAGGAAATGAGAATGGCAAAAAGAGGATGAGCATGAGGTATATAAGTTATTATATTATTGTCTCTATTTTTGTATATTTTTGAAAATTTCTGTAATAGTTTTTAAAAACTTCACTGTAGAGCCGGGCTCGGTGGCTCAGCCTGTAATCCTGCGCCTTTGGGAGGCTGAGGTGAGTGGATTGCCTGAGCCCGCGGGTTCGAGACCCGCCTGGGCAGCGAGACCTCATCTCTACAATAAATCAAAAAAATCAGCTGGGTGTGGTAGCACGCGCCTGTAATTCCAGCTACTCGGAAGGCTGAGGAGGAAGGATTGCCAGAGCCCAGCAGGTCGAGGCTGCGGTGGCCGGAAGCGGCCACTGCAATCCAGTCTGGGTGACAGAGTGAGACTCCAACTCAAAAAAAAAAAAAAAAAAAAAAAAAACTTCACTGTAGAAAACATAAAGTACAAAAAAAGAACAGTCAAAATATCCAGAATTCTACCTCTTTGAAAAACATAACATTTTGATGAAAAATAATGCATGCCTATATAAATGTATACTTAAAATAAAATTGGGATAATATATACACAGCTGCCTGTTCTCTTAATTTTATAAAATAAAGTATATACATAAAAAATACACAAGAGAAGCTTGTTAAATAATAAAGCAGAATATTAATGACTATAGTGTCCTAATGTGTATATAATTCATTTAACCAATCCATCATTGTTGAAAATTTATTTCTAATTTATTGTTTTAAATAATCTTGAGACAAACATTCTATACATACAGCTTTATATGAATCTGATTATTTCCTAATGAGAGATTCCTTAAAGTATAATTATGGTGTCAAAGTAGAATATGGTATATACTTTTTAAAAATTTTAAAATACAATGAACTCTTTCCATGGTATTATATAACCTTGTTATCAGTTTAAGTGCTTGAAGATTCATTTCATGTAATATGTCATGAGTTAAGCAATCCCCTACTTTTTTTTTTTTTTTTTTTTTTTGAGTTGGAGTCTCATTCTGTCACCCAGACTGGAGTGCAGTGGCATGCTCCCAGCCACCGCAGCCTTGACCTGCTGGGCTCCGGCGATTCTTCTGACTCAGTCTTTCAAGTAGCTGGAACTACAGGCGCACGCTACCACACCCGGCTAAGTTTTTGATTTATTGTAGAGATGAGGTCTTGCCAAGTTGCCTAGGCAGGTCTCGAACCCGCGGGCTCAGGCAATCCACTCACCTCAGCCTCCCAAAGTATGGGATACAGGCTGAGCCACCGAGCCCAGCAATCCCCTACTATTGAATGCTTACAATACTATTGTTTCACTACAATGTAGTGCTGTGGGAGTGCTTAGAGTTTCAAGGTATTGTTCATGAAGGACCCTCAATTATATACAGATCCTTCTTATGTTAATTCATTTCTTCAGAAAAAAGAAGAATCCCCCAAACTTCTATCTTAGGATGTATAGGCCAGGCTGCCAGGATTCTGTGTGAGGGGGGTCAGGAGCCAGAAGTACCATAGCTCAACATGCTGTCTCCAGGAAATAAACCTTTAGTATCTGGCAGGGTAGGGAAAGAAGATCTGAGCATCTTATTATCTCCTAAGGGAGGTTGCAACCAATCCCATGTTTAGGCCCATCTGCATCCTTACTTTGAGACGCTTGATGCCTCCAATTCCTGAGACTTTCTGATGGTCTGTAGCAAGAACCAACCTGTTTCTGGGTTTTCACTGCTGCCACCTTAGGTTTCTACCTTTTCTAATTGGAATTTTTTTACCCTTTAATAAAATATAGGGGGACTACAGGAAGATGTGGCAGTAAAGATTTTTGTTCTATCAACTGTGTTTTTGGGTTGAAAACTATTTACATGTTTATTTGCCATACACATGTGTGTGCATGAGAGACAGAAAAAAAGGAAAAGCAAGAACAAAAGCAAATTGTTCCTGTTCTTCCTCAATTTTATGCTGGGATGATAACCTTTATTTGTAAGACTATTTCACATATTAAGAATACTAAACCTCTTGTATGTACTGAAAATATATTTTTTCTACTAGGAAATCTTAACCATAGGACAGAGATAGGGAAAAACTGCTATTTGCACCATTAAGGCTTAATTAGAAGTCCCAATATTCTTGAGTTGTATTGGTTCCAGAAATCTAAGGGACAAAAACAAAGGAACATTACACAGATAAAAACCCCAAGCCAAATAAAAAGAAAAACTTCAAAACTGCCATCCTGTATTAAATGTTTTGCTATGTCTTGAGTATTTGCATCCCCATAAAATTCATAGGTTGAAATGCTAACCCCCAAGAAGATGGTATTAGGAGGTGGGGTCTTTGGGAGGTGATTAAGTCATGAGGGCAAGGCTCTCTTGAGTGGGATTATAACATTTTTAAAAAGAGGACCAATGGAGTTTGTCAGTCCCTTTCACCATGTTAGGTTACAGTTAAAGACTGTGAACTAGGAAGCAGGCTCTCTACCAAATCTATCAGCGTTTTGATTTAGGAATTCCCAGCCTTCAGGACTGTGAGAAATACATTTCTGTTGTTTATAAACTACCCAGCTTATGGTATTTTGTTATAGCAGCCTGGATGGGCTAAGACAGTTGTCAACTTGAGGTTTTATTCAGGGAAAAAAAGAAAATCCTAAAGAAAGTACAAGGCATTTATCTGTATGGGATATGTCAATCAGGTCTGCTATGTTTATTGACAATTTTTTGCTCCTGCCAGGATTGAAGAGTTCTTGCACAGATGTGAGGAGCAGGTTATATTCTATTCTGCTTCACATATCTACAAAATTGGCAGCTAAATCGTGATACCAGAATTTTTGCTGTTAGTAGTGACAGTTGGTATGTAAGTAAGCAGTAGAGAAAAAACATCTTAATTTTCAAGTTATCAGGTTGAATTCATAGTGCTGGCACTTGGAAATCTTGCTTTGACTCATAAATGGAACTGATAAAAAAGCCCAAAACAGAGAATAAGTATGAAATAATGTCATATGCTTTCTTCTAACAGTGTCTACATTATCAAAGAAAGGGGAAAAAGGAAAATATTGTCTATAATGATTTCTGTTCTAACCATATTTTATTACTAATTACTCATTTCAAAAAAAGAAGTCTGACATTTCATTTAGCATTACAAAACATAGCAAGTCAGAATGTTGTTCATCTTGTCTGTACCTGTTGGATTTGGACCGACAAACTGGACTATTTTTGACCAACAACAATAATTTCATATTATTCAACCTAACACAAAGTATTCCCAACCTTCAGGAGAAACGCTTTCAAATGGCAGGTAAATTCCTTCACACTAAGCAGGATTTCAAATGGTAGGTAAATTCCTCTATAATAAGACCACATACACATGTGCATACTTTTGCACAAAATATAAACCAGCGGGTGATCTCCTTGGTAAACACAAATGACTACATCACCATGTTACTGTCTTCAGTACTCATGAACTTGAAAAACCTTTCATTCAACTTTCTATTATTAAGAGGAGTTTAAAAGAATGCAAGTTTCATATCTCTATTTCTTGAGAAGATGACAGGTTGGGTTAAAAAAGAGTAAGGGCAGGTTAATTAACTCTAATTAACATAGAGTTCAGGGCAAAACATATAGGGCTCCTGTCTGCCTTTACCATTTCCTTTTTACCTTTGTGAAGAAATGTGTTCTCTTCCTTTAATATCTTTTAGACATAAAAGACTGGAAAATTTTAAATATAAGATTTTTACAAAATGATTAAAAGAACCACTTTGCAGGAAATAAGGTTTGTCAAGCTTTAGGTTAACAAAGTAAATTCTTAGGGAAATACATTTTCCACTACATGAATAAAGCAGTTTTGTTTTTCCCACAGAACAATTCAACAACCAGGCCAGTCTTTAAAATTTTTCTTTGGAAAATATAATTACTGAATTTGAAGATTGAACAATACAGCTTCAAAAATTTACAGCAACAAACACCACCTTATGATAAGGTTTCTGCTTTGCTCTAGCAGAAATCCTCTGAAGTCTCAATCCCCAGCATAATGTCTCCCAGATGTCTCAACTAGTTGCCATGCCAACTAAAGCAGCTTAAATTAAATGAGGGCCTGAAAAGGCACCTGCATCACTACAGGTCTGTTGCGCATTAAATAAAGCTCTCTTGACAGAGACTCAGAGGTGCCATTAACTTGAACAGCATCTATCTGATTATTGTTTCTGAGTAATTTAATGAGGGTCTCTAAACAAGAGTAAAAACAGGGTGTTCTTTCCCTCTCCTGGTCTTTCTAATGGGACAGCCTCTCCAACAGCTGGTGTACCCACTGGGTCAATGACTTTACTATGCCCTTTTAAGTTAACACTGGATGAAGACAAACTACAGAACCAAAGTTAAGGCTTTCAGGAGAATGAGATTAACCATTTCCCCTATTTAAACTCACCATTAAAAATATGATCATTAAAAACACTGTGCATGGTATGCCAACCTCAAAGTGTTTTGAACAGCGCTGTTATAAAATAAATTGCTACTGATTGCAGCAATTAGTTAAGTAGCTCCATGAAATATGGATTTCAAATGTACTAATTTGCTTAAAAAAAAAAAAAAAGAATGAGGCAAATGAACAATTACAAATGTATTGGGGTAGGAGAGATGGTTCTGATGCTTTAGGTGCCCAAGAGAAGTAACAATGTCTCTATTGTTATAAAGAATTATTAAAAAAAAAAAAATTAACATCTCAAGCTTCTTTATTGCTTCCTCAAGTATTAGTCACTGGAGAATATCATCACTTAATAGAAACACAAACTTGGCTTAGAGAGGTTATGTTGTTTATGTGAGGTCACATTGCCATCGTAAAAACAGAAAGACTAACTTAGGTTTCCTGACTCCAAGACCATTTCCAAGCTGCTTCCCAAAGGAACTTGCCTTTACAAGTCTTTTTAGTGCAGTGTAACGCAATCATGGCTAACCAAAGCCTCAAACCCCTGGGCTCAAGTGATCCTTCCACCTCAGCTTCCTGAGTAGCTGGGATTACAGGCTGACTCACTATACCTGGCCCCAACTTTTTATTTTTATTTTATTTTTTATTTTTGAGTTGGAGTCTCACTCTGTCACTCAGACTGGAGTACAGTGGCCACTCCCGGCTACTGCAGCCTTGACCTGCTGGGCAGGCTCCGGTGATCCTTCTGCCTCAGCCTTCCAAGTAGCGGGAACTATAGGTGTGTGCTACCACGCCCGGCTAATTTTTGATTTATTGTAGAGATGAGGTCTCGCCAATTGCCCAGGCAGGTCTCAAACCTGCCGGCTCAGGCAATCCACTCACCTCAGCCTCCCAAAGCGCTGGGATTATAGGCTGAGCCACCAAACCCGGCTGGCCCCAACTTTTTAACCAAGTATCATCACCATATACAGACTACTGTGACACAAAATACTCATTGAATTACTTACTCAAATATTTATTCAAAATAGTTATTAAATTATTAAAAGCTGAATTGCTTTTCATTATGGACAGTGAGAAGACAGAGAAAGGATGTTAACTTCTTTTTTGAAGCTACTATATGCCAATTTATGTCATCTCATTTAATCCTCATAACACCTACTTTATAACTACTGTATTTCTATTTAAGGGATGAGCACACTGAGTCTGGGAAAGGATAAGCTGCTTGACACAGAGCTTGGATTCAAACCTAGGCTATAATGATTCAGAAGTCTGACCCTTTCCATGAAATTATATTGCCTCAATTTGTTTACTATTAAGAGAGAAAATGAAATACATGAGACTGCCATTACTCAAATGTTGCAAAAATCAGGCTACAAGCTAAATCAGAAATTCAATATTGCATTACACAATGTACCTTTCAGAATTCCTCCCCTTGCCATGTGTTTTCTTTTTTTTTTTTGAGTCAGAGTCTCACTCTTTCATCCAGGCTAGAGTGCAGTGGCACGCTACTCACGGTCACCGCAGCCTCGGACCTGCTGGGCTCAGGTGATCCTTCCACCTTAGCATTCCAAGTAGCTGGAACTAAAGGTATGCACCACTACGCCCGGCTAATTTTTTGATTTATTGTAGAGAAAATGTCTCACCATGTTGCCCAGGTTGGTTTGAACACACAAGCTCAGGCAATCCCTGCGCCTCCACCTCCCAAAGTGCTGGGATTATAGGCGCAAACCACCATGCCCGGCTGCCATGTGTTTTCAAATGGGAAGTCACTCTCTTTAATCTTCAACAAATTCTGCACAGCAGCACATACCAGACACCATTCTAGGTACTAGAAATGTGACAGTGTACAAGACAGCCCACTGCTCTTGCTGAGTAACTCAACAGCTTAACAAGGGAGACAGATAATTAAACAAGCAATTGCAATTTACTCAAAGATTACAACAGTGTTATAGCTGTTAATCTCATAAAAGCTCTGCTTTCAAATTGAATATGCCAGTCTTGCCATCATAGAGCCAACAAGAATAAGAGGAACAAAGTAGCACAACCAAGATAAATTCTTCCAAAGAGAGAAATCTCTAAATTATTAGAACTGCTAAATTCTGACTACAGAGACCAAACATGTGAGAAACCATCAAGAAAAAAGCTTTCTTCAGCTCCTACAAATTTCCAAATTAGATGTGCACATTAATTGGCAATTAATTTATACCGTATTATAAAAGCAATGACATACACCCACATTTGGTATTCTAAAATGTTGTACCTTAAAATTTTTTTTAAAACAACATGAAAAGTGACTAAAATAAAAGAAACAAACACTTATTGAGTGTTTGCTATGTGCCAGGCATTTCTTTAAGAACTTTATATGAATTATCTCAATGAATTCTTACAACACAAGAAGATTGTACTAAATAACTTTTCTTTTTTGTAGAGATGCCCATTAGGTCTCGCTACATTGTCTCGAAATCCTGGGTCTATGCAATCCTCCTGCCTCAGTCTCCCAAAATGCTGGATTACAGGCACAATTGGATTATAGCAGTGGCTCCTGTCCTTAATTTCTCTCTTTTTGAGTTTTAGCCTTTCTTTTGAAAGGAACTGAACCTAAAGACATATGAAGTAACTGCTCAAATCCATTCAAGTACTTTATCCTTGCATCTGAATTTTAGTTTTAATTCTGTCACTGGTAGAACACAGCTGTAAATAAGAAATAATCCCACAGTTTGGGGAGGGATTATCTCAGTTTGCTGTAAAGTTTTTTGGGTTTTTTTTGTTTGGTTTTGCTTTGTTTTTTGAGTCAGAGCCTCATTCTGTCGCCCAGGCTGGAGTGCAATGGTATAATCATGGTCACCGCAGCTTCCACCTGCTGGGCTCAGGTGATCCTTCTGCCTTAGCCTTCCAAGTAGCTGGAATCACAGGTGCGCGCCACCGTACTCAGCTAAATTTTTTTTTATTTACTGTAGAGACGAGGTCTTGCCAAGTTGCCCAGGCTGGTCTTGAACCCCTGGGTTCAAGCAGTCCTCTCACCTTGGCCTCCAAAAGTGCTGGGATTACAGACATGAGCCACTGTGACTGGCCTAAAAGTATTTTTGAGTCTACTATGTACCACTTTTAGCATAGGTGAGCTCATTTAATCCTCATAACAATTTGGCCTATTCCCACATAATACATCTAGACTGCTGGTGAAGAAATGTCCTGTTGACAGGTCAAATATGATACCCTTTTGGTCAATAACTAAAAAAATACAAAGGTTAAAAAAAAAATCAAGAGGCGAGTTTTTCTAACCCACTCTCTGGCTCTTTCCACCTCCTGAGTATTCACTTCCTTTGTCTTATTCTTTTTGCCCTCTTTAGTCAAATTACAAAAATAATTTTGACAATTCAAGAAACATTTTCCCTTTAGCTATGAATCATATATTTTTAAATAGCTTCATATCCCCTATTATGATTATTATTATTTTTTGAGTTGGAGTCTCACTCCATCACCCAGGCTGGAGGGCAGTGGCACACTCACGGCCACCCCAGCGTTGACCTGCTAGGCTCTGGTGACCCTTCTGACTCAGTCTTCCAAGTAGCTGGAACTACAGGCGCGTGCTACCATGCCCAGCTAACTTTTTATTTATTGTAGAGACAAGGTCTCACCAAGTTGCTCGGGCTGGTCTCAAACCCCCGGTTTCAGGCAATCCACTCACCTTGGTCTCCCAAAGTGCTAGGATTACAGGCTGAGCCACTGAGCCTGGCCTCCCCTATTATTTTTTTTTAACGTGGATAAGAAGAACTAAGAAATTAGTGTGTGTGTCTGTGTGTGTGTGTGTGTGTGTGTGTGTGTGTGTGTGTGTGTGTGTGTATAAAAGAGACAAGGGACCCTGGATACTTTTTTTGTGTGGAAGGGTAGAAGGGATAGACTAGTGGCCCTTGACAGGAAAATGAAAACAAAAAACAAAAAAAACCCCAAAATCTAAGTTAGAGATTGCTGGAAATATAGGAGAGGCCTTTGATAGGAAGTCAAAGTTGAAAATATAACTTTGGGAATAATGAGAGATGGTAAAAAAAGAATTAACAATTTCTACTTTCTATTAACTGAAATATGCCACAGATGAGGCATTGATTTTGCTTTTTGTTACAGTCTTTCTTTGCACAATAGTTTATTCTTTAAAAAAAGTATGGATCTGTTATCATTAATGGGTTATAAATTCAATCTTAACAACATGACAGTCCTTAGAATAATACAATCAGTTTTAACAGCTGAATTGTTAGTGCATAGTGCCCAAATATAACAAGCAGGACATCCTGCTAGACTCCCACAAAGTTTACTGAGGAAGAATATGTTTTCATGGAGGACAGAATTTGCGGCAGGAAAAAGCAAGAAATAAATCTTATGAAGATCAAGAAAATGAGGTAGGAACAAATTGGAGATACCAGAAAGGGAGAGAACAAAGAGGGGTGCTTAGAATTAAAAACAGGTTTGCATAATTCTCTCTGATGCAAAAAGGATTATGGACAAGATGACTAGGGAAATTAATATCTAGAGCCAACAGCCAACTACACCTCAATGATAAGCCTCCCTTGACCTCTTACTCCAATTAAAAGCAATCTGTACTATGATCAATATTTGTCTAACACCACCTCTATGATGCTGCATCTATTTTAGGAAGTAATTTAAAACTGCATGATAATCAGCTTCACACCAGAAATTCTGACTATCCCGACTGTCAAAGGTAATTCTGCAGAGAAAGCTACACAATCACCACAGAAACAAATGCTGACATCAAATCCTTACCTTCAATTATAAATAAGATGATTGAGTACTTTTCTGTTTCTAGGAAGTCATGATTACTCAAGCAGTCTCAGAGGCTGTAGGACTGGTGCCAACAGCATCTTTGTTTAACCATCATCATTAGCATCAATAAATACTGACTGGGTACTAAGTAGGTGTAGAGAGCATGCTAACTCAATGACAAGACAGAGAAAAAAGATGGATGAATGCAAGGCAACAGTCAAAAGGTTAAAAAAAGACTGACATTAACATGTAAGAATCAAAGAGAGAGGACAAGAAGGAGCAAAAAAGATTTTAATGTACACAGATACAGAAGCTTGACTGAAAAACAGCTGATGTTTACTGCAATTTATGTTATGCATAGAGCTTTAATTTTATTCTGCCTCACCTACTCCTAATTACGCTATAAGAAGTATGTGCTATTATGATACCCATTAAACAAATAAGCAAAGAGGTTTCGAGAGGTAAAGAAACTAGTCAAAGGGCATAGTTAGTACGCAGCAGAGGTGTCACGAGATCCCAGTCCCTGTTCTTGTACTATGTCCTTCAAAAGATGAAGAAAATCTTAAATGTATAAAACCACAGAAAGAGGCCAGACGTGGTGGCTCATGATTGTAATCCCAGCACTTTGGGAGGCTGAGGTGAGAGGACTGCCTGAGCCCAGAGGTTTGAGACCAGCATGGACAACTTGGCAAGACCTCATCTCTATAATAAAAAAATTAGCTAGGTGTGGTGGCGCCTGCCTGTGGTTCCAGTTGCTTGGAAGGCTGAGGTGGAAGAATTGCCTAAACCTAGCAGGTTGAGGCTGTGGTGGCCATGAGTGTGCCACTGCACTCCAAACTGGGCAACAGAGTGAGACTCCAACTAAAAAAAAAAAAGTATAAAGCCACAGAAAGAGGTTAGAACAAAACAGTGCTATTTCAGAAGGGTGAATGCCTGGAAATACATTTTTTTAAATGAAGAGGTAAATAGATTCAGCAGTGAGAGGCATGTGTTGTAAACTTTGGAATCAAAAGGACCAGGGTTAGAATCTTGACTCTGCCACTTATTAGCTTGATAGTATTAGGCAAGTTAAATTACTTCTTTGAGTCTGTTTCCACATTTATAAAATAGGCACAAAGATACCTACTACACAAGGTTACTGCCAGGGTTTAGATGTATAGATTCAGAATCACAGAGAGAGCAGGGATTAGGTGGTAGTGGCTATCATCATCATCATTAAAGGAGAGAGGAAGAGTTCTGAGTTTTGAAAACAACAATACGCCAGGTGGTGTGCCAAATGTTAATTAACAAACGTTAATTCATTTATTCGTTGCAATAGCCCTGTAAGGAAGAACATCATCTCCATTATCATTGAGAAAACGGAGGCTCAGAGAAGAGTATTGAGTAACTTTTTCAAGGTAAAAAAGCTAGTAAGTGGGGGAGTGAGGTGGAAATCCGAATTTGAACTCAGGGCTTCATGATATCAAAGTCCATGGCCTTTTTCAAAATGACTATTTTTTATTTCTTTGATTTCTTCCCAACATTCCTCCCCAGGGAAAAAAGCCAAAGAATTTAAGTTAAAAATAAATGGCAATCACTCAAAAAAGTTCCAAGCCACTGCGATCTCAAAAGGAAAGATTAGGTAATGTCAAAAGGGTATCACCACTGAAGGAAGAGGCAAACCGTATTCACTTTTTATTAGTGCGGTCCCATGCAGGTTTTTTGGCACCCAAAACCAGTTTGTCCACGACAGTCACATTTCTTAGAGTTCACTCACATGAGGACAAGAAGCCTTTTCTTACATCAAGAAAAATTTTCTACAGGACCTATTACTTTTCAGAAATACAGCTGATTTTGGACAGATGGAAACTCAAGGGAATAATTAAAAGTACTAATCTCTGTGAGACCTCTGAGGACCTCCACACAAGAGGAATTCCTGGATTTGGTCAAGGGTTTCTAGTAACCCACAGAGTTTCCTAGTCTTGAGCTCAGAGTGGTAAAAATTAGCTATCAGATTAATATTCCACACATCCCCCTCAACACACACAAAAAACCCAAAACTTTGCTTACTCAAGCAAATATTTCCTTTGGGAAAAAAAATACTTCAACCTGACCCTATTTTCTACCATTTGCTTCTCTTGCCATCTCTAAGTAATGTATCAGTAAAAGACTGCCAATAAAACATGTAATTATTAAGCCCACTGCCAACTGTACAATTCAGTATTCTTAATATTTAATAACGGCATGAATAGAGTATGCAGAGAGCAAAGTAATATATGTTGTACATAAATAAGTTGACTCTGGCTACACTACAGATCTGTGCTAGTGTGCTACAGGTCTATTAAGTTTCCTGAGGTACTGCTCTCAAATAAATTGAGTTGATAGCAGGAGACTCAGCTGGTCTATGAAGTGTCTAAAAGCAACCCTGATTCCTCATATCCTCCAATTAAGGCAAGTCTGATATATTTAGTGGTTTCTGAAACCTCTAGGTCTTTACATAACACATGCTCTCTGATATCTAGCAACCTTAAAAAAAATAGAAATAAAGTCAGAACAGTGGGACATGACAAAAAAGATCAAATAAATACAGTCCCTTGAGTCGCTCTAAACTCTCACACCTGAATTAAATATGTCAAGAGGCTAATAATCAGAAGGTTAACCAGAAGGTTAAACAGTTAAGGAGAATGATAATGGGGTTATGAGGCTTTTCAGAAGCTCAAATTAAGTGTGGCTTTGTTGTTATTCAACATTATCCTCTAATAGTTGGGAGCTCTGGCAGCATTTCATTCCCACAAGCTGGGAAGTTTTAGAGATATATTTATTTTTTAATGATGAGGTGAAAAGACTAGATTCAAGCTTTAGATTTTTTTTTTTTTTTTTTGCTTCACCTGGAACACAGGTGTTTCAAAGAGCTAATGTGAATAAGTTGTTCCACCTAGTGACTCTCTTCAAAGCAGAGGGGGGAAAAAAATTCCAACGGTGAGTTGGAACTTTAAACAGCTGTCTAAAACAATCTCAGGATTTGCTATACATTAAAGTCTATGTAATCTTTACGCAGTCAAGAAGGGCTTTTAAAGGAGATGTGATTTTTACTACAGGGCCTAGGAAAGGGGATAGTTCTTGGGATCTCAGGCTGAAGGAGGAAATTATAAAACCAATTCATTACATAGCATTTAGAGTTAATAAGAACTGGAGGAATTTATAAACTACTATGAATACTACTGACAAGATTTTGTGCAAATATGTCATCATGAAGCACAGTTAAAAAAAAAGTTGTTCATATGTGCAAAATGTGGTGATACTGTCTTATGGAAAAAACAAAACAAAACAAACACACAAACTATCAGGTTCAGAAACTTTCACCATATAACGTTCAGAACTATAGCAGACTGGCTTCCCTGCTCAACTGAAGCCTGAGAACATATATAATGTTCTATGTACAATGAGCTACTGATGTTTTATGAAAAACTTTTAATGATGTGCTAAAAACTTTCAGATAAGCCGGGCTCGGTGACTCAGCCTGTAATCCCGCGCCTTGGGAGGCTAAGGTGAGTGGACTGCCTGAGCCCACGGGTTCGAGACCCGCCTGGGCAACTTGGTGAGACCTCATCTCTACAATAAATCAAAAAATTAGCCAGGCGTGGTAGCGCACACCTGTAATTCCAGATACTTGGAAGGCTGAAGTGGAAGGATTGCCGGAACCCATCAGGTCGAGGTTGCAGTGGCCGGGAGCGGCCACTGCACTCCAGTCTGGGCGACAGAGTGAGACTCCAACTCAAAAAAAAAAAACAACAACTTTCAGATAGCAAAATATGGGCATCAAACTGGTTTAGCTGGATTGGGAGAAGAAAATGGGGAACATGTAGTATCAAATTATTTCCTACAAAATGAACATAGACAGAAAGCTTTGAAAACCCAGCTGTAATCCCTAAACATTCTTTACTGACTTCAGATAATAGAAACTTGATCATCGTTTCTTCATTTCATATTGGGCAGGAACTAATGCTAAGTCAAATAATAAAAAAGAAAATTTATAATATTAAATATTTATCAAGTAGGCCCTAAAATCATTTCTAAAAGTTTTCATCTTGTGCACATGTTGAAACAAGTATGAGTCAGGTGACTTTTCCAAAGGACACAGTAAATTCTTAGTTTAATAAACTGTAATATGTAGATATCCAAGCCTGGCCCTCACCATGGATTCTCTTATATGACAAGTACAAAAATGACAGTTAAAACATGCTTAAGTACTTTAAGCACTAACATGCTTAGGCACATTAAGCACTTATTCGGAAATTGTGCTGTTCTTGATTGAAAGAAGAAAATTCTACAATAAATATGTGAGACTTAATAAAATCTTTCCCCACATTTTTCTTCTTCCAAAATCAGTGCACAGGGAAAGAAACATACCAGATTAGATCTCATATATAAAACTATTTATTTGAAATAACCGTGAGGGCATTAAACAGTATATGGATAATGACAATGTGGTTTGCAGATACTGTTGATTTCAAACAATGCTTTCCACATGAAAGAAAAACAGCAATGTGTCACAGAGAAAATTGTGTTCTCTTGTAACAAAATGGTCAGCCCTAAATCTCATCATCATCTTTGTAACAAAAACCATGAGTGCCTTTGCAACTAGAAAAAAAATCGGTGTGTGCTTCAATTAGAATCACTGACCTTTTCTGAAGCATGCGTGTGCTTCTCTATAGAAATCAATGGAATAAAGGTCATGTTGTTAAAATGTTTGAAAACGACAATCTCTTTCCCAGGCAAAGGCAAATTCCTTTTCTTTTTTAAAGTAACTAATTTATTGTACAGAATGTCAAAAATTAAAACACCTCAACTGTAATTTAAAACTGACTTAAAAAATTAACACTGGGGAGTGGGGAGGAGGGCTGGAAAGCTGTCATTCTATATACTCTGTTAAGCCCAGAAGGTCTGTCAGATGAGTCCTTGTCACTAAGGCTATAACCACGTATGAAATAAAACAAGAGCATTCTAGAGAAAATGATGATATTTCAAACTTCAGCTGTCTTCTTCACAAGTGCTCTGGAGAAAGCAAGTTCTGTGTCTGTCAAATGTAGATGGTAGAAACTGGTGATTAATCTTCCACCAACATAACCCTCCAAAGCAAATGCACAAACCCAGAGATTAAGAGCTGAGGAACAGAGGTTGAAATGACTGGAATAGTCACCATTTTTCTGAATATAAAGAAAGATATTCAAAAAAGGAGCTTCTACATGATTAGGAACATTTTATTGCTCCAATTTTTTTCATTCTTGACAAGAAAGGGCAAATTCTTCAATGATCTCCTAAAGCATCCAGAGGGTAAAGAATGTACATATCAGTAATATAAAATACATCATGCTTCACTGTCAATACAATGAATATTAACACTTTCTCCAAAATACAACAAGTCCTCAAATTAGATCAACTGAACGTTTCCATAACAGGTCTGAAAAACCTACTTCCATGTCCAGGCAATTTGGTTTCAAACGTCCTTTTGCCCAATAAAATTTGAGAGTATTTACTCCAGTCTCATCTATTGTAAAGCTGTACGAATGATGTCATTAAAACCTGATAGCAGACTGCTATGAGTGGTACAAACAACCACAAAAGCATTCTGGAGAGAGGGTAAATCATCATACCAATCTACAGTGCCAACCATCATCAGTGTAGCCCATTTTTGCTGTAGATCTTAAAAGACAAAGTTATTAAAAGAACAGTTTTGAAGGACAGAAAAGATTAAAAATAAATGGAGAAAAATCTACAAGACGAATCTAGGAGCAATATATTAGAGAGTCTGTTTCTGAGTACTTTTTATGGGAATTGAGATTAAATAAAATGGAGGTCCATTTAAAAGATCTGCCTCCTCTGTCTAGATATATGATCCGTCATAGTACAGATTATTCACAGTACCTACTTTCTACATTCATTTACAGAATGAATATTATGCATTCAGATGTGTTTCACATTGTTGGCATTGTTTCATTGTTATTTAATTAGAAGAGCTATGCAAAAAGAGGAATCAGACACAGCTTAAAATTTTGTGGAAAATAAGACTACAACTGGAAATACTGAAAATATATTTATCCTACTAATATGTAACTGCTCTTGTATACATTGATATAAGAAGCACTACTGAATATGTTTCATTCTATGAAAATTGTAAGTTACAGATAAGTTCTCTTTTTTGGGAAGGTGGGTAGTGGAGGAGAGAAGGAGGTCAAGGCCGTTTTTTATCTGTAAGGGAATTTGGTCAGTATCTCTACTGTAAAATTATTTACTATGGTATTATAATTAGTTGAAAATTGACTATCATCTCTATTAAACCATAAGCTCCTTAAAGGTAATGGCAATGGCTATTACATTTTATATTACCTGCTGGCACATCTTTGCTGAGGGTAAAGTTAGAAAACTAGGGCATAAAATAAACAGAAAGTTTCATGAAAAAGTATCTGGGAAGGTGCCAAGCATTGTTCTGTTCTCCTTTCACAATAGTCACTGCCTCTCAGTCCGAAGAGTCCGGGCTTTGTTAAAGTGTTTGTTTTTTTTTTTAAAGTTGTGGTAAAATAACATAAAATGTACCTTCTAAATGATTTTTAAGTGTACAGTTCAGTGGCATTATGTTGCTGAGACTGGTCTTGAATGTTGTGCAACCCTCATCATTCTCCATTTCCAGAGCATTTTCATTATCCTAAACAGAAACTTCTTTTTATGTTTTAAAAGTATTCTAAGCTGGGCTCGGTGGCTCAGCCTGTAATCCCGCGCCTTTGGAAGGCTGAGGTGAGTGGATTGCCTGAGCCCGCAGGTTCGAGACCCGCCTGGGCAGTGAGACCTCATCTCTACAATAAATCAAAAAATCAGCCGGGAGTGGTAGCACATGCCTGTAATTCCGGCTACTTGTAAGGCTGAGGCGGAAGGATCACCGGAGCCCAGCAGGTTGAGGCTGCGGTGGCCGGGAGCGGCCACTGCACTCCAGTCTGGGCGACAGAGTGAGACTCCAACTCAAAAAAAAAAAAGTATTCTTCTGAGTCTATTTTGAAAGCACTCTTTTGGCTGGGTGTGGTGGCTCATGATTGTAATCCTAGCACTTTGGGAGGCTGAGGCAAGAGAATCTCTTGAGTCCAGGAGTTCGAGACCAGCCTAGGCAACATAGCAAGACCTCTTCTCTAATAAAAATAAAAAATTAGCCAGGTACGGTGGCACATACCTGTAGTCCCAGTTACTTGGGAGGCTGAGGCGGTAGGATCACCTGAACTGGGAGGGCCAAGGCTGCAGCAGCTATGATAGAGGACTTTGACTTGACTGGAACTAGCATATTTTCTGATTATTTGTGTATGCTAAACTCTAGCTACCTAGGTGATCTACTGTTCCCTAATTTTCCTGATACTTACTCTCTCCACTTGGAATATCTAGGCTCTTCAGTGTTACCCGTCCAAATCCTTCTCATCCGTCGATGCTTGTCTGGAATGTCTTTTCTTCTATAAAGACTCATTTTTTTCCCTCTGAAGTAATCTCTCCTTCTTTTAAAGTCTCACACCACCTGTCTATATTCTTTTGGTACATTCTACCATAAATGACAGTTACTCCTTTACATTTTATCTCTTTCCTCTTAGACTGTATTCTCCTTGAGAGAAAGCATTAAGAGACAGTAAAGCACAGTGAGTAAAGAGCACTCCTGGCCCTTTGGACTATACAACACGGGTTCAAATCACAGCTCTGTCATTTTTTTAAATTATTATTTTTTTTGAGACAGAGTCTCAGTCTGTCACCTATGCTAGAGTACAGTGCTGCAATCATTGCTCACTGCAGCCTCAACCTCCTGGGCTCAAGTGATCCTCCTGTCTCTGCCTCCTGAGTAGCTATAAACAAACAGGAAATTCCTACAATATGGGAATCCTCAAAGCTCCCAGGATGTAAATTTCCAGTCCTGATGGTACCACTGTTGCAGAAAGACTACACATACACGCACATATATGCCTATTGTTTCCACTGTTCTTAGCTCCCCACTCACTCCTAAGACTCCCTGAGGGTTATAGAGCTGTTTCAAAGCACCAGAAACTAACTGGCCAAACTTAGGTTTCCTCACCATCTTTATGACAAGGAGATTCTGGTTTAAACACAAGCCAAACCTACCATCCAAAAAGGGACACTTCTGAGAATGAATGAAACTTAATAATAATTATGCTAGAACATTAAGTAAAAACCACAGCTGTCCCGACAAACTGAGACATGGTCAGCTCTACTAGACGTCTCATTTCCACTGGTTTAGGATGTAACTACTTCTAGCACAGACCTGCACTACCCATATTCTTCTTCACAAAATGCTAAGATTATGCTTCAAGTGAAAAATAAGCTTTTCCCAAAGCAAACCAAATTTTTATTTCCAACCCAGTAGGCATCTAGTGCTTTCTGGGAAGGGGCCTGTTTATGTGCATTGTGCAGCATCCGGAATTCTGACTGAAGCATAATAAATACCATTTTCTAATCAAGGAAAAATTAGAACTGGTTTCTCTTGGATTAAATTTCAGTAGGCTCAAAGTAATTAAGTACCAAACTGTTTTCATACAGACTTCCAAATAGAAACTGAAAGTACAAAATGAAAAATGTAATCTTCTAGAGTTAAAATATCACTCAGAAAAAGTACATAATCTATAGTAGAATTTATTGCTCCTTTCATCCTGACTTGTGCTACATCTGTTGAACCTTGCAGGCAGATTTGTAAATAGTTACCATCTAGACATTGTCTTTTTTTTTATTTAGCTGCTTAAAGGACTCATCTAAAGATGCATGGTACTGCAAAACTCATGCTAAGTTTTGGTGGACACCGATGTAATAATTTTATTACTTTTAGTCTCTTTTGGAATATACATATGATTAACTGTATGACACGATATGCTGAAACGCTAACTGTACATTTGATTACATGAAAGTGCTCACATAAATCAGATTTCCTAAAATGATATCAACTACCCAATTAGGTTTTAAACCACTGGCCAGTCTAAAATGTTTGTCTATTAAAACTTGAATATGTAATATAACATCCCAATTTTTTAAGTCTTAGAAAAAGCATAATGGTGTGATACAGTATATTCTGTGGATGATTAATTAAGATTATTTCTCTTATTATTTAATATAAATATATATTTGTCTCTATGTACTGACTCCTTCAACCAAATATTAAAACATTCGTTAAAGCCGGGCTCGGTGGCTCAGCCTGTAATCCCGCGCCTTTGGGAGGCTGAGGTGAGTGGACTGCCTGAGCCCGTGGGTTCGAGACCCACCTGGGCAACTTGGCGAGACCTCATCTCTACAATAAATCAAAAACTAGCTGGGTGTGGTAGCGCGCGCCTGTAGTTCCAGCTACTTGGAAGGCTGAGGAGGAAGGATCGCCAGAGCCCAGCAGGTCGAAGCTGTGGTGGCCGGGAGCGGCCACTGCACTCCAGTCTGGGAAACAGAGTAAGACTCCAACTCAAAAAACAAAACAAAACAAAACACATTTGTTAGATGTATAGCAATATACAAAGAAACTGCCTACAACGAGCCTCATATAAACCTCAAAAACAGTTTCTTAAAAAACATTATTCCCTGATCATACATTTAAAATTCAAAATATTATCTACTTTAAAATCTGCAGAGACAACAATCTTCCAAATTAAAAAAGTCTAATACCATATGTGTGCCATATTTTTGAGATACTACAGAGGGAGCTGCTGACATACACAGATAATATACTACGTTAAATTCATATAGTAACTTGAGGTCCTATTAATCTTTATTATTTTTGTGTTTTAGGTAATTTTTTTATTTTTCAGGGAAAAAAATGAGAAGGAAACTAAGGAAATTATTTATATTAAAAACACAGGACATAGAAAACTTTCCATTTAGAATATTTAAAAAACTACTAAGGAATTTCTTACGTTTTCATTTAACAGTTGTCCTACAAAAAAACTTTTTAGCATCCTGTACTCCAAACTAAATCATTCCTTTTTAAAGAGCCTTTATAATCCTGTGGCAGCTATAGGTATGATTCCTTTTTATGTTAAAAGGATTCAGTTTTTTCCAAATGACACCACTACTAGAAAACATCTTTTTTTCTGTGCATGATTCCACATACAGCTAAAAACTGTAAGACAGAAAATATAGACTATTGAGGGTTGGGTTAGGTTTGAAAGATTTTTTCCCCCATCTGTAGCCAGCTAATTACTGTGAGAGTAATATATCAACTTTTTAACCCGAAGCTAAAAAATTAGTGATATGATGAGAAGAAATAAAGTAACATTTAAGTAAGTGATGTTCCAGAGGGTTCCATGAATATTTTATGACGAAGGCTTTTTACCTGAATATCTGTGAGCAATTTTGGGGAGAAGAATTTCATAGAAACATTCCAAATAATGAATAATGAATGAAACAGCTACTAAACCACCTATGCCACTCATGGTTTTTCTTTTTTTTGAATTGGAGTCTCACTCTGTCGCCCAGACTGGAGGGCAGTGGCCGATCCCGGCCACTGCAGCCTCGACCTGCTGGTCTCTAGCGATCCTTCCGCCTCAGCCTTCCAAGTAGCTGGAACTGCAGGCGTGCGCTACCACACCCGGCTAATTTTTTATTTATTGTAGAGATGAGGTCTCGCCAAGTTGCCCAGGTGGGTCTCGAACCCGCGGGCTCAGGCAATCCACTCACCTCAGCCTCCTAAAGGTACGGAATTACAGACTGAGCCACTGAGCCCAGCTACCACTCATGGTTTTAAACCATAACTATGCTTTTTTCTCTGGTTTATAAGCATCTGAAATAATCATGTATAATGGATCTCCCAGACTCAATTAAATTATGGCCAATCATAATAAGTGACTGAGAACTTCTACCTTATGGAATCACAAGCAGGGTTTTTAAAGGAATGACAAATTGAAATACACAAAATTAATGCCTGATATAAACAAGATGCGTTTCAAGTATAAGAAAGAAAATAGATAAAATGAGTTAGCTAAGTGTTCAGTGAACTTAAATAAATTTGGCACTTATTTAATATACCCATAATTACTAATTATCTTACACGAAAACATTCTTTCCCCACAGATGGCCTATAAACAGTAAAGGGTTAACACAGCAGACGTGTGCTGTCCAAATGCTGCACATTCCAAAAGTCTTCAGGGCTGGCCTCTGACAGGTTCCCAGGAAATAACCTTTGAGCACTGTGATATCCACCTAATAACAGTGTCTCAGTAACCTGAGGCTTTGGTCATGCCAGATAGTTTATCCTAATAATATGATTTATAATGAACACCTGTTTTTGTTTGCCCGGAGTCTTGGGCTATGCTATATTAGTTTGACCTCTGGCGAGGGAGGGGGAAAAGAAGAGCTGGAGCTGGAAAGCTAAGATCAGTTACATGGGTGCTCCATGCCAGTGTGGCTAAACCACAAAAAAAACCCAGACCACCAAAGCTTGGGTGAGCTTCCCTCTTTGGCAACATCTGCCCATGATGTCATACATCATTGCTAGAAGAACAATTGCTAGAACATTGCTGTGCAACTCCTTTGGGAACCTCATGCCAGGTCCTGTGAGTAGTTTTCCTCCGCGGATTTTAATTTGTACCTTTTTGCTATAAAAAACTGTAGCCATGAGACTAACAGCTCTTCTAAGTCCTGTGAGTCCTAGTGAATCACTGAATCTGAGGGTGGTCTTGGGAACCCCTGACACAACCTATAATACAGGAAAATTCATATTTAATAAAGAGAATTTCTTCTAATTTTAAGGTTTGGTTTCAGTAACTTTATTTCCAAAGACACAGAAACAGTACTATACACTGATAGAAATGCTTTCTAGTAAGTGGACTTCCTTCCCACCAGCTAAATAGGATAAAGAGGGTGGGTTCTGGCCAGGTATAGGAAAGTATTTCTGATGAATGAAACAAGTGTTGACCTACTCCCACCATCTCCCATCTTTTTTTCAATGAGGAATGAGGTAATCTTCAGTAAGTCTATGAAACAGGATCATCAACGCCTTCTCATTTGCTACTGTTAATATATAATCGAGGAGAAAAAAACTTTCTTAGGTCTTCTATCCTTGGGTTAATTTTGTATTTTTTAAAAAAGGGTGGGTCAGAACCATATGTTCTCAGCTATACAAAAACACCTTGTCAGCCAGGAACCAGTCAAGGGACAGTCTTTTCTTTTGAATGTGCAGGGAGGCAACACCCCAAGTCCAATGAGTTAACCCCTTACTGCACAAAATAATTGATTCCACAAAGGATTTGTGGATTAAAATAGCATCAAGGATTATCAAGGATTACAGCTGTCTCTCAGTATCAGAGAATAATTGGTCCCAGGACCCCTGAAGGATACAAAATGCCTCAGTTACCTTATATAAAATGGTATTTGCATATAACCTACACAAAGCCTCCTAGGGGTGCTTCAAATCAACCCTGCTTATAATATCTAACACAATGTAAATAGTTGTTATATTTTAAAATTTATGTATTTTTAAATTGTTGTATTGTTATTTTTTACTTTTTTCCCACCAAAAGTTTTCAAGCCATGCATGTGCAACCTGTAGATATATATGGAGGGCTGACTGTATAGCATTCAAGAGTTTTTGGTTTATCAGATCAACACAACCCAGCAGTGTTGATCAGTGACAATTCTATTACTGTATAAGGTTTCTCAACTCCCTAGCCAGATTAGTTGTTCTCTTTCTCTTTGGGAAGCTCTTAATTGTTTCCAGTTTCTAAGGAAATTATCAAAGATAGCTGTCTGGTCTGGAATTACCTACCAGCTGTGTAAGAATGAGATTTTCATTTACCTTACTGCTGAATCAGAAAAAGTATCTATCATATTGGTTTCCATTCTAAGTCATAAGCCTAAAGTGTTAATAAAAAGCCTAAACTTTGAATAAACTATACTATCATGAGCTCACCAAATTCAATGACCTAGGATTCCCTGTCTTTTACTTAAAGCTTTACCAAGTTAAATGCAGAATGGAAACTGGTGACACTCTTGCCTAGGAATGCTAGATGGGCTAACCTACATTTCATTTTTTTTCATGCACAGTCCCAGGAGCTATTATCATGCATTATTTTACAGTTTATTATTACTCATAATGCCTAACATACAAGAACAGAAGCAACAGGAGAATGACAAAACCTCTGTCCTGAAAGAATACCATAGGTAGGTGTTGAAAGCAAGACTATATAGTCAGAATGCCTAGAAGCAAACCTTAATCCCAGCACTTACTAGCTCTGTGAGCTTGGCCAAAGTTTCTTACTTTTGTGCCTGTATTTCTCTTCTGTAAAATGGAAATAATCACAATACCTTCCATAAAAGATTGTTATAGGGATTAAATGAACTCATATGTGTAAAGAACTTAGAATTGTGCCTGGCAGCTGATAAAAACTATGTAAGTAATGGCTATTACATCAGTATCACCACTACCACCCATCATTATCCTAAGGAACATAAGTCAGTTAACTTACATTAGCTATATAATTTTTATCTTACCACAAGTGTTATAAGAAAGGACCATATTATTCTCTCAAATGTCAGGCAGTGTTATATAATGACAGGCACGAGCACTTTCCTGGATTCTACTACAACACAGCTACCTCTCTGGTTTCATGTGCAAAATGGGGATGGTAATAATCTCTCTCATAGAGCTGTGTGGGGATTAAACAGGATATCTGTTCAGAGATCCAGTTCTGAGCATCATCACACAGGACATATTAATACTGAACTCTGCCAGATACTTGGGATTTCAAAATTACCTGGTTCCAGGTACTCAATCACTTCTGCAAGGATGCGATCTAATATATTCCAAGGCATGAACCCCAAAAGGTGCTAGAAGAAAAAATTAATTTTAAAAATGTCCCCTTCTTTCACATTCCCTGGTTAGGATACATTTCTTCAAAATAGTCAATGTGTGGAGGTTGGAGTATGTCAAGGGCAGAGAGTACCTGAGAAAAGGAAAAAAAAAAAAGAAGTCAAATTTAGAGAACTAAAAAGAAAACAAAATTCAACATAAATGCAAGTAAATACTATTAACTCTTAAATGACTTAAAGCTTAGTAATAATTGCCCACTGAAATTAACTGAATTTATCAGTAAAGAAACATAGTTCTGAACATTAATATAGGTTTGTAAAGTTACTATCTAAAAGACAATTCTACATACAAAATGAGAGAAATTGAGTTACACCACACACTACCTGCACAGAAGAATGCTAGAAAGAAATGTCCTATTTTTAATAAGCTGTGCTGTTCTAAGAGTATAAGGAGCCATGTCTATCATTTATTCCTTTATTTCTCTGTTCAACAAACGCTTACTACTTTCTACCTGGCAGGCACTGTAGTAAGTTCTTGGGTAAACAAGATAGATAAACAAAATAGATATCATCCTGGCTCTCATGACTAGGGGAGAGACAATCATTAAACAGATAGGCAATCTGTTACTATGAAGGAAAAATGTAAATAAAGGTAGGGAGACAGATTTCCTGCAATATCATAAGTCTAAGATTTAAAGGTTGAGTAGTAGTTGGTCGATCAATGGGTAGGCAATGTAAAGACACTGAGGCAGATTCTGGAAACAAAAGCCAGTGCTATGGAACATAGTGGGTAGGAAGAAAACAGACTAATATAAAGTAGAAGAGGGAGGCAGGAAATATATCACATAAAGCATCTTTAAATTATTTTAAGCAATTTGGATTTTATCTCAAGCACAAGGAAAGAAGTCGCTAGGTTAAGGAAAAAAAACTTCAAGTCTTTTATAAAAGCAGCATACTATTAGCATAACCTCTGCCATCAAAACAATAAATAGGCCTACTTTCCTTACCAGTGTCTAATGACTCTTAAGAATTTGAACCTCTCTTGCTAAGCTAATGAGAAACACCAAGCTCAAAAGGCATGGAAAAAACTATTTAGGGAACAAACTGTGTGATAAAAGTTCAAATTTTATGATCTTAGTTTTTAAAGAAAATTTGTTTTATTGTATAGTATTTCAAGCATATAAAAACAGGCAAGCCGGGCTCGGTGGCTCAGCCTGTAATCCCGTGCCTTTGGGAGGCTGAGGTAAGTGGATTGCCTGAGCCCGCGGGTTCAAGACCCACCTGGGCAACTTGGCGAGACCTCATCTCTACAATAAATCAACAAATTAGCTGGGCATGGTAGCACACGCCTGTAGTTCCAGCTACTTGGAAGGCTGAGGTGGAAGGATCGCCGGAGCCCAGCAGGTCGAGGCTGCGGTGGCCGGGAGCATGCCACTGCACTCAGTCAGGGCTACAGAGTGAGACTCCAACTCAAAAAAAAAAAAAAAAACAGGCAGAATAGTATAAATAGTACCCATGTAATCACTGCCTGGACTTCATTATTCACACACATAGACATTCTTGTTTCATGTTTTACTCTCCTCATACAATTTTAAAACATATAACAGACTTATTTCAGTCATGCGTCAGTAACTAATGAAAAAAAATATTTAAAAACCACAATTCAATCTAAAAACTTAAATGTTTTTTAATATCATAAAATATCCAGTGCTCAAATTTTCCATTTTCTTATTTGGAAAAGTTGGTCAGTCTAAATTAGGAGCTAAATAAGATTTACATAATATGGCTGACTTAAGTCTTTCAAGTTTTAACCTAGATTTCTCCTCCATCTCTTTTTCTTTTCCTTTTGTAGTTTACTTGTGGAAGGAATCTTGTTTGCTTTAAAGGTTATTCTTTTTTCAGCCAAGTACTTCTCACTTTAATTTTTTTTAAGTAAAAGTTTTTTTCTTTTTTGAGTTGGAGTTCACTCTGTCCCCCAAAGACTGGATGCAGTGGCCGCTCACCGCAGCCTCACCTGCTGGGCTCTGGCGATCCTTCCGCCTCAGCCTTCCGAGTAGCCGGAATTACAGGCATGCGCTACCACGCCCGGCTGATTTTTTGATTTATTGTAGAGATGAGGTCTTGCTGCCCAGGCGGGTCTCGAACCCGCGGGCTCAGGCAATCCACTCACCTCAGCCTCCCAAAGGCGCGGGATTACAGGCTGAGCCACCGAGCCCGGCTAAAAGTTTATTTTCTACACTAAAACCTGTAATGAAAAAGGCTTCACTCATTTTAAGGCCAGTTAGAGGTTTTGATAAGGAATATCTATCTTTCCTTTAGAACTAAAATGTTTATACTTAGAATTTTGGTATAAACAGAAAACAGATTTCTGGTTTCTTCTAGTAATTTTTATCTCATAAAACTGTTTCATTTCTATATTTTTAAAACATATAATTAGTCAGCTATATTTTTTAAACCTACAAATTCACATAAATTTATTTCTCATGTGCGAGAACAATTTTTAACATGAATTATTTGATGCTTGAGGAAGGTAATTGGAAATTAGTGTTTTTACTTGACATCTTTTGGACTCTAAACTCTGTATCTGAACAACATATATCCTGTCTAAAGGCGAAATAAAATGCAATGAGTGACAGCGTCCATTAGACAAAGCTATTTTACACTTCAAATCTATCTGCTATAATTAGAGGTTATCTAGAGGAAAGTGACAATCATACATTTTAAACCTTGATAGAGAAGAATGAGGCTTTCTTACACCACATTTGATGAGGCTTTTTAAAGAAAAGCCATATAAAACAGGGTTAGACATTTGTACTACAGTACTTAGCTGTGATTGTTAGCTCCAAAGGTACAATATTTTAAACTCTGCCTGGAATTTTTAAAACGCCTGTTGCTTTATCCTCTTGCTCTTTCTATTCCAAAATGTTTATCAGAGGATGGCATTCCACAGAGTCTCTAGGTGGCAAAAACAGTACTTAAACCAGCAGAAATGATCCAGGAATCTCAGATGTAATGTAAATGAGTAAGTGAAAAAGAACAGTAGCAAAGTTTGAAACTCGGGACTTCATGGTTGACTCTCCCCTATTATTTGAGGGAATAAAGTACGTGAGATTAGCCTTAAGATGTAAATAAGATGCTTGTAAAGACTTTGGCTTGTAATGAGTCAAGTATCCTAAAATACTACCAACTCTTCAAAAGGATCTCAAATATAAAAATAGTAAGCAATTAAAATTATATCTTTAAATGACAGTCATTACCAAACACATTTCTCACCAGTGTCTCAGCATATTTTGCAAATTTTTAAGAAACTGACAAAAGCTCATTGTGTTAGCTGCTTTTTAGAACTTTAACTTCCATGTTAGAAGATTCACTATAAACGGATTACACGTTAAGAAAATAGCTTAGTTTCAGTCAGCCCTTTATCAATAAAATAAGTAATTGCTGTGAACAATCTCAATCCTAACTAAAAAGACAATAAATTTACCTGCTCATTCATGGAATAAACATTTACTGACTTTCTACTCTGCCAACAACTCCAAGACAAGAATAAGGAACACAGTTAAATCCCATATTTAACAAATCAGCTATTCCCTTCCCTACTCTCTTGCCCCCAATAAATTCTAAGTACTTTAAGGCAGAGACTACATTATTGCTATTTTTCATTGAATTATAGCATAAAAAGTATACAAATCCTAAGAACTCGATACATTTTTACATCCACACACATATGCATGTAAACACCACTCAGATCAATAAATTAAGCACTTCAACACCCTAGGAAACCCCTTTGCCCTTTCCTTTTTTATGTCAAAACCTAAACTGGCATTATTCTTACTTTAGTCACCATAGACTCACTTTGCCTGTTCTTGAACTTTATACAAATTGAATCACAATGAGCGAAGTCTTTTGCGTACAGATTCTTTATTTATTGTCATGCCTGTGAGATGCATCTATGCTGCTGTGTGGATCAGCAGCTTATTTTTTTATCAATGTGTAGTATGCCATTAAAGGATGGGACTATATCACAAAAGTCATTTAGAAGACTGTTGGCAGATACTGTGTTGTTTCCAGTTTCTGGCTGTCATGTATAAACTGCTATGAACATTCTTGTACGTATCTTCAGGAGGATATATGCATACATTTCTCGAGTGTATACCAAGGAGTAGAAGTGCTGAGTCACTGGATAGGTATGTATATAGCTTTAGTAGAAATGGCCAGTTTTCCTTAGAAGTTTTACAAATTTATGCTATCACTAGCAATGGGTAAGTTTCAGTTGATCAATATCCTTGCCAACAGCGGGTACTGTCAGTCTTTTCAGTCATTCTGGTAGGTATTTAGTTGTATCGCACCATAGCTTTTTGTTTTGTTTGTTTTGTTTTTTAGTTGGAGTCTCACTCTGTTGCTCAGGCTGGAGTGCAATGGCACGCTCATGGCCACCACAACCTCGACCTGCTGGACTCAAGCAATCCTTCTGCTTCAGCCTTCCAAATAGCTGGAACTACAAGCGTGCACCACCATGCCTGGCTAATTTTTTTTTGATTGATTGTAGAGATGAGGCTTCATCAAGTTGCCCAGGCTGGTCTCGAACCTGTGAGCTCAGACAATTTGCTCACCTTGGCCTCCCAAAGTTCTGGTATTATAGGTGTGAGCCACCGCACCTAGCCTTCTCACTGTAGTTTTAATTTACATTTCTCTGATGGCTAATGACTTTGTTTTTTGTTTTTTAAATTTATTGTAGAGATGAGGTCTCACCATGCTGTCCAATCTGGTCTCGAACCCGTGGGCTTAGGCAATCCTGTCACCTCGGTCTCCCAAAGTGCTGGGATTACAGGTGTGAGCCACCTCACCTGGCTGGCTAATGACTTTGAACAGTTTTCATGTTATCCTTGTTTGTGAAATTCTGGCAGGGCCCTATGGCTCATGCCTGTAATCCCAGCACTTTGTGAGGCAGAGGCAAGAGGATTGCCCGAGTCCAGGGGTCCGAGACCAGCCTGGGCAATTTGGTGAGACCTTGTCTCTACAATAATTCAAAAAAATTAGCCAGGCATGGCGGCTCACAAATGTGGTTCCAGCTACTTGGAAGGCTAAGGTGGAAGGATCACCAGAGCCCAATAGGTCGAGGCTGTGATGGCTGGGAGTGTGCCACTGCACTCCTGTATGAGCTAGAGTGAGACTCTGACTCAAAAATAATAATAATAATTGACTGAGTCTTTGGGCAAAACATGATTTATAGAAGCTCTTTATATGATGTATGATATTTCGATATAGAATTTACAGTCTGAAAAATATCCAGTAAAACATTTATTTCTGTCTTCTTCAAACACAAAATATTTTAAAATTTGTTCTGACCCATAATATATCTGGAAACAAATATATGTCTGAGGTCTGTCTTTTCATTCTCTGAACTCTTTTTTTTTTTTTTTTTTTTTTGAGTTGGAGTTTCACTCTGTCACCCAGACTGGAGTGCAGTGGCCGGGAGCGGCCACCGCAGCCTCGACCTGCTGGGCTCCGGCGATCCTTCCGCCTCAACCTTCCAAGTAGCCAGAATTATAAGCATGCGCTACCATGCCCGGCTGATTTTTTGATTTATTGTAGAGATGAGGTCTCGCTGCCCAGGCGGGTCTCGAACCCGCGGGCTCAGGCAATCCACTCACCTCAGCCTCCCAAAGGCGCGGGATTACAGGCTGAGCCACCGAGCCCGGCTAATTCTCTGAACTCTTGATGAATATTAGTTTTTAATGTTAATGTCCAATTTAACAATCTTTTTGTTATGGTTAATGCTCTTCTTGTCCAGTTATGACACCTTTGCTTATCTCAGTCATAAAGATACCTGCCTATGTTTCATTCTAGAAGCTTTATTATTTGATCTTTCTTTTCTTTTTTTTTTGAGTTGGAGTCTCACTTCGTTGCCCAGGCTAGAGTGCAGTGGCACACTCACCGCCACCCCAGTGTCGACCTGCTGGGCTCTGGCAATCCTTCCACCTCAGCCTTTCAAGTAGCTGGAACTACAGTTGTGAGCTACCATGCCCAGCTAATTTTTTATTTATTGTAGAGACGAGGTCTTGCCAAGTTGCCCAGGCTGGTCTCAAAGTCGCAGGCTCAGGCAATTCTGAGCCTCGCGCCTTGGTCTCCCAAAGTGCTGGGATTACAGACTGAGCCACCAACCCTGGCCTATTTTGTCATTCATATTTAAGTCTATGATTCATTCTGAATTAATTTATGTATATGGCATAAAGTAAGGGGTAGGGTTCATTTTTTTCATATGATATCTAATTCACTCAAAATTATTTATTGAAATGGCTGTCCATTCCACAAGCTTGCAGGGCACCTCTCTTATAAATCAGGTGAACATATATATATACACCAGTTTACAGACTTTCTATTCTGTTCCATTAACCTATTTTTTTTTTCTTTTTTGTAGAGATGGGGGTCTCACTATGTTACCCAGGCTGGTTTTGAACTCCTGGTTTCAAGTATTTCTCTTACCTCAGCCTCCCAATGGCTCATGCCTGTAATCATGCTGGGATTATAGGCATGAGCCATCACACCTGGTCTGTTCCATTATCTATTTGTGTATCTTTGTTCCGCCTTTATCCCTGTGCTGCTCAATACCTGTGGACTGAGTCTTATTATCTAACAGCACTCTCAATACTTCATAGTATGAATTTCTAACTTTTTTCAACTTCTTCAAGACTGTCTTAGCTATTTTTAGATCTTTTGTATTTCCATAAATTTTAGAATAAGTCTGATAATTTCCATACACATATACACATAAAATCCTGCTGGGTTGATTAAGATTACACTTAATATATAGCTCAACTTGGGGAGGAAATGTATATCAACCACACTGAGTTTCCAATCCATGAACATGGGAAACTATTATTTTAAATGCACCAATAATCTGTCCAGTAACACAAACTTTGGGCACACAGCAAACAAGACCAAATCTCCTGAAAAGGAACCAACCTTCACAGTATCTTTTGTTTTTTCACACTTCCTAGCAGCAGAATAGTTAGTAATACTGCTAATATTACTTAGCAGTTAGTAATACTAATGTCTGCAGCTTAACAGTATGTTTGTAACCAGGGAAGGAGTCTACCTATTTTTCCCATACTGATATGATCCTTTAACCTACTTATGAACTCAAAGAGGCCTTCTTTGAATTAGGGAAGACTATACAAAGGAAAATGAATGATGCTTCCTTGCCTCATTCTATGCCTCACTAGAGCACTCCAGAGCAGAGATTGGGAACAAGTAACCCTGAGAGAGATCATTGAAGTTATTTTTCCAGACCCTGAGATTTCTTCTTTTCTGTCACTTTCATTCACTCACTCATTCTTCAAATAGACTAACTGCCTACTGTGTGCTTGGTGCTACTGTGTAAAGATGACGAGAAAATATCCAAGACTTGTATTACATGGGCTCTTGGCAGGAATCAATGGACCCTTTTAAAAGGGCACTAAATGGGCTTTAAAGGACAAATGAAAGTCTAAAATGACACAAAAATTGTATATATGAGTATTGTTCCAAGAGGGTTCAAAGCTTACATCAGATTCTCAAAGAAGTAAAGATTTAAAAAAACTCAACATCACTTTTCATACCAATCATATGATAACTATGCAAGTGTTTGCACACATACACAAGTGTGTGGGCTGACAGAAAGAAGATTCTGTCAGATTTCATAATGGCTCAGATTCTGACTAGATACTAGTGATAAGCCTAAATACCACCAATCTTTAGAAAACTCAAACATTTCTGTTTCCCCAAGTTACTTCATCAAGATGAATGTATGCTTTAAGATGGTGAAGTAGCTACTCGGATGTGTGCACGT
The DNA here is from genome assembly GCA_027257055.1 of Cephalopachus bancanus. Lineage (NCBI taxonomy): Eukaryota > Metazoa > Chordata > Mammalia > Primates > Tarsiidae > Cephalopachus > Cephalopachus bancanus. The sequence continues at coordinate 294,104 of JAPVLO010000536.1, read as the reverse complement.
GTAAAAATTCAGTCAGATCACCTGAAATTAATGAATTTGATACAGTGACTTTGAAGGTTCCTTTCAAAAGAAAATCCAAAGCCTCCCAGGGCTTTGTAGCTATTCTCATCCAAATTAAAATCCAACCTACCTACAACAATCAGGTTAATCTTTCTAAATGCCATTTTAAAAATAATATTCCTTTCTTCTTCAATCAAATGTTATTCTCAAAAGACTCATCTTAAGGTTTTCCTTTTCTATGTTTGATGCATTTTGAGTTTCTAAGTCCACAACAATCTCTCTCTCTTCCTTAATACTATGGTACTTGCCTGCCACCACTCACCTGAGAAGCTCTGAAAATTACAGATACCTGGGCCTCAACCCCAGAAATTCCAATTTAGTAGGTTTGAGATGGGACCCATGAATCTGTGTTTTAAGGCTCCCCTTTCTAGGGAACCTCCTAATACACTTCTAGATTTGGTTATCCAGCTCTTTGCTATGCACACAACAGACTTTCTTGCACTAATGTTTAATCATGCAGGCAATCCTCCCACAGCACATTTATCATGGTATTTATCACATTATAAAAGTAACAAACTACTTGAAGGCAAAAACCCCAGAGACTAAAGTAGTTTAGGCATATAGGATGTGCATAATAAATGTTTGCTGAATTAATGACTATGGGCTTTGGAGCCAGACAGATTTACAGTTCAACCTGTGCAACCTTGACCTTGGTCAAGTTACTTAACTCTAAAAGCCTCTGGTTCCTCCTCCATAAAGTAGTGTTAAAAAGCCCTGTCTGACAAGATTTTTAAGGAAAAATGAATAAGTGTATGTCAAACATCTAGCACACTTTCTGACACATAGCAACACGTGTTAAACACATCCCTTCAAAAGGGACAGTGTTTTAAGCTTTTGTATCCTCCACATGATCTAGCACTGCACTCCCCAATTTAAAAACATTTGTTGCCTTAACTACATCAAGTACTGGTTGCCTCTTAGACTGGCATTCTACACATACCAGGTACGCTGGCCCTGAGATGTTTTTGGAGATAGATCTCAGAGCACAGCAGAAATTCATTACGTATAAACTAGTGGTGCTGGGCCATCTTCATCTTCAACTATCTGCCTCACATTTGAACACTCCCATAAATGTCACAGGCATTCTTTTTATGATAGAACTCAGGAGCTCCAAACAGTATGTGTGTGGGTGTGTGTGTATGTGTATGTGTGTTTAACAGATTTATATACATTTAAAAAATTTTTAATTTTTGACAACAATCATATACAGTCATTTCTGCTTTTATGAGAAAACATACAGCTTGGTGAAGTTAATGTTCAGGACATACCAGTAGAAAACAGTAGAACCGCAATTTAAACCTGGTTCTGATTCTAAAGATCAGCTCTTATAAGCTATATTTTATAACTGGCTGTGTGTTTTAATTGGTGTGATTTTCAAGTATTGTTCTTTTCTTTTCTTATACTACTCACTCTAGTACTCTCTTTGAAATTTAATTAGTTGTTTCATGGGAATGAGTCATGAACAAAGATAACAACCAGACAAATAGCAGCTTACTATACCATCTCCCTTTAGAAACTTGTATTTTGAAATGTATTAAAACAAACAAACACATTGTTAGGCAGTTCCAACTAAAAGACAATACTACCTTTTTTTTTTTTTTGAGTTGGAGTGTCACTCTGTCACCCAGACTGGAGTGCAGTGGCCGCTCCCGGCCACCGCAGCCTCGACCTGCTGGGCTCCGGCGAACCTTCCGCCTCAGCCTTCCAAGTAGCCGGAATTACAGGCGTGTGCTACCACGCCTGGCTAATTTTTTGATTTATTATAGAGATGAGGTCTCGCTGCCCAGGCGGGTCTCGAACCCGCAGGCTCAGGCAATCCATTCACCTCAGCCTCCCAAAGGCGCAGGATTACAGGCTGAGCCACCAAGCCCGGCTTCTTTTTTTTTTTTTTTTAAAGCTTAAGAAACAGGGATTTCAAGATGAGTAATTAATAAAAGAAAATATGTCAAACCATGGAGGTTCGAGTGAACCACAAGCTTAGCATTCCTAGTTTTACCAAATAACTCAAACGTTTGCAAATTTCTTCCCTAAAGTGAGACCAAACTTCGGTCAAAGTTCTAAAGGTTTCTGTGCAAATAAGCACTCAGATTCACAAAAAAATCATAATTTTTCTGATAAAGTTTTTATTGCAGTAATTAAAATAGCATATGTCAAGTATTATATAAAGAATCCAAGGCAGTTTTTCTTTTCACATGAAACTGAAAACAGATTCCAATGCTAACAACCCAAGTAAATGTTATACATATTAAACTTTTAATTCAGAATTAGTTGAGGACAAGCTATCTCTCAAAGCACAAGCAATCTATTTATCCATGAGTATTTACATCTAAATATAGTCAAAAGTAAGCTAACCTATATTACCTTAAGGGCTGCACTGTTTTTATAAGAGAAATGGTTTCCCGTATCTCTAACTTAACCTCTGATTAAAAATTTAAAAAAAGGTTAAAAATCAAGCACTTAGAATCAAGGGTCAATCATTCCCACTTAAATCACTCACTATATATTATACTCTAATTTTATGTTGAATATTAGTTATTATTCCTCACTTACATATCAACATTTGCTTTGCACCAATTAGTATTTATCAATCACTTAAACTTCCTCACTGAATAACAAAAACCATCTAATTTGTCTCAGATTTCCAAGCCCCTTAATAAAAACCCTGGTTGTGGTTTCTTTCTAACCTGTTTTCCTTACAAATACATGTTCCTTTTCTATGGGCTTTAAACATATTTATTAGCTTATATTCTTAGAATTAAAAAGACACTGAAGATTGAAAAATGTGGAGTGCACACCACAATTCAGAAGCTAGTCTGAAATTTAATAGGCTCCAATGTTTCTTAATTTGAAGGTTAGGCCTTGTGCAAGTCATACAATTCATAGTGTCATTTTCAAACCTTCAAATAAAATGTTGATAAAATGGGCTCCCCAGGTGATTCCCATATGCTGCCAAGGTTGAAAACCACTAATCTTGATAGAGAAAATTTAAGACAGTCACAGAGACATAAAGAATACATATAAAATAAAAGCAAAATACTAAAAGAATACAGCTCAGGAAACGTGTGTGTGTGTGTGTGTGTGTGTGTGTGTGTGTGTGTGTGTGTGTGTGTGTGTGTGTGTCCCTTTCAATAGAATGTGTGAATTGAAAGCCTATCAATAGGTATTCTCTATAACTTCATCAGTGTGCTTACTGCTTTTCATATTCTGGCATAAAACTATAGCTGATTTCCAAATTTTACTTGTATGTACCCCTTTAAGTTCTTGTTTGTTCTAATTCATGAAGTAGGTTTAGGAAATAGTTTCCCCCACATACCAATTTCACTTACATTATCATGTTTAAAAAAACACAACATCTTCAATTCCCGGAAGACCCTTTTGCAAGAGACCAGATTCTGGAAGACGTTGGGCATCTTTTTGAGTGCTACTCTCTTTCCATCTCTTGGATCTGTTACTGACCTAAAGAAGCAATATTTGGGGGAGAGGGGGGGAAAAGATAGAGAGATCAATTCCAAATCTTGTTCTTCAATAGTTCAGATCATAATAAATATCTCTATCTTAAAACACTCAATATTAGATCCACTTAATATTGCTTGAGGTGTCGGTGAGAAAGATAAAAGTACACACCTATAATTAAATGTTTGGCCACCCAGCTCCACTGACACTGCTTTTTCAAAAATCCATGTCTAAATTTCTATAAACACCCTTTCTGAGAGGTCACAACACATCTGAGGTAGGAGGGGTATTAGTGACAAAGCCATTTTTAAGATGGAAAACAAACAGAAGCAACATTGAAGTAAAATTAGTCTTATGCTTTATTTTCAGAACCATATTTAAGAAGGAAGAGATGTTCAAACACAATTTAAATGTTTTGGTTTCTGATATACATGTGAACATCTTTTAGTAATACGGACTTCAGTAATAGCAGAAGAACAATGTCCCCTACTCAGAAGTCTGAGCCTGCTTGGGGATTCCTCTACCTTCTAAGTAATGATAACCCCTTCCTTTTTGTTTCTCAGCTCTTGGTGTAGCAGTTGCTTCCTGTTAGTTACTATGTCTTTAATAACTCAGTGTCCCCTTGTTTTCCCTTTTTGCCTTCTAACACTTGTATAACCAATTTCCTATATTACATTTGCCTATGTTACTAGTGTGGTTTCTGTTTTTCTGACTGGACCCAATTGATACATATTAAACCAAATAGTTAAAATAAACATAGCAATAGATTGGGTACCTATGGCCAAGTGGTCCATTGACAAAGTGCTTTTCCATGAACTAGAGCTTTTTTTTTTCCTATCCATCACACTAAGACTGGTTGTTCTTGTAGAATTTATTCCTGTCAGATTTATTTAGCTAGATTCCTGCTTAACATTCTCAGCTACTGTTATCATTCAGTTCCTATCCTGATTATCCAATGTTTTGGGTATTTCTCCTAAATTTGTGTCATTTTAAAATTTGATCCATGTACCATCAATGCCTTTATCAAAGTTATTAATCAAAGCTTAGAAGAGGACTGAGGATAGATCTCTATAATAGATACAGCACGAGAAACCATCTATGAGACTGACATCCAATCATTAATCTTGGGTATGGATATTCAATTACTCATTCAATTAACTATCATCACTCAATTTCTTCATCTTGTCCGCAAGGAAATCAGACACCCATCAAATTGCTTTCTTGAAAATAAAGCATTTCTGTTATCGACCTATCTGTCTAAAAGCCATACTAAACTTCTTTATGATTTCATCTTAGTAATCACTATTTTCTTTCCTAAGTGCTCATGAAACTTTGGAAATGATGCATTCCAGTATTTTTAAACAACATGAGGACTCTACTCTCTTCCACTGGCTGAACATTTGCTAAAACAAGTATTATAATTTTTGAGTTTTCAATAGCTTGATATGTAACTCAAGGGAGACCTAATATTCATGACTACTGCTTAAAAAATACTGAAGGCCAGGCACAGTGGCTCACACCCAAACCCAGCACTCTGGGACACGGAGGCAGGCGAACTGCTTAAGCCTACAAGTTTGAAACCAGCCTGGGCAACATAACAAGACCTTGTCTGCACAAAAATATTAGCTGGGCATGGTGACATGTGTCTGTAGTCCCAGTTACTGGGGAAGTTGAAGAAGAAGGATCACCTGAGCTCAGGAGGTTGAGGCTGCAGTGAGCCATGATCGCACCACTGCACTCCAGCCTGAGTGACAGAGACCCTGACTCAAAGAGAAAAACAAAACAAAAACAAAACCAACCCAAGCCTGCAATGCTGCTTAAAAAGTCACATAAACTATAAAATAGAGGGAAACTAAGTATAATATTATATTTAGACTACTAGTTAAAAGTACTTTTTTTCTGTTTGAATACACTACTTCTGTCTCTAGCGACTAGAAGAGAAAAACGTCAATGAAATACAACAGAAAGAACATTTTGGATCACACACTGTTTCAATTGTCATCTCTTTAGTCTTTTTTAATCTAAAACAATTACTTGGAATGTCTTTCATGACATTGCCATATTTTTTTTTTTTGAGTTGGGGTCTCACTCTGTCGCCCAGGCTGGAGTGCAGTGGCATGAGCACAATGATCACAGCTCACAGCAGCCTAGATCTCCCGGGCTTAAGCCATCCTTCCACCTCAGCATCCCCAGTAGCTGGGACTGCAGGTTCCCATCACCACACCTAGCTACTTTTTTGATTTTTTGTAGAGACAAGGTTTTGCTATGTTGCCCAGGCTGATCTCGAAGTCCTGGGCTCAAGTAATCTACCCACCTCAGCCTTCCAAAGTGCTGGGATTATAGGCATAAGCCACCACGCCTGGTTGACATTGCCAGTTTTGAAGAGTACAGACCAGTTATTTTGTAGACTGTTCCTCCTTTTGGGTTTGTCTGGTATTTTCTCATTATTAGATTTAGATTATGCATTTTTAACAGGAATAACACCAAAGTCATGTCTTCTCAGTGTATCACATCAGGAGGAACATGATGTCAATATGTCCCACTACTGATGATAACTTTAGTCACTTGGATAAGGTGTTTGTCAGGTTTCTCTGCTATAAAGTTACTTTTTTTTTTTTGCTTAGTAACTATGCAAAGATCCTACTCCTCATCAAACTCTGATCTACTAACTTTGGCACCCACTGATGATTTTTGTCTGAATCAATCATTATTATGATGGTTGCCAAATGGCACTTTAACAATTTTAATATCTTTAACAGTTAGCCTAGTACAATTAATATTAGTTTTTAAAAATGAGTAAATTGATTTTTTTTTTTTTTTTGAGTTGGAGTCTCACTCTGTCGCCCAGACTAGGGTGCAGTGGCCGTTCCCAGCCACCGCAGCCTCGACCTGCTGAGCTCCGGCGATCCTTCCACCTCAGCCTTCCGAGTAGCCGGAATTACAGGCATGCACTACCACGCCCGGCTGATTTTTTTATTTATTGTAGAGATGAGGTCTCGCTGCCCAGGCAGGTCTCGAACCCGCGGGCTCAGGCAATCCACTCACCTCAGCCTCCCAAATGCGCAGGATTACAGGCTGAGCCACTGAGCCTGGCTGAGTAAACTGATTTAACACAATGCCTTTTCCAAAGGTCTCATACAATACTTCTTTCCAACATCTGACTACTACTTACTAGTCACTCTAATGTAGTGGGGAAAGCTGCTCTAAGGTAAACTCGTTTCTAAAAATACTTGACAAAGGCTCAAGGTTAGTACTGTGCCTTGTTATGTTTTAAGGTAAAATTCACAAAGCAGCATTTCATTTTATTATTCATGCAAAAGCCAGTCATGCCTGTGGCTGGTAACAATATAACTCTAATGAATGTGAATGACAGCGCAGTAATTTCACGCCATGTTGAGTTTGTTCTCTGTTAACTTGAGGTAGCAGATGCTTTAGTTCAGCACAAACAGTACCACAGAACACAGTAAGTGTAGAAGCATGTTATACAGGATTTCTTTTATTTTCTTTGCTACTCAAAGGCTTGTCATGCTTAGTTTCTCTGCTGCTGCCATACTCTGGTTATTCCAACTGCACTAGCTAATGAAGCTCCAGCTGTAGAGATAAAGAACAACATTTATGACAACTTTCCTCATTTCAGAAAAAAGGAGCCATCCTTATACCTACAATTCACTTACAGGGTAGTTAATTTCTCTGCTAAATACTGGATGTCCTAAATAAAACTGTGCACCTGTCATTTCGTCTTACTACTTTCTTAAGCATTCAAGTCTAACAGGAATTACTTCCTAAGCTTTAATATTTTATTCTTCAAGCAGTATAGTAAAAAAAGTTTTAAGCGTTGTGAGAATCCTTTTTTACATTTGTCCAGAGTGCAGCAACACTTAGAACATTTAGAACACAAATTTAACTTTTTTTAAAAGCCAGAAGAATCCACAAGTCATTTTTCAGAGAGATATAGAGTTAATCAAAAGAGCACAATAACAAAACAGGAAGCATTTTAGATCTGTTGTAGTCATTTTGTTGCAGTTTTCTTAACCCCTGAAAATAGTGAACACTGCCACAAATCTGATTAAATTATTGACAAGCAGAAAAGTTGGAATGAAGCTTATTGTTGGGGATACTTTCCTAGGCACTAAAATGTGACTGAGTACATATTTAAACTAGTCAGTCAGAATCTCCAATAAATTATATGTTCCTCTTTCGATTTTATGTGAAGAACTCTTTTCTCCACTTTTTTCCAGTGGTTTTTAAGTTCAGGTTTCTAATTCAGGTTTTCAGCTATCCAAAGCAAACAAATAAATCAGATTCTTCTAATTCTATTCATGTAAATTGTTATCAGCAATCCTGTTTATTGCTACACACACTACAATTACTATGTCAATTATACCAACACACGGATACATGTTGGTAATAGAAACTCCTAACTGGACTCTAAATATTTAGATTACTGCCTTCACATTTATTTTGAAATTCATTTCCTTAGAAGTTATTTTTACTTATATTTAGAGTAAGTCTTCTTGAGAAAACAACAGCAAACTATGAGGCAAAATTTTTGACAACAAGTAAGTCTAGGAAATGTATCCTATTTGTACCTTAGTCCTTGTTATATGTTAAAGATACACAAGAAATTTATGGTATAAATTAAGGAATAAGGAATTTATTTTTGTCTCACTGGTCTTTCTACCTAGAATTTTAACAGGCTATAGTTTGTGTGTGCTCACCATATTTACAGAATTGCACACAATTTAGAAAAAAACGTGTGCCTGTAATTCCGGCTACTCGGAAGGCAGAGGCGGAAGGATCGCCGAAGCCCAGCAGGTTGAGGCTGCGGTGGCCGGGAGCGGCCACTGCACTCCAGTCTGGACGACAGAGTGAGACTCCAACTCAAAAAAAAAAAAAAAAAGAAAAAACCTTTATAGGCCTCCCTGCCCCCATTCAAAAACACAAAAATACAGAATAATTCTCATCTTCCATATTTAGATAATTTATTCCATTAGCTGAGCCTCTTCTGATTTTTTTCTGTTTGCTTATCCAAGTTTGGTACTTGTTGAGTGAGCTGTGTATGCATAAGAGATTCTTTTTCTTTTTTTCAAGATACATAAATGACCCCCAAATTTGCTAATTTATATTACAAGGGAAAAAGTCCTCATATAATAGCTAACCCAAATAACTGAAATAGTTTATTCTTTTTTTTATATCCTCCTAACATTTTTCATCAGAAGAAGCAAAGTTTAACTGAGAGAGTTAAATGTGAACTTAAACATCCTCTAACTCTGTGTTTAAATACGTATAAAACAGCAAAGATCTCAGTAGATGAGACAGCACTGGGTTATTCTGCTCTGTAGTGAGACACCCAAGGGTGCTGATAAGAGAGAAGGGATAAGGCCAAACAAGCAAGGCAAGTCATCCAATATCAGGCTGTCATATTTTATTTCCAAATACTTATTACTTGTGAGTAAGACAAACTTTTAAGACTCCTTCAGTTCCCCACCAATTATACTGGATAAGTTAAAATGTAGCTGGAAATCATTTTATGTAATTCCTATAAGGTCTTGGGAATATTTAATTGTTCTTTAGACCATGAATTAATTAGTTCCATCAGTACTGCAGATGCTGAGATAATACTCTTCCTCCTCACTGTCAAATATCTCCGTTAGGAGTCTGACCTGTCTGCAGGAAAATTGCCATGCTGTCTTTTCAATGGGTATTTTCTTATGTTATAGGGTAAATATGATACAGCCCAATCTGCCAAGTCTAGGAAGTTTTCATGGCCCACTAGCTACAGTCCTCTCTTAGAAACATATCTATGAATATTGCATGGGGAGAAAAACCAGTTGAAGGAATTAAGGAAAGGTTTCTATGCAAGGCCACAAAGGAAAAGAATTCACAACTGCATCTCCTTCTTGCATTTTAACAACTTTGTCCAGGCAAGAAGAGGTCACAAAGGCCAAGTAAAACTAAAACTGTGTCACATAAAAATGTACTTGCTTTTAATCTCACAGATGACTTCCTGAAAGATACACGTTTAGTAATAGGAACACTGAGAAATATAAAAATTTTTTAAAAATTTAACAAATGGTAATTTTTGTTGCATATTAGGCTTATAAAGGTAGAAAACACTACATGAAAGAAAAAGACAGATTTATTCACATGGTAGGTTTATAACAGTGTGGCTTTATAGATACCAAAAATCTGAATGAATAAATTCTTTTCTAAAGAAAGTTCCCAACATCAGAAAAAAACTTAGTTCTGGACTGTCACAGAGCACATTTTGTCACTTATATTTTAATGGCTAAGCTAATATTTTAATAATTACTTAAAAGAAAATGTAAGTCCCAATACGCTGGTGGTTAAAAGCAAACTGTCTGAACATACCAACAGTAAAAAGACATTTTTGAAATAAAAGGGGAGATTTGAATACGGTTTGCAATTGTGGTTATATATAAAATATTCTCATTTTTAAGTTGTAAACTTAAGTATAAACAGGTGAAATGAAATGAGATCAAGGATTTGTTTTAAAATACTTAAGGAGCAACAACAATAAAGAATAGTTGAAACAAATAAAGCAAATCTTGATAATTACTGAATCCTGGGTGGTAGGTATAATGGGGTCTAATTATACAAAAGTCAAGAAAATAATGAAAGTTTGAAATTTTTCAAAATAAAAGTATTGAAATAAAATTTATTTTAAAATACTATTTACAATAAGAAATATCTGGATTAAAGCTAACAGATGCTAGGCAAGACTTTTATACAAAATGACTAAAAAACGTTTTGAGAGACATTAAAGAATAAATGGAGAGATATATCATATTCATGGATTGAAAGACGATTGTAAATACTTCAATTCTCCCCAAGTTGATTTACAGATTGAGTAAAATCCAATCAAAATCTCACAAAGTTTTATTTTCATGAAACTGGACGATGTAGTTTTGAAGTTTTTATACAAAAGAGAGTACACTAACAACAGCTAAAACATTCTTGAAGAACAAGGTGGTTTTAAAAATTTGTTCTACCAGATGTAAAGACTTATAAAACTCCAGTAGGCCTAGCGGAGTAGCTCATGCCTGTAATCCCAGTACTTTGGGAGGCCAGGGCGGGAGAATCATTTGTGCCCAAGAGTTTGAGATCAGTCTCGACAATATAGTGATGGCTTGTCTCTACAAAAAAAATTTTTTTTTAATTCGCTAGGCATGGTGATGCATGTCTATAGAACCAGCTACTCGGGAGGCCGAGTCAGGAGGATTGCTTGAGTCCAGGAGTTTGAAGCTGCAGTAAGCCATGATCATGCCATTGCATTCCGGCCTAGGCAACAGAATGAGACCCTGAATTTAAAAAAAAAAAAAAAAAACTACAGTAATTTACATAGTGTAATTTTGGTGTGAGGACAGGTCAATGAAATAGAAATATGACCTAAAAATAGACATGGAAATTTGACTTATCAAAAAAGTGGCTCTGCAGAGCAGTGGAGACAGGAGGGTTGAGCCAGTTATTAAGCTGCTGCCTCTCAGCTTCAAACCCATCTGCCTAAACCTGCTCTCCATATAGTGCTGGGGCTAACCTCTGCAAACCACATTTGGTTTTGCCAACTGGCTCCATATTAGGCTCTGCCAATAGGGGCTCAAGAGGGAGACCGCAAGGCTGAAGGAGGAAGAAAGGGCCTTGGTCCTTCCTTTGTGCTTCCTGTTTCTTGTATCTGTAAACGACATCTCAACACTACCTCACTCCCAGCAATGGTAGCACTTTCCTATAACAGGAACTGAACACAGTTTATAATTTTCACAACACTTGGAGAACTATCTTCACTGCATCTTTGATCCCAGAAACCAACACTAGTGAGCCAATATCCTCTCCTTAGGGCATCTGAATTTCTGCTGATGGAGTTCTAAATTTTAATAATTCCAACCTCTTCCCTGTATTCCCCCCACCTATGGAGTGAAAACTGCTATTTCTGTGATATCTTATTATTTTCTTCTTGTTTTTTTAGTTACCTAGTTGGCAAGTTTATAGTTAATTGACAATTTTTTTTCATATCAGACTGCTTAAATAACTGGTATGGTTTCTTTTTCCTGATTGGATCCTGACAGATACAACACTGTTTGTATGTACTGGAATGGGTATACAAATGTATAGTACTGGACTACTGGATATCCATATGGAAAAACAAGATGACTCTTCATGTCTGCTTTATACTATACACAAAGATAAATTCCAGGTAGGCTATAGATATAAATGTGAAAAGCAAAATCATTTAGCTTTCATAAGATAACAACATATAAAAGAATATCTTCATAATATCAGGTCAGGGAAAGATTTCTTCAATAGGACACAAAAAGCACTAATCACACTAGAAAAAATTTATATATGTGACTACTTTAAAATCAGTAACTTTTTTTTACTATCTGTAAATTGTTAAGAAAACGCAAGTCACATAGGAGAAGCTATTTGCAACACTTATAAGAAACAAAAACTCTTATCCGGATGTAAACAGAACTCCTATAAACCAATTTTTTAAAAGTCTGACAACAGCAAATGTTTTGTTAAGATATGGTATAATGGTAATCCTTATAGACTGCTGGCAAAAACATAAACTGGTACAATCACTTTGGAAAACAAGATGGCATTATCTACTAAATCAAAAATATATATACCCCATGACCCAGCAATTTGACTCCTAGGTTTATATACAAAGGTATATATATATCTATACATTAAAACATATATAAATGAGCTGGAGCCGGGCTTGGTGGCTCAGCCTGTAATCCCACGCTTTGGGAGGCTGAGGTGAGTGGATTGCCTGAGCTCGCGGGTTCGAGACCCGCCCAGGTAACTTGGTGAGACCTCATCTCTACAATAAATCAAAAAATTAGCCGGGTGTGGTAGCGCGCGCCTGTAGTTCCAGCTACTTGGAAGGCTAAGGTGGAAGGATCACTGGAGCCCAGCAGATCGAGGCTGTGGTGGCCGGGAGCGGCCACTGCACTCCAGTCTGGGCGACAGAGTGAGACTCCAACACAAAAATAAATAAAAAATAAATAAAACATATAGAAATGTTCTCATAAAAGCAATAATGCTCAATATATAACATACAAATATATAATATGCAAACTGTAGTATATTCATACAGTAGAATACTCTACAGCAATTAAAATAGACTATTGCTACATGCAACATAGGTGAATATTACAAACAAAATTTTGAACAAAAGAAGCCAGTTGCAATTAATACATATATCATTACTATAATATTAAAAATACAGGCAACATTAAATTCTAATGTTTAGGGATTTGAAATTTGGAGATAGAAACTCTTAAGAAAGGAAGTGGTTAGTATAAAAGTTAGGACAGTAGTAATCTTTAGGAGGAGGGGATAACGGTGGGAGAGGGCACAGGGAACATCTGGGTGCTGGTGATGTCATATTTCCCACCTGAATGGTGGTGATAGATGCGTGCACCTTGTGATACATCACTGAGCTGTACATTTTATTTTGTGTATGTGTTAATAAATAACTGCTTTTTAAAAAAAGGCAGACTGCCTAATTTAATTTTCCAGCATAAAGAAGCATTTTAGCTTGAAATCTGTAAAATTAATAACTTTTTTTTTTCTTGAGTTGGAGTCTCACTCTGTCACTCAGACTGGAGTGCCGTGGCCACTCCCAACCACCACAGCCTCGACCTGCTGGGTTCCAGCGATCCTTCTGCCTCAGCCTTCCAAGTAGCTGGAACTACAGGTGTGTGCTACCACACCCGGCTAATTTTTAAAAATTTATTGTATTTTTTTTTGAGTTGGAGTCTCACTCTGTCGCCCAGACTGGAGTATAGTGACTGCTCCCGGCCACCGCAGCCTCGATCTGCTGGGCTCCGGCGACCCTTCCGCCTCAGCCTTCCAAGTAGCCGGAATTACAGGCATGCGCTACCATGCCCGGCTGATTTTTTGATTTATTGTAGAGATGAGGTCCCGCTGCCCAGGTGGGTCTCGAACCCGCGGGCTCAGGCAATCCACTCACCTCAGCCTCCCAAAGGCATGGGATTACAGGCTGAGCCACCGAGCCCGGCCTAAAATTTATTGTAGAGATGAGGTTTCACCATGCTGCCCAAGATGGTCTCGAACCGACGGGCTCAGGCAATCCTCTCACCTCAGCCTCCCAAAGTGCTGGGATTACAGGCTTGACCCACAGCTCCTGGTCTAAATGAATAACTTTTAAAGAGGATGATTTTTTTCCATTATTTTTCATACAGATATATATCTATACCAGTCCAGTAGAATTTGTCACTTCTTTCTCTGTGCCACAGGTTCATTCTGTAGAAAGGAGTATACTATAGTATTTTTTTTATGTTTTGGTAGAATTCCAAAGGAATTTGCTTGCTTAAAAAAATAAACATTTTCTTCATCATTACACAAGAATACACTATTAAGAAGCATTCCACAGGAAAGTACTGTCAGCAAATTTAGGACTACAGTCCCATCCCTAATCTAATCACAATCTCCTAACTTCTTCATTGTGAAGCAAAATGCTGAAGCGGCTACAATATATAGTTTGCTTCAGGTTTTTAATTAGTTAGCCTGTTAAAAATAAGCAAAACCAAAAATATTGCAAAAACAAGCAGGAGGCTGGACTTCCAGCTGTGGCAAACTGAAGAGGTCAGCAAATCCTCTCCCCCCAAAACAACTATAAAACTAGATAAAAGTATCAAAACAACCATTTCAGGATTCAAGAAAACGGCCAAAATCAAATGACAAATTTAAAAGTGTTTATTAGGCTAGACATGGTGGCTCATGTCTATAATCCCAGAACTTTGGGATCATAAGCAAGAGGACTGCTTAAGCCCAGGAGGGAGTTTGAGGCCGGCTTAGGCAACACAGCAAGACCTCATCTCTACAGAAAATAAAAAAAAATTAGTCGGGCATGGTGGCACACGCCTATAGTTCCAGCTACTCAGGAGGACTCAGGATATCACTTAATCCCAGGAGTTGGAGGCTGCGATGAGCCATGATCACACACACCACTGAACTCCAGCCTGGGTGACAGAGCAAACCTCTGACTCAAAAAAATAAGTGCTTATTTATGAAAAACTGCTGAAATTAGAGTATGAACAGTGCGAGTTAGTGGTGTTACTTAGGACTTCTCCTTACCTATCTCCCCCAAATCCCATCGAAGCCCAAGTTCAAGCTGACCCTGAAAACCAGCAGCTTCACTGTCTGATGGAGCTAACATGATCTGAAGGGGAGGGCAAAAAACTCACACCCAAACTCAACTAGAAAAAAACAGAAAAAGTCTATAGCTCTGTTAGTCTAAGGCTGCTCTTCTCAACTGGGAAGATGGACAGACTATCAGAAATTCAGAAATTTAACAAGAAGATTCTGAAAATAAGAGAGCTATAGAGGGACTAAATTCTCCACACACCCCTGGCTGACTGGTGGCTAAATATATGCCCAGAGGAGACCAGAGGAAGCCTAAGCTCTCCATATATCCCTGGATGACTGGGAGGCTTCCTGCATGTGAGAAGAACTGACAGGGCTAGCAGAAAATAAAAGCTGGGGTATATGACATTATCCCACTACGAAAATTTCGGTTCAAATAAACTAAAATTTCATTGCCCTCAGGATAAATTTTTGAGAGAATTAAATGGAAGTATAGGCATATGTGCTTTGTTTAAATGCACAGATCTGAATACACACAATGTCTTAGTAAATACTTTCAATATAAATTTTCCATAAAGCATTTTCAGTTTATGGTACAATAAAATTAAAAGCAAGTAACAAAATATAGCAGGGAAGACAGATACACAATCAGAAATTTAGATAAGCAAAAGGTAGAAGCCCTGCTGACTCAAGACATTTCAGCACAACCCCTGACTAATCAATGCCTGATTACTAAGCTATGCAGACACAAGGGGGACCCCCAAGAAAGTCAGGCTAGAAAGTAAAATAACAGTTAAAAAATACTGAGTAGAGACTTGAGTGGATGCATTCCAGGGAGAGAGAGATTTTGCACATTAAGTCTAGATAAGTTATTTAAAAATAAGCAATTATACATAATAACTTTCAGAAGCAGGGGGAAATTGGATCTAGAGTTGTTACAATATATTATCTAGTAGTCCAGTTTTTAGCAAAAAAATTTCAAGACATGAAAAGAAACAGGAAAATCTGACCCTCAATGAGGAAAAAAAAAGCAGTCAATAGAAAATGTTTCTGAGTGAGCCCAGATGCTATATTCAGAAAAAGATTTCAAAACCAGCTAATATAAATATGTTTACATAATTAAAGGAGATTACATTTAAGAAATTAAAGGAAAATATGACAGTGACTCAACAAACAGAATGTCAACACAAAAACAGAAGCTACAAAAAAAGAACCAAATCAAATTCTAGATATGAAAAGTACAATAGAAGTGAAAGATTCATTAGATTGGCCTAATAGCAGATCTGCGATAGCAGTAAAAAGAATCAGTAAACCCAAAGATTAATAGAAATTATACAATCTTGAGAACAGAGACAAAAAAAAATCTGAAAAAATGAGCAGAGCCTCAAAGACCTATGCAATAACACTGAATACACCAACATGTATGTAACGAGAATATCTGGAGGAAAGGAGAAAAAGTGGCAGAAGTATTTGAAGAAAGAATGGTTGAACTCTTCCCAAATTTGATGAAAAATAATTAACAGATACAGATCCAAATGGTTCAAAAAAACATAAACAAAAACTCAAATAAGATAGATACAAAGAGATCTACAGCAAGCCACTTCATGGTCAAACATAGATCAAAGTAAAAGCTAACAAGAAACTCCAAAAATCACAGGAGAAAAATAACAATATGACAAATGACGACTGACTTCTCATCAGAAATAATGGAAGCCAGAGGCAGTAGAATGCCATATTTCAGTGATGGAAGCAAAAATTCTATATTCAGCTAAAAAAGACCTTATCCTTCAAAAATAAAGGCAAAATGAAAATATTCCAAGATACATATACTAGCAATAAATAATAATGAAGATGAAATTAAGAAAACAATTCCATTCACAACAAAATAACAAAGAATAAAGTACTTAGCGAATGTATTTAACAAAAGAAATATAAGACATAGCTGGGCTTGGTGGTTCAGCCCGTAATCCTGCGCTTTGGGAGGCTGAGGTGAATGGACTGCCTGAGCCCACAGATTCGAGACCAGCCTCGGCAACTTGGCGAGATCTCATCTCTACAATAAATCAAAAATTAGCCGGGCATGGTTGCATGCGCCTGTAGTTCCAGCTACTTGGAAGGCTGAGGTGGAAGGATAACCAGAGCCCAGCAGGTTGAGGCTGCGGTGGCCGGGAGCATGCTACTGCACTCCAGTCTGGGCAACAGAGTGAGACTCCAACTCAAAAAAAAAAAAGAAAAGAAAAAAAGAAATACAAGACACGAACAATGTAAACGACAAAATATTGCTGAGATAAATCAGAGAAGATTTAAATAAACAGAGAGAACGTTTCATATTCATGGATCAAAAAACTCAATGTTGTCAAGATGGCAATTATCCACACAGTGATTTATTACAATCAATGTGTATATTCATACAACAGAATACGCTATAGCAATGTGAATGAACTACTGCTACATGCAACATACATGAATATTACAAACATAATTTTGAACCAAAGAAACCAGTCACAATAAATACATACTACAATGTAATTCCAATCAAAATTGGAACGCTCATCATTACTGGTAAGAATATAAAATGGAACACCAAATTTGAAAAATAGCTTGGCTAAGTCTTAAAAAGCTGAACATAAACTTGTTATGACCCAATTCCACTCTCAGGTGTCTACACGGGGGAAATGAAAACATGTCCACACAGAGACTTACAAGTGAACAGCAGCATTATTCATAATAAACAAAAGCTAGAAAAAGTTAAATCCACCAACCAGTAAACACAAACCAACGACGATACATCTATACAACAGATGTACCTACTAACAAACTACTACCTACTAACAAATGGATAAACCTCAAAAACATTATGCTAAGTCAAAGAAGTCAGACACAAAACACCACATAATGTATGATATACCATTTATATGAAATTTCTGGGAAAAAAACAAATGTATAGAGACAAAGCATTTCAATGGTTGCCTGTGGTTAGTGGTGGGTGGTATTAATGGGCAAGTTTTTGGGCATAATGAAAATATTCTAAAATTGAGTTGTGATGACTGCATAACACCATAAATTTACTAAAAGTCACTGAATTATACTTATGCTGGGTAAATTTTACAGCATGTAAGTTATGCCTCAATAAAACTATTAGAACAAATCAACCCCAACTATTTGAATATCAACTATTTACAATATTCTAGGCCCTATTCTGATTTCATTCTGTATAAATTCCTCCCTTCCTCTTTGATATAGTATTTCCATTTATCGAAATAGGTCACATATTAACCAATTATTTAAACAAATACAGAAAATTTTATTCTCTCCCATTTTTCTTTTAATATCAGTTTTGTTTAATTCTATAGGAAATTCCTATAATGGAATGTATGGAATGAGGTATTAGTTTACAACAATATAAACCACAGACCACTTTTCAGAACTGCTATTTTGTTTTAAGGTGTACTAGTTTATTTTTCAACCAATACTTTTCCAATAGTAAGTGATAACCAGTAATAATGACTTTGTAGTTCTTCTACCTTTACAACCCACCCTCGGTCTACCAAAGTGCTGGGATAACAGGTATGAGCCATCGTGCCTGGCCTACAACTTTCTTGTACACATTTTATTGTCATTTTGCCAAAAATTTTAAGGCATCTGCTACTAAATTTAGCATATCAGAACCAACTGGTAGGCTTTAGAAAAATAAACACAAATATCATAATAATTCTTATTTCACTAAACTTGTGGTATTTTATTTTATTTATTTATTTTTTTTTGAGTGCGAGTCTCACTCTGTCACCCAGACTGGAGTGCAGTGGCTGCTCCTGGCCACCGCAGTCTCGACCTGCTGGGCTCCGGCGATCCTTCCACCTCAGCCTTCCAAGTAGCCGCAATTACAGGCACGCGCTACCACGCCCGGCTGATTTTTTGATTTATTGTAGAGATGAGGTCTCGCTGCCCAGGCGGGTCTCGAACCCGCGGGCTCAGGCAATCCACTCACCTCAGCCTCCCAAAGGCGCGGGATTACAGGCTGAGCCACCGAGCCCGGCTGGTATTTTATTTTTAAAAGTTCCTAGATGACTCACTTTTAACCAGATTCAAGAACTATCCCCTTAAACACAATGTGTCTCTAACTTTAAGGCAGGTAGGAATCATCTGTAAATCTTAAAATGTAGACTGATTCCCTATGTCTGAGTTGGGGAATTGAGATTTTTCATTTATAATAAATTCTTAGGTTATGCCGTTGCTATTGGTGTCAAGGCTTTAAAGATACAATGTTGGTATCTTGGTTAAACATTAAATCTGGTAATTAATACCATAAGCACAGAATTTTAATATATTTGGCCCTTCCATTAGCCAGAGTACAACTTTTCATTTATTCAAACTTCTTTCATACTTGCTATTCAAGTTCTATTGTTCATATATACATACAAGTATTTAATGTGTACCATTGTAAATAGGTATTTGTTACTATATTATCTATTGTCAAAATACAGAAACATTTATTTTTGTTAACTTAAAATTTGCAACTTTTCTAAATTTCAATTATTATATTGTTGAAATTCTTTAGATTTTCTAGCTATATAACAATCATTTGCATTCTGATAGTTTAATTTCATTTTTGCATGTATCTGTGCCTTGTGTCTTTTTTTTTAAACTTTTATACAATGGCTGACATTTGATTAATAGCACTGTTTCATTTACTTTTTAATAGAAGATGGCTTTACTTTTTCATTTAGATTAATGTTTTTAGTTATAAATACATAGGAAAACCCTTATATTTCCTAATACTTTTTAGAACTGTCTGGAATGGATGTCAATTTTTATAAGATATCTTTAGAATATTTTCAAGTATTTGAGGGACATCATGATTTTCACTAATTTTCTTTTTTAATGTGCTGGATTATAAATCCTTGAGCACACAGATCCTATTACTTTGTGTATCTCTGTATCCTCCAACTGATTAACGGTATCCATCCTAGGTCAATGAATATTGGTTTAATTGATTTCATGATTTCTCCTAGTAATGGAATGAGTTATGTTAATAGTTTGCCTTACACTGAACCGTCTTGAATTTCTATACTAACTCCCACTTGGTTATGTTTTTAATTGCTGAATACCTTTTAATATGTGTTCTATTTATATTATTCTTAGAGTTTTTTTTAAGTCTATGTTTATCAACAAGTTGCTTTCAATTTTATGTTCTGGCCTTAGCCAAACTGTATGTCTCACAAAATAAAACAGGTAGCCTTTACCTCAGTGTTAAGTACTATTGCTATAATATAGATATGTATTACATACTGAAACATGTTCATCAGTAACGCCATCCAATTTTGTGTTTCCTATTGCAACCAGTTTACTCAAAACATCTAATTATGTAGTGTTTCTAAATTTTTGTAGTCTAGTTCCTACATTTTTGTTTAAAAATTATCCATTTCAGTAGTTTTCATTTTAATTTTGCCTACCTTATTCTGTTCTTAGGTCCTTTTGCGATTAACCAGTCCATTATATATATTCTTTTTTGACTTCTTAAAATAGGCATTTTGAACAAAATTGTAAGTTTAGCTTATGAGCTGGATAGTAGATGATGAAGATTTTCATGTCTTCTAAGTAGTATAGTTTTTGGTGGTATGTATTTCTCTTTTTCATCTGGTTGAAAACCTGCTATGTTTTGTTACTCATTTCTAATTTTACTATACCATAATCTAAAAATGCCGTAGGAAAAATTTATGTTGAAAGTATTTACTAAGAAATTATGTGTATTCAAATCTGTGCATTTAAACAAAGCACATATACCTACTGCTTCCATTTCATTCTCTCAAAAATTTATCTTGAGGGCAATTAAATTTTTAGTTTATTTGAACTAAAGTTTTCATAGTGGGATATTGTCTCCTCAAGTATTCTGCTAGACATCTATCAGTTTTTGTTTTCTTTGTTTTCCTGTTGTTATCTGTAGCACATCTGCTGGCATATAAGAAGCATAATAAGATATCCCAATTTTACAAAGGAAGATTTGGGATATTTTATGTATTTTTATTATATATGAATTGAAAATTATTTCAAAATGGTAATGTAAAGGAAAACACTATTGCTCATATAAACTAAGCATACTATAACAGAATTTAGGTGAGGATAGTAAGCTCTGAATATGCAAAAATATTCTAAAAGCTAAAAAAGAAACCAACATTGTTTGAGGTACAGTTTCATTAAAATAGATACAGTGAGGTGTACAAATCATTATGATATGTATTTCATGCTAGGATCTCTAACTATAATATGAATGCTTTAGACACAGGATAAGTTTTTGGAAAAAATCTGGAAAAAATTGCAGTGGGACAAATATTCCAATTTATTGTACTCCTGATGTTTAATTATGGTAAACAGAGCAAGAGCAGAAAGTAAATAAATCACCCACACTAGAAACATCAAACATTGCAAACAATAATTTTTTTCCAGTGTTCTGAAACAGGGCTGCAGTCTTGGCTCTGGGTACTAAAGCCTGCCGGCATGATGCAGGGAGAATGGCTCTGTAGGGTGATCAGTTAGCTAACGATGTCAACTCCAGACCCACCCGGGAAAACAGGTGGACTCAAAAGCCTTGCTAGCAAGAAATAACAAGGGCTTTCTTCTGTAGTCAACCTATGGGTGAATCACCAGGTCTTTATAGCTCACTTAAAAAGGATAGGAGAAGGAACTGCACAAACACCTGGCTGGGCTTTATGCGATAACTGAACCTTACTTTTTCTCAAATTCATTTTTTACTAGCAGATGACATCCTGCAACCCTTTGAAGAAGAATCCACATTTTCTCCCATTTGAAGATGGTTAATTGGAGGAAGGAGAGAAAAACACCATCCCAGATTTAGATATGAGGCATATCAGTCTTCGGATCAAACAATTTTCAAAATTTTGTATTACCAGTATGTATATACAAAGATACAGACATATATAATATGGTTACAAACTTACAATCTGAAGTAAGAAGGGATGCATTTTCTTCAGCAACAGTTCATTAGCCATGTTAAAGAAGCCACCTGTTATACCACAGTTAGAATTTTAGGTGTATATTACATAATAGGAGGATTTTTAATCCTCCTTCGGGATAAAAAATGAAAAGACAGCATTTGGTAAAAGGCACTACTTTTCCCCCTTTCCCTTCAGCTATAAGAGAAATCTTGAACCAAGGTGAGCGCATTCAAGGTAGTGATCAGAGATAGTCATGTAGAATGTGGATGAATACAGGAAAATGGTCTGCAGTCTGGTATCTAACTGAGGAATTGAGCACCTAACAGAAAACCACCTGAAGAATGGAAGGATACTAAATCAAGCAGAACTAAAATGGAATTCAGTGATGCAAGAGTTTTAGTAGTAGGAGTTTGGAGAAGATGTCCACAAGAAAACCCTAAAATAGATCTAGGCCTAGGAGAGCATCAATTAGTTCTTAGTTTCTTTCTTTTGCTATTTATATCCAAAGTACCATCCTGGGGTTGAAACAGCCTTTCTCTTAACCTACAGGGTTTCATGTAAAAACATTTCAGTACAATTACTAACCCCTCCTACCAAATAACTGTAAGTTACTTTCACATAATCCTGATTTCTGACTCTCTTCTTGAGAGTCTTGCTCTGCTTATTGTCAGTTTCAACTCAGGAAAAAGGATGAAAATAACCATCAAAGTGATAAGGACAAGAAATGTTAAATGTGCTTACCAAAAAAAGTCTATCTGAAAACTATGTCTCATAACATCCAAAAAAAACCCAACAAAACAAAACAAAACAAAACAAAACACAAAAACTGGCCGGGTTCGGTGGCTCAGCCTGTAATCCCAGCACCTTGGGAGGCTAAGGCGAGTGGACTGCCTAAGACCCGCCCAGGCAACTTGGCGAGACCTCATCTCTACAATAATCAAAAACTAGCCGGGCGTGGTAGTGCACGCCTGTAGTTCCAGCTACTTGGAAAGCTGAGGTGGAAGGATCGCCGGAGACGAGCAGGTCGAGGCTGCGGTGGCCAGGAGTGTGCCACACTGCACTCCAGTCTGGGCGACGGAGTGAGACTCCAACTCAAAAAATAATAATAATAATAACCAAAACCTAGTCCCTATCTCCCTATCTTTGACTTGGCCCACTTTGATAAAGCAAAGATGATTGTTTATATACGGCAATTTTTATCAGATCACAAAGTCCCAGGAGAAACAAAACACTGAATGAGAAATGGCCAAGAACTAATTAAGAAAGAGGTTAAAAAAGCAACTTTACATACTTTTGTATCTATACCACATTTCAAAACTCCTGCTCTGTTCTTAAAGAATATACAGGTTTTAGTGAATAATGTAATAAAGTGATTATAAGGCAGGAAACATGTTTATCACTAGACAAAGAGACAACAGGGAATTTATTTCAAGTTAAAAAGGATTCTGGAATATTTCGTCTATTAAATAACACCTATAACAAATAATAGAAATAGAGTGAGTGTATACAACAAAATGATAAATATATGAGTAAAAAATTTGCAGCTAAAGTGGGCAGAATGCATTTTTCAGAGAATTTATCAATCTTAAAATGATTTCTCTTGGAACTTTAATCTAAACAGGCACTATCTTTTATATTTTCAAATTACAAATTTTAATCAGCTCTTCAGCTATAGAGAGAGAGAGCACACCTGCTAAGTTTAAGGAAATACTAGATTTCTGCCTGTTTTCAAAAGTATTTATTCAGAAACGGGTTTCAAAAGTTCATCACTGATATACTGATTTCCTACCACTGTGATAACCAGTTTAAAACTAAATTTAAAATTTAAATTTAATTTAAAATCTATACATATTTCCAAATTCATTGTCATCTGTAAAAACACACAAAAAAATCCCTTAATTGGATCTTTAAGATTTTAAATAGTAACTATGTGAAGCAGCTCTTATACACACACATACACACACACACATGCACACAGCTGAATACAACTTTCAAATAAAAATTTTCACATGGCAAAAGTTCCAAAGTTCAGAAGAAAGGGTAAAGCATAATCTTAGAAAGTCTGAGTGCAAAATGATTGTAAGAAAGCATATAATGGAGTGACTGGTTTACTGAACCTCTCCTATACTTCCAGAGAACAGTCTATAGGACTCATTCTTGCTACTCTCAGATATCATTTTAAACACTATTTATAAAATTACAAGAAAGAGAATAGGAATTACATATAACAAAATAAAACCACCCTCCTTTTTACCATTCTTGAACTCTTTTCCCCATCTTTCCTCCTCAAAGGAATAGAAAGGGATAACTATTACCAAAAGGTTGTTAGAGATTGCAAAGTTGCTTGCCACAGACACTGTGATTTGCTTTATGCCAGAAAAACAGACATAAGAACCATCTGCAAATCATTTATTATTTCTACAAACTTTTACTGGGCACCTTGCCATAGCTAGGTGCTACAAAACATAAGCTACAACTAAGTAAGAACAATTAGAAGATAATTTTTTTAATTAGAAGAGGTACAAGACAAAGCTGATGCCCTAAAAGGACACTTATGTCCCACATAAGAAACAACAAAGAAAAAATGCAGGTCAGACTCTAATAATACATGAACTTTTATTCAATAGGCTTTCTAAGACTGCTAAGTTTATTTAGAAAACTCATCACATCCCTCAAAAATCAGAAATATTCCAAATATCCACGAGCTGAAGGGGAACAAAAACTTATTCTACGTAAGTATAAGTCAACAATATCCAAACAATGTTTGATCAAAGCTATTACTGTCAGCAGACATCTAAAATCATTTTTTAAAAATTAGTTAATATAAATTTCTCCATGTTGATAAAAAATATATATAATTCCAATAATCCGAAAGTGAGGAGGCTGGAAAAGAGGAACATTAAAAACAAAAAGTACTCGGGAAATGGGAAGAGTGCTTAAGCCTAGAAGTTCAAGGTTACAGTAAGCTATAACCATACCACTGCACTGCAGGCCGGGTGACAGAGAGAGAGAGACATCTATCTATCTTGTCAATGGCAAACCTCCCAAAATTGATCTTTAGAGTCAAATGCAATTCCAATAAAAATCCTGCAGGCTTTTTTGGAAAAAAGGGGGAAAAACCCAACAGCTGATTTTAAAATTTTTATGCAAAGCCAAAGGACCTAGAATAGGCAAAACAGTTTTGAAGAACAAAGTTGAATGATTTATACTACCTGGCTTCAAGATTTATTATAAACCTACAGAAATCAAGATGGTATCATATTAGCATAATGACAGGCATATAGGTCAATAAAACAGAATAGAGTCCAAAATTAAGGCCCACACTTATATGTTAAATAATTTTCAACAACGTGAGCAAGGTTAATACACTGGGATGAAAGATTTTTTTTTTAAAGTTTTTCAACCAATGGTGACAGCACAATGGGATATCCACATGAAGAAAAATGAGACATGACCCTTACCCTTACATTATATACAAAATTAATTCAAAGTTGATCACAGACCTAAATGTAAGAGCTAAAATTATTAAACTTCCAGAGAAAAAGCATAGGGATAAAATTTTTGTGACTTTGGGTTAGGCAAAGATATCTCAGATAAGACACAAAGAAGCACAAGCCATAAAAGAATAAATAACAGATGAAATAGGTTTCATAAGATCGAAAACTTTTGTTCTTCCAAAGACATTATTAAGGAAATGAAAAGGCAAGTCACCAAATGGGAAACAATATTTTAAAACACTTATATGACAAAAAGGCTTGTACCCAGAATAAAAATCCAATTTAAAATGGGCAAAAAAACTGTACAATGTATTTTAAAAAGATATGTAAGCTCATAATGCAAAGTGTACAGGCACTTGGAAAGCAGTATGGCAGTATCTAATAAAATTAAGCATATATTTACCATGTGATCTAGCAATTCCATTCCTAGGTATGTACCCGATAGCAATTTAAACATATACCCACATTAACAACTTGTACACAAATGTTCCTAACAGTACGATTCATAGCAGCCAAAAATCTGGCACAATTCAAAAGCCTATCAAATAAGCAAATTTTAGTACATCTGTATTACAGAATAAAACTCAATAATAAAAACAAATGACCAATGCTAAGAAGTCAAACACAAAAGACTAGGTACTACATGATTCTTATTTGAAAAGATAAATAAATATGTAGGAAATGACTTGTGTGTAGACAAAACTATAGTGACAGAAACTAACTAGATCAATGGTTACCTGGTGTTGCAGGTGGGAGAGGACAACTGCTGCAAAGGAGTGAAAAGAAACTATTTAGGATGAGAGACCTGTTCTATGTCTTGATTGTGGTGGTAGTTCTATGATTGATTCTAATTACCAATGTTAGTCAAACTATACGCTTAAAATGGGTGAATTTTATTGTACATAAATAAAAACTTAATTTAAAAAAGAGCACAAAAGCAAAATAGTTCTCCACTAACAAATTAAATTGAAACTATGAGATACTTTTTCTCATAGACTTGGCAAAAATTATACTAGTGATGAAAGGCGTTAATTAGTGTATTTCTAGAGAGTAATTTAACATTATATACCTAAACCCTTGAAAAATGAGTGGACCTTCTGACCCAGCAATTTTATTTCTGGGAATTTTTTAGTACAGAAAAAATTGGACAAATTAAATAAGACGATGTACAAGAATGGTATTGGAAAGCTTTTCATAAAAATTATTTCATGAAAAATATCAGGGAAAAATCTTTTTTTTAATTTAATTTTTTTTTTTTTTTTTTTTTTTGAGTTGGAGTCTCACTCTGTCACCCAGACTGGAGAGCAGTGGCCGCTCTCGGCCACCGCAGCCTCGACATGCTGGGCTCCGGTGATCCTTCCGCCTCAGCCTCCCAAGTAGCCGGAACTACAGGCACGCAGTACCACGCCAGGCTAGTTTTGGATTTATTGTAGAGACAAGGTCTCGCCAAGCTGCCCGGGTGGGTCTCGAACCCACGGGCTCAGGCAATTCACTCGCCTCGGCCTCCCAAAGTACTGGGACTACAGGTTGCGCCATCAAGCCCAGCTGGAAAAAACTTTAATGCCCCGCTTTGCAGGTGCCCTGCCTTGAGTCTTTTCCCACCAGCCATGGTCAACCCCACCCGTGTTCTTCCACTGCGCCGGACGGCGAGCCCTTGGGCTGCGCGGCTCCTTTGAACTGTTTGCAAAGTTCCAAAGACAGCAGAAAACTTTTGTGCTCTGAGCACTGGAGAGAAAGGATTCGGTTATAAGGGTTCCTGCTTTCACAGAATTATTCCAGGATTTATGTGCCAGGGTGGTGACTTTACACGCCATAATGGCACTGGCGGCAAGTCCATCCATGGGAGAAATTTGATGATGAGAACTTCATCTTGAAGCATACAGGTCTGCGCATCTTGTCCATGGCAAGTCCAGGACCCAACACAAACACTTCCCAGTTTTTCATCTGCACTACAAAAAGCTGAATGGTTGGATGGCAAGCATGTGGTTTTTGGAAAGGTGAAAGAGGGCATGAATGTTGTGCAAGCCATGAAGAGCTTTGGGTTCAAGAATGGCAAGACCAGCAAGATCATCATTGCTGACTGTGGACAACTCTAATAAATTTGACTTGTTTTATCTTAAACTATCAGATCATTCCTTCTGTAGCTCGGGAGAGCATGCCCTCCATCCCATTTGCTCGCAGTATCCCTAAAATCTTTGTGCTCTTGCTACAATTTTTTGGGTTTCGTATTTTCCTTATTCCCTTCCATGTCTAGTTGGATTGCAGAGAAATGAAAACTAAATAACAATAACAACAACAACAAAACCCTCTTATGCCCAATAATAGGGGATTGGCTAACTAGTGAAATATTCATCCGAATAAAATGATGTGGCCAAAAATATACATGTGTCCTTACTGATTAATGAATTATGTACCCAATATCAGTTTTCCTCCCCTTTTCTGCATTTTATACTGGAACTTTTTACAAAAATGTTTACCTTCTACTTGTGGGAGGTATGGTACAAATAAGTCACTAATAAATATCATAATAGTTAGCTTTCTTTTATTAGAAGAAAAATAATTCATAATCTCTGCCATCTTTTACCTCACTTGGGCACACCCAAGAATTAGGCTACCTTCTGTGCCTAATTCTTATAACTGTTATTTTAAACAAAAAAATATCACCTTTGGACTTTACTCAGTGTTACCACAAAAGATCTAATAAGCAACTATATCATTTCAAGAGAGCTCTGACCCACAAATTATTTTAATAATATGCTTATAGTTTGCCCTGTGGTAGATAAAGGAGTATATTTCTAGTGTACATCTTTTAGGTTTATATTTACATTATCTGGGTCTCAGTCCCTTTACCAATATAAAAGGTAATGGTGCAGTACTGGCACTGGTCTTTCTTGTTCTAAAGAGTAATCTACTGCCACGCTTGTAATCCAATCCCAGCACTTTGGGAGGCAGAGGCAAGAGGACTGCCTGAGCCCAGGGGTTTGAGACCAGCCTAGGCAACTTGGCAAGACTTGACTCTGACTCCAAAAAAAAGATTAATCCATTAATAATCAGGCAACATCTTCAAAAATTATAGAATTGACAAGTGCAAAGTGCCATGAGACAAACCTTTGTCAACTAGTAGGATATACCTTGTAAGCATTCACTTAAAAGGAAAAAAAAAAAAGGAATAGGACCCTTATTAAATCTTGGTGAATTTAAACCCAGGGAACTTTCACTAACATAAAATGGAAATTCAATCTGTCAAGGAGACTAACAAAAGCAAATATTACAACTGAAAAGTGATATATCTTCAATGGTTTCCTAGTTGCTAAAATTTGTTTGTTTGTTTGTTTGTTTGAGTTGGAGTCTCACTCTGTCACCCAGACTGGAGTGCAGTGGCCACTCCTGGCCACCACAGCCTCGACCTGCTGGACTCCGGCGATCCTTCTGCCTTAGCCTTCCAAGTAGCTGGAACTATAGGCGCGCGCTACCACGCCCGGCTAATTTTTTTATTTATTGTAGAGATGAGGTCTCGCCACGTTGCCCAGGTGGGTCTCGAACCTGCGGGCTCAGGCAATTCACTCACCTCTGCCTCCCAAGGGCACGGGATTACAGGCTGAGCCACTGAGAGCCCAGCTGCTGCTAAAATTTAAAGTCAATCATCTTACCTAAAGATATTGAAAATGTACAAGTATCTGTCATTCATTATAATCATATCAGCATTAGGCAAGATGCCTTATACTTCCACAACTACAAATAATTTCAAACAGAAAAAAGCAATATACTTCTAGTTATTCAAGGTAAATAATTTATCGTGCTTGCTTTAAAACAATGTTTCCCAATCCAACTAGATTCAGATATTCAAATCAAGTAGGGATAATTCACTTATAAGACTGCACTATAACTCGGGTTCACAATTACCAAGTTTGACCAATTTTCCCTGCAACTCAGCATTACTTATATCAAAGAAAAGAGAGCTACTATGCAGAATGTACATAAATATGATGGTAGAAAAAGGAGATTTAAGTTTTACTCGTTTAATGTCAAGTAAAAGAAACCAGCTTAAATACACACACACACAAAATAAAACTCATTTATTAAACTTCTTAATAAAGGAAACAATTACATTTAGGAGGATGGTCAATTATTAATAACACTAGTGTAATTTTAAAATTTCTATAATTAAAAAGTAAATATTGTGCGATCTAAACAGTTTTTTGTGCAGCTGCCTTCAGAGGTTACATAATAAAAATAATTTGTAATATAAACACTGTACCTTGGTGCCTCATTTTTTAGTTATATCCCAAAACAAACTAAAATACAAGCAAATTGCTCAAGCAAAGTTCCATCAGATGGAGAAGAATAAAACTTACTATCATTGAGCCTGGTTGTAGATGGTGGTGATGGGATGTGATACTACAACACAAATGACACAGTTAGACAACTCAAAGCAAGAAAACAAGGGAAAGACACCATCCAATTGCTGTTTAGATCCCACAGTGTCTCATTTATGTATTCTACAAGGCAACTGCTGGGAGAAGAATGCACTTCTTATTTTCTAACAGAAATGAAATGATTCTTTATCTGCCAATAGTAAGGGATTTCTTCTTAAACTGTTTGCCTTACACTGATGATCTGAAAAAATCTATTTTTATTAGGGCCTCATTTCTTATTGGGGAAAATTAAGATGTTTCAAAATTCCTTCTTTCCTCTTTTCTCCATTATTTGGAAATAGATGTAGGCAGTGGGGCACTAGAGAAGTGTTTTAAAGATCCACATGGGTTTTAACTTATTTTTATAAATGACCCATTGAAAGTTTCTCTTTTGATGCCCAGGTGTCAGGATTCCGATATTAAAGTCCTGTAATCCTCTCTGACCAAATGAAAATAGCTGATAGACATTTTCTCTTCCTTTAATATTCCTTTGATTAGACCCTCTTAGGACTAGAGATCTGAGGCTATATTGCAGGAGGATTTTTGAAAACACAAGAACATTGCACTTTCAAAAACTCAAGTCTATACCGAGTCACAATAATAACAGTTCTGCAAGATTTTGGTCAGTTTACATTTTCTTGGCTTAATTATGGTAAACTATATCAAACTTTTTACTCGTGCAAAATTATAAGTTTCCATAGTAGAATCAAGGACTTATGAATTTTGTCATCTTCTTTAAAAATTAATCCTTATTTTTAGTGAGTGAGTATAAAATCTAGAAGGCTATTTAAAGTAGATTCTTGGCTGGGTTCAGTGCCTCACATATAATCCCGGTGTTTTGGGAGGCCAAGGAAGGGGATCGCCTGAGGTTAGGAGTCTGAGACCAGCCTGGGCAACATAGTGAGACCCTAACTCTACAAAAGTTTTCTTTAAAAATTGTGCAGTAATGGTGACACACGTCTGCAGTCTCAGCTACAGCAGAGTTGGGGGTGGAGCTGAAGCAGGAGGATCACATGTGCCCTGGAGGTCAAGGTTGCAATGAGCTATATTGTGCCACTGCACTCTAGCCTGGGCAACAGAAATCTTGTCTCTTAAAACACACACACATACACATACACACACATACACACACACACATGGTTCTTTTGAAATCAGTTAAGTAGTTACCACTCCTTTTAACCTTTCCAAACTAAGTATATCCTTGACCTATAAAAGAATGCCTGTGCTCACAATTTCTTGAATGTCACTATTTAATAAGTAAGGCATCATCATGAATGTACAATTACATTTCATTTGTGAGAGTGGGTCCTTGCATCAGGAAAAGAGACTTTGATGGAGAAATGTATGGGAAATTTTGGAACACTTAAATTCTCCATTCTGGTTTCATGATTTTAATATAAGTGAAAAAGTTAGAACACACAACAAAGAGAAAAGGACAGGAACATACTTGGGGGAAAAAGATGACTTTTCTATTTGCGCCAGCTATTTTAGAAAAATCCTAGAATACTTAACTGTGAGCAACAGAATGCCATCTGGCTGTACTGTTGACGTAAATTTTAAATGTAACTTTAAGGATTGATGTAGATTTTCCTTTGTAAAATCAGAAACTAAAAAGTTAAAACAGAGCAAGGGTCACCTGGAATCCTGGGCAAGGGGCAATGGGTTGCCTAGTGGAATAATAACTTCAACTATATTTACTGTAATTGCAGAAATCTGGAATCATAGGATACTCTATACCAAGAATTGAATTTTACTTTATCATCTTGCTTTATAATAAAGACCCTGACAATTAAAGTTACAATTACACTACAATCCTGAGCAGTGGGATCCTTGCCTCTAGAAGTGAGACTTGGATACAAGAGATGCATATTTTCCCATAAGCTCTAAATTTCTTCTAAAACTATGTGAGTTATAGTCTGAAAAAAATTATTTTTAAGTAATACAATTCTACCACATGTAGAAGCTACTAATCTGAATCAGGAATGGATTGAATGTGATAACAATGCCATGTAGACTTTCCAGCAAACTCTTCTCTAGAATCCAAATCACTGTCCAAGTTGACTGCCCTACCAGTTTGAGAGGTACTATTTTGGGGAAATATGGAAATAAAATGGAAAGACTAGAACAGGGAGGCAGCAACAATAGAATGATGTGACATTTGCTAGCACCATGTATATCTCATAGTCTCTTCTCTCATGAAGATAATACTTTTCTAGCACTTACAGTAATGACTTCCACATTAGGTGGCTATTATATGTTCCTTTCCAATTTTTCCTTCCCATCCTATTCTGGTAAGCAGATCTGGGGAAGGTCTCCTTTCTTCTATGGTTAAAGAAGAGCAGTACAACACTTTGAGAGCAAAGGCAGGAGGATTGCTTGAAACCAGGAGTTCGAGACCAGCCTAGGCAACATAGCAAGATCTCATCTCTACAAAAAAAAAAAAAAAAATGCTGGGTGTGGTGGCATATGCTTGTAGTCCCAGCTGTTTGGGAGACTGAAGTGGAAGGAGTGAATGAGCCCAGGAGGGCAAGGCTATGGTGAGCTGTGACCATGCCATTACACCTCAGCCTAGGTGACAAAGTGAGACCCTGACAAAAAAAAAAAAGAAAGAAGAGCCATAAAGATGTGGACTGAGAGATGCCTCTGCCATGTGGATAAAATAATTTTAAAAATTAACACAACTTTCAGAGACAGAGAAAGGAAACAAGAATCTTGATAATATTCAAGATTGTATTTCAGATATATTGAAGGCCAGTTATACTTCTACCCATCTCAAAGTCTGGTTATGTGAGCCAACAAATCCTGTCTTATGGAGTATCAGTTGAACTTTTGAAAGTCAACAATTCCAGCTCTTACACTACCTTTACTAAGATCCTTATTTTCACCTGTATAAAAATATTGGCTTTTGTCTCTCCTTCCCCTCCCCTCACAGACTACAAGCAATGTAACATGACTCTACAGCAAACCCCTAGAGGTGGCAATGTATAAAATAATTCTTTTCAGATATTTATTTAATCTTTTGATGACTGGCTTTACATTACATATGACCATAAATGCAAATCAGTAGCTTCTTTGTCAAGAACTCTCTTCCAGTACCACCCCTCCTTTTGTGGTATATAAGCTTTGAACTCAATCAGCAAAAGGCAAGTGGTTATAGTTGGGTTAATAATGTACCAATATACAGTTATTTCAAAGATATAAAAGAGAAAGGCACCCTTATTGAAATGTGTTCTTGATTTTAAGTTACTAGGACAGAAATAGTCTGACATCAACTCTCAAATTACTTGGGTATTTTGGTTTTGTTTTGGGGGTGATTCTGCTCAGAAATCTGCAGAATCAAACCATTCTCTATATAGTAAATCCTAGGAAGTTCTGGTATAGCCTTTTTATTAGAGATCTTAATTCACATCACATAAATAAAAACAAATCATTTTATTTGTTTAGAAGTCATCAAGTGTCATCTGATAAGAATATAACTACTATTGTCAAATGTATGAATTAATAATATTCTAGGAAAAATATTACAGCTTCTTTCTGCTACCCTTACTATTAAGCAAGAGTCTTTTTTGGGGGGGGCAATCTTTGTCATTCTCTTTTCAGAGATGTTGAATCGGAATTCTAATATGTTCAGCCTGTAATCCCAGCACTCTGGGAGGCTGAGGCGAGTGGACTGCCTGAGTCTACGGGTTTGGGAACAGCCCAGACAAACTGGTGAGACTTTGTCTCTACAATAAAATAAAAAATTAGCCGGGCATGGTAGCATATGCCTGTAGTTCCGGCTACTTGGAAGGCTGAGGCAGAAGGATTGCTGGAGCCCAGCAGGTCGATGCTGGGGTGGCCGTGCGCATGCCACTGCACTTCAGTCTAGGCAACAGAGTAAGACTCCAATTCAAAAAAAAAAAAGAAGAAAAAAATTCTAACATGTTATAACGCAGATCTGACAACAGAATAAGGCCTGATACAATGTTCATCAATTATTAACTCTAGCAGAAACCATTAAATAGTCCAGTACAACATCAATAAATTAGCTGAATGAATGAAATAAATGAATAGTGAGGGCCTTTGATGTGCAATTTTCATGAGAAGAATTGTTACCTTCATTTTTCATCAAACAGGAAAACTGATGCACAGAGAAGTTAACAAACTTTCCCTATGGCAAAGAAAATAACTGGCAGGACTGAGATTGGATTAAAGTCTGTTGAACTCTACAGTATATGTTCTTTTTACTATACCAGGCTGCTATCTCTCAGCTCTGAAGTTCCATGAAGCAGCAATTACAAAGCTTTTCCTCTATACCTTCCAAGGACCCCTCTGACCACAATTATATTTCACAGAATTTTTCTTTTTATTATAAATTGCTCCTCTAGGTATGCCTATGGTGTAAGTTAAGGGGAATATGCAGTGAGGATATGAAGGGAGAGTTAATAGAGATCGCCCACAAAAGCTCTACTTTTGGAAATGCTATTATATATAGATCAGCCTACTTTAGGAGCACTCAATTTTGGTTTCATTAAGTATGTGTGTATTTCAGATCCAGAACTATATTTAAGAACCCTATTGTATATTTTTCCAGTCTAGTCACAAGAATATTTCAAAAACAACCAAAGTCTTCTGTTTCATTAACATATGTCCCCTCCTCCCTAGTTATTATTCATTAGTTGACAGACAGTATGCCTCAGAAACCTGGCTTAGGGAAACATAAAAAAAAGTAACAAAAAACAAACCACTTAGTTTCTTAGCTGTTTCTACTTGAGGGCAGGACACAATCTGTTTTGTTTCACTATTATCTCCCTGAACTTGTTACACAATAGGTATTTGTTAAAAGGGAGGGCTTTACTAATTTAAATCTGGTTAGAAAATAAGAAAAAAAATTTTAGTTGGAGTCTCATTTAGTCGCCCAGGCTGGAGTGCAGTGGCATACTTATGGCCACCCCAGCGTCAGCCTGCTGGGCTCTGGCGATCCTTCTGCCTCAGCCTTCCAAGTAGCCAGAACTACAGGTGCGTGCTAACACGACCAGCTAATTTTTAAAAAAAATTTATCGTAGAGATGAGGTCTCACCAAGTTGCCCAGGCTGGTCTCGAACCCACGGGCTCAGACAATCCACTTGCCTCGGCCTCCCAAAGTGATGGGACTAAGGCTGAGCCACTGAGTCTGGCCGAAAATAAGGAATTTATAAAATACAGGTGACCGAGTCTAAGGGTAGAATAGTCTTAATAAAGGAAAGACACATCCTAAGATATTGTTCCAAAATATTTATGTAATTAATGAAAACAAGAAAATTCCCTCACAAACTATGGCTTCCTCCAAAAAGAAAAATATCTTCAAAATGGAAGAATTACCACATAGCAAGTAAATGTTCTAGATCTGTTTTTAACTGTCGTAAAGGAATGTGTGTATCCAAGAGTTTTCTGACACTGCTAACTTATTAAATGTTACATTTCAATAATCTAAATTATTTTTGGTAGAAAAAATTTTGACTAGCCCTTCTGTACCCTTCTTTAACATGCCAATCTTAATGCATTAAGACTAGAAGCATGAGACCAAAGAAAAGATGGTCCTGACAGAGGAATATGTTACTTCTTCCCATTAGAAAAGGGAAGAAAAAGATGCTGTGCAAGTGCTACATGTCACTAATCCAAAGGTTATGCCCTTTGGCAGCACATTTAAGAAAAACCTGTATATTGTTAGCACTAATGATTTCTAGGTCTTTCTTTTTCAACAAGGGGCACCTACCTGGCAACATATCAAAAGATGGTAAAATGAAATTCAGTGCATGGAAGACAGGCTGATTGTCAGAGAAAAAAAATCAGATGCTAGCATAACAAAGGCTTTTTATTTTGGAAGACATGTAAAGTGCATTATTTTAAAAGAAAGGGTAAGAAGAGAACATTATCCATTATGATCTGTTTTAGTTGGATTAAATGCCACGAAACCTGCAATATGTCTTCTGCAATACTTCAAGGTGAAATTAGCAAGGGTCTCTTAACAAGAAAGGAAATGGCCCTACGGATCAGTCTTATTGAAGTCTCATTTTAGAGAGTACTATGATAATTTTAGTCACTATGTTTTAAGAAAATAGGTCTTATATCTGTGGGAATCACTTTTATTTGGTAGATCATTGAAATGTAACTATGTAGATAAGATTAATGTGGAAGGAGTTATATCTTATAAAATGAAGTAACAGAAGCTATAAGAACTGTATTTACTTCTTTCAAATCAGTGATTATATAATTATATGAAATATATTTTAGACATATATGTAAACAGAAATTAAGCTCTCATGTACTCATGGGTCAGATTAAATACAGGTTATATTTACTTCAGATATATTTTAGTAAGACATTAAATGAAGCAGATACATTTTATTAAGACATTAAATGTTACTATAGATGCATCTAAAAACTGTACCTTTAACTGAATCTCTCCAGAGTTTACCATTATCCTGGCTATGGGGTGAATCAGTGAGTATCAGGGGACACACACACTGCAAATTTTGATACATACGACTGCATCCATAAAAACATAATTTTGTGTTTTTGAAACATACACACAGAATAACATAAGTAGCTCACACTGGTCTTGGATTTTACATATATACCTTGCATTCTTCCAAATCAGCCTTGTTTTAAAAATTTATCCAAGTTGATGAGCTTCAAGTCAGTGACAAGTAAAATAAATACATACATACACACAAGCATAAAATAAAATTTATTGATGTTGATACATCTAGATCTGGTTCATTTATTTTATGTATAGTATTCCACTATACGAATACACTATACGCCCACAGATTCAAGAAACTCATTGAAACCTGAGAAGAAGAAATATGAAGAAAATTACACTGAGACACATAATCAAATTGCTCAAAATCACTGACAGAGAAAATCTTAAAAGCATACATAGAGAGGAACAAAGATAAGGACTATAGCATATTTCTCATTGAAAACAATGCAATCTAGAAGATAACAGATCATCATCTTTAAAGTACTTAAGGAAAGGTTACCTTAGAATTGCATACCCAGCAAAAATAACTTTCAAAAATGAAGATGACAAGAGACAGAGACAAGAGGATTACTTGAGCCTAGAAGTTAAAGGATGTAGTGAGTTATCATCTGCACCCCAACCTGGGTGACAGAGTAAGACCCTGCTTCTTAAAAAAAAAAAAAATGAGGCCGGGTTCAGTGGCTCAGCCTGTAATCCTAGCACTTTGGAAGGCCGAGGTGAGTGGATTGTCTAGGCCTGCGAGTTCGAGACCCACCCAGACAATTTGGCAAGACCTCATCTCTACAATAAATAAAAAAAAAATTAGCCATGCGCCTGTAGTTCCAGCTACTTGGAAGGCTGAGGCAGAAGGATTGCTGGAGCTCAGGAGGTCAAGGCTGCGGTGGCCGGGAGCATACCACTGCACTCCAGTCTGGGTGACAGAGTAAGACTCCAACTCAAAAAAAAAAAAAAAAAAAAAAGGGAAAAGAAGAAAAAGATATAAAGACTTTTTCAGACATACAAAAGGCAAAACAAATTCATCACCAATAGACTTGCATTGTAAAGATGAAGGAAAATGATACCAGAGAAATGAAGAGCATGTGAAATAATAACAAGCATAGGAAATAATAAAGGCAAATATAAAGACTTTTGATATTTAAATCTCCTTAAAAGATAATCATCTGTTTCAAAGTCAAATAAAATAATGCAGTATGGGGCTTAAAATATATGTAAGAGTAAATAATAATACAAGGCTGGAAAGTGAGAAACGGACATAGACTATTGTAAGGCTCCTAGACGATACATAAAGTAATATAATATCATATGAAGATACAATGTGATAAGTTAAAGATGTATGCTATAAACCCTAAAGTAATCACTAAAATAATATAGCAGAGAGTTGCCAAATAGCCAACAAAGATAAAGTGGAATCATAACAAACTCATGATCCATTAAAATTTATTTTTAATTTTAACGTTTTTTTTTGAAACAGGGTCTCATTCAGTCACCCAGGCTGGAGTGCAGTGGTACGATCACAGGCTCACTGCAGCCTTGACCTCCTGGACTCAGGGACTCCTTCTGCCTCAGCCTCCCACCTAGCTAGGACTACAAGCACATGCCACCAAGCCGGACTCATTTTTTTATATTTTTGTGGAGACACAGTCTTGTAATGTTGCCTAGGCTAGTCTCCAACTCCTGGGTTCAAGCAATCCTTTTGCCTCGACCTCCCAAAGTTCTGGGATTACAGGCATGAACCATCATGCCCAGTCAAAATTTTTTTGATAAATTGGAAGTCATTAAAATTAGAAATTTCTGCTCTTCAAAAGACACTATTACAAGGCTAGAAACACAAGCCACAAACTGGAAGAACTTCTTTGTAAATTACATAGCTGATAATAGATTTGTATATAAAATTTTAAAACTCTCAAAGCTCAATAAAAAGAAACGTAATTTTTTGTAAAGTAGAGAGAAAACTTGAACAGACACTTCACAAAAAAGACATACTGACGACAGATCACTAGTCATTAGTAAAATGCACATTAAAACCACAGTAAGATAACACTATAGGCATATCAAAATGTATAACATTTTATTTATTTATTTAATTTATTTATTTTTTAAAGTTGTTTTAGGAAAGAAAACAAAACACGCAAGAAATGGCATGGGCAAGAGAAACTGCCAAAATGTATAAAATTTTAAAAGGTTAACCATAATGAGTATCAGCAATGATGTGGAGGAACCAGAACTCACATACTTTTGGTGGAAATGTAAAGTGGTAAGACCACTTTGGAAAACAGTGTAACTTAAAAAAAGTATACATACGCTTACCATAGTATCCACCCATTTCACTCCTAGGAGAAATGAAAACATATGTCCATGCAAAGACTTATACATGAATGTCCATAGCAGCCTTATTTGTAATAGTTTCAAGCTAGAAATAACACAAATATTCATAAATAGGTAAATAAATAAAGAAAACTATAGTATATCACTACAATAAATTACTACTAAGCAATAAAAAGGAATTAACTATTGATTTATGCAACAACATGGATGAATCTAAAAATTAAGCAGAGTGAAAGAAGCCAGATGAATAACAGTTTATTCTATGGAATTCTTTTCACATAAAAGTCTAGAAAATGCAAGCTAATCTATAGTGACAAAAAGGCTGGAGATGGTGGGTCATGGGGAATGGAAGGGAAAGATTACAAAGAAGTAGAGAAGTTTTTCTGTGGTGATGAAAATGTTCAGAATCTTGACTGAGGCAATGGTTTCATGTATATACATATATCTAACTTATCAAATTGTATAATTTTAATATGTGTAATTTGCTGTATGTCAAGTATACTTTAATACCACTATTTAAATAATTTAATCTTTTTATTAGTCACATTGTTGTTGTTGGTATTTTTAAGTGCTATGTATGCATTGTGGGATGAAACAAATGAGTATTATATGAAGTTTTAATTCTGTCATTTCTGGTACCACTGAAAACCAAGATTACCAACAAGGTAATAGGAAAAAGGAGATTCAAGTATAAGATCAGAATTTTTTAAATGAATTTGAATTCAAAGTATCAATATCAACTCCTGAAATCATTTTATCTTAAAAATATCTGCTCACTGAAAAAAGCCTAGAAACTATGACCAATCCAAAAGCAATGAATATATCTAATGCCAAGGGGATCCTGAAGAAAGGACTGATTCCAAGTCTGGGTTAGAAAATGTAGAGATGAGCCTGAAATACGTTGTCAAATCTAGACTATTAGGGTCATGTCAAAAGGACTCAGGAGGCCAATAGCCAAGATAATATAATTTGCACACCAATAAAGACAATAATTTCAGTGAAAGGAAAATATCACTGTTAGAGGATGCTAGTGGACCAATTCATTATTTTGAAAATGAATTTTGAAAATGAATAAAGTGAACAAATCATGCACTTATCTCATATTTTACATGAGTTGTACCTACAAGTAATCAAACAGAAGTAAAATTTCACTTTACAGAAATATTTCAACTAATAAAGAAGAAATGATAGAATATCACCATTTTGCAAACCTTAATAACTTAATGGATCTAGGCATTAATCAATATTAATGTCTACTAATATCGCAAAGGAGAGACAAACCAATATTATGTGCCTTCTGATTAAGTATAGACCAATACCTAGTGAAGTATCCATGTCTACCCACCAAAACACACACACACACACACACACACACACACACACTCTCTCTCTCTCTCTCTCTCTCTCTCTCTCTCTCTCTCTCTCTCTCTCTCAAACAAGAATGTGATCAACCCTCCAGATCCAACTACCAATGAACAGAAGAGAGAACAGAATAAATATGCCACACCACATGGATATAACCAGTAAAATCCAGACTGTGACAAACTCTAAGACAAAACCATCTAAATTCCTCAAAATTAAATTCCAAGGGGAAAAAATGGGAGCGATGTGGAGTGGGAACCCCTCTCTAGATATAGACATTCTCAAAAATTCAGTCTTCTTTTTATTTCTTGAACTTTTCCTCTTTGGTGACCTCATTTACTGTATTAAGCTATAACTTATCAAATCTCTGAAATTGACATCCCAGAGGCGATAGGTCTAAAGACCAATCTCATCAGGGCTTACAGATTCATAGTACTAAAATGAATCTTTAGAGATCATCCAATTTAACCACCTACCAAATAACCAGATCTAATACAAACAAGGACACTTTCTTCTTCAAAATCTTTGAACAAAATCAAAATGAAAAAGCTCTAAATTTCTTATCCTAACATTCAAAGCCCAGTCTGTTTCTAGTTTTATCTCCCTTCTTCTCTTCTACATATATTCTATTCCACTGCCAAGCTAGACAATAGCTATTCCCCAAATATGCCTACATGCCCTTACCTAATCTCTTTCCATACCATAGCCCCCATCTATTATTTTCATTAGCTGAGATATTCCCACTGATGAGATCATAAATGATTTTCTTTTCTAACTTTCATTCCTCTATACAACAATAACAATGAATGATTCACATTTCAGTATCTCTCATATTGAGGACTGAATATAAAATGCTCAGAAGAACAAAGAACCAAATCTCTCCAAGTTCAATTCAAATACTATTTGTTAATAACCACATAGCTCTAACTCATCTCTGACCCAAATTTCCCAAAATATCTCTCATTTGGTACATACAGGCAGCCTATATAAAGGTTAATAATTAAATCAGATAATTTCTGAAATTACAAATTCTAGGCATGCTAGAAATGGGGTAGTAACTTCCACACAAATATAAGGTGGTTAACTTTTCTGTCTTCAAAAACTCATTTAGGCTGGGCTTGGTGGCTCAGCCTGTAATCCCAGCGCTTTGTGAGGCCAAGGTGAGTGAACTGCCTGACCCCGGCGTGTTCGAGACCCGCCTGGGCAACTTGGCAAGACCTCATCTCTACAATAAATCAAAAATTAGCCGGGCGTGGTAGCATGCGCCTGTAGTTCCCACTACTTGGAAGGCTGAGGCGGAAGGATCGCCGGAGCCCAGCAGGTAGAGGCTGCGGTGGCCTGGAGCGGCTACTGCACTCCAGTCTGGGTAACAGAGTGAGACTCCAACTCAAAAAAAAAAAAAGAAAGAAAGAAAACTCATTTATTTTGCCTACTTAAGAACACTATAATCTGTTAAAAAAATTATTTTGCTTGCAGTATACTCAATATCAAGTTAACTCTCATTTTTATTTATTTATTTTTTATTTATTTCAATAGCTTTAGGAAGTAAAAATACTTTTTGGTTATTAATATATAGTTGCATTGTACAGTGGCAAAGAAGTCTAGGCTTTATGTGTACCCACCACCCCCACCTGTGCACATTGTACACAGGTGATTTTTTTGTCCCTCCACCAACTTTCATTTTTATGAGATATAAGTCACTCATTATAGTCACACCTTATGCTAAAGTTATTTATGCCAATCATAAATTGAAAGAAAAAATTTTTTAAATACAAAAAAATTATGGCAAAAGACATAAGATCTTTAATTTATACAATTCAAGTATACATGTTTGATAAAAGTAACAAAACGATATTATAAAATTGTATTTTCATACACTGTTGGTGAGTATAAATCAGAACAATGTTAGGCAAAGACTTCTAGATGTCATCTAACAGCATGTTCTCCCCCTTTTCCTCAGAAACAGAACTTAAGTTTTATTCAAAACAGCAGTGTGAGCCGGGCTCGGTGGCTCAGCCTGTAATCCCGCGCCTTTGGGAGGCTGAGGTGAGTGGATTGCCTGAGCCCGCGGGTTCGAGACCCGCCTGGGCAGCGAGACCTCATCTCTACAATAAATCAAAAAATCAGCCGGGCGTGGTAGCGCATGCCTATAATTCCGGCTACTTGGAAGGCTGAGGCTGAAGGATCGCCGGAGCCCAGCAGGTCGAGGCTGCGGTGGCCGCTCCCGGCCACTGCACTCCAGTCTGGGCGACAGAGTGAGACTATGTATTCAGCTAAGACTGTATTTTGCTTCTTGTCTGCATCTAGTATGGCCATGTTATTAATTCTGGCCAATGAAATATACAAGGAATCATTATATGATTTCTAGCAAGAATCCTTAAAAGGAAACTACCAACATGTTTTTCTTTGCCTCTAAGATGGGTGACTAGAAAGATAGATGAAGAAAATTTCATAAATCCTTCTGAACATTTTCAATTCTCAACAATGAAAATGTCTTACTTATTAAAACACACACAAACATCTCAACTACGCAAATATCTTACTTATTAAAACACACACTTTTAAAAAAATACTATAGCTACTTTGTAAAGGCATTTCTGATTCAGTGAAGAAAAGTGGCAATCTCAGTATAGGCATGAGTTACTTAATAATGGGGACACATTCTGAGAAATGCATTAATAAATGATTCTGTCGCTGTGCAAACACAGACTGTACTTACACAAACCTAGATGGTTCAACCTATTATACACCTAAGCTACATGATATAGCCTATTGCTACTAGGCTACAAACTTGTACAGCATTTTACTGTACTGAATTTGTGTATCTAACATATCTAAACATAGAAAAAGTAATGGTGTTGGAATACAACTTTATAACATCTATGTCACTAGGCAATAGGAATTTTTCAGTTCTATTATCATCTTAAGAGACCACCGTCTTATACAGCTGGTCCATCACCGACTGAAACATCATTATGTGGTACATGATTGTGCATGCTTTCCCCTCTTGTTAAGTTTAAATTTGATTACTTATTTGTGAATGATGCTGTGAAAAATGCTCTTTGAGGAGGGGGTAATAATAGAAACTTCCTCATCAGGCACAGTGGCTCACACCTCTAATCTCAGCACTTTGGAAGGCTGAGGCAAGAGCATTACCTGAGTCCAGAGTTTTGAGACCAGCCTGGGCAACTTGGCAAGACCTCACCTCTACATAAATCATAAAATTAGCTGAGCATGATGGTGGGTGCCTGTGGCTCCAGCGACTTGGACGGCTGAGGTGGAAAGACTACCTAAGCCTAGCAGGTTGAGGATGCAATAGCCGTGAGTGTGCC
Organism: Cephalopachus bancanus; assembly: GCA_027257055.1. Lineage (NCBI taxonomy): Eukaryota > Metazoa > Chordata > Mammalia > Primates > Tarsiidae > Cephalopachus > Cephalopachus bancanus. Next base: position 251,066 of record JAPVLO010000536.1, on the reverse strand, counting down.
ACCTGCAATCCAGCCTGAGTGACAAAGTGAGACTCTGATTCAAAAACAAACAAGCAAGCAAACAAATAAATAAAATAATAACAATAGAAACTTCCCTTTCTTTCTGCAGGTTGAGGTAAACTTTATTTACTCTATATAAATATTCTCTCTCTCTCTCGGTAGATAGGTATCAGTCTGAAAAACTTGCTAATAAAATAATAAAATATTATCGTATACTGGACTTTATGCACTGAGAGAACACAAAGTTTGTGTTTTTCATAAACTTTTGTACAGCACAGAATAATATTATAAAAATAAAATAAAATAAAAGATAGTGGTACAAAGCATATAAACCTGTTGATAGGACCCAGCCCAGACAATTCAAGAAGCCTGGAAGACCTGACTCAAATCACTGCCTTTTTTTGGATTGGCAGTTAGGAGGCTGGGTTTTTTCTATTCCTATCTATCACTCATCAGCTTTCAGATTTTGGGTTAGACACTTAACAAAACAGTATTTCTAACTCAAGAAACCTATTTTAACCTAATAAGCCAGTGAAGCTTGCCAATAAGTATGTGCTCTAACAGTTTTTGACCACCTACCATGTGTTATATCTTTTTACATAAAAGGTTATTTCATTTCATCCTTATGATAACCAAGTAAGATGAGTTCTTATTTAATTTCACTTTACTGATGAGAAAACAATACTCAGAGGTGTTAAAGAAGGTGCTCATAGTTACACAACTATTAAGTACAGAATAAGGGGACAAGCTAGGATACTCTCCGTGAGTCCAGAGTTAAATCCAATGCACTTAACTTCAGTGAATACTGAGCCAATGGCTCTTCTACCCAGACCCAGTCCTGACAGCTGTATCTTGATATGGTTCATTTATTTCACAACTGTTTTATGCAGTCCTCAGGGAAGTCTGCTATCTAGCTTGAGTGGGAGGAGAATCTAGGGACTATTCAATTAATCTTAAACCACTCCTCTGTGACTACCTTCTGTATATTTTCTTCATATTTGTATATTACTTATGGTCAAAGAATTTTCATGGCTATTTGATAATATGAAAATCCCGCCTCTCAAAGAACATGAAGTAACAGCAATTGGAAGGCCAGTGAGATTTAAAAGAATTAATGTACACAAGACTTGTGTTAAAAATTCCAAATACTGGCTAGGTTCAATGGCTCAGCCTGTCATCCCAGCACTTTGGGAAGCCAAGGCGAGTGGATTGCCTGAGCCCGTGGGTTCAAGACCAGCCCGGGCAACTTGGTGAGACCTTGTCTCTACAATAAAAATAAAAACAAAAAAATTAGCCAGGCATGGTAGTACGCACCTGTAGTTCTGGCTACTTGGAAGGCTGAGGCAGAAGGATCAACTGAACCCAGCAGGGTGACGCTGGGGTGGCTGTGAGTGTGCCACAGCACTCCAGCCTGGGCAACAGAGTGAGACTCCAACTCAAAATAAATAAATAAATCCAAATATTTAAAAGTCCATGTCATACAAAGAATGATTAATTGCTAAAAACTATCACAAAATATGACCTCAAGCACATTAGAGTTTCTGGCAGAACTTTTTTCTTTTAAACTGGATGTCTCTACTTCCTGAGATCTAGATATAGTAGTTATGAACTGGGAACCAGAAATCTGATACACACCCCTGGTTAGCATTCACTATAAAGGCTTAGATTTCATATTTCAAATGTATGTAATAATCTAGTACAGGAAGCGTTTCATTTATGCATGTGATATAAAGGCAACTGCCTGTCAATATCCTGAAAGATAATATTTTTCCCTATTCTGGAAACCTATTTGTTTAAAATGTAATCAAAATATCCACATTCAAAATTCATGTACTATCCAAAGAAGGGTGATAAATATGTTTATTCATTCAACAAATATTTATCAATCACTTACAAGGTGCTATGTTAGGCAGTCACAGACACAAAAAGGACACCCATCCTAACATCCAGAACTTTTTAATCTAATAATTAAACAAATAAAATTAGATTCTAGAGATCAAGCCTATCCTCTAGTACACATAACTCTGAAAACAAATGGAAGACTTAATACAAGCCAATTTTCTACATTGTCAAGCTTGGGGAGAAATGGTATAGTAATGACAGTGTGGGAAAAGGCACATTTAATATAACAAGGTAACGATGGACTTCTCTGCTTATTTCTAAACCATGTGACTATTATTACAAATAATTCTCTGCATACAGTTTTTATGACCAACCAAAACACTTTTTAGGAAGGGCCACAACAGAAACCTTGGCATTAAACTACACAAGTCTAATGACTAAAAATTCCCACCTAAATGACTATTTAGGTATAACTTTTAGGATAAATGAGAAAATTTGAAGATGTGCACCAGCATATGTTATATTACTTAGACATTACAAACATGTTATTTCCTCAATATTTACATTTCAAAGCTTTTACAGCCAAAAGCACTCTACTCAATTCAAAAACTGACAGGCTTTAGTGAAGACAAATAAACCCTTTTGGACCATCAACTTTAGAGGTCAACATTAAATTCTGCTCTTCAATTTCAGCTCACAATCCAAACTGATCCTGCAATAAGAAAAGCTGTAGAAAACACAGGGGATTGTGCTTCCCTTTTAACCTCAGCTACCCTTTTCCCCAGCTTCCTATTCACAGGGGTAGGGAGGCATCTCGATTTCAGACAAAGGGAATAGATAAAAGGGGGATGAACATATTAGCAGAAACTTACACTCAGGCATTTGGGACCTGTAAAGATGCATTTTTCCAAAATACTTTCTTATAAAATTCAAGTAACTCAAATGAATTTTGTATGTTATGCTAGCACACACACCCCTTTTCTCCCTTTTTTAATAGTAAATAATGTTTTTAAAACACAAGATTATACAGAAAACTATTTTCTTTGGCCAAGCCTGTCAGAAGAAGCCAGTTCTAATATGCTGCGGATGCAACATTTCTATTTAAAGAGTTACTTTAAAAACAGTGTGTGTGTGTGGGGGGGTGATTTACTTTGTGCAATTGACAAGCTTTCAGTGGTGAAGGGTATAAAAGCATTCCTGACACATGCTCCTGCAGGCTGATTTGCTTAAGGACATAGAATTTGCTTGGAGATGTCAATATCAAATGCAAACCTGATAATGGGTAACATTCAAATGAACATGAAACCTGATTACCTTTGCTATCCCAGTATACATGTCATCAGTCCATGTGAAAGATTAACAACAGGGGCTTCAGGATAAAGCTCAAAGGTATGCTTTTAGTCAATCTTGCCCCACAATGAAAGAGATTTTCCTCCATTTCTTTTTTGGTTATATTTGTTATTTTTTTCCTTTACAGGTGGCAGAGGAAGGTAGAAATTCTAATTTCTAAAAGCCATGTAATGTATTATAATTACCACCCCTGACCAAAAACGTAATTATTCATTTAAAACGCAAGTCTGAAAGCAAAACTGAATATCTCAGGGAATCAAGCTCCTTGAATAAAAGGCACACAATTAAAACATTAACTTATACCAAAGAAGTCTTTTCCAAGCAACTAGTTCTAACATTTTGAATGTTTAACATTCTGTTTTCAACAAACTTTCAAAATATTTGATGAAATTATGCACTAAGCTGATCTGCCAACCTCGTCCATGAGAAATTGCAAACAAATGGAACTAAAGTACCTGCAAATGCTTCCCTTGATTCTGATCCCATTTTGTTTCTCACTTAGGTTCTCACTTCATTAGCAGCATGAATTTATCCTTCATTCATAAGTGTGCTATGTTCCAAAAATTACCACTATGTCCCCTAGCCAGACATAATAATAAATTTAAATTTAAATAATTACCACTTTTAGATTGTCATAGTCCTAGCTTTTGGCCAGGGGGTGGGAGGTAGGATTAGGAATCATTTTCAGAATCTAATGAAAGTTAATGGACTCCCCCCTTCTTAAAAAGTGACATACACACACAAACATGCACAAAATATTGCACATTATTTCAGCAATTTGCAGATCTGAAGCTGCTGATATTCACATGCAAAAGAATGAAGATGGATCCTTACCTTATACCATATATAAAAATCAACTCAAAATGGATTAAAGATCTAAACAAAAGACCTGAAACAAAAAAACTCCTAGGGGAAACATATGGCATATGTTTCACGACATTGGATTTGGCAATTATTTCTTGGATACAATACCAAAATTACAGGCAACAAAAGCAAAAATAGACAAATAGGATTTCATCAAACTTAAAAACTTTTGCACAGCAAAAGAAACAATCAGCAGAGTGAAAAAGCTACTTACAGGATAGGGAAAAATACTTGCAAACCACGTATCTAGTAAATGGTTCATTTTCTAGACTAGCTAAGAAACACTGACAACTCAACAACAGCAGCAAAATAACCTGATTTTAAAATGAGCAATCAGCCGGGTTCGGTGGCTCAGCCTGTAATCCCAGCACTTTGGGAGGCCGAGGTGAGTGGATTGCCTGAGCCTGCGGGTTCAAGACCCGCCTGGGCAACTCGGCAAGACCTCATCTCTACAATAAATCAAAAATTAGCTGGGCATGGTAGCGCGCACCTGTAGTTCCAGCTACTTGGAAGGCTGAGGCGGAAGGATCGCTGGAGCCCAGCAGGTTGAGGCTGAGGTGGCCAGGAGCGGCCACTGCACTCCAGTCTGGGTGACAGAGTGAGACTCCAACTCAAAAAAAAAAAATGGGCAAAGGACTTAAATAGATATTCCTCCAAAAGAAAGATATACAAATGGCCAACAAGTATATGAAAAGATGCTCAACATCACTAATTATTAGGAAAATGTAGATCAAAACCACAATGAGATATCATCTCATATCCATTACGATGGCTACTATCAAAAAAACAAAACATTAAGTGCTGGCAAAAATGAGTAGAAACAGGCACCCTTGTGCACTGTTAGTGGGAAAATAAAATGGTCCAGTCACTATGAAAAACAGGAAGAAAGCTCCTAAAATTAAAAACAGAATTATCATATAATCCAGCTATCCTTCTTCTTGGCATATATCCAAAAGATATATAAAAACCATCTCAAAGAGATATTTGCACACCCATGTTGATTACAGTATTATTCACAATAGCCAAGAGGTAGAAGCATTCATCTGCAAAATAATATTTCAATGTATGCATATACATACAACATATGTATGCATTGTATGTACGCATTAATATGTATGCATATACATAAAATATTATTCATTCTTAAAAAGAAGAAAATCTTGTATGCTACATCATGGATGAACCTTGAGGACATCAAGCTAAGTGAAAAATTCTAGTCACAAGAGGATAAATACTGCATGATTACACGTATATGAGGATTTTAAAGTAGTCAAACTCTTAGACACAGAAAGTACAACATGGTTACCAGGAGCTGATAGGGAGGGGAAAATGGAGAGTGTTTTTCAGTGGGGAGAGTTTCAGTTTTGCAAGATAGAGTTCTAGAGATCTGTGGCACAACAATGTGCATACAGTTAACACTACTATACTGTGCATGTAAAAATAGTCAAGTTGGTACATTTTATGTTTTTTTTGTCCCCCACAATAAAAAGAATACAAAAGAGCTGGGGTCTTTTTGGGAGAGGTCCTTTAATGCTTTCCTAGGGCTATAGATAAACTTCATTCACAAAGAATTGAAAGAATGGTGTAACGAAGGTGTTAACAAACCAAGTATTTAATGACTGCTCTGAGCCTGGCACTGTACTATGTACACTAATGTTTCACCTTGTTTAGTCTTCCAATAAGCCTATAAATGAGTGCAAAATAAAATGGAAAGTCGGTAATATTAGGTAGAAGGTGACCAACTATGAGAACAGTGTAGTAATCCTGGCATAAGGAGATGACAGTGATAAAATTTTACTGGTGCTGCAGCTGGAATGACCCCAAAGAAAATCTTCAAAAATGTCCTGGACCTGGACCAGGCTGATTTTCCTACTAAGAGAAAGATTTTGCAGGTTTTGGTTTGCCCTATGTAATTTCTTTCTTTTTTTAAAATGGTAACATGATCATAAAATCCAGCAATCCCGTTCCTTGGTATTTACTTAAATGAGTTAAAAACTTATATCCACACAAAAATCTACACATGAACATTCATGGTAGTTTCATAATTACCAAACTTGAAAGCAACCATATGCCCTTCAACAGGTAAATAGATAAACAAACTGTGGCACATCCATAAAATGAAATATTTTTCAGTACTAAAAAAGTGAGTGACCAAATCACTAAAAGAAATAGTCAGGCTCAGTGGCTCAGCCTGTAATCCTGTGCTTTGGGAGGCTGAGGTTAGTGGACTGCCTGAGCCCGTGGATTCGAGACTGGCCTGGGCAACTTGGTGAGACCTTATCTCTACAATAAATCAAAAAATTAGCTAGGTGTGGCAGCATGCGCCTGTAGTTCCAGCTACTTGGAAGGCTGAGGCAGAAGGATCGCCAGAACCCAGCAGGTTGAGGCTGCAGTGGCTAGGAGTGTGCCACTGCACTCCAGTCTGGGTGACAGAGTGAGACTCTAACTCAAAAAAAAAAAAAAAAGAAAAAGAAAAAAGAAATAGGGGAATCTTTTTTAAAGTTTTTTTCTTAGAGACAGAGTCTCACTCTGTCGCCCAGGCTAGAGTCCAGTGGCACAATCATAGGTCACTGCAGCCTCAAACTCTTGAGCTCAAGTGATCCTCTCTCCTCAGTCTCCTGAGTAGTTAAGACTATAAGTATACATCACCACACCTGGCTAAATTAATTTAAAAAAAAAAAAGTTATTATAATCCCAGCACTTTGAGAAAGTTGAGGTGAGAAAACTGCCTGAGCCCACGGGTTCAAGAACATCCTGGGTAACTTCAAGAGACCTCATCTCTACAAAACTTAGCCGGCCATGATAGCACACGCATATAGTTCCAGCTGCTTGGAAGGCTGAGGTGGAAAGATCTCCAGCAGGTCGACACAGGGGTGGCTGTGAGCATGCCACTGCACTCCAGCCTGGGTGAGAGAGTGAGACTCCAACCCAAAATATATATGTATATATTTATTAATCTTTTTTTAAAATTAATTTAGAGTCAGAGTCTCACTATGTTGCCCAGGCTGGTCTCCAGCTCCTGGCCTCAAGCAATTCTCTCACCTTGGCTTCCCAAAGCGTGCGATTACAGGTGTGAGCCACTGTACCTGAACAGAAATAAAAGAATCATAAATGTACACTACTAGATTAAAAAAAAGCCAATCAGAAAAGGCTACAAACTCTGTAATTCTAACTATATGACATTTTGGAAAAGACAAAAATATGGAGGCCATAAAAAGATCAGTGGTTTCCAGGTATCTGGAGGAAGGGAGGGGTAAATAGGTGGGGCACAGCCGGGCTCGGTGGTTCAGCCTGTAATCCCACGCCTTTGGGAGGCTGAGGTGAGTGGATTGCCTGAGCCCATGGGTTCGAGACCCGCCTGGGCAGCGAGACCTTATCTCTACAATAAATCAAAAAATCAGCCGGGCGTGGTGGCGCATGCCTGTAATTCCGGCTACTCGGAAGGCTGAGGCGGAAGGATTGCCGGAGCCCAGCAGGTCGAGGCTGCGGTGGCCGGGAGCGGCCACTGCACTCCAGTCTGGGCGACAGAGTGAGACTCCAACTCAAAAAAAAAAATAAAAAAATAAAAAAAATAGGTGGGGCACAGAGGATTTCTAAATTAGTGAACTGCTCCTTATAATACTTTAAGGGAGGATACATGTCATTATATATTTGTCAAAACCCCTAGAACACAGAGTGACTCCTAATGTAAACTATATACTTTGGGTGATAATAATGTGTCAATGTTGGTTCATCAACTGTAACAAGTGTATCACACTGTACTTTTCGAATTTTGCTATAAACCTAAAACTCATTTTAAAAATAAGGTCGGCTGGGCTCGGTGGCTCAGTCTGTAATCCCAGCACTTTGGGAGCCCATGGGTTCAAGGTCAACCTGGGCAACTTGGTGAGACCTCGTCCCTACAATAAATCAAAAACTAGCCGAGGCCGGGCTTGGTGGCTGAGCCTGTAATCCCGCGCCTTTGGGAGGCTGAGGTGAGTAGATTGCCTGAGCCCGCGGGTTCGAGACCCGCCTGGGCAGCGAGACCTCATCTCTACAATAAAATAAAAAAAAATCAGCCAGGCGTGGTAGCACATGCCTGTAATTCCGGCTACTTGGAAGGCTGAGGCGGAAGGATCGCCGGAGCCCAGCAGGTCGAGGCTGCGGTGGCCAGGAGTGGCCACTGCACTCCAGTATGGGCGACAGAGCGAGACTCCAACTAAAAAAAAAAAAAAAAAAAAACTAGCCGAGCATGGTAGCGTGTGCCTATTGCTCTGGTTACTTGGAAGGCTGAGGCAGAAGGCTCACTAGAGTCGACGCTGGGGTGGCCATGAGTGTGCTACTGCACTCCAGATTGGACGACAGAGTGAGACACCAACTAAAAAATAAAAATAAAAAATAAGGTCTATTATTTTTTTAATGGTAACAAGATGTATTTTATAATATAATCAAAGGCAATTTTACAATCATTTTTATTTCAGTGCTTAAAAAGGCATGCTATTTCAGAAATCTTCTAAGAATTAAATCTCAGTTTCCTTCTGTTGGATATGCAATGACTTAAACTACCACTCAGCTGCCATTACAAAAGGTAATCGCATATGTTTTCTAGAAGAAAGAAATAATGTACAGTACTTCCTAGATTGAAGCAGTATATTATTTTATAATTTTAAGTGACTGAAAGAATAGAGGTATTTATAAGCTTCATTCAATGCCACTTTTTTGCTTATTCTTATTTATTTATTTATTTAGAGCTGGAGTCTCACTCTGTTGCCCAGGCTGGAGTGCAGTGGCAGGCTCACGGCTACCCCACTGTCAACCTACTGGGCTCCGGTGATCCTTCTGCCTCAGCCTCCCAAGTAGCCAGAACTAAGGTGTGTGCTACCATGATCAGCCTATTTTTAAATTTATTGTGGAGATGAGGTCTTGCCAAGTTGCCTGGGCTGGTCTTGAACCCACGGGCTCAGGCAATCCCCTCGCCCTGGCCTCCCAAAGTGCTGGGATTACAGCCTGAGCCACTGAGTCCAGCCTGCTTATTCTTGGTAGTGTTAAAATAACAAATATATACTTTCAGGAACAACAACCTTGTAAGAACTGTTTCATAAAAATTCCAACTATAACATGCTTGAGAAAGAAGTGCAACTTTCTGTGAATCTGTATTTGTCAATAAGAATCTTCTTTCAAAGCTGCTGAGGGAGACCTATGATCATGTAAGATATTATAAAAAACATGAAAATCTAGATTTAGTTGGTCATTTCCAATATGAATGAGTTATAATACATCACTGACAAAAATAAGTTGAAGTTTCCAAACATTTTCTCATTAACTCCCTCCATATTAATGCAGGTTTCAATATAACAGCATTATTTGCATCAAATTGATCAAGATGGCTAATTTTATCTCTAGATTGATGTTTTAGGTTAACTGATAGTACCAGATGACTCACAGACTTATAAATAATTATAATTTCAGTATTATAAGACAATTAATTCTCAGGAATGACTTTTATTCCTAAGGGCTAAGCAAGGAAGAAGAGGAAGGAAGGGAAAGGAGGTTTGTACCTATATGAGAAAGAGAAGTACAAAACAAAAAGAGAGAAAAAGGGGACACAGGTACTAACAAAAGAAAGTACCAAGAAGAGGAAACATTTATAAAAAAAGACAGACATGGCATGACATGTAGCAATAATTTAGCATAATTTTATTTATATCTCTGACTGAAAATAATTGTCAATCTTTCATGCTACAATGTTAGTTCAGAAGCAGAAATAGAGAGTAAAATATGGTGAGGTGAGTACAATTACCACTTTGGACTCGACTGGGTTAGATTAGAGGACAGGTGTTTGAATAAAATGCATGTGTTGATGATAGCTAACCCTCCTCACCCCATTTCTTTCCTTTCACTGTTTTATAAACCATAGATTCTCCATCATCTAGTTACATAATTAACTTCCAATTTAACACACACAGATGCACAGAAACGGGGGTACTCTTTTACTTTCTCCATTCTCAGGAAAAACACCAGGAGTAGCACACCTTTTCTGTTAGAAATATAGTTCTCTCATATTATTTCAACTCATCAACAGTAACTGCTGTGAACTAAACGTTTGCGTCCCCCCTAAAACCCATATGTTGAAATCCTAATCATCAATGTGATGGTATTAGGAAGTGAGGCTTGAGGGAGGTGATTAGATCACGAGGGGTCAGTGCCCCCTATTAAAGAGGCCCCAGAGAGCTACCTTGCTCTTTTTATCTTGTGAGAATACAGTAAGAAGGCACTATTTATGAACCATGAAATGGGCCCTATCCAGACAACGAATCTGCAGGTGCCTTGATCTTGGACTTTCTAACTTCTAGAACTGTAAGGAATAAATTTCTGATGTATGTATGTAATTTATTTATACAGGGTCTCACTCTGTCACGGGGCAATGGTGAGATAATAGTTCACTGTAGTCTCAAATTCCTAGGCTCAAGCAATCCTCCACCCTCAGCTTCCTGAGTAGCTAGGACTACAAGAGCATGCCACCATATCCGGCTATTTTTTTTTAAAAATTGAGATGGGGTCTTGCTATGTTGCCCAGGTTAGTCTCCAACTCCTCTCCTCAAGCAATCCTCTGCCTTGGCCTCCCAAGTGCTGAGATTACAGGTACAAGCCACCGTGTCCAACCAACTTCTGTTGTTTATTAACTAACTAGTCTATGGTATTTTGCTGTAGCAGCCAGAATGGATAAGAAAGTAACTAACTGTTAAAGTTATCCAAATGTTTCATTATCATTCACTTTAAAAATCCAGCGTCTGTAAATTAGAAATACCTTGAGGCCAGGCTCAGTGGCTCAGCCAGTAATCACAGCAATTTGGGAGGCTGGGGCGAGTGGATTGCCTGAGCCTGTGGGTTCAAGACCAGCCCAGGCAACTTGGCGAGACCTCATCTCTACAATAAATCAAAAATTAGCTGGGTGTGGTAGTGCGCACCTGTAGTTCTGGCTACTTGAAGGCTGAGGCAGAAGGATCGCTGGAGCCCAGCAGGTCGACACTGGGATGGCCGTGGGTGTGCCACTGCACTCCAGACTGGATGACAGAATGAGACTCCAACTCAAAAGAAAAAGAAAAAGAAATAACTTGAAAGAGCTAACAATCCTTTTAGCCCCCAAACACTAAAACCACTATAAATGTTATTAAAACAAAATTCTTTCTCCAAAACATCTCACCTCATTTAAGACACATGAAACAAGGAAAATAAAAATGAACTGTTCACCAGTTTCAACGTGCTGTTTTCACTATGCGGGAAAATGTTTTTAAAAGATAGCTTTTATTTGTTGATGTTTTTAGCTTTTATTTACATCCAACCCCATCCTAAAATAGATGGAAGGAGCTAAGAAGGAAGCATGCAGTGTAAGATTAAAGTGGGGGAAGGGTCTAAAAAGGGGAAAAATTGGGTAGAAAAGTTAGGAAGTGGGGGTGAGGAGACCTAGAAGGTGGTCCATCCCCAGAACATAAGTAAAAAAAATCTACATCCCTTATCTGAGGAGGTTACACATTTGGCTCTAAACTTTATAGCAGACAAAGCAAAAGAAGAAAACTTAAGAGTAGTTTTTAAGTTGAGGCATTTTTCCCTCAAATGCCCAATTTTGTAAAACATAGCAAGTAAGCCTGAGAGCTCATTAGGACGAAATTCCAAAGAGAGTCAAGAATATAAAACAGAAGAGAACTTGAGGCACATATTGTACAGAAACGTTGTCTAAGCAAAGCTAAGAAGTTGCCATACAAGTTGTTCTTGCCTAATAAATAATTTGTACCTGCTTCAGGGAAACAGCCCCTCCAATAACAGGGGTGAGGAAAGGTTACTTTAATTTCCACCTAGTGATTATTTGCATTTGATTCAGAATTTCTGGCATCTGTAAACAAAACCTGTTCAGTGGCAGACCTTTTACAGAATGCAGTTGCTAGTTTCATATAGATCACCTTAGAGAGATGAGGTTTCTATTGGAATAACATCAGAGTCAGTTGTCCAGAACAGTTTAATACTGGTTTGTTTCTGAGAGTTTTTTTTTTTTGTTTTTTTTGTTTTTTTTTTTGAGTTGGAGTCTCACTCGGTTGCCCAGACTGGAGTGCAGTGGCCGCTCCCGGCCACTGCAGCCTCGACCTGCTGGGCTCCGGTGATCCTTCCGCCTCAGCCTTCCGGGTAGCCGGAATTACAGGCATGCGCCACCATGCCCGGCTGATTTTTTTATTTACTGTAGAGATGAGGTCTCGCTGCCCAGGCGGATCTCGAACCCGCGTGCTCAGGCAATTCACTCACCTCAGCCTCCCAAAGGTGCGGGATTACAGGCTGAGCCACCGAGCCCGACTCTGTTTCTGAGTGTTTTAAAAAACTGATTTGACTGCCAGCTCACATAATGTAAATAGGCTAATACAGCCAATACTCCTTGTAAGCAATGTAAAATTATACCTCGTTTCATTAACTGTTAGATGCCACAAATGGTAAATATGCCATTATTTTATGTACTGCCAAAAAGTAAAACAAACACTGTTTATTAAATTATGGGATACAAACGATTATAAGAAATATCCTGATTTTGGAGATGTTAAAACGAAAAGTGCTTTTTAGAAAAAATGTTTACAAGTGAAACATGCCAGCTTGTTTCACCATGAGCCAGCTTCGCCTAGCTCCCAGTCTCTGGTATTGGTACTTCCACTTGCCTTCTCTGACCTATGACTTCTCCATTATTAAGACAGCTCAACCTCTATGCTAGTTGCTTTTCTCACCTTTTTTTGCTCTCTATTAGGAATTCTTCTCACTTCCCTTGTTTATCCTACTGCTTAACTCCTTTTTCCATCTGTACATTTTAAAGTACTTTATGCTAGGTAAAAGAAATACATGCTGATAAGATCAGCTTCGCCAATGGACACTCAAAGTCCCTTAGATCTTTCTCTTTTTTTTAAGTTGCTGGACAAGTATATGCTAGTTACTAAATGATTATGCAATTCCCCACAGAAAGAAGGACTTAAATTCAGGCAAAAGGAAACAACACCCTTCCTCCCATACACAAAGTAATTGAGATCATTTGGAAAATCTCGCCATTTAAAAAAAATTTTTATGCTCTATAATCTAGCACTGTATCAATTTTTTATTTTTTAAAAATAGTAACCCAAAGGCAAAAATTCCCCTTGATGTTCCAGACACAATGTGCATAATTTAAAAGTGAGTTCAGATTTAGAACTGGGATGCAAATCTTCACTTGCTCCAAAATTATATCATCCCAGCCCCTCTGGAGATTGTAAAACCGGTAACACTTTAATATTTTAATCCCTTCTTAAATATGACCAGCCTAAGCAATTTATCAAATTCCAAACAAAATTGTATTATCTTCAACATGTTGACTAAGCTTTAGTTGCTTTAAAAGTTATTGTCTGAAAACAGCAAAATAAGTTACAACAGTCTTAGAAGCTTAAAATTTCAAGAGTTGGTTGGTGATAAAGATTTTGAAAACTCAATTCAACAAACTTTAGTGATGGTCTACTACATGCTAGGAACATAGAAATAAATAAAATTCAGCATTTATCTTTGTGTTTCTGGATATATTTCTTTCCTTTTGGGGGGGGGTTGGAGTCTCACTCTGTCGCCCAGACTGGAGTGAGTGGCACGCTCCCGGCCACCGCAGCCTCAACCTGCCGGGCTCCGGAGATCCTTCCGCCTCAGCCTTCCAAGTAGCTAGAACTACAGGCGCACGCTACCACACCCGGCTAATTTTTGACTTATTGTAGAGATTAGGTCTCGCCAAGTTGCAATCCATTCACCTCAGCCTCCCAAAGCACAGGATTACAGGCTGAGCCACCGAGCCTGACTCCAGATATATTTCTTTAAGAAACATACATACATGTTTGGAAACAAACTTAAGAGAGTAATTACCTCTGTCTGGGAGTGTACATGGGGGTGGGAAAGAATGGGAGCCAGAAGGGAGGAATACCTAAAGAGAAGCTCATCTGAAATGACTGAAGAGGAAGTCACGCTTACACAGGGGAAGTAGGGAAAGACATACCAAACTAGGAGGAGGGTAAGAGGCACATGACAACAGAAAGGGTAACTGGTCCATTACCAGGGAGTAAGGGCCACCTAGAAGTCCAAACTTCAACTGCACACAGCCTACTTACATAGTAAATCCCCACTTGTACCCCACAACTTCATAATTAATCAACAAATTTTTTTTAAAAGACTGGCATTTGGAATATATATGTATATAAAACTCCTACAGTATAATAATGATGATGATGACAAACCAATCCTTTAAATGGACAGAATAGTTGAACAGAAATTTCAGAAAGAAAAAAAGATATACCAACAGTCAATAAATATATAAAAATGTGCCAAACATCATCAGTCATCACGAAAATTAAAATGAGGCCTGGTGTAGTGGTTCATGCCTGTAATCCCAGCACTTGGAGAGGCCGAGCAGGGAGGATTGCTACACTCAAAGACTATTAAATGTTGCGAGGACATGCAGCAGATTAGAACTCTCATCTTTGCTGGTAAGTAGCACAAAATGGTAAAACAACTTTGGAAAAGTATTAGGCAGTTTTAATAAAGTCAAATATATATCTACAACCCAGCAATTCCACACCTAGATATTTATCCCTGGAGAAACGAAAATATATTTCCACAAAAAGACTTACATAAGAATAGCCTAAAACTGGAAAAAAACTAAAGGATGAATAAACAAATTGTGCTATATCCATACACTGAAATGATTCAATAATAAAAGGAGAAAAAAACTGATATATAAAAGAACATGCATGTTTGCAAAAACATTATGTACAGTAAAAGAAACCTAGCACACAGGAATACATACATATTATATGAGCCTACCTATATAAAATCTAAGAACAGTTGGGCATAGGGGCTCACACCTGTAATTCCCAGCACTTCAGGAAGCCGAAGTGGGAGGACTGCGTGAGCAGAGAAGTTCGAGACCAGTCTGGGCAACATAGTGAGACCTGTCCCTACAAAAAATTAAAAAACTTAGTTGAGTGTATTATAGTCCAGATACTGGGGAACTAAGGCAGGAGGATGGCATGAGCTCAAGAGGTCGAGTGCCATGATACTTCCACCTGGGTGACAGAGTGAGATCCCCCAACTCAAAAAAATAAATCTCAAAACAAGCAAAATTAATCAAAGATGACAGTAACCAAAAAAGTGGTTACTTGCTTAGGATGGGGGAGGAGGATGCATGGTGGAATACACTAGAGTGAACTTCCTGGGATGATAAAATGTCACGTACCTTGATTCGAGTACTGCTTACTATTGCTAAAAGTCAACAAAATGGATACTTAAGAACTGTACATTCTGCTGTAAATAAATTACAACTGCAATTTTTTCTTTTCTTTTTTTTTTTTGAGTTGGAGTCTCACTCTGTCACCCAGACTGCAATGCAGTGGCTCCTGGCCACTGTAGTCTCGACCTCCTGGGCTCCAGTGATCCTTCCGCCTCAGCCTTCCAAGTAGCTGGATCTACAGGTGTGCGCTACCACGTCTGGCTAATTTTTGATTTATTGTAGAGATGAGGTCTTGCCCAGGCGGGTCTTGAACATGTGGGCTCAGGAAATCCACTCACTTTGGCCTCCCAAAGTGCTGGGATTACAGGCTGAGCCACCGAGCCCGGCCAAGACTGCAATTTTTTTAAAAAGTGACAATTGCATTAGTAAGACATAAACTGTTAGAAAAAAGTTTTCAAAGATAAGAAGAGTGTGTACATATTTAGAAAGCCCAATACAATAGAAAGATAAATTCTAATCTTGTAGGCACCTAGTAAGAGCAAATAAAATAAAGCAAAAATTGACAGAATTAAGAGGAGAAACAGTACAAATTTACCACAGTAAAAGATTTTAACAGTATTTCAATAGAAAGATTGTGCATATAAAACATATTTAACTAATATTTAAATAACCCAATTAGCAAACTTTATTTAGGGTACATATATGAAGCACTTTGCTAAACAGTTTAACTACAGAACACACATTTCCAACACAATAGAATATTTATAAAAAGTTATTACATACAAGGCCACAAGGTAAATCTCACATTTCAAAAACTGGTATCAATCATGCAGACCACATATTCTAATCACAACAAAATGTATCACAAGATAGTAACTTGAAATCAAATATCATTCTTGAAAATTAAAAACATACTTATAAACAATCAATAGGTTAAAGAAGAAATGAGACATACAAATACGGCCAACTGATTTTTTGAGAAATGTGCAAAGGCAAATCAATGGAGAAAGGACAGGTTTTTCAACAATGGTGTTAGAACTGGACATCCCTGAGTTAAAAAAAAAAAAAAAAAGCAGCTCTACCTAAACATCACACCTAATACAAGTATTTACTCAAACATGAAATATAGATTCTAACAAAAACGGTTAAACGATACAACTTTTAGAAGAAAATATAGGAGAATTCTTCATGACCTGGGTCAGGCAAAGATTTTCCAGATACGATACCAAAAGTATGATAAAAGAAGAGACTGATCAACTAGACTTCACCAAAATTAAAATATTTGCATTGCAAAAGACACTATTAAGATAATATTTTTGGCCAGGCCTGGTGGCTCAAGCCTGTAATCCCAGCACTTTGGGAGGCCAAGGCAAGAGGACTGCCTCAGCCCAGGGGTTCAAGACCAGCCTGGGCAACTTGATGAGACCTCGTTTCTACAATATATCAAAAAGTCAGCCAAGCGTGATAGCGCTCACCTGTAGTTCTGGCTACTTGGAAGGCTGAGGAGGAAAGATCACCTGAGCACAAAAGGTCGACACTGGGATGGCTATGAGCATGCCACTGCACTCCACCCTGGGCGACAGAGTGAGACTCTGACGCAAAAAAAATAATAATTTTTTTAAAAATTACAGATTAGGAAAAAATATTTGCAAACTGCACCTCTGAAAGACAATTTATATCCAGAATATATAAAGATCACTCAAAACACAATATTAAGGAAACAAACAAGTCAATTTTAAAAATGAATAAAGGCATGAGCAGATACTTCACCAAAAAGATGACTGATGAGCACTTAAAAAGATGTTCAACATCTTTAGCCAAAGCACTACATACCTATTAAAACAGCTAAAATTGGGAAGAAAAAATTGAATATTACCAAATGATCACAAGCCCACTGAAACTCTCATACTTTTCTGGTGGGAATGCAAATTGCAATCACTTTGGAAAACAGTTTTGCAGTTTCTGAAAAATGTGAACATATAATTTGACCCAGTCACTTCATTTGTGGATATTTATCCAAGAGAAATGAAAGTCTATATCCACAGAAATATTTTCAAATGAATGTTTACTCCAATTTTATCTGTAATAGCCAAAACTCAAAACAACCCAATGTCCATCAACAAGTGAAGAGACTTTAAAAACTGCAATATATGAATACAATGGAAAGGAACAAACTATTGATACATGCAGCATAAATCATAAGGACTGAAATGCACCCACTGGATTTGGTACCTAATTGCTAGTTAATAACAGTTCATTGGTCATTTATTTATCAGAGCAGTTTGAGCTGTATGGTATGTGTAGAAATTTTACAGTAGATTGTGAATGATAGGTAAAAAAAGCAAAGACAGCAACTGAAGATGACTCTCAAAAAGCTTGACTGTGAAGGGAAAGAGAGAAGTTAGATTCTCTAGAGGAAAGAGAGAAGTTAGGTAATCTAGAGGATAATGGGTCAAATTTAGGGGTGAGCCTTAAGCAAGTTCATAAACCAAAGGGAAAGACAGAGGTTAAAATCCCGAGAGAAGAAAATAATAGATGGCGCAAAGCCTCCAGAAAAACTGAGAGAATTAGATCCAGAAACAGAAAAGTAGGGGAAAGCTAACTATGTTGACATAACTTTGTAGGTGTAACAGGAAGTTATTCAGTTCCTGCATCCTTTGGCTTTGTCTTCTCTGTGAAACAGGGGATGAGGTTACCTATAGAAAGTGACAAAGAGGTGGAATAGGAACTCCAGGAGAGTGGGAGAGGTTTGAAACATCCATGTGAGCAGGGTAGGAAAGAACTGACTTGAGCCATGTGTGAGACTTGTTAGAGAACACTGAAGGCCCAACAAAGGTAATAAACCATGAACCATGTCAAACTGCCATAAAAGTTTCTAAATGTCTAGGGATGAGCCTCAAGCAAGTTATGGGATAAGGAGAATGTATTTATTCATCACTGCCAATCTATAATAAAGTTTGGGTTCACACTAGAAGTAGCATTGACTTAGACAGCTACAGCTACCTTCTCCCAGCTTCTAGACTTGTTCCCACTCCAAACCAATTTTTAGTACTGCCCGAGCTATCTTTTCAAAACAAATTTGATCATTTGAATAATCTGTTTAAGGTATTCAATAGCTTCTTAGATTCAGATAAAATCTGAAGGTATTCAGATAGCAAACAAGGTCCTTCATAATCCAACATCTTATTTTCATCTCTTAGCAATCATGCTCCCATCCTGCACTCTAGTCATAACAAACTAATTCCAGGTCCCTAAACATACCATGATCTCCCATATTCCCATGATTTTGAATATGGGATTCCCTCTGCTTAAGGTGTCCTTCCCCCTCATCCTCTGGCTCTTTCATCATCAAAATTTAGCTCAAATGTCAATCCCCTAATTAAGACTACTAGAAAAAACTGTACTTCCTAACTTCAGGGAGTACTATTTACAACATAATGTTGTGAAAAGTATTCTATTAGAGCTGTACAAACTGAGGCCCTAGTATCCATCTACATATTCCCACAATAAGCAATAAACAGGTAATTTTATTGAGTGTTTACTATGGGAAAGACATGGTAGCCTTTTACATGCATTATCACATTTAATTTTCACAAGAATCTAAGATAGGTACCATTATAATCCCTATTTTATAAAAGAGGAAGTCAAGACACAAAGTAGTAAAGTAGTCTGCCTAAAGTCACACAGTCAATAATAAGTAGTAGAATGTCGATCAAGGTGGACTATCTCAAGAGACTGTACAATTAAAATAATTTGTTTAAGCCAGATATGGTGGTGTGCACCTGTAGTCTCAGCTACTTGGAATGCCAAGGTGGGAGGACTGTATGAGCCCAGGAGTTCAAGGACAGCCTAGGCAACATAGTAAGATGGCACCTCTAAAAAATAATGTATTTAATGTCCACCTTCTCTGCTTAATACAATATTAATTTTGTTCCCAATGTGCCCTCAGTGCTCAAAGCCTAGTACACAAGTTTTCCATAAATATGTCTGCTAACTTAAAGACGACCCTAAATTCAGACCTTTACATTTATCCTACTAAATTTCTGCTTGTCAATTTCTGCCCATTATTCTTATAACACACTTCTGAATACTTGTCATCTACTATGTTAGCCATTTTCCTAGCTCCCAGTGATCTGCAAATTTGATAAGCCTTCTATGTTGTCGTCAAATTATTAATAAAAATATTGTAAACTCCTTTTTCTGGCATCTTGCCAGCATCATTGCTTTTTTTTATTTTTTCTTTGCAAACTGCTATATTTCGATTCAGAAAATTAAACTATTCAAAGCACTAAAAAATAGACCCGTTACTTTGGTAGGGTTTTTCATAAAACATTATTTTATCTTAACTTTTCTTGAGAATTAGTTTTTCAACAGGTAAATCAATACTCTTCCCATTTTATTCAGTTTAATTATTTCTTACCGTCCAAGGGTTTCTCTTTTTGTCACAATTCCTTTATGCTAACTCCCCAACTTGTTACACAGCTCCAGAGAAGAAAGAATAGGAAATAAGATGTTTCATATTACTAACTGAATTTTCATGATGGTGAGGGAATACAACCTCCACAAGTTTGAATCCATAAACAATATCTTCGGAAAAAGTAAATCAGGAACTTTCTTAATATAGGCAAATACAGAAAAAAACATAAAAGGATTTTCAGACTGTAAAATTGCTTCCCTCCAGGAGAACACTGCAATGAATACTTCCTAGGAAACAGAAAATTCAGTAAAATGTTTTGTTTTTAAAACCCAAACCCTGAGAAATGGATGAAAAAAATGAGTAGACTGAGAAAAAAAATGTGTACATATATAAATCACCCTCAATTTTAAATTATTTTTCCTCTCAGCTGCCATTATCAACTTTATAAACTGAAGTATGCTATCAGCAGACACTGGTAGTACTCATTAGTGTTTATTTGTGGGTAAGTTGTTCTAGTTATCAAACTGACAATGTCACACAGAAAAAAAGTAAGGAGTGACTTCTTAAAAATAAAACAGTTAGCCGGGCTCAGTGGCTCAGCCTGTAATCCCACGCCTTTGGGAGGCTGAGGTGAGTGGACTGTCTGAGCCTGCGGGTTCAAGACCCGCCTGGGAAGCGAGACCTCATCTCTACAATAAATCAAAAAATCAGCTGGGCGTGGTAGCGTATGCCTGTAATTCCGGCTACTTGGAAGGCTGAGGTGGAAGGATCGCCGGAGGCCAGCAGGTCGAGGCTGCGGTGGCCGGGAGCAGCCACTGCACTCTAGTCTGGGTGACAGAGTGAGACTCCAACTCAAAACAAAAAAAAAAAAACAGTTGTCAATCTGTCTTAACTTAGTAATTTTTGTTATTTACCTCATATACTACAATACACGTTTTAATTTTTCCTCATTATCCAAACTACATGCATTATAATAAATTTTAAAATGTTTACTTAAAGCATTGTACAATTCCAGGTTTTGATTTTTTCTTTTTTTTTTAAATTGGGGTCTCACGCTGTTAGGCCAGAGTGCAGTGACATGATCATGGCTCACTGCAGCCTCCACTCCTTAGGCTCAGGCAATCCTCCCACTTCAGCCTCCTGTGCAGCTGGGACTTCAGGCATGTGCCACCACACCTGTAGTCCTAGTTATGCCCAGTCAATTTTTTTTATTTTGGTAGAGATGTCTCACTATGCAGCCCAGGTTGGTCTTGAACTTCTGAGCCCAAAAAAATCCTCCTGTCTTGGATTACAGCTGTGAGCCACCATGCCCAACCCAGGTTTAAGAATCCTCAGTCTTCCTCAGTGACTTTCTAACTGTTAGAGGAGCTCAACAACGGTATTTTCATTCAATGAAAGAGAACCAAATGAAGGAAATGGGAAAAAGTTATTATGGAACACAGAAATCTTTTGACCATGAAGGCAGAATTAAACCATGAAATGAAGACTATGGAATCACCATTCTAGGCAGTCTAAGAAAAATGTCAGCAACCAGCCCCATCTATAATTGTTTTTCTTTCTCTCCCTCTTTCCACTCTTTGGACTTTTAATACCCTATTCTTATTTACGCAGTTTTAACAGGCATCAATTCCCAAACTTTCTTCACTAAAGTACATGGCATTTTTTTGTATTTTAATTTTTATTATTTTTTTTTGAGACAAGGTCGCCCAGGCTGGAATGCAGTGGCACAATCATAGTTCACTGCAGCCTTAAACTTCTGGTCTCCAGCAATCCTCCTGCCTCAGCATCCCAAATTGTTGGAACTACAGGCATGCACCACCACACTTAGTTAATTATTTTAAGAGACAAGGTCTTGCTATGTGGCCCAGGCTGTTCTTGAATTACTGGCTTCCTCCTGCCTCAGCCATCCAAAGTGCTGGGTTACAAGCATAAGTCACCACACCCAGAGGCATTTTTTAAAAGGGTCTAAAAGCATCCACAGGGCTTGAATCTAGGCAGATGGAAAGTCTGATGTTAGGAAGTAATGACTCAAGGTAATGCTTACCCAAAGGGATTGTTTTCTAAAATAAAAAACTTTCTAATGACTTGAGAAATCTAATATATCCCCTGTAAAGCAAAATGAATGTAGGAATCATCAATTACTAGGGCATGAATCTAGTGTACTGGATGAAATGATCTCTTTGTGTCTCTTCTATCTTACAATCACAAAATAAAGCTTCTAAAGAAATAAAGTTGCACTTCTAGTTTCAAGGAACAAGGAACCCTCATTAGACATTTTCACATTCAGTGGTATTTAGGATACATGCAGATACCATGACTTTTTTCTTACAGCTGAGACTTCCAAAAACCATGTGATAACTTATATTACTCTAAAATTCAAGTTAGAAACTCAAGGGATATTGAAATATCACACAAATTAGCTGGTGCTACTTTCATTACTAGCACTGTTGAATCATAACTATGGCAGCAGAAAAATCATTTCTGGGTTTGTTCAAGACCATTTTTTAAAATGTGTTTTTTCAATTTGCTTTAACTATAAGGCTCCAGACACCTTTTTAAACTACCTCATACAATTACAGTCTGGTAAAACACTGAAACTGGACAAACTAGTACTTCAAGTTATTAACTATCAGCAACTCGAATCACTAGGGAAGTCTATTTAAAATTAACTGGTCCTACTACCAACTCTTATATACAACATTCCTACAGCATTGTGCTAAGAATTACTTAACAATGCAGTTTTTTTGTTGTTGTTGTTTTTCTCTTTAGAGATGAGATCTTCCTATGCTGCCCAGGTTGGTCTCAAACTCCCGCGCTCAAGCGATCCTCCTGCGTTGGCCTCCCAAGTAGCTGAGACAATAGGTGCATGGCACTGTGCCCTTAAATAATGCCACTGTGCTTTTAAATAATGACAAGTGCTTAATATAAAAGCTCAAAAGTTCTTTAGTCCCCTAAAATGAAATTCTCCAAAACTCAGATTCAAAAAAATAACAGTACTGCTACAGTTTAAGTGAAGAGAAATATAATTGGCTTTAATGCAAAAAAATTATTTTTATTTGGTAAACAAAATGGTGACACTTATGCAAATATCTTTGATCCTATGGTGGACACCATAAAGAGTTAGCTAGAAAGAAAATTTAAGGTATGTCCCAAATAAGCCTTTTCCTATATTACCTAGTTCGGCCTTTCCTCCAGTTTGAGGAGCCACAGACTGAGCAAAACAGTATAAAAGATATATATGATAAAGGACTGTTACCCAAAATATACAAAGAATTCTTAAAATTCAATGAAAAGAAAATGAGGCTGGGCATGGTGATTCATGCCTGTAAGCCCAGCACTTCGGGAGGCCAAGGCAAGAGGACTGCCTGGGCCCAGTTCAAGATCAGCCTAGGCAACTTGGTTGAGACCTCACCTCTATCAAAAAAGAAAAAATTAGCTGGGCATGGTGTTGAATGCTTGTAGTCCCAGCTACTCAGGAGGCTGAGGCAAAAGGATTACCTGAGCCCAGAAGGTTGAGGATATGGTGAATCATGATCATGCCACTGCATTCCAGCCTGGGCAACAGAGTAAGACTCCAACTAAAAAATAAAAAGAAAAAAAAGAAAAGAAATAAAATGAACAACTCAATTTAGAGAGCTGGGTGTAGTGGTTTGTACCTGTAATCCCAGCTACTGAAGGCTGAGGTAGGAGGATCCCTTGAGGGCAGGAAGTTGAGGTCAGTCTGGGCAACAGAGCAAAACTATTTCTTAAAAAAAGAAAACTTGGCTGGGCTCAATGGCTCAGCCTGTAATCCCAGCACTTTGGGAGGCCAAGGAGAGTGGACTGCCTGAGCCCGTGGGTTCAAGACCAGCCCAGGCAACTTGGCAAGACCTTGTCTCTACAATAAATCAAAAAAATTAGCCAGGCATAGTAGCGCGCGCCAGTAGTTCTAGCTACTTGGAATGCTGAGGTGGAGCCCAGCAGGTTGACGCTGAGGTGGCCATGAGCATGCCACTGCACTCTAGCCTGGTTGACAGAATGAGACTCCAACTCAAAAAAAAAAAGCCTTAAAAAATAAATAAAAGTAACTTGGCAAAAGGTCTAAACAGAATAAAGATATGAAAAAATATTAAGCATCATGTGTCATTAGGGAATTGCTAGTTAAAATAACAATGAGATGCCACTACACCCATATTGTAATGGCAAAAATCCAAACACTGACAACACTAAATACTGGCAAGAACAAGGAGCAATAGGAACTCTCATTCATTGCTGGTGAGAATGCAAAATGGTACAGATACTTTGAAAAACAGTTTGTCAGTTTCTTACAGAAACATACTCTACTAAGACAATCCAGCAATTGTGTTCCTTGGTATATACTCAAATGAACTGAAAACCTAGGTCCAGCCAAAAACCTGCACACAGATGTCTATAGCAGCTTTATTCATAACTGCTAAAACCTGGAAGTAACCATAATGTCCTTCACTAAGTAAATGGGTAAACTGGTATATCAATACAATGAAATATTATTTAGCACTAAAATGTAATCAGCTACAAAGCCACTAGAAATAAATGCATACTACTAAGTGAAAGAGTCAATCTGAAAGGCTACATACTGTATGATTCCAACTATACGACATTCTGGAAAAGACAAAACTATGGAGGCAGTAAAAAGATCACTGGTTGTCAGAGGTTTAGGAGGAAGGAGGGATAAACAGGCAGAGCACAGAGGTATTTTAGGGCAATAAACGATTCCGTATGACACTATAATGATGGATAAATGTCATTTCACACTGTCAAAATCCATAATGTACAACCCAGAATGAGTCCTAATGTAAGTCATGGACTTTGAGTGATAATTATTTGTCAGTGTTGGTTCATGGAACAGTGGGGGAAGGCTCTGCATGTGTGGAATTATGAATAAATGAGAACTCTGTACTTTCTGCTTACTTTTGCTATGAATCTAAAACTGTTCTAAAAAACAAAGTTTACTTTTTAAAAAAAGCAAACTGAAATAAAATAAAGACTATACATCATGATCAAATGGGATTTAACCCAATATTGCAAGGTTGGTTCAATATCCAAAAATCAATTAATATTCAATACCCTTTAATGATAAAAACACTCAACAAACTAGGAATAGAAGAGAACTTTCTCAACCTAATAAAGGGCATCTGCAAAAAAAAAAAAAAAAAATTACCAACAATATATTTAATAGTGAAAGACTGAATGCCTTCTCTTTGGCATTAGTGAGGAAATTTAGACAAGTAAATAAAATAAAGGACACACAAATTGGAAAGGATAAAATAAAACTACCTCTATTTGAAGATTAAATTATGCTGTTTATAGAAAATCTTTTAAAATACACTAGAAAACTATTAGAACTAATAAAATGTTTAGTCAGGTTGTATGGTACAAGAGCAATATATAAAAATAAATGCACAGGCAGTAAATACAAAGATGAAATTAAGACAGAATTCCAACTACAGTATCATTAATAATAATAAAATAATAAAAAATAAATTTAACAGGAAGTGTGAGACACTGACAACTATATAACTGCAGAAATAAATAAGATAAACAAATGAAAAAACATTTCATGCTCATGGACTGGAAGACTTGAAAACCTGATAATATTAAAATGGCAATGCACTTCAAATTTATTTATATATTCAATGTAATTCCTATCAAAATCCCATTTAGCTTTTTTGTAGAAATTGACAAGTTGATCCTAAACTTCAAATGGAAAATCAAGGGACCCAGAATAGCCAAAACAATCTTTAAAAAGAATAAAATTGGAAGAGTCATGTATCCCCATTTCAAAATTTACTACAAAGTTATGGTAACCAACAGTGTGGTACTAGCATAAAGACAGATTTATAGATCAATGGGGCAGAAATGACAGTCCAAAAATAAACCCTTATATTTATGGTCAATTGATTTTCAATAAAGGTGCCAAAGTCATTCAATTGGGAAAGAATAGTCTTTTCAACATGTGGTGATGTGACAACTGGACATCCACATACAAAAGAATGCAGCTGGATGCCTACCTCACACCATACATACACACACACACATAAAATGGATCACAGACCTAGCTATAGAGAATAAAACTATGAAACTCTTAGAAGAAAATATAGAAAATCTTCATGATCCTAAGTTAGGTAAAAACTTCGTTATGACCCCAAAAGCAAGAGCAACTGAAAAAAAAAAAACAGGTAAACTGAACTTCATCAAAATTCAAAACATTTATGCTCCAAAGGACACCATCAAGAAAGTGAAATCCCGCGTCTTTGGGAGGCTGAGGTGAGTGGATTGCCTGAGCCTGCGGGTTCGAGACCTGTCTGGGCAACTTGGCGAGACCTCATCTCTGCAATAAATCATGCTACCGGGTGAGGTAGCATGCGCCTGTAGTTCCGGCTGCTTGGAAGGCTAAGGCGGAAGGATCGCCGGAACCCAGCAGGTCGAGGCTGCGGTAGCCGGGGAGAGGCCACTGCACTCCAGTCTGGGTGACAGAGTGAGACTCCAACTAAAAAAAAAAAAAAAAAAAAAGAAAGTGAAAAAGGCAGCCGCAGTGGCTCAAGCCTATAATCCCAGCACTTTGGGAGGGTGAGGCAAGAGGATGGCCTGAGCTCGGGGGTTCGAGACTAACTTGGGCAACTTGGTGAGACCTCATCTCTACAATAAATCAAAAAATAACCTGGGCGTGGTAGGGCGTACCTGAGGCGGAAGGATCACCAGAGCCCAACAGGTCAAGGCTGAGCGTGCCACTGCACTCAGCCTAACTCAAAAAGAAAAAGAAAAGAAAGAAAATGAAAAGATGCTTTTTCCACTATCTTTACGGATCGCCATAATGGTACACATAAATGTCCAGGCTCAAGAGCATCAGCAGTGCAAAAAAGACAGGCAAATGCCTATGCTGGAGTGCAGTGGCAACGCTCATGGCCACCGCAGCCTCAACCTGTTTTGCTTAGGCGATCCTTCAACCCTCAGTCTTGCAAGTAGCTGGAACTACAGGCATGTGCCACCATGCCCGGCTAATTTTTTGATTTATTGTAGAGATGAGGTCTCGCCAAGTTGCCCAGGCTGGTCTCAAACCCATGGGCTCAGGTAATCCTCTCACCTCAGCTTCCAAAAGTGCTGGGTTATAGGCGTGAGCCACTGTGCCCAGCCAAATGCGAGGTTCTTATTGAGCCATGGACTAAAGTTGTTGTCCAGTATCTAACAATGACTACGAAATATGATTACATTGGCAAACGTGAAACCATTGATGATCACAGAGCTGGGAAAATTGTTGTGGACCTCACAGGCAGGTTAAATTAAGTGTGGAATGATCAGCCCCAGATTTGATGTGCAACTCAAAGTTCTAGAGAAATGGCAGAAAAATCTCCCCCTATCCTGCCACTTTGGTTTCACTGTTCTGAGAACCTCAATTAGCATCATGGACCATGAAGAAGCAAGTAAAAAATTTCAAGGAAAATCCTTGAATTCTTTTTCTAGGGATATAATACTTACGTACAAATAAAATAACACAATGGAGGAGGAAAGGTGAAAAGACAACCCACAGAATGAAAGAATATATTTGCAAATCATATATCTGATAAGGGACTAGTATCTAGGACATACATAAAGAATCCCTTTAATTAAATAATAAAAAGACAACCTAATTTTTAAACAGGCAAAGACTTGAACAGACCCGTCTCCAAAGAAGATATACAAATGGTCACTTCAAAAGATGTTTGACATCATTAGATATCAGGGAAATGCAGATCAAAATCACAATGAGGTGCTACTTCTCACACACACAAATATACACATGTATGGTTATAATAAAAAAGAAATACTAACAAGTTTGGCAAGGTGTGGAGAAATCAGAACACTCATAGACTGCTAGTAGGAATGTAAAATGGTACTGCAGCTTTGGAAAACACTGGCAGTTTCTCAAAAAGTTAAACATAGAGATACCAGATGACACAGCAATTCTACTTCTAGGTATATACTCAAGAGAAATTAAAACATATGTCCACATAAAACTTGTACATGAATGTTCATAAGGAGTATTATTCATAATAGTCAAAAAGTAGAAACAATCCAAATGTCCAACTGATCAAGGGAAAAACAAAATGGTAAATTCATACAATAAAAAGGGACAAAGTACTGATACATATTACAACACAGATGAGTCTTGAAAACATTATGCTAAGTGAAAACAGTCAGTCACAAAAGACCATACATTATGTTATTGAGTTTACACAAAGTGCCCAGAAAGGTCAAATCTAGAGATGTAAGGTGGAATAGTGGTTGCCTGGGACTAGTGGAATTGCAGGGAATGCGGAGTGACTTGCTAATGAGCACGAGTTTCTTTTCAGGATGATGAAAATCGTTCTAAATTTAAAATGAAAACTTGCTTGGGAATATCTACATGGACAAATTGTTGATAAGTGAATTATATCTTTTAAAAACAATTTTTTTTAGAAAAGCAAGTAATAATAAACACAAAATTCAAGGTTTCCTCTAGGCAGGGGAGGTGATTAAGGGCAGCATCAACAGTGTGGGTCAGGCTAGGCAGTGTGCCCATGGAAATTCTTTTTTTATTATTCTTCACAACTTCTATCACATACTTTTAACATATATCAATATTGTATTTTGTCTCTTTTTATTTTTGAGTTGGAGTCTCACTCTGTCGCCCAGACTGGAGTGCAGTGGCCGACCTGCTAGGCTCCGGTGATCCTTCCGCCTCAGTCTTCCAAGTAGCCGGAATTACAGGCATGCGCTACCACGCTCGGCTGATTTTTTTTATTATTATTTATTGTAGAGATGAGGTCTCACTGCCCAGGCGGGTCTCGAACCCGCGGGCTCAGGCAATCCACTCACCTCAGCCTCCCAAAGGCGCAGGATTACAGGCTGAGCCACCGAGCCCGGCTGTAATTTCTTTAAAGAGTGGAGGCTTGGGGCAAATCCCTATTCTGCTACTTATTAGCTGCACAGCCACGTGCAAGTTACTTAGACCTCTCTGAGCTGTAGCTTCCTCTAAAAATGGGGACACTATCATGTAACTTTTAAAGTTTTCTTTATAATAAAGAAACTTTTAGGGCTTTTTAAATAAGAGTTTTTTAATTATAAAAATCTAAAGTGAAAAATCGGTTGTAATTCCACCTTATTAAAATAATCATTATTGGTAGATATCCTTCTAGACTTTTCTGAAACAAATGAGTAATAATTTTTTATATCTTAGGGGTACACTGACGCTGATTTTCACTTAATAAGTTGTGGACATCTTTCAAAGATGTCATAGTACTAGTATTCATAGACATTTAGGTTGCTTTCAATCTGAGAGGATAAATAACATTAAATGGACATCCTCACAAATATCTTTGTATCTAAGCTCAATAATTTCTTCAGTGAAAAGGTGTGTGCATTCAATTTTGAGAAACTGCTCTCCCACCAAGGCTCCATCCATTTACATTATCATAAAAAAAATTTGGGAGTGTGTGTTTCATGATAGCCACAATAATTGGGGGATTATCACTTTTTAAAAAATGTCAATCTAGCTCACGCCTGTAATTCCAGCACTTTGAGAGGTTGAGGTGGGAGAACTGTTTGAGCTCAGGAGTTCAAGACCAGCCTAGACAACACAGGGAGACCTCGTCTCTACAAAAAATAAAAAAATTAGCTAGGTGTGGGGGCGTACGCCTATAGTCTCAGCTTCTCGGGAGGCTGAGGCAGAAGGATCACCTAAGCCTAGGAGTTTGAGACTGCGGCGACCTGTGTTCATGCCATCACTGTACTTCAGCCTGGGTAATCGAGTGAGCTCCCAACTCAAAAGATAAAACAATAAAGTAAAAGTATTGCCTCTTTTCTGCATTTATTGATTAATGAAAGTTAAAATCCTTTAAGTTTTTTTTTTTTTTTAACAATTTGTATTTCTTCTATCAATGGCCTTTTCTCTAGCTTTTGCCCATTTTCTATCAGGCTAATCATCTTTATTTCCTATTAATTTTAAAAGCTCTTTAAATATTAGAGATATCAACTTTTGTTTTTAATTAATGTTGCCAATATTTTCTCCCAGTTATCTTTTCTTTTAAGCTTTTTTTATAATGTACTTTACTTAACACACATCTTAAATATCTTCATAGGCAAACTGACATTCTTCTCTTGCTTTGAGTCAAAATAGGTTTTTTCCCTCTAATATCATTAAAATAGTTATCTATATTTTCTTCTTACTTTCTGGCTTTTTTAAAAATCTTTAATTCAAGTGGACTTTATTTTTGTATATGATGAATATGAATACAACTTCATTCCTTCCCACTACTAGCTAAATATCCCAACAAAAGTACAAAATAAACCAGTGGTATGCTGGAATTGATTCATCCTGCTCATGAGAAACTGTTACATTTTCTGGAATTTTTCAAGCTGATTGTGAAATACAGTCATAAAAACTATATTACGCCGGGCTCGGTGGCTCAGTCTGTAATCCCCGCCTTTGGGAGGCTGAGGTGAGTGGATTGCCTAAGCCCGTGGGTTCGAGACCCGCCTGGGCAGCGAGACCTCATCTCTACAGTAAATCAAAAAATCAGCCGGGTGTGGTAGTGTATGCCTGTAATTCTGGCTACTTGGAAGGCTGAGGCGGAAGGATCGCCGGAGCCCAGCAGGTCAAGGCTGCGGTGGCCGGGAGCGGCCACTGCACTCCAGTCTGGGTGACAGAGTGAGACTCCGACTCAAAAAAAAAAAACAACTATATTACATAAACTTACAATGAAACAAATCGTATTTAAAACAGAGGTAATAAATACTCAGAAATCAACACTCCTTAATTATTGTATTATGATTTATACTCTTAAGGTTATTTAACACCTATTTTATCTGTATGGTGTGCTACTTATATACCAGAGTGCTAAGTCTTTTTCCAATTCAGCATTTAGTGATTTCACATTAGTGGCTTGAAATTGGCCATTATAGGAGTATCTATAACACAGATATCAGCAAACCCGATAGATTGGGGATTTATTTTTCAGAGAACCTGTTGTTAAACATATACCAGCAACCACTGGAATAAGCCATCCTTTCTTCACTAATTTTAAATAGTATCTCTAGCACATACTAAACTGATGTCTATTCATTAGTTTATGAAACAAAAGATGGAGTTTAGAATTGAACATATTTTTTTCTGTGCTAGCATCACAGACTGCTTTGGTATGTTTTGTTGTATTAGATGAGACTTTGGACACAGTTTCTATTAACTGGATCTCTCACTATTTTCCTAACATGAGATCATAGCGCTGCAATGAAAAGAATATTTTCCCTAAACAATTCAACAGCAGTCTTAACTTTGTGTAGATTACAGAAAACAGTATAAAGGACTATTTCTTTTCAAAATAAAGAACTATTTCTGGACATAGCTGGTTATCATATACTATTTTTAGATCAGGGCTCTTACTTTCAAAAAATATTCCAAACGCAAGAAAACAAAACCACTCTCATGGGGTTGTCTAAGTATCACTCTGTTCCCTCATAAAAATAACTATATAGTGGCAAGAGTCAGTGACAGTACTTTTCTTTGAGGGTCATCATCACATATAAACTTAACACTGGAAACTAACTTTCTTCTCTTTCTCTCTTAAAGATGGAATCTTGCTACGCTACCCAGCCTGGAATGCTAAGGCTATTCACAGCCCCAAACTCCTAGGCTCAAGAGTATCTCCTGCCTTAGCCTTCAGAGTGTCTGAGATTATAGGCACACACCACTGCGCCCAGTCTAGAAACGTTCAACAACAAACAGCCTGGGACTGTGTCAGGCAGTGGAGAAGTAAATGAGACAGGAACCCGGCCTTTAAAGCTCTGGTCATCTTTAGTGAATCTGTGAGTAGAAAATGCATCACAAGTGATTATAAGCATCTGTTTTCATTATCACTGACAGAAACAGACTGATTTGTCTTCTTTGAGTATATACTTTACAAGGAAAAGAAAAGCAAGGTATAAAAACTAGTTATTTAAAGTTTACCCAGCTACAGAGACAAGCTGATATATGTTGGTAACTAGATCTTCAGAACCTACACAAGTTAAACATTACAGTATCCTTATTTTAATGTCCTTCCTGCTGAAGTAAATTAAGAAATCAGTGATATCAACTGCATCAAGTAAACCAGAAACTGCTGCCTATATATTATTTATCTATCACAAGACATTTAGATCTGAACTCCAGCTACTTATTCTAGGTGTTTACACTATGAAACTATATAATGTAATATCTGAGTTGACTCAACAGAACCACCCTTTTAGTGTCTAAACCAAGAGACTTCCCTTTTAAAGTCTTGTTGTCATTTGATTTCTAGTAAGCATAATACCTCATATTGTAGCCTAGGGAGCAAACACAGCAGCTGCCCTTTTCATACACACAGTTGTAGCTTGATATAAAGAGTGATAATTTTAACCATTTCCAATCATTAACTAATATTTTAGACTTTTAAAACATTTCTTAAAGTTCTGTACTATTTATAGAAATAATCATTACCATTTGGGAAACAATAGCTCATTTACTGAAAATGAGTTTAACAAATTTAGTACTGAAAAATACAGAGCAATGATTTGGGTGACACAAATCACAGCATCATCAGTTCATGTGACTTCATTAGGGTAATTTACTTAAAAAAAGAAAACTACGGTAACTTGAAATTTAGTCTCAACAATTTAATAGCCTCAACCATGTCACCTGTTACAGAACTGTGAAAACAGATCTCAGAATTCTTACTTTGAAAATGTTCCCTGAGGTCCCAACCTGAGATAAATACCACAAAAAAGAAACACTTTGCAGAATGGAATATTTCATCCTGCCTGAAGCTTGGTTTTGACTGGTACATGCTTCAGTTACACATTTGATTCATACTGAATTTTGTTTTAAGTACTCAAGAGAATAAACAGCATTCCAAAACAGTCACAAGCTTTAAAACTTCCAGTTTCTTCTCCTGTTGAAGAGTTTACAAAACTTATTACATGGAAAAGTGAGCTGATGCAGTGACCATAAATTTCTTAACATTTTAAGTCTAAATTTAATAGCAACCCAACCTCAGCAAGTTCTGTAGAAATAGCCTCAAAGTAGATAATGCAAAAGCCACAAAATGTCAACCTAGAAGAGTGGTTTACAGATGTATCATACACTTCTTTCAAATTTTCCGAGGTTTAAATTTTTCAAAATGTAAGCAGGGGGACAACAGGTTCAAAATAGAAAGCACAGTTACATATAATATAAAAAGGCTGGGTTGTTCTACAACAAAAACCCTGCAGTTTGTGACATTAAACTAGAAAACTTGAAGTTACTGGCACACACACAAAACAACCGAGTATTCTAAATATTCTAATTCTTTTTTTTTTTTTTTGCTTTTTTTCAGATGTATCATTATTCCTGGCTTTATTTATTTTATTTACAGAGTTTTTGGTTTTTATTTTATTTTGCTTTTAGAAGAGCACTTCCTTCATTTTCAACAGGCATTAAGTTGGATTGGTATTACAGGTAAAGCAGCAAAAGAACAAAGATTCTGGCTCAACCCCAACCAGCTGTGTGACCGTGAACAAGTCTCTTGGCTTCTCTGGGTCTCAATTTTCTCATCGGTAAAATGAGGCAGTTAGTCTAGATGTATTCTAAAGTATCTTCCAACTCTATAATTTCTTTGAGGTAGAGCTCTAGGCTTATGAGAATGAAAAAGCCCTCAAAACCAACGGCCAAAATATCCCTTTGCAATGTTGGTGAAACAAACAGGATACAAAACGGTAAATACACAGTATGATCATGATCCCAACTCTAATAATACTACACACACCCACACATTCCAGGTAAAAGACTTGTAAATAATACACCAAAATGCTATCAGTGGTTATTTCTAAGTTGCAGGCTACAAATGACTTTTTCCTTTTGGCTCTTCTGTATTCATCAAGTGTCCTACAATAAGTATATAATTTTTTTTGATAATGGGGAGGAGGCAGTAAAACAGAAAGGGAAAAATACTCCATTTATGTACGAAAGGAAGTTTTACATTTAGAAAATATTCTAGGATTTAAATGAATTTTTCAAAAACAGTTGGAGTTAATCAGGAAAAAACCTCTAGTTAAGTCACATACTTGGTAATCTACCAACAATCATAAAAAAGCTGATGGTGATTTTCCCTAAGTTACTAAGTTTTCAGGAAGCACTAAATTTTTTCACTTAAACTGGTAAACATACACACACACACACACACACACACATTTTTGAGTCAAAGCCTCTTCTCTGATGCCCAGGCTGGAGTACAGCAGCATGATCACAGCTTACCACAGCCTCAACCTCCTGGACTCAGATGATCCTTCCACTTCAGTCTCCCCAATAGCTGGGACAACAGGTGTACACTACCATGCCTGGCTAATATTTTTATTTTTTGTAAAGACAAGGTCTTGCTATGGTGCCAAGATGGTCTTGAATCTGGCCTCAAGCGATCCTCCCACCTTGGCCTCCCAAACTACTGGGATTACAGGCATGAGCCACCACATCCAGCCTGGTATTAATAACAATTATAGCTAATATTTACATAGTGCCAGACACAGTTCTAAGACTTTATATGTAATAAGACTTCATTTAATCCTCACAATAGCCAGACATAATGGCTCAAATCTGTAATCCCAGCTACTCTGGAGGCTGAGGTGGGAGGATCACTGGGTCCCAGGAGTTCAAGGCTGCAGTGGAGCTATGATCACACCTCTGAACTGCAGCCAGGACAACAAGAGAGAAACTTTGTCTCTTAAAAAAAAAATCCTCACAACAATCCTGCTATTACTAGATATACTATTACTATCTCCACTGTACACATGAAGACCATGAAGTACACAGAGGTAAAATTTTGCCAAGTTAATAGGGGGAAGAACAAGTAATTAAATAGAATCAGTCTGTACACTCTTAACTACTAAACCATACTGCCTCTTTCATACGTCAACTCTTGCCCTCCTCATGTCATTCTTCAACTGCTTTGTTCTGAAAGTTCTTCTAACCTACTTTCCTTTAAACTGAAAAAAGACTGGCAAATTTACTAGCTTAAAAGTATAATTCTTTTCCAAATCATTATTCAAAGCTATAGACAATATAATTTAATCTCCATACATATCTTAAGTGAATATTATAACATCTGAGGAATTAAATAGCATTAATTATTAAATTTAATATTGGAATGTTTTAATAAAAAAAAGTGCTGTATTGATTAACATTATTTGTTCTCATGAATCTTCTGGGGAGAATTCCTACAACCAAGTGTTATACCTTTCCAAAATTTCTATTTTATTGAAATGTTTTAAGCCACATTATAATTAATTGGTTTGGGTTTTTAAAAGAATATACAGTCAATGTTTACTTCCAACAGTGGCTATAGTAGTTAATTTCACAATAACCCCAATTATTATAACACACAGAACTGGGAAAATGAACAAAGAGGAAGTCAATCAATTAAACATGAAGAGTCTCACAAAATTCTTTGAGGCAACTGAAACCCAAACCAGGCCCCTTTTCCTGCACAATCTGCACCTTATTTGTCAATGTTTATAGCTTCTAGATTACTTTTAATAAAGCTCAAATATCCCCCACATCTGTTACTACATTTCCAGCTCTGCTGAAGTAAATATAGAAATCAAATTTCCTATTTTAAAAAATTAGAAAAGAGAGAAGGGGGGAGAAGAAAGTGGGAAGAAAAAAACAAAACAAAACCTTTGCACCAAGTTAACTTAGATATGCAATGAGACAACCACTCAATAATTGCACCCTTTGGGTACTTCTGTACTAGTAAGATACAACAGTGAAATAAAGTCACCTGGTTTATTTCAATTTACTTACACAATTTGCAAATACACAACTCTCTGCCATGGTACATTAAGAAGATTAGCATGTAAGAAAAATTACCTGGTTATGTAAATTGGAGGATGATTTTTACCCAAACGGACAGGAAAAAAAAAAAAAAGCCACAATCTGGGTCAAATGACTAATTTTATCTATTTGTTCAAATGTCAGTCTTCACCTTTTCTCTGTAGCTCAAAGCAAGAATTTTAGGTCAAGGAACGGATAGACAAAAAATTTCTGTGTTGTCCATTCCCCTGTAAGGAGGCTGCTGCCTGACACTACTGAACTCTATACTACTTAAATTGTAAACAAGTCAGAGAACTTTATCTGGATAACAAAACCACAACACTGAGAAATGAAAAAACGAAATCAATGGGGAATATCTGCTTTAACTGGGAAGGAACGAAAACATGGTAAGGATCAGGTACCAATTTTACCTTCTGCTACTTTAGGCAAAAAAAGTTTCAGAAAAGAAAAGGAAAATACCCCAAATAACTCAGGGCAGACAGGTAAAACTTCTCTACAGAGAGCATTATTCTAGTTTGCTCTATAAATGCACCTGGTCAAGTTCTTCATAAATTAGATGAAGGGATTATCTTGGTCATTAACGACTGCCTTCCCAACATTCACTGCTCATATTCATCACTCCTACTTATAACTGACTCTATCTCCAGGTCCAGGAATGGACTTGAGTGCTCCAAAAGTAATCCTATCTCTATTGACAGGGACTGGCTCAGAAATGAGCATACAATCCAATAAAAGCCAAAGAGACTGCAGAACTGTGCTGGTCAATAAAGTAGTCAACAGCTACATGTGGCTACTGAGCCACCTAAAATGTGGCTAGACCATGCTGTGTTAAGATACACAATAAATTGTGTAGACTTCGTACTATAAAAAGAATGTAAAATAGCTCACTGCTAATTTTTATAGTAATTATGTGTTGAAATGACAATATTTTGGATATAGTGAGTTAAGTATAATGTATTACTAAAATGAATTTCACCTGTTTCTTTTTACCTTTTTTTTAACTTATTTTTGAGTCGGGGTCCCACTCTATCTCCCAGACTGGAGTGTACTGACAAGATCACAGCTCACTGAAGCCTCTACCTTTTGGGTTGAAGAGATCCACCTTCCTCAGCCTCCTAAATTGCTGAGACTACAGGCATATGCCAACACGCCCAGTTAATTTTTTGATTTTTGTAGAAACAAGGTCTCGCTACATTGCCTAAGCTGGCCTTAAACTCCTGGGCTCAAGCGATCCTCCCACCTCACCCTTGCAAAGCGCTGGGATTACAGGCCATGATCCTTCACCTCAGTCTTCCAAGTAGCTGGGACTACAGTATGTACCACAATGCCCGGCTAAATGTTTGATTTATTGTAGAGACAAAGTCTCGCCATGTTGCCCAGGCTGGTCTCACACTCCTGGACTCAGGCAATCCTCTCACCTTGGCCTCCCAAAGTGCTGGGATCACAGGTTGAGCCACTGCACCTGGCCACTCAAAATATTTAAGAAAGTAAGCAAGCATGTCTAAGACACTAAAAAGGTAAAGTACTATCAAGAAAATAGTAGTATCAAATTGATATGTAGGAAGAAATTGATTGCACATAGGCAGGCTCTCCTCCACACCTGAACTTCAACATGTATAAATCCTCACAAGTCAGTAGAAGGAGAAAACAAGTCTCTTGAACAAACTGTACGTTTAAAATCTAATCCCAAGTTTGAAAACTCTATAAACAGAGTGACATTTATCTAATTCTTCCTTTACACAATTTTAGAACCTACTCAACATCTGTAGCCCTAAAGAAAGAAAGTTGTGGTCACTAGCACACTCTTGTCCAAAAATAATGTCACTATGCCTTACAAATAATAATGCAGTTTTAGAACAGAATCATAGGAAACACAGGATTTTATAACTGAAGAAGCCAAGGCTCAGAAAATTTAAGTAATTTTACCCAGGTCATATAATTATTGGCAGCAAGACTGGGACCAAACTTTGTCTCCTAACAAGTTTAATTTATCCTATCATTAAAAAAAAAAAAATTCCTCCCAAGTAAATGGCACCTGAACATGATAAACATCAGGTTCTCTGGTTTATTAGTTTATTTAACTAGTAATGAAAACTAAAGATTTAGAATAATTGCATTAATAATTTAAAAATAGTAATAATAGAAAGTGCTGCTATTACTTAAGATATTCTTTTTTTTTTTTTTTGAGTCGGAGTCTCACTCTGTCACCTGGGCTGGAATACAGTGGCACAATCACAGTTACTGCAGTCTTGACCTACTGGACTCAGGTAATCACCTCAGCCTTTCTTTCTTTCTTTTTTTTTGAGTTGGAGCCTCACTCTGTCGCCCAGACTGGAGTGCAGTGGCTGCTCCCGGCCATCGCAGCCTCGACCTGCTGGGCTCCAGTGATCCTTCCACCTCAGCCTTCCAAGTAGCTGGAACTACAGGCGCACGCTACCATGCCCAGCTAATTTTTGATTTATTGTAGAGATGAGGTCTCGAACCCACAGGCTCAGGCAATCCACTCACCTCAGCCTCCCAAGGCGCGGGATTACAGGCTGAGCCACTAAGCCTGGCCCACCTCAGCCTTTCAAGTAGCTGGAACTACAGGTGTACACCATCACGACTGGCTTTTTTTTTTTTTTTGTAGAGACAAGGTTTCACCGAGTTGCCCAGGCTGGTCTCAAACCCCTGGGCTTAGGCAATTCTCTCACCTCTGCCTCCCAAAGTGCTGGGATTACAAGCATGAGCTACCATGCCTGGTTAAGACATTCTTTAGAATAAAAATGTGTATACGTTAGAGGAGAAATCAAACACAATCATTCTCTCAAGTGCTAAATGCATTCTACTTGCTAAATGCAATGGTCTTTTCTCCACCTTAATTTTTTTTTGTTTTAGCTGCACCAAAGACCACTCCCATTTTCCTAACAATCTTCTGCCATACTTAGATTGTCAATCACTGTGAACATATTTTCCTGACTGTCCTTTAGTTCTACTCCCATTAACATCCACCAAAAACTAAGAGCACTCCCTAAGACTCAGACAGAGATCTCAGCTATCTCTCCTATTTTACATATCAAGAAAAGCCAATCTGACCAAGTCACTCTTTTACTTAAAAAATTTCAAAAGCTGCCATTAGCAGGGTTTCAACCTTTTTTCATTATTGCCCCCACCCCAAGAGTCTTTTTAGATTTTTTTCTTCCTAATCATTCCCCTCATGAAATTTTAATATACAAAAATGCTGTATAATTGTGTATGTGCCATTTGTATATACGTACTTTATTTATTAAAAGAGTAAGATGTTTTTTGCTCCCCCTATATCAATAGTGCCTCAACTCTTCAGTGTGACATTCTAACCTCTTCATGATCTAGCTCTAGCTAGATCCTACCATACCCTGCAGTGCAATTCCAGCAACTCCAACTCTGTGGTCTCCTACATATCGGTCCGTCCACCCACACAGAATGTCCTTCCCCACTGGATAACTCCTGCTTAAAATTCAGTTAAACCATTACCTATTCCGGGAAGCATCCACACAGTCCATAAAAATCTCTCCTGTATGCTCTCATAATGTCCAGGGACTGCTGCATTTATGGCAATTATAATTAACCATTTACAAATCTATTCCCCCCACTAGGTTATAATCACCTTTAATCCCTACCATCCAGCCCTCTGCCTGGCAAACGGGCAACACACAATAAACGAGTATTGTGCAAACAAGTGAAAATAATATACCCTTAAGTTCTTATTTAATAGTTTCAAATTTAGTTTCAACTCTTCACCAAGGCTGTGAACTCCCTGAGAGTAGGGATGTGTTATTTTTCATACTGTTAACATAGCTGTAAACTCCTTCAAAGCAAGACCATGATTTAAACATCCCTATAACTCAGTACCAAGCACAATAGAGATAAATGCAGAAGCTGTGGAAGGTTTGCAAAAGTATTTACAGAATTAAATATCCTCATTTTGTGCCTACAAAAGTGCTGGCCCATAGCAGGTTGACAATAAAAATACACAGAATAGTGTATTCCAAAAGTGCCAAAAGCTTTCACTGTCTGATAGTATGATTCAATTGGCCAAACTAATTCAAAACACAGATACAAAACCGAGTTTAGGTAAAGAGCACCAACCATCATCAATGCCAGACATCCATGTACACATTCCTCTACTCATACTATTAAAACTAATTGTTAAAGTTCAATCTCCGCATAATTCCCTTAGAAATCATTTTTTCATAATGCCCGAGTGCCAGAATTTTTTCTAAAGTTTCTGGCTAGGTACCTTAGAACTACTGACTAGGTCTATCATTACTTGTCACATGCTCATTGACAGTGTTACAAATGTTGCCTCAGGCAGTCTCTGTGTTACCCCCAAGCAACAACAGGATCAAACTGGCAAGCTATTTTAGTTAGGAAGTCATTGTTGATCTGTATTAGATGAATGACCCAATCAACAAATAATCCACAGGAGTATCATGGATGCACAGGGACCCAAATATAACCTTAGAATGAAAGAGCATCTACCCAACAGCTTCTTTCCAGTTATTGTTTGGATGACAAATGAAAAAGTTTCTTTGGCCTTGGCAATTTCAACCAAAGAAACCAAATCTGCATATTAAGGAAACATATAGTATATGAACAGTTGATTATTGAATTGACAGTACGTCAACAAATCTAATAAAAACCACCAAAAATAGTCACTCAATTATACAATATAGAAGTCAGGAAAAACTCTGACACTCCAAGTTGTGAAAGATAATGAAACATTCCAATACTCCATTAGAGAACTTTTTAATATCAAGGAACATTTCTACAGCTGCCTAAGCTTAGAGAGTATAAACCCAGAATTTAGATTCAAACATAATTCAGTTCATTCATTTTACAAATATTCTTCTGGTATAGCGTATGAAAAGAAACTATTATCCGTCTCCATTTCTCTTTCAGGACACATGCCCACTGGTACTAACTGATAGCTAAAAACATAGCATTTAATTTTGAGGAATATTGTTTTAGCTTGTTTGAAAAGACAATGTTTCTAAAACGTCTTTTTTTAATTTTTAAAAAAAGTCTTTTTTTCCTAAGCTGATATTCAATAGCATAACGTGAAATTGTTCCTCAAGAATAAACAAATTTCTTTTGTTGTACTGTGGTTTTATTTCATCTTATTTTCAAATATAATTTGGATAATCTTGTCATCAGGCTTAAGCACAAAATAACTTTCAATAGTACTAGGCTACGGAGTTTCAATCACCAAGAAATGAGTTAATATCATGAGATTGTATTACTTTTATTTTCTAACTCCCTTTGCTTTCTCTATTTTGTAATCATGAACCTGCTATTTCTAAAAATTCATTTGTAGTTAAAATTAACAACATAGATTTCCACATTTCTACTTTCACACGGATGCTTTGTTATGTCTAGAAGAGCAACCGTTTCCTTTTTATGGTACAGGCTCTGCTTCTTCAAAGCTCTTTTCACAAAGCAGACCCCCCAAAGAATCCAGCTGTGGCTGTTAATCTTGGCTGATAGTGGAGAAACTTCTCAATACTACAGATTCTTAACCTGTAAAACACAGTTAATAATAAAATACACTTTAGTATATTCTTTCTGATGCAACTTACTCCAGGATTTTCCCCCAAAATATCCCAAAAGCATTCTCCATTTTTCCAAATTATAGTTTGCTATTTCTGGAGTAAGAGGACCAGAGAAAACATAAGAAAAAAGATGCCTCTAATTCTCACAAGATGAGCAAGATAAACAATCTCCACCATGCATAAGGGTTTACACTGAGTAAGTTTTTGTTAAATCCTCCACCTTTCTGAAATCTTCTTTAGCAATTCAAATTTTTTCACCCAAACAAAAGGAAAGTGAATTTCCACTAAAGCTGGACTTTGAAATAAGGATGTCTTTCATTTGATACATTCTGAAAAGAAAAAATAATTTCCCTCCCAGCACAACACATAAATTCCTAATACTTCTAAAGCAGTGCAGGGCCAGGCGTGGTGGGGCTCACACCTGTAATCCCAACAGTTTGGGAGGTAGAGGTGGGAGGATTGCTTAAGCCCAGGAGTTCTAGACCAGCAATACCTGACCTTGTCTCTACAAAAAATTTTTTTTTTAATTAGCCGGGGGTGATGGTGTGCACCTGTAATCCTAGCTATTTGGGAGACTGAGGTGGGAGGACTGCTTGAACCCAAGAGTTTGAGCTGCAGTGAGCCATGATCATGCCACTGCACTCCAGTCTGGGTGACAGAGACTCCAACTAAAAAAATAAAATAAAATAATACAGTGCAGATGATCTGACTAGAATTCCTACCAAATCCATAAATATTCATATATTTAATATGTTTGGTTTTCATTAATTGTGAGAACAGGACAGAATATTTTCCCCTTGGCTGTAAATTCAACCTTTTTAATATAATATTGGTATATAGTACAAATGAGGGGGTACACTATGGTATTTAAAGTCATGCCTCCAAAAATAGTCTTTATGTTGATTTCAACTGATAAATCTGACTATGTAGGAAGACACTTCCTAGCACATTAACACAACAGCTTGATTTTTCTATCAACAACCACTACAATAAAAGCAGCTAACATTTATTGATGCTTACTGTGTGCTAGACAGCGTGCTCATCGGTTTATAAGAATTACCTCATTTAATCCTCACATCAATCCTGAAATATGTACTATTATTATCCCCATTTTATAGATGAGAAACAGAGAGGTCAAATAATTTATCAAGATAACAGAGCTAGTAAATAACGAAGCATCACAGGTGTGATGCTTAAGTTTTGAAAAACAAAAGTAACTTGCTAAAGGCATCTGAATAACAAAATTCAAAGTCCTCCAACTTTATTTAGAGTACAAAAAGAAACAGACCAAATGAACTCCAAGGTCTTTGATCTCTTAATTAATCAGACAAGTAAAACCCAAATCACTAATTTTATAAAGTAGAAGCTTTTCCCAGACTCACTTTTATCAAGGTGGCAGTATGTGCCATTAATTCAATCTTTGATATTTTAGGTTGCCAATGTAAAAAAAAAAAAACAAAAAACTGCCTGGGTGTAGAGTCCTCAACCATTCTCATGTGGTCAACTTCTTCCACCTCTCAAAATGATATACTTCAGGAGCCTCTGAAGCTCTTTGTCCCAAAGTTGTCACATCTTTAAAGCATAGCATTTTCCTCTGGCAAATGTGAATTGCAGACAAATAGGTAGATTTATATTACCCTCACCAAACGACAGAGATTACTGTTTGTGGGTAGTTTTATGTTTTGTTTTTGCATTATGAAAATGTTCGCATGGGTTTGGAAGCTATGACATCTGATAAACGTCAAATTATATATGATACTTTGATAATTCATGAACAACATTCTATCAATGGCAACAAATGTATCTCAGGCTACCCCACAATCACATTACC
Organism: Cephalopachus bancanus; assembly: GCA_027257055.1. Taxonomy (NCBI): domain Eukaryota; kingdom Metazoa; phylum Chordata; class Mammalia; order Primates; family Tarsiidae; genus Cephalopachus; species Cephalopachus bancanus. Next base: position 208,094 of record JAPVLO010000536.1, on the reverse strand, counting down.
AGGTAAAAATGGAACGCTTACTTTGAGGTAAAATACAGCAAACAGTTGTTAATGAAACCTTAATTGAACTGTCAAAGTACCATCTTTACCAGCAAGCTAATAGGTAATTCACTACTTTTACACAACTGTCCAATACTGGTAAGTTATTCCACTAGTTAAATTCAGCAGGAAGATAAATCAAGTCAGGTAAACTAAATTGTTCAGTGTTAAATCTGGTAAAATGCTGCATCACTTCTACAAATACCTCTCCATGTCTACACAGAGGAACAACAATCTCTCAAAATTACATGCCGCTTTTTAGCCATCAGTTAGTACCACTGGGTACATGTCCAGAAAAAGAAATGGGGGCAGATATAGTTCCTGTAATGTACTAATCCAGAAGAATACTTGCAAAATGCATTAACTGAATATATGTTTGAATCTAAGTGAATCTTATAATACCCAGGTAGTTATATGGTATTGAATCAAATGATGCATCATTGAAAGAATATTTCTATGTTCCATTTTAATCATTTTAGGAAATAGTTGTTTCAGATCCATAAGATTATTTACATATTAAAAGGTCAAATTCTGTTTTAGTTAGTTAAAAGTAAAAAAAAAAAACAAAAAGCAAAAAACCTTTAGCTTGCATTTCAGAAAACCAGTGCAATTCATTGTGACTTGATTTTCAAATCTCTAGTTTCAACAATCCTACTTAGGTCATATAGCAGTTGAATTTCAAATATAATAAGCAATTCAGACAGCAAGTCATCAATATGTAAATACAAAAACAGAAAACCATTTGAATACTAAAACACACACCGGAGCCCTTCCATTTTTTTCACACCAAATTATATTTCACCTGTAACAGCTGATATAAACACCTCAGCTAATTAGAAAAACTTTTTTTTTTTTAATTAAAAAAGAAATGAACCATGTGAAGACACAGCAAGAAGGTGACCATCTAACAAGCCAGGGAGAGAGGCCTCAGAAGAAACCAAACTTGCACCTTGATCTTGGATTTCTAGCCTCCAGAACTGTGAGGAATACATTTGAGTTCTTTAAACCAAAACAAAGAAGGACCTGACTAGGAAATCAATTAGCCAAGCAGTAAAGATGCCAAAGCACTGTGCTAGTACTAAAGTAGACAGACCTTACCCTCAAGGGGCTTACAAATGTAGTCAGTGAGACAAGGCAAACCTGAAATCAGATGGTATACAGAGGAGTACTGCAAATATAACATGTAACAAGCTCTATAGATGGCAGAGGGGTTAACCAATGAAAGAACCATAGGATGGATTCAAACCAAATTCACTTGGATTTTCAGATATCAGCGATTCACAGTAACCACTAGCAGAATGTTTGCTGGGTGAGATGTTTCAGCATTCCAGTTCTTTACTGCCACACATTTTTTTTTTAAAAGTATTTTCCCTTACCACCAACTTCAAGTCAAAACTTTTATAAGTCACACCACCTTCTGATGGAAATGTAAATAACGCCTTTAGAATATATTCAAAAATGCTCCAACCCATTTATTTCCCTTTCAGTATCCCTAGTTCTTAACACTGTACCCTAAGCGCTAAAAAGCAAGCTTCCAGATCTAAGAAAATCCATACTAATTCTAAAAGTGAGTAAATCAATGACAAAATTTAAAGCAAGAAATCTCTTTCCTGTCTGCTTTATCCCCTATCCCCACCCTCACCCCTAAAAAGCCTCAAAGGTTAGGTAAGGATTGGAAGTTCCTGGTGAAATCTCTGAGGACAGGGTGTGTAAGGGAAGACAGGAAAGCAGCAACAGGCAAGTCCCTGAGCAGAGTGACTGAGAGGCACCATTTCCAGCTATACTCTTTCCTACCTGGAATCCCACATAGCTTGGAGAAGAGACCACTGCTGCTGCAGCAGCAACCTCCTTGGAGACTAGCCGAGAAAAAACACTGAACTGTTTTTGTTTTTTTTTAAACAATCAGATCACTTAGTAGCCTAGATTATAAAATCTGAAATATACATAAAGATGGCCAGTTATAATGCAAAAATGCTCATATCAATTTTAGCCTCAAAAAGAATGACGAAAGGAGGTATTTACCAGGCTAGCTCCAAAGAGTTCATTTTCCTGTGATAGTGGGGGCTCTTCTAGACATTACCAAGAATCTATTTCTGAATACACTGAAAATACCAATTCTATACCAGAATCCTTAATCTTTGACAAAAAAAGAAAACTAGTTCATTTTAGTCTTGATTGGAATATATTTTATTATAAACTACTAATCTTTCTGAGACGTGCAAGCAGATCAAAATGTTACATTCAATAAGCCCTTAGACTTTAAAAAATATCCTAGCACTAGCAAAAATAGCTTCATTTGTTTTAAATGTATACTTCCTACTACAGCAAATGACCAAGGAATAACAGCAACTTAAGAGGCACTAAATGACAGTAAAACATTACACTGAATGTGGGCCACTGCATAGCTAGTCTACTAACCTCATTTGTGGTACTCATGTGTGATGCTATATTTAAAGCATTCTTATCAAAAGGCTAAAGCTACATACTTCCCAACTGTAGCATTATGGTTTAAAATAAACCACTCAAGCAATGATCTTAACTGGTTCAATTATGAACCTACCCTTCTTCTGGGGATCAAGACCACAAAATAAGGAGTGAAAACACAAAAAGGACAGTAAAGTCATTTGGCAAAGTATATCCCAATGACAAGACTATTTTAAAGGATCTAAGGTTGGGTCAGTTGTTGACATTTAACGCAATTAGAAAACTGATTCAAACCAAATCAAATAAATGAGAGATGACCAAGGTCTTTGAGGAGTATTTCATATATTCATCTATTGACCCTACATTCAGTGGCTTGCTTAGGTTCTGAACAAGAAAGTTTGGCAGACAGCAAACTTATGTGTATCACTCATAAGAAGGTGCTCCACCAAGATTTGCCACAAGCCTAGACAGCCAACGCAATAGGCCTCTTCACCACAGAAGTGAGAGTGGCTTCCCACAGCTGAGTTGAGAAGCCTGCTCCACTTTGGTCAACATGGAGAAAACCGTGAGGGGGTGACTCACCCAATCACAACCGTAAGGAGAAACCATAAATTGTGTCTTCTTCTGATACTCACCAGACAACACCAAAGGCTCCATATCCAATAGGTCTATCCGGCTCAATATCCAGCTGCTGTTGTGGATGATGCGAGTGCTGATGATGGTGCGCCTTAACTGTAGCAGCTGCGGCAGCCTGTACCTGAGCTGGGGCTGCTGCAGCTGGTCCAGGAGCCTGACCCGGTGCCGGTGATGGGAAATATGGCTGTTGTTGCCCAGGGTTTAACATGGCTGCGGCTGCCGCCGCGGCTGCGGCTGCCGCAGCTGCCGAAGAGGTATGTTGCTGTACGGGGTGCACAGCAGCAGCCGACCCCGGATGAAGATGGTGTTGAGGGTGGTGGTGGTGGTGAAGGTGAGGAGGAGGGAGGTGTGGAAGGTGGTGATGATGGTGGTGGTGGTGACCTGCTGCTGCTGCAGATGTACCGCCATTGTAAGCCGCCATCATTTTTGCGTTGGCTCTTGCGCCACAAAGAGACATTCAAAAAATGCCCTTTGATTGGAAAGCAAACTGGGTCAAGCTGTCATTTGGCCATTTAAAAATGAAGAAAAACCACTCACTCCACCTCAAGAAACATAGAGCGTTAACTGGCTTTATGTCTTCATCAGTCAATCCAAACAAGTTAGAGGATCTTGGTGTTTAATTTGGGGGTGAGCGTGTGTGGAAGGGTGTGGGTTGCCAAAAAAAAGAAAAGAAAAAAAAAGAAAAAAAAAAGAAAAGAAAAAGGAAAAAAGGACCCCTTCCCCCCAGGATTCCTGCCACAAGTGGGTACTAAAACTCCATTCTTAATTTGGGGGAGGTTCCAACTTTGAATGTGGGAATAAAGGCCAAACCTCCCGACCCCCTGAACTCCACACACGAAAAGGATCAGGTAACACACCACCCTTGGAATCTTGTAAGAGGGTTGACTCATCTACCCCTTCCATTCCCACATCCTTTTCTAAACACCTACCACCTCCTCAAAAACACAATCTTTAAAAATTACAACCACCCTGAATGTGAAAGGCGGGGGGAAATTATCAGGGAAACCAGCTTCCAGCTTCCCCCCCCCCGTCTAACTCTCAGGCCTTCCTACATCTCCCCCTACTCGTAGTCAGGCTGACCTAATGGGGGCGTGGGGGGGTGTACTAAACTTTCCTGGGCAGAATGAGCCAGGGAAGGAGGCTGGGTGAAGAGAGAAGGCGACAGGCAGGACAGAAAGGAGAAAGAGAACCGGGGCAAAAGTGAAGGTAAGGAGGTGCAGGGAGGAATGAAAGAGAGGTGGGCAGCACTCGGACGCCCAGGCAGAGGGAACCGCCCCGGGAGAAGGTTAAGGTCCCGGGGCCAAAGAATAGGAGCCCCGGGAGGCGGGCGGGGTACGGTCGGAAGCGGGCTGACTCCTGCCCCCGCCGCCGCCGGAGGCTTCTGCTGAGGAGGGTTGGGGGGGAGAGCGGGTGGGTCCCCCCGCGCGACGGGCCCCGCAGGGCTCAAGGCTGCTCCGTCTCCCCCCCTCCCCCCCACCCGGCTTCCGTCCCTGCGGCCGCTTTCTCTTTAGCCGCCGCCGCCGCTTTCTCCTCAGCCGCCGCCTCCTCAGCCGCCGGTACCGCCGCGGCCGGACTCACCTCCCCTAGCAAAGCCGGATAGAGCGGAGCCAGCGGCGGACACGCGCAACCAGCCGCCGAGGCCCCGCCCCCACCTCGCACTGACCGGCTGCCCTAGCCAATCCACGCCCACCTGTCTGCATCCGCCTCCAATCCTGGGCCGGGAGCTTCAGACAGGCGCACTGTTCGGCCAGTGGCAACAAGGTGTGGGTCTCCTGGGGAAATCCCGCCCCCGGACCGGGATGGGCAGATAGAAAGACCAATCAAAAGACAGAATTTAGCCTGACCGACAAGCCTGAAAGCCAATTAAAATCCAAAGATCTTCGTGACATTTTCTTTCGCCTCTCTCCTCTTTTCTTTTTCTTCTTTTATTTTTTTTATTTTTTTGGCAGGAGCAGGAAGCTGCGTGCTAATCCCGCCTGCAAAAACTGGAAGAGAGGGGCGGAATGAAAGAACCAATCATAAGCCGGGGACAAAGAATAGAGCAACCAATCCTTGGGTTGAAGATGAAGTGGGATGGAACTGGGGGTAGATAGACATTTGATTTGACAAATGGAAAAAGTATTGATCTAGGTCCCGCCCTTTAGGTCTCCTATAGGGCAGGATTGTGGAGAATTTGCTGTCATATGGGAGACGACCTCTTCAAGGGGCGGGGACAAGTAATAGGGGTGGGGTCTTAAAAGTGGGCGTGACTGAGACGAAGAAGGTGGAGTCCAAGTCATAGCTGGTCCATTGATCCTAGCCATCTAATACCCCATTTAAGGCATAGAGTGTGGAAAAATAGGAGGATAAAAAATGATTGTCGAGCTTCAGAAACTCAAGGTCCAAGGTTACTCAACAAGAAGAAAGTCACAGAAGAAACTCAGTAGACTGACACCCTATGACTGGTCCTCCATGGTTAATCCTGATCTTGCCAAAAGAGGAGTTATCTTGAGCATTCAAAAATCCACTTCCAACAAAGCTGTTGATGCAGATTAGAACAAAAAAGTAAACTTAACCACAAAAATAGTGATTATCTCCTATATTTTCTAACCAAGTAAGTTCCGGTCACTGAAATTTTACTAAAATATCTTTGGCCGTTGTACATTGGCGCATGCCTGTAATTCCAGCTACTCCGGATGCTGAGGCAGGAATAGCTTGAGCCCAGGGGATCGCACTTGTGAATAGTCATTACACTCCAGCCTGGGCAGCATAGTGAGACCCTGTCTGTCTTTTAAAAATTAAATTAAAAAAAATCTTTCTTTCACATGAATTTGCTCTTTTCTTAAAATGTGAAATAATACGCTTACAGAACCTTAACCCTACAGAAACTACTGTACTCAGAAACCCGGAGATCATCTTTGATTCCTCCTTTGTATTGTCCACTCCTCCCCTTCCAATCCATCATCACTCTTAAGCACTTTTAAACACCTTCCATCCCCCACTTCTCTCCAGGCACCACAGTATTACCCAAATTTACACCACTAGCATCATTTACCTGCCTACAGGCTAGCTCTCCTTTAACATATCCTCCACCGAGGGCACAGAAAACTTTTAAAAATCCAAGTCTGACCATGCCGCTACCCTTGAATAAATTCAATAAGCCTAAATAGCCTGGGATGTTCAAGTTCCTGCCTACCTCAAGAGTCTTATCTCTCACCTCCACTCTCTACCCTTCAGACATTCTGAACTTCTTGAAGTTCCTTGAATACTTGGTTGCATCCAAGACTTCATGCGTATCTTCAACCCAAAACACTTCCCACCCACTCTCCACTCCTCTAATTCATCCTTCAGGTCTTCATGTAAATTTCACTTCTTTTTCTGGAAAGTTCTCACTAACCCTGTTCTAGAATATGTCTTTCTGTTATAGATCTCCATGGTATTGCCTCCGTCATAGCACTGAGAGCTCTATATTTTACTTGCTTGTTGAGTTTGACCAGAACAGAGAGCCTCTGTCTCATCAATGTTGTCTGCCCAATTCCTAAGACAGTACCTTAAAAAGAAGATACTACAGATTTGCATGAGATACTGAGTACAGGAGAAGAGGGTACAAACCCAAGCTCTGTACTAACTCTATAACTTAGACAACTAAACTTTCTCAGTCTCAGTTGCCTCAAGTGAAATAATAATATGTGACTCATCAGGTTGATATGAGGATTAAATGAGATAATATATTTAAAAGTGCTTGGCAAATAGCAAAACATATATTGAATATATGTTAATTCTGTTCATTATGAACAGAATTCCATAATATTTGGAATGCCTTTCCAATTTTCCAGTGCACTTCAGTTGCCTCTAAAGTATAGTTTCCTAGGAGCTTCTTAGACATGGAAATTTTCTGGTTCCACCCCAGACCTACTGAATCAGAATTGGGTTGGGGGGGAGCAGGAATCTGTTTAACAAGTCCTCCAGGTGATTCTTACACACACTAAAGTTTGAGAATCATTGGCTAGAGGAAAGGGGTTTAATCTTCTTAAACGTTTATTTTTCAGCACTTAGTATAGTACATAGAAAGCACATAGAAAGGACTCAATACTTGTGAAATAAATTAATCGAATCCATCAGAAAACGATTGCACATTAAAAATTACTTATTCCAGGCCAATCGCGGCGGCTCATGTCTGTAACCCCAGCAACTTTGGGAGGCCAAGGCCGGAGGATCATTTGTGTCCAGGAGTTCAAGATCAGTCTGGGCAACATAGTGAGGTCTCATCTCTACAAAAAAATAAAAATAAATTGACCAGGCATGGTGGCATGTTCCTGTAGTTCCAGTTACCCAGGAAGCTAAGGTAAAAGGATTGCCTGAGCCCAGAAGGCTGAGGCTGTGGTGAGCTGTGATTGTACCACTGTATTCCAGTCTGGGTGACAGAGTGAGATCTTTATTCAAAAAAATTATTTACTCTTTCCACAAGCATTTATTGAGCACCAATGATATCTAGCCATGGTAATAGCTTCAACTATGGGCCAGGGAGATGAGTGTGCAGATGCTCCTTGACTCATGCTGGGTTTATGTCCCAATAAACCCATTGTAAGTTGAAAATACACTTAACCTACCAAACATCATAGCTCAGCCTATCTTAATTTGTTCTGAACACTTATATTAGCCTACAGTTGGACAAAATCATATAACACAAAATTTATTTTATAATAAAGTATTGAATATCTCGTGTAATTTATTGAATACTGTACAGATTGTAGGAGTACTCGAAGTACAGTTTCTACTGAATGTGTATTGTGTTCACTCCATCATAAAGTTGAGATACCTTAAGTCAAACCATCATAAATTAGAGATTGTCTGTATTAAAGTCTCTGTCCCAAGGAGCTCTAAGTCTGTCTGGAGCTGGAATTTCCAAAATGGTGTGTGCACACTCCAGGGGGTGCACAGTGACCCATTAGACACCTGGAAAAAATTAATACAACTTATTTTTCTATTTATTTTATTTCATCTTTCTAAAATATCCATGTTGTCAGTGTTTTATAAAGTATATAATAATATAAAGCTGTGTACATGTATATAATTTATAAATAAATAAAATACACAAATTGAGGAATTGTGCTAAAAAATTTTGTCAAAAATATTGAGAAATTATTGGTCTAGGGACAATTTAACATTCATAGTTTAGAGCAGTGCTGTCCTAGAGAACTACAAAAGCCACATATGAAATGCTAAGTGTTTTAGAAGTCATATGAAAAAGTTAAAGGAAACAATTATTTTAATATGATTTATTTAACCAAATATATACAAAATATGTCAGTTTCATATGTAATCAAATTTTAAAGGATATTATATATATTTTAATACTAAGTTCTTTGAAATCTGGTGTGTATTTTACATTTATATATAGCACTTCTCAATGAACTAAAAGTTCCATTTCCTTGATCACACTAGCCACATTTCAAGTGCTCATTAGCCACATATGGCTAGTGGGTGCCATATTAGACAGCATAGATCTAGATCTTGGGTTTGACTCTTTCATCAGCCCTTTACTAGCTATGTGACCCTAGGCTAGTTCCTTAACCTACATTAGTGTGAATTCCCTTGTCTATACAATCAAGAGGATCCCTGACTCCTGCAGTTATGATGATTCAAAGAGACAATCCATGGAAAGCACATAGCCCAGGGCTTGCCGGCTTCTCCTCAGCGGCCGTAAGTGGGATGGCTATTATTAGTACAGGTATTACAATCCAAGGCAAAGTGTCCCAAGTGTCAGATGAGAAATACCTTTTGGGCACGGCTCAGTTCATGCTCCCAGCATTCCATCCACGTGGAGTGGCTGTCCCCTTAAACACATCACCAGACAGTACAATTTCCGGCCTTTTCCATTCTGTTCCATTTTCAGGAGCTGAACATGATGAACGAGAAGTCGGAAGTGAGTCAGCAGGATAGCACTTAGAGCCTAAAAAAGCAAGCAGGACATCAGAATGCATAAGCAGGAATATAATGTGCAGGAAGTGGGAGGTGATCTTCCCTTTCTTCCAAGAACTGGCTCGCCCCATGAGTTGTCTGCAGAGACTTTGTAGAACTTGGGCCAGGCCCAGGGAGATTAAAGGACTACAAAAAGAGCAACTCACATTCAACAGTGCTGGGTGTTCAACACATGTTATCTCATGTGATACATCATCAGCACGTCCCATTTTGCAAATGAAGAAACAGATATGGAAGGCAAGGTAACTTATTAAGCCTCGCACAGCTAGTGAGTGACAAAGCTGGAACTGGCTGACTCCCGGGTACCTATTCTTCCCCCTATACCCAGCAGCTGGAAGGAAAGGCTGAGGGAGTGATGATATGGAGTAACAGAGTACAGAGAAGAACAGGCAGAAAATTCTTGCCCTTTCAAGCCTGACAGGACTTCTCTCACTGGGGTGCATAACACCTTTATTTTATTTTATTTTAAAGAGACAGGGTATTGTTCCGTTCCCAAGCTGGAGTGCAGTGGCGCCACTGTAGCTCACTATAACTTTGAACTCCTGGGCTCAAACAATCCTTCTGCCTCAGCATCTGATTAGCTGGGTCTACAGGTATGCGCCACCATACCCAGCTAACAGAATATCTTTTAAACATTTTTACCCAAAATTCAGCAGTAGAAAGGTAGGACCTTCCACCTCTGACCTTCCAGCATGTATGCCCCTCTTGAGTCATACTCCCTCCATGCTCTGACTCCTCCTCGCAGGCCTGGCTTATCTTTCTACCTCTTTTCCCACCCAAGTTCTACTCACTTTTCCAGGCTCTGCTCTTGATGCCTCAGATGTCCCATGAAGCCTTTCTCTGATACCAATCCCTCTGGACCTCTCACTTCTCTGAGAAACTCAATGTCTGCAACATTTATTTGAAACATGTGATGCTGTAAAAAACTTTCGAGTTGCATGACCTTGGACACTTGACATTTTTGAGCTTCAGTTTCCTCATCTGTGTAATAGGGGTGGTAATGCCTATCTGAAGTAGAAAGTAATGTTGAAAAAATTAAGTAAAATTGCGTATTAGTATAGGAAACATCTAGCACAATGGCTGACACAAAGTAACCACTCAGGATAGGTAGTTTCCTTCCTCACTTCTACACATAGTTTTCTTGTCAATTTTTTCCTGGTGCCTCCATTTCCAGTGCTCTTCTGTTCGGGTAGTTGGTTGAGGGGGTGAGATGTGATACTTAAATCTTAGTACATTGTAAGATACTTCTCCCGTTTCCCCCTCATCCATTTTCCTGAGCCTCCTCAGTCCCTCTGTCAGCCTTGTGACCGGGCATAAAGCTGTCAATGCCAAAGTGAAGCTGGAGGTTTGACAGCAGTATGTGAGCAAGGCTGCAAATCTTGGAGGCATTTGGTAGTGCTGTAGGACAAAGGATATGTCCAGAATCCGCTACAGGAAGGCATAAAAGGAGAAGCCAAGTAAGACAGGGGAAGAATCAGTCAAGAAGTCAATGTCAATAGCAACTCAGGTAGTTATGGGACATAGGAACAAGCTGAGGACTGGGTGAGGCCAGACAAATGCAAGTTCATGTACCACCTAGGCCCTTTTCCCCCACAACTGAGCCTCCACCCATCTCAACAACATAGCCTGTGAGCCCCAGGAGAGTTTCCTTTGCCTGTATCTGAGGTCCTTAGCTTCATCTTACTTCTCTCCATTTTTCAGTTCCTGGGTGGGCTATTCATCCTAGCTCCAAACCCCAGGACAAAACCTTATCCCTGACCCATGTCATTGACCATGTGAGTCAGGCAATGCCCCAAATGTTCCTTTTTCCCAGGTGAATCAGTGATGAACATTTTATCTTAAAGTTAATTTTTAAAAAGTTTAAAAATAAATTACAAAATCGTTATACTTAACATTTGTAAGTGCCCTTCATTACTTTGACTTCTTAAACCTTAATAAATGAAAGTATAACTCATTGGACATAGCAATAAAATGAGGGGTATTTCATAAAATTATACAGGCAATGTCCTTTGGATCTATTTCCAGCTTGGACACCAAATACAAGATACTTATCAAAAAGGCAACAATGAAGCATACACAAAACCTCCACCTATCCACCCCCCAAAACACCAAGTTACCACGTTCAGCTTCCAAAATGGAATGAAGGTCGCACTCTCTGAAAGTCCTGAAAGACAGTGGTCCCAGATTAGAAAGAGAGCTGCAGCCTTAAATAACTATTCTCAGAGTTAGCAACTGAAACCAAGTTCTCTAAGAGTATAGCGAGTACTGTTAGGCTAAGACTAAGACAGGTGGTTCCTAGAATTTACTGTACATTGGAATCACCTGGGGATATTTAAAAATTACTGATACCTGGCTTCAGTGGTATGCTAGTAAATGTTTAGCAAGTGGCTGTTTAGAAAGAGAGAAAAAAAAAATCCCTGACCAGTGTACACTGAGTAAAAACTTTCACCATGGTTGACATTCCTGGGAGCAGAGTTGGGATGAGATGCATACAATAGGCTCTCCAGAGCCAAGTAACAGCCAGTTTCAGCACGCCAGTCCCCCGGGGTGCCCAATAGGTATGGGGTGTGACTTGGGCATCAGGATTTTTTTTTTTTTTTTGAGTTGGAGTCTCACTCTGTCACCCAGACTGGAGTGCAGTGGCCACTCCCGGTCACCGAAACCTCGACCTGCTGGGCTCTGGCTATCCTTCCGCCTCAGCCTTCCGAGTAGCTGGAACTACAGGCACGCGCTACCACGCCCGGCTAATTTTTGATTTATTATAGAGATGAGGTCTCACCAAGTTGCCCGGGCAGGTCTCGAACCCGTGGGCTCAGGCAAGGATTTTTTAAAGTTCCCCAGTAGACGCTAATATGTAGCAAAGTTGGGAACCACAGTGCTAACGGGCCTCATAATAGAGTCCCAGAAGCAAGAAACAGACCACTTGGTTGCTTTCCAGTGACAACTAGGTTGTAACATTTGCTCCCCAATTGGGTACATTTTCTCCTCCTAGCAAGCCTCCACAGAAAACTAAATTAGCAGAAGATTGCTTGGTGGGCATGGTCTCAGAGCATTGAGGGAATGGGTTGGGGATAGGGGCAAGGAAGAGATCCAAAGATCCAGGGTCATTGTGTTAATGTAAATGTCCACTAGAAATTCCTGGGAGTAATGGAACCGCTGATAAATTCCTGCTGCAGGACATCCCTCCAGAAATGTCATTATCCTTCTGTTAAAATTGTCTTTAAGCCAGGCTCGGTGGCTCAGCCTGTAATCCCGCGCCTTGGGAGGCTGAGGTGAGTGGATTGCCTGAGCCCACGGGTTCGAGACCCGCCTGGGCAACTTTGTGAGACCTCATTTCTACAATAAATCAAAAAAATTAGCCAGGTGTGGTAGCGCGCGGCCGTAGTTCCAGCTACTCGGAAGGCTGAGGCGAATGGATCGCCGGAGCCCAGCAGGTCAAGGCTGCGGTGGCTGGGAGCGGCCACTGCACTCCAGTCTGGGCAAGAGTGAGACTCCAACTCAAAAAAAAAAATTGTCTTTATTCTGACTGGGTGGCAAGCCCTTGATTTGCTTAATTCTTCATCTTTTCTCTTTTTTTTTGAGTTGGAGTCTCACTCTGTTGCCCAGACTGGAGTGCAGTGGCCGCTCCCGGCCACCACAGCCTCAACCTGCTGGGCTCCGGCGATCCTTCCGCCTCACCCTTCCGAGTAGCTGGAATTACAGGCGCGTGCTACCACGCCCGGCTAATTTTTGATTTATTGTAGAGATGAGGTCTCACCAAATTGCCCAAGCGGGTCTCGAACCCGTGGGCTCAGGCAATCTACTCACCTCAGCCCTCCAAGGCATGGGATTACAGGCTGAGCCACCGAGCCCGGCAATTCATCTTTATACCTTCAGCCCTGCTGAGCTCTAGTCATTTTGGTTGACTCTCTACCCTAATGCCGGAGACCAGGAGACCAGCTCCAGCCGGGTTCAGGGTACCCCAAAGGTGGAGATGGCATCAGCAATTGAGGGGAAGAAGAAAGAGAGAGAGAGAGAGAGAGAATTGGGGGGAAGAAGAGAGAGAGAGAGAGAGAGAGAGAGAGAGAGAGGAGAGAGAGAGAGAGAGAGAGAGACTGGACCCCTGTCTAGTGCAGAAGCCGTTTAATGGGAATTACAACTGGTCTTTTATACACAGTCGGGTGTGTGCTTTCAGGTATAATCCCATAACCTAATCGATGAAACCTTAATCCATGTATTCAACGTCAATAAATCCTAAGATCATGACCCAGAAGCCTGTGAACAATACTAAGGCTCTTAGATGTGACCCGAGTTTGAATTATAAGTTGTGTGAAAGCCAAAAGTGCAGTTTGTGGAAGAATGGGAGCAATAAGTTTCTAAAGTTAGCTTGTGTTCATCCCGGTCTCAGAGTTTTTATGGTTTGAGCTCACAGGAGCTTAATCTGGTTAGTGCTGAGTAGAAAGGGGGAGGAAATGGGGTCAATAGCTCCCGAACGCGTCCTAGTGGTCTTGGGGTCAATGGCCCTTCCTGATCCCTAATGCTCAGTGGGCCTCTGTGGCTGGCTCCCAACAACCTAAGACTTGCAGAGGAGGTGGGGGAGGAATGACTTTTATCTACAGATGGTTGGTAGGGTCCCACCTCTCCGCTACCAGTCCCTCTGTGACTCCTGTCATGATACTTGTCACCACCCCTTGCAGATGTTTCCCTCTTGCCTTTGATGCTCTGGAAGTTCCCTAAAGGCAGAGACTGGGCTCTTATTTGGTTCTGCATCATCAATGCCCAACAAACTCAGCTCTTCCATCCCATTATTAAGTAATTTAGACTTACTTTAAAAACCACAAATAATTCATGAATAGATTATTCTTTTTAAAAATTCTGGCCGAGCTTAGAGACTACAGCTCAAAAAAAAAAATTATAGGTTTGCTCTTTTTTTTTTTTTTTTTTTTTTGAGTTGGAGTCTCACTCTGTCACCCAGACTGGAATGCAGTGGCACGCTCCCGGCCACCGCAGCCTCGATCTGCTGGGCTCTGGCGATCCTTCTGCCTCAGCCTTCCAAGTAGCTGGAACTACAGGCGCGTGCTACCACGCCCAGCTAATCTTTTTGATTTGTTGTAGAGATGTGGTCTCGCCAAGTTGCCCAGGTGGGTCTCAAACCCCAGGGGCTCAGGCAATCCACTCACCTCAGCCTCCCAAAGTGCGGGATTACAGGCTGAACCACTGAGCCCACCTTAAGTTTGTCTTTAAGCAGAACTTTCCCTTCACCCTTCCACACAACTTTACTCTCCCCAGAGATAACCATTATTGTCAGTTGTGTGCAACCCAACTAGACCATTTAATGGGCATTACTCACACACATGCACATTTAGAAATGTATAGCTGGGTGGGGGGGCGCGGGCAGGATACACAACAACACAAAGTGTACCTGGTCCCAAACCAGGGGAGGTGAGAACCAATAGAAGGCCCAAACTTCACTTGCAGGAAGTCTTCTTGTGTAGCTAAACTGACTTCTACCCCACATCTCTATAATAAATAAAATAAAAAAGAAATGTATGAGTCTATTCTTCGTGTTTTTAAAATACATGCTATTATACTACATATGTAGTTCCATAAGATGCTTTTTCACTTAATAATATGTGATATATAGTGATCTTTTCATAACAATCTATTTATTAATCTACTTTGTTCTTTCAAAATGCTTAATTCCAAAGGAGACCTTGAGACAGGATTTAAGTGCAATTACATTATGTGGGAGCTGATCCCAGAAAATAGGGGAATGGGGGGAAGTGAGACAAGGAAGGGAAGAAAGCCAATAAAGGGTGATTTATCCAAAAGTCATCTGATAAAACCAGATCTCGATTTCATGAGGAAACTCTGGGAGCCAATGTACTACACAATTGTAGAACACATCTACCTAAAGAGAGCTGGAATATTTATCCATCGACTCCCATCTGCCATCAATTGAGGGCTACTTCAGAAGGGCCTTGACTCCATTAATGCTGGCTTGCCATGCACATGGGCAGAGAGGGCTCTGGTGGCCAGAAAAAGCCTTCAGTCAAGCAGATGCAGGTGCTACCAGTTGGAAGTCAGTCAGCATATATAGACATGTTAAGTCCCAGGATACTATTGGGTCTGCTATGGAACAGATGTGACTTACTTCATGAAATCCTTTCTTATTTAAGTTGCCGACAATTTTGACAAACAAATCATCAACAGGTGTTGCCATCCATGTTTCCTTATGCACACATGCAAATATTTCTTTAGGATAGATGCCTACAATGGGCCCATCCATTGCAGGACTTTTCTCTCTAATTTTATTCTCCTGGGCTGAGGAATGCCTTGCTGTGACCTCTGAACTCCCGAGAGGAATGCACATACTCTCTTCCTCAATCCTTCAATCTTTTCCTTTTAGGCATTCTTTCAATTTTACAGTAATGGGCTTCCTCTACTTGTTCCTATACTTCACCTCTATTTACCTTCTTAAGCCATCATGTCCAAATAAAGAGCATACATTCACAACAACCTGAGACAGAAACTGTGCAATCATTTCTTTACAGTTGCTATTCAAGGGTATAATTAAAATTTATAAAAATATTATATTCAAAATTTTATTTTTCCTTTTTTTTGAGTAGGAGTCTCACTCTGTCGCCCATGTTGGTATTATTTTTTGCTTTTAATTTGTATTTCCCTTATTGCTAATGATGGTAAGCATATTTTCATGTTTTCCTCATTTGTATATCTTCTTTTGTACAATGTCCATTCAAATATTTTGCCAGTTTTTTAAATTGAGTGATGTTCTCTCTTATTTTTGGTCTGACTCTGTTGCCCAGGCTGGAGTGGTGCAATGGCACGCTCACAGCTACCATAGCTTCTACCTACTGGGTTCAGCCGACCCTTCTGCCTAGCCTTCGAAGTAGCTGGGACTGCAGGTGTGTATCACTATGCTCTGCTAATTTTTTTTTTTTTTTTTTGAGTTAGAGTTTCACTCTGTTGCCCAAGCTGGAGTGGCATGCTCATGACCACTGCAACCTCTACCTGCTGGGCTCAGGCTATCCTTTCACCTCAGCCTTCCAAGTAGCTGAAACTACAGGCACATGCCACTACACCCGGCTAATTTTTTGAATTATTGTAGAGACCAGGTCTCACCAAGTTGCCCAGGCTGGTCTCGAATTCTTGGGCTCAGGCAATCCTTTCACCTTGCCCTCCCAAAGTACTGGAATTACAGGCTTGAGCCACTGTGCCCGGCCTTAATTTTTTTGATGTATTGTAGAGACGAGGTCCTAAGAAATCTTTGTCTGCTCTAAGGCCATACACATTTTTAGCCTGTACATTTAAGTCTGTGATTCATTTAGAATTTATATTTGTGTATGATGTAAAGTAAGGGTCAAGGTTTTCCCCTTCTATTTGGGTATGCAGTTGTTTCAGCATTTGTTGAAAAGACTTTTTTTTTCTCCATTGGATTACCTTAGCACCTTTTTTTTTTTTAGTTGGAGTCTCACTCTGTCACCCAGACTGGAGTACAGTGCACTCCAGGCCACCGCAGCCTCAACCTGCTGGGCTCCAGCGATCCTTCCACCTCAGCCTTCCAAGTAGCTGGAACTACAGGCGCATGCTACCACACCCGGCTAATTTTTTATTTATTGTAGCGTTGAGGTCTTGCCAAGTTGCCCAGGCAGGTCTCGAACCCTGGAGCTCAGGCAATCCACTCACCTCAGCCTCCCAAATCGCGGGATTACAGGCTGAGCCACAGAGCCCGGCTACCTTAGCACCTTTGTTGAAAAATAATTTGACCAAATAAGTGTAGTCTATTTATGGATGCTCTATTCTGTTCCATTGAAGTATGTCTGTCTTTATGCCAATATCACATTGTCTTGATTAACATAGCTTTATAGTACACCTTGAAATCAGGTAATTTAAGTCCTCCAACTTTGTTCTTTTTTTTTTTCAAAATTATTTTGGTTATTCTAGATAATTTGCATCTTCATATAGATTTAAGAATCAGTTTATCAGTTCTACTCCCCCAAAATCCTTTTGGGATTTTTTATTTCTAATTCATTGAGTTTATAGATCAATTTGAGGAAAATTGACACCTTAACAATATTGAGCCTTTCAGCCCATGAACACAGTATATCTCTTCATTTATTTGTATTTTTAAAAATTTTGGTAATGTTGGCAATTGGCAGGGTTTGGTACGTTTCAGTGTATAGCTCTTTAAAATATTGTGTTACATTTCTGAAAGTATTCAAGATTTTAAATGCTATTGTAAAGTGTATTTTTATTTTTATTTATTTATTTATTTTTTGAGTTGGAGTCTTACTGTTGCTCAGCCTGGAGTGCAGTGGCACGCTCATAGTCACCACAGCCTCAACCTGCTGGGCTCAGGTGATCCTTCTGCCTCAGCCTTCCAAGTAGCTGGAACTACAGGCATGCACTACCATGCCTGGCTAATTTTTTTATTTTATTGTGAAGATGAACTCTCACCAAGATGTCCACGCTGGTCTTGAACCTGTGGGCTCAAGCAATCCTCTCACCTTGGCATCCCAAAGTGCTGGGTTTATAGACGTGAGCCACTGCACCCAGCCTGTAAAGTGTTTTGTAAAATAAATAATTTATTTAAAAAAATTTTTTTGAGAAAGGGTCTTGCTCTGTCATCCATGCTATAGTGCAGTGGCACAATCATAGCTCACTGCAGCTTCAAACTCTTAGGCTCAAGTGATCCTCTTGTCTCAGCATCACAAGTAGCTAGGACTATAGGCACATGTTACCACACCCAGCTAACTTTTTTTTTTTTGTAGAGACAGGATCTCGCTGTGTTGCCCAGGCTTGTTTTGAGCTTCTAACCTCAAACGATCCTCCTGCCTCAGCCTCCTAAAGCCCTGGGATTAGAGACGTGAGCCACTGTGCCTGGACTGGAGTATTGGCTTTTATTTTTGTAATGCTTACTTATTTATTTATGAGTTGGGATCTCATTCTGTCACACAAGCTAGAGTGCAGTGGCGTCATCACAATGATCATGGCTCATGGCAGCCTCAACCTCCTGGATTCAGGCAATCCTTCCACCTCAGCATCCTAAGTAGCTGGGACTACAGGTGTGCACCACCATGCCTGACTAATATTTTTAAGTTTTTTTGTGAAGACAAGCTTTCACTATGTGGTCTATGCTGGTCTCAAACTCCTGGGCTCAAGCAATCTGCCTATCTCAGCCTCCCAAAATGCTGGAATTACAGGCATGAGCCACTGTACCCACTGGGTACTGGTTTCATAAATTTCATTCTCCAGTGGTTCATTGATGGTATATAGAAATACACTTCTTTTTTAAAATATTGACTTTTCCTTTTGCAGCCTTGCTAAATTCCTTCATTAGTTCTATTAGCCTTTTTCCAGATTCTTGAAGATTCTCTAATCTTATTAATCTGTAAATAAAAACAGTTCAACTTCTTCCTTTATGAAATTTAGGCCTTTTATTTATTTTTCTTGACTTATTACACTGGCTAGGGCCGCCAATGAACAGTTGAATACAGGTGATGAGAGTTTAACTTCCTTATCTTTTTCCCAATCTTAAGAAACAGTCTTCTATCATTCAGTCTTTCAACATAAAGAATGTGTTATTGGTAGGTTTTTCATAAACAGTATTTAATCAAGTTCAAGAAGTTCCTCTTTAGTTGTTTTTTGTTTTCTGTGTTTCTTGTTTTTGCTTAGAGTCTGGGTCTCACTCTAATGCCCTGGCAGAAGTGCAGTGGCATGATCATGGCTCACCATAGCCTCAATCTCCTTGACTGGGACAATCTTTCTGTCTCAGCCTCCTGAGTAGCTGGGACTATAGGTGCACACTGTCATACCCAGATCATTAAAAAAAATTTTTTGTAGAGACATCTCGCTGTGTTGCCCAGGTTGGTCTTGAATTCCTGGGCTCAAACAATCCTTCTGCCTCAGCCTCCCAAAGTGCTGGGATTACCGGCATGAGCCACTGCACCTGGCCTCTCCTTTTGTTTTAACCAGTGAATATTTTTAGTTCCAGTTGTTTATATTTCAACATGCTAAAAGATATTGGGACTCTAGGTCTTGGTTCTCTTTTCTCTAGTAATATTATATAGAGAACATGGTTTTAAAATCAAGTAGACTTGAATGCTGTCACTTTCCAGTTATAGTTATTTATCAAGGTTACTGTGAATAGTAGTGGGTTTGCTTTGCATACATCTAACATATGGTAGACACTCAAAACATATTATTTCTTTCCATCCCTTGTCTTTTCTTAGTAATATGCTTTCGACTTTATAATGAAACTTATAATGTCTACCCAAATGTTCACAAAAGGGTTTTTTAAAATGGCTATTGGTCACATATAAAGGTCAGGATCTCATCTGTGGATAATAACTTTGTTGTGGTAACATGTGACATCCAATCACGTGCTTCCCTCTGCTGACTGCAGATTCCATAATTATTCCCAAACTAAGACTTCCTGGAATTAACATGTTGTCCCAACCACTACAAAAACAAATGCACTGTTCCAAATGATAACTAATTATATCACGTTCACTGCTTTTAATAGTATATTCAGAAAGAATGATTCACAAGTCTTGACGCCAACTCAGATGTGCAGAGAACCTTTATTGTTAGTCCATACATGTGCCTTCTTAAGCCGGAAATTCTCCAGCTCTGAACATAGCAGGAGTCAAAGATATCAGACCAAAAAAAAAAAAAAAAAAAAAAACGCCGGGCTCGGTGGCTCAGCCTGTAATCCCACGCCTTTGGGAGGCTGAAGTGAGTGGATTGCCTGAGCCCGCGGGTTCGAGACCCGCCTGGTCAGCGAGACCTCATCTCTACAATAAATCAAAAAATCAACTGGGCATGGTAGTGCATGCCTGTAATTCCGGCTACTTGGAAGGCTGAGGCGGAAGGATTGCTGGAGCCCAGCAGGTCGAGGCTGCGGTGGCCGGAAGCGGCCACTGCACTCCAGTCTGGGCGACAGAGTGAGACTCCAACTCAAACAAACAAACAAAAAAGCAAAAACGATGTTATAACTCCCAGGGCAGTGATTCCAAATGCCAGCCCCAGAGCAAGTGCTTGATGAAGTGTTTCACACAGACCTCTGTAGAACAAAAAAAACAAGAATAATTTGTGAGTTCTTCATAAAGCTAAATGCATTATCCTTACCTTTGAGATTCTATCTCTCCTACCTTTTTGGTGTGCAAATGTCCCTATATTATTGTTCAGTGATGATGATTTACTATTCTTACTTGGCATAATAAGTTAGCAAACTTATTTTAATCTACCATACACCACCACTTTTAAAAAAGTTATTGGCCTGAGAAATAATAGAGTATATTTTCTAGTTTGCCTAGATTTGCGCCATGGTAGCAGATCGTCTATCGCCATTGTTACTTAGGCCAATTACAGACCTGTTTGGAATCACTTCAGCATTTCAGCCTCCATCCTACAACCAGAGAGTATTGGCCCCTGTGACAGAGAATTGCAAGGGACTGGGTACAGAGGGCCTGTGCTGTTCTAGTGGATTGAGGTCAGCCTGACCTAACCTAAAAGTTTAGTTATTAATTTTGTGGCTCTAAACATGGAGAAATTTTGGACAAGTTGAAAAAATATAAAGATGAATAAACACCAAGATAAAGGACCCACATCAACATGTTGAATATTTTGAAGGAACCCAGGATGTGTGGGAAGCCTGGTATAGGGCATAGAGATGGAATCATGAGTAAGAAGCAGCTCAGCCACCTTAGCTGAGCCTTAACCATTTAAGTCTCCGTTTTCATGGTTGTTAAGTGGAAATGATCACCCTGCCTTGCCTGGAGAGTTTGCTTGCAGATTGAGTGATAATGGATAGGAGAAGGCTTTATAAACTACAGCATTCCAGATAAATTTAAGAAATGACTCTCTTTTACTTTGTTGACAATTGAGAAGGCAATATTTCGAGACACATGACATTGCTCCAGGCAATCCCTTCACTGAGAAGAGATGATGAAAATCTACATGGCCTGTAGGCTAAATACTGTCAGAACATGTTATCACCAAATAAATCTGGACAATTCTATTTTTAACGCCATGCTCCCAAACCTAGTAACTAGGCAGAGAGGCTCCATTCTGGTGAGTGCTGGATGGAAAACAGGGTCTGAGGTTCATGAAAGGACAGACAGGGGCTGTTTCAGGTGCTCATCCTCCATATTCTGGGTAAATGTCTCAGATCATATTTGTGCCGCACCTCATGATACACTGGTAAATTCAGGAGATGGTTCATCTGAAGACCTAGCAAGATCTTTAACCAGCAATAAGTAATTTTTGTTGCCCTAAGGTCCACGTTGTTAGAATGTATTCAGATCATTGTCTGTTATTTAATAATAACAGGTATCATTTTTTGAGTGCTACCTATGCAGGGGGACTATCTTAACTGCTTTAATAAACTATCTCATTTAATATTCCCAGCAACCTTATGAGGAAGACACTATTCTTGTCTTCATTTTTTTTTTTTTTAGAAAGCAGAATTTATTGAGAGGACAGAAAATCTCCCACAGTGGAAGGGGACCCTAGGGGGTTACCCTGTCTTCATTTTTAAGATGAGGAAACTGAAGCATAGAGAACTAAGTACCTTATCAAGGTCACAGTTAAATAAGTGGCAGAGATTAGATTTGGACAAGGTAGCCTCACTCTAGGTTTAACCTATACTGCTCCTCTATTTTTATCAAACACATACTCTTTTCCAAGCACCGGACCAGTAAGCTATATGAATTAATAAAACCAAATCTATGCCATCAAAAGGCACTGTCGAGAGGGAAGAGGAAGACACAGAGAATATAACACAATGTAGTAAGTACTGCATTTATACATACTTATCCCTCTGACACATTTATTTTTCTCCAAAGCATTCTTTATTGCCATCTAGCAAATGACATAGTTCTTTTTTTTTTTTTTTTTTAAGGCAAGGTCTTACTCTGCTAACTAGGCTGGAACGCAGTGGTGTGACCTTAGCTCACTGTAACCTTCAACTCCTGGGCTCAAGCCATCCTCCTGCCTTGGCTCCAGAGTAGCTGGGACTATAGGCGTGCACCACCTTGCTCGGTCTACTTCCTTATTTTATTTTGTATTTTCTGTCTCCCTTTACTCAAACTATAAACTCTGTGAGGGCAAGGTCTTTGTTTTGTTCACATTATACCTGTACCCAGAGGTGTGTCTGGCAAGTAAATATATTTAGAAGCTGCCTTCAAGGAACGGGAGTGGAATTAAATTAAAATGAACAAAAAAGTCACAAAATATCACAGGATTCTTCTTTGGTAATTTGGACCAACCAAATCTTCATAGAATGGAGTATGCTGAAAAGCTTCAGGGAGAAGAAAGGATATCAGTTAGAACTCAAGCAGTGAAGTGGGCCTTTAGATGTCCTGGAATAATTTTAGGTTTATGTACCTGTATAAGCCAGTCCATTCCCCCACCTCCCTCACTCCTCCATCCATACTGAGAAGTTGTTCTTTCCCACAAACGGACATGCCTTCACACATTCTGTTCTCCTTCCTAGAGGACCTTCCCCCTGTGCCCCCTTTTGCCCTCACCTCCTTTTTGCTTTACTACCTGGGTTTTATCCTTCAAAACGCAGATCAGCTGTCACTTCCTCATTGAGATGACGCATCTCTGTGCTCCCATGTCACCCTCTACAATCATTCAGTACTAAAAATCACTATTTTACCTGTCTCTGTGCTACACTGAAGGCTCCTTGAGAGCAGTGTTCTTATTCAGTCAGTAATTTCTTTCCTTTTTTTTTCTTTTGAGTCTAAGTCTTGCTCTGTCGCCCAGGCTGGAGTGCAGTGGCACGGTCATGGCCACCCCAGTGTTGACCTGCTGGGCTCAGGCGATCCTTTCACCTCAGCCTTCCAAGTAACCGGAACTACAGGCACATGCTGCCACACCCGGCTAATATTTTGATATATTGTACAGACAAGCTCTCACCAAGTTGCCCAGGCTGATCTTGAACTCCTAGTCTCGGCCTCCCAAAGTGCTGGGATTACAGGTTTGAGGCCCTGTGCCCTGCCCAATCTAGTAATTACAAAACCAAACACTGTGCCTGCACGAGAATGAATGGTCAAACAGAAGATCTCCCTTCTGATTTTTCTACACACACACACACACACACACACACACACACACACACACACACACGCGAGCTCATGGGAGTGACTGTGTGCTCTAATTTCAGTATCCTTTTCACTAAGCTTATGAAAGTGCTCCATACAAAAGTTGCATAAATATAAACAGAATAATACCAGGAGAGTACTTGTTCCACTAAATAGAAAAACATGCTGCAAAGCTATACAGTGCTACAAAGTAAAATAATGTGTTAATTGTGCAAAAATAAACAGGCAAACCAATTAAATTGAATAGAAAACTCATAACAAATAAAAATATGTTTATTTCATGAAGGTGCCATTTTCTAATCAATTATGAAATGATGGATTATTCAGAAAATACTGAGACAAATTAAAGATCTGAGGTGAAAAGAAAACTTAAATCCCTATATCGCACCATATACCAAAATAAATAAAGATGAATTCAGTTGTAACTCTTATTATTTTTACTATGTGTTAGACCTGATGCCGAGCATGTCATGAGCATTAACTAGCCTGAGCATCATAACAAGTGTATGAAGTTGATGGTATTAATTTTGTTTCTATGTTCAGATGAGTAAGCTGAGACTCAAAGAATTTAAGTTGATCAAGAGTTCACAGTTAATAAGCCAGGAGAGCTGGTATTCAAATCCATGGCCAACTAACCCAATAGCTGTTATTTTCTTTTTGCATGTATGAGGGGGAACTCCCCAAAAACTGGAACTTATTTATTAAAAATTGTGTATTTATTCTTACATGTTTAAACTTCAGTCATCTTCAAAGTACTCTCTGTTTGATGCAACATACTTATCAAAAAGTTTTTTTCACTGCTCAAAGCAGTGAAGTCAATTTTTGATGCCTTTTAATGTTTCTGCTATTTTTTGTTTCACCTCTTTCACATCAGCAAAGTGTTTCCCTTTGAGGACTTTTTTTCATCCTGGGAAACAAAAAAAGTTGCTCTGGGTTAGATCAGGTGAATAGAGAGGGCGGGGCATGGGGATCACGCTGTTTTTGGTCAAAAACTCTTCAATACTCAATGCAGTGTGGGCAGGTGCACTCATAAATCACCCATCATGAAATGGACAAATGTGTGGAAAGAATCCCCCCCCGCCCCACCCCCTCAAAAAAAGTGCTCAACCAGGCTCGGTGGCTCAGCCTGTAATCCCGCGCCTTTGGGAGGCTGAGGTGGGTGGATTGCCTGAGCCCGCGGGTTCGAGACCCTCCTGGGCAACTTGGTGAAACTCATCTCTACAGTAAATCAAAAATTAGCTGGGCGTGGTAGCGCGCTCCTGTATTTCCAGCTACTTGGAAGGCTGAGACGGAAGGATCGCTGGAGCCTAGCAGGTCGAGGTTGCGGTGACCGGAACGGCCATTACACTCCTGTCTGGGCCACAGAGTGAGACTCCAACTCAAAAAAAAATTCACTGAGGCCGAATGCAGCCTCTCCCAACAACAAACGTTAACTGGTACACTGATGCTGACGGGTTTCAGCATTTACCTAGCTGAGAAAGCCTGTACAAAAATAGAATTCCGGGTTTTTTGGGGTACTCCCTTGTATGTGTACATCTTATTTTTTTTTTAAAAATTTTATTGTCAAAAGATTATTACATGTATTTATGGCGTACAATGTGATGTTTTGATATATGTATACAATGTGGAATGATTAAATCAAGCTAATTAACATAGCCACCACCTCACATGTTTATCATTGTTTTGTGGTGAGGACATTTAAAATTTACTTTCTTAGCAACTTTGAAATAAACAATAAATTATTATTAACTATAGTCACCATGCTGTGTGACAGATCTCAAAAACTTATTCCTCTTAACCGAAATCTTGTGCCTTACAGCTTTTACTATAGTATTTCTCACTGAAGAAGTGTTAGCACTCATACCACTAAAGAATGACTGCTAAAAGAAAATATTTGGAGTAAGGAATATTTCTAAAAATAATGCAAAAGTACAATTTACCACAGAAATTGTAAAGCAAAATATTGCTAGACTTGAATACATAAAATTTAAAGCGTGCATGACAAACTAAACAACAAATTTAACACTAAAAATATTTGTACTTACATAATAGCTAGTAGTTCTGATTTGTGAAGAATTTTTACAAAGCAAAACAAAATCCAAACAGAAAAAAAAAAACAAACGGACAAAGAACACAAATTAAGAAATTTGAATAGCCAATAAAATTCAACCCAAAAGTTAAGCCGCAATGGTAATGTGCAGATTTGAATAATACTTAGACTCCATTTTTTCTGTATCATATAAAAAATAATGCTAAAATCCAGTGTTGATTATATTATAGGAAAATGGGCCACTCATGAATACTGCTGCTAGGACTGTAAATTCTGCTGGAATTGTACATTTTTCTTTTTTGAGACAGAGTTTTCTTGTATTGTCCAGGCTGCTGGAATACATAACTCACACTGTAACCTCCAACTCCTGGGTTCAAGCAACTCAGACCCCCAAACAGCTGGGACCACAGGCACATGCCACCATGCCTAGATAATTTTTTTATTTTTACTTTTTTGTAGAGATGGAGTCTTGCTATATTGCCCAAGCTGTTCTTGAATGTCTGGGCTCAAGCCATCCTCCCACCTCTGCCTCAAGCCTGCAAATTATTATAGTCATTTTAGAGAGTGATTTATTAATACATCTTAGAAGCATTAAAATACATATGACCCCAAAATTCTGTATCATGGTAAAATAGTACAAAATAGGTGCAGAAATAGCTGTTCATTGCAGCATTTTTTTTTTTTTTTTTTGAGTTGGAGTCTCACTCGGTCACCCAGACTGGAGTGCAGTGGCTGCTCCCGGCCACCGCAGCCTCACCTGCTGGGCTCTGGCGATCCTTCCTCCTCAGTCTTCCGAGTAGCTGGAATTACAGGCATGCGCTACCACGACTGGTTGATTTTTTTTTGATTTATTGTAGAAATGAGGTCTCGCTGCCCAGGTGGGTCTTGAACCCATGGGCTCAGGCAATCCACTCACCTCAGCCTCCCAAAGGCGCGGGATTACAGGCTGAGCCACCGAGCCCGGCTGAGCATTTTTTTTTTTTTAATAAAAATGAAAAGTGGGAATGAATGAAATGTCCAGCAATAGGGGATTTGTTATGTGAATTATGGAAAAACTCCATACTGAAGAATGCACAGTCTTAAAGTGATGTTGTAGAAGAGTAGATTTTGTTTTATTTTTATTTTTTGAGTTGGAGTCTCACTCTGTCACCCAGATTGGAGTGCAGTGGCATGCTCACGGCCACCCCAGTGTCAACCTCCTCGGCTCAGGCGATCCTTCTGCCTCTGCCTTCCAAGTAGCTGGAACTACAGGTGCTTGATACCACACCTGGTTAATTTTTTTGAATTACTATAGAGATGAGGTCCTTCCAAGTTACCCAGGCTGGTCTCGAACCTGTGGGCTCAGGCAATACCCTCACCTCAGCCTCCCAAAGTGCTGGGATTACACGCTTGAGCCATCATGCTTGGCCAAAGAGTAGATTTTAAACTCTGCTCCCAAGAATTCCATAGAAACTCCCCAGGGGCCCTATCAGAGTGTTGTAAAAGGGTAAATGTGTGAATAGGGCAAAGGCTCCCACCCCTTTCCCCTGCCAGAATAATTCTCTTGCTATGTGTTCTATATATTAGGGTTTGAGCCAGAGCCCATTAAAATAAAGGGGGGTAGGATATTTCATTAGCCTTGAAAAATGACCATTGTAAAGAGCTATTTCTGACTGAGTGCAGTGGCTCATGCCTGTATCCCAGCACTTTGGGAGGCCCAGATGGGAGGATTGCGTGAGCCCAGGAGCTCATAGCCTGAGTAACATAGTAAGACCTTGTTTCTACAAAAAAAAACAAAAAAACAAAAATGAGCCAGGTGTGGTCGCGTGCGCCTGTGGTCCCAGCAACTTGGGAGGCTGAAGCAGAAGTTTTGCCTCTGCCCAAGAGGTCGAGGCTGTGGTGAGCTGTGATTGTGCCATTGCATTCCAAACTGGACAACAGAATGAGACCTTGACTCAAAAAAAAAAAAAAAGAAAGAAAGAAAGAAAAAGAAATATGTCTGAAGTCACTAACTGACCTTTAAATAAGTTCCTCAATTTTACCAAGCCCCAGTTTCTTAATCTACAAAAATGAGGAAAACAGCTAAAGTACTCATCAAGTGAGAATTCTAGAAGACTAAACTTTCACACCCATGTCTGCTTCCCTCCCAAAGGTTTCTTGTTGGATGGCACTGCAGCAGCAAATTACCTTCAGAGCTATCACAGAGACCTGATGACCAGCACTTTGCAGAAGGCAACATTGTCTTGTATGTGCCTCTTAAGGGATGAATAGATCGGCAGGGAGGCCACACAGACAAATCCAGCCAGATGGGGCTATGTGGGGTTGACAGGGCTGTGTGGTTTCTCCCGCTCCAATCTCTGCACCCTTTTTTATTCGTAGGCATTTTATTTTTATTTATTAGATATGGAGTCTCACCATGTTGCCCAGGTTGGTCTCGAACTCCTGGCCTCAAGTGATCCTCTCGCCTTTATCCCAAAGTGCTGGGATTATAGGCATGACCTGCTGAGCCTGGACATAAGTTTTTTTTTTTTTTATCATCAAATAGTTTGAGATTCACCAAAAAAGTTGCAAAAATATTGCAGTGGTCTCCTGTACTCCTCCATCAGCTTCTCCTATTGTTAACATCTTACATTAATGGTATTTTTGTTATAACTTAGGAACCAACACTGATATGTCAATATACATTCTTTTTCAGAAATGGGGGTCTCGCTATGTTTTCCAGGTTGGTCTCATACTTCTGGACTCAAGCAATCTACCTCATTCTCTCAAGTAGCTGAGACTACAGGCAGTGCATTCACCCTGGTATATTAATCTTAGCTAAACTCCACACTCTATCAGATTTCACTATTTTTTCAATGTTCCTTTCTGTTCTAGGATCCCAGCCAGGATACTGCATTACATTTAGTTGTCATGTCACCTTAGCTTCCTCTGGTCTGTGACAGTTTCTCAGACTTTTCTTGTCCTTGATGACCTTAAAATGTTTGAGCAGTGCTGATAAGGTATATTGCAGAATGTCTCTCAATTTGAGTTTGTCTGATATTTTTCTCATGCTTAGACTGGGGTTATGGGTTTTGGTAGAAAGCCACATGTTATCAAGGGCACATGTTATCAAGATGACTTATCTCTGTTGATGTTGATCTTGGTCACCTGGGTGAGGCAGTGTTTGCCAGGTTTCTCCCCAACCTTCTTCTTCCTTGCTGTACTCTGTGGGAGCAAGTCACTAAGCACAGCCCACACTTGAGAGTGGAAGGGATTGTCTGTGTCCTATGGGTCTTAGAAAGGCACCCTCATCTGGGAACAACATTTGCTTCTGGAGCCTCTATGCTCTAAGACAGATCACTGCAGGTTTGCCATTGGGAATTTTTTTGGGAGGATGCTATTTAGAAGACTTTATGAACCGTGTTCAGATACTGAGAACCTGGAGTGACCCTCTTGAGAATGATAATGGGAACTGGGAAGAAAGGCCACCGATGAGCAGATTTCCAGGGCTTGTCTGATGACCTTTTCCCATTCTGGATCCAGCTCTTCCTAAACCCCTGCAGAACAACTGGCTCTGGGAGTTGATCTTGGCCTTTTTGTTGTCATTTAAACTTGGTGATGCATCCAAAAGAGCAATGAGTCAGGGATAGTCAATAGGCTCCAGCTCAAGAACCAGTTTTAACTGATCGACAGGAATTACCTTAATAGTGTTCTAAATTTTTTGAGGCCCAGCCTCTGGCTGGGGAACTTACAGACCTGGTGCAGTTAATGCACACATTCATTCCCCTTTTCCATGGATTCATGAACATATGATTTGCCATTGAACAGAAAAACACAATTGTTTCTTGGTTAAACTACAGTAAATATCTCCCTTCCTTCCTCCCTCCCTCCCTCCATCTCTCCCTCCTTCCTTCCTCCCTTTGTCCCTCCCTCCTTCCTCTTCTTTTCCTTCTTCCTTGCTCCTTCCCTCCCTTCCTTTCTTCCTTCCTCCCTCTCTCCCTCCCTCCCTCCCTCCTTTCCTTTCCTTATTTCCTTTCTGTCTCCTCTTCTTTCTGTATTTGTTTTGTGGCTGCCTGATCCCAGAAGAGTCCTGTTGAAAATTATAAGCTCTTGGCAGCTAAGCCTATATCTTCTGTTTTGAGTGTTACCTCCCCCCAATACATAGATAATAAGACGAAGTAAATGTTTATTCCCTGATGGATATATATATTTTTTAACTTGAAGGTGCTCATTTGCTCAATTGCAAGATTCTCTAAGGCTTTGTTTATGCTGGCACAACCAATACCTTTTTTTAAAAAATGGCATTGATATATATTCACTTAAATAAATTAATGTACCCATCTAAACTGTTCCCTTTGGCTACATGAACAAGCTCATATTTCAAAGCATATAACCCTAAAACTGAAAAAATAAAATAATGCTTCAGGTTTTATGATGATACATTTGTTCTGTGCATTAGATGAGATTATATCATGAGAGAACATTTTACACATAGTTGGCACTCAATAAGTATTAGCTGTTGTTATTGACAAGTACCAGGTCTTTTACTTGGCATTTAAGTTATGCTATTACACAAGAGATTGCATGGGTGGAAAGGTAAAGTGAGAGTAAGGAGATGGTGTAAGAGATATTTCATAATTTATGAAGTTTTTAATACAGAAACCTTACTTCTTACAATAAGAAAAAGTGCTGAGTGTGGTGGCTCATGCCTGTACTCCCAGCACTTTGGGAGGCTGAAACGGGAGGATTGCCTGAAGCCAGGAGTTCAAGACCAATTTGGGCCACATAGTGAGACTTCGTCTCTACCAAAAACTTAGAAAGAAAAATTAGCTGGGCGAGGTGGTGCATGCTTGTAGTCCTAGCTACTTGGGAGGCTGAAGCAGGAAGATCGCTTGAGCCCAGGAGTTCAAGGCTGTGGTAAGCCATGATCATGCCACTGCACGTCAGCCTAGGTTAAAGAGCAGGACCCTGTCCCTCAAGGTAAAAAAAAAAAGTGCTGAAAATGCAGTAATAAGCAAAGTTCAAGAATGTACCTCTGAAAGTAGTGTTGTAAATCAGGAATATAGGAAAGATCAGCTGGACTTGCCTTACATTTAAATTTATTCATTCAAAATATTTAGCGATAATCTACTATGTGCCAAGCATTGTGTTAGGTGTGAGGATACAACAGTGAATGAAACAGATTTGGTTCTTGTCTCATGGAGTTTACTGTTGATTGCAAAACACAACAGTCGATAAAGAAGTAACCAAATGAATATACAACTATAAATTGTAATAAACACTAACTATGTCTAACAGACAATTCAAACACGACTGGTCCAAATTAAATTCTTTGTTTTTCCCTTGCACCTTACGCAGTGTTCTCCGTTTCAGCCATTCACTAGTTACTTAGGTTAAAAACTTTGAAGTGATCCTTGACTCGGCGCTCTCTCATATCTCAGCCAATCCTGTCTTTTGGCTCTATCTTCAAAAGGTATCCTGAAGACATCTCTCTGCCATTCCCAAGACTACCCCACTGTCCAAGCCACCATAATCTCTCACCAGGAATATCCAATACATCTTCCTCTTTCTGTCCTTTCTCCTGCAAGGTCTATTCTCCACATGTCAGTAAGAATGGTCTTTTTTAACATCACCCCCAAATATATAACACCCAGGAATAAACTTAACCAAGGAACTGAAAGACTTGTAAGCTGAAAAATATAAAACATTACTGAAAAAAATGTAAGGAAGACATATAAAAGGAAAGATATTTTGTGTTCATGGATTGGAGACAATATTAGCAAGATGACAATACTAACCAAAGCGATTTACACATTCAATGCAATCTCTATCATAATTTTAAAGACCCTTTTTTGCAAAAATGAAAAAGCAAATCCTCAAATTCAAATGGAATTGTAAGGGGCCCTGAACAGCCGAAATGGTATTGAAAAAGAACAAAGTTGAAAGACACACTTTCCAATTTCAAAGCTTGCTACACAGGTACAGTAATCGAAAGAGTGTGGTGCTGGCATAAGGATAGACATATAGATCAATGGAAGAGAATTGAGAGTCCAGAAATAAGCCCATACATTTATGGCCAGTTGATTTTTGACAAAGATGCCAAGTCTACCCAAGGGAAAAAGAATGGTCTCTTCAACAAATGGTGCTGGGGCAACTGAATAACCACATGCAAAAAAAATTGAAATTGGACACCTACTTCACATCAACAAAAATTACCCCAAATGAATCAATGACCTAAATATGAGTGAAAACCATAAAACTCTTGGAAGAAATAGATTTCACAATGGATTCTTAAATATGATACCAAAAGCATGGGCAATAAAAGAAAAAAATAGATAAATTGAACTTCACCAACATTAAAGACTTTTGTGCATCAAAAGACATTCCTAAGAAAGTAAAAAGACAATTTACAGAATGGTTGAAAATATTTGTAAATTGTGTGTCTGGTAAGGGTCAACTATTAAAAATATAAAGAACTCTTACAACTCAACAATAAAAAGTCAAACACCATTTTTTTTTTTTTAGTTGGAGTCTCACTCCTTCACCCAGGCTGGAGTGCAGTGGCACGCATGCTCATGGCCACCCCAGCATCAACCTTCTGGGCTCCAGCGATCCTTCCACCTCAGCCTTCCAAGTAGCCAGAACTACAGACGCGTGCTACCACGCCCAGCTATTTTAAAATTTTATTTTACTGTAGAGACGAAGTTGCCCAGGCTGGTCTTGAACCTGTGGACTCAGGCAATCCACTTGCCTTGGCCTCCCAAAGTGCTGGGATTACAGGCTGAGCCACCAAGCCCCACCAATTCAATTTTTATTTTATTTATTTATTTTTATTTATTTATTTTTGAGTTGGAGTCTCACTCTGTCGCTCAGACTGGAGTGCAGTGGCTGCTCCCAGCCACCGCAGCCTCAACCTGCTGGGCTCTGGCGATCTTTCCGCCTCAGCCTTCCAAGTAGCCGGAATTACAGGCATGTGCTACCACGCCCGGCTGATTTTTTTGATTTATTGTAGAGGTGAGGTCTTGCCAAGTTCCCCAGGCGGGTCTTGAACCCGCGGGCTCAGGCAATCCGCTCACCTCGGCCTCCCAAAGCACTGGGATTACAGGCTGAGCCACCAAGCCCGGCCTCAATTTTTAAATGGGCAAAAAAGCTGGGCAAGATGGTACACATCTGTAGCCCCAAGTACTTAAGCCCAGGAGTTAGAGTCCAACCTGGGTAATACAGCAAGACCCGAGTTCTAAAAATAAATGAATATTTTTTAATGGGCAAAAAACATGAATAGGCATTTCTCCAAAGATAATGTACAAATGACCAACAAGTACATGAAAAGATACTCAACATCTTTAGTCATTAGGGAAATGCAAATAAAATTCATGAAGTACCACGTGACATCTACTAAGAGGTCTGTATTTTAGAAATACAGATAATAACAACCCTTTTATATTGTTGGTGAAAGTATGAAAAGTTTAAGCCAATGTGAAAAACAGTTTGCTGCTTCCTCAAAAAGTTAAACATCGAAATACCATATGACACAACAATTCCACTTCTAAGTATATACCCAAAAGAAGTCTGTAAATGAGAACTGTATTTGTCTGGTACTCAGCACTATTTACAATGGCTAGAAGATGGGAATAGCCCAAATATCTATCAATAGATGAATGGATTAACAAATTGTGGTATATACACACAATGGTATGTTATTCAGCCATAAAAAATGAATACTGATATGTGGTGCCAAATCATGGATGAACCTTAAAAAATTACGCTAAATGAAAGGAGCCAGGCACAAAAGGTCATAAATTGTGTGATCCCATTTATACGAAAGATTCAGAATAGGTAAATCCATAGAGGTAGAATGAAGATTGGCAGTTGCCTGAGGCTGCAGGGGAGATAATAGAGAGCAACTGTTTAAATTCTTAGGGAGTTTCCTTTTGGGGTGATAGAAATGTTTTGGAAGACAGAGGTAATGGTTGCACAACATTGTGAATACATGTCAGTAAATTGTTCACTTTAAACTGATGAAATTTATATGTGAATTTCACCTTAAAAAAAAAAGTATAGTTCTTTTAAAAAGAGGATCATGGCTGGGAGCGGTGGCTCACGCCTATAATCCCAGCACTTTGGGAGGCTGAAGTGAGGGGATTGCCTGAGCCCACGGTTTCAAGACCAACCTGGGCAACTTGGCGAGACCTCATCTCTACAATAAATCAAAAATTAGCCAGGTGTGGTGACACGTGCCTGTAGTTTCAGCTACTTAGAAGGCTGAGATGGAAGGATCATCTGAGCCCAGCAGGTCGAGGCTGCAGTGGCCATGAGTGCTCCACTGCACTCCAGCCTGGGCAACAGAGTGAGACCCCAACTCAAAAAAAAAAAAAAAAAAGAAAGAGAGAGAAGATCATAACCACACTGAGATACCACCAATCCCCAGTAAGAATGGCCATCATTAATAAAACAAACAACAACAGATGCTGGCGAGGATGCGGAGAAAAAGGAACACTTCTACACTGCTGGTGGGAATGCAAACTAGTGCAACCTCTTTGGAAAACAGTGTGGTGATTTCTGAAAGAACTAGAAACTGACCTTCCATATGACCCAGCAACCCCCCTACTGGGAATATATCCAGAGGAACTCAAACCATTCTACAAAAAAGATACCTGCATACGCATGTTTATTGCAGCACTATTCACGATAGCAAAAACATGGAACCAACTGTGCTACCCATTGAAACTGAACTGGGTAAAAATAATGTGGTACATATACACAATGGAATATTATGCAGCCATAAAGAACAAACATATGGACTTTGCAGCAACTTGGATGAATTTAGAGTCTATTATACTCAGTAATGTATCACAGAAACAGAAAACTGAGTTCCACATGTTCTCACTCATAAGTGGACCTTGAACAATTATCATAATACTATGATAATTGAAAGGGATTGGCAGTAGTGGGAAACTGCCAGGGAAGGGAGATGGGATTGATAGTAGTGGGAAACTGCCAGGGGAGGGGGGCACACCTTATCAACAAGGGTACTTGCATAATGAACATTTGTGTATCTAACCCTGAATTGTACCCTACATTTTAAAATAAAAATTTTTTTTTAAAAAAAGAGGATCAATCAGCCGGACTCGGTGGCTCAGCCTGTAATCCCGCGCCTTTGGGAGGCTGAGGTGAGTGGATTGCCTGAGCCCTCGGGTTCGAGACCCACCTGGGCAGGCGAGACCTCAACTCTACAATAAATAAAAAAATCAACCGGGTGTGGTAGCGCGTGCCTGTAGTTCCAGCTACTTGGAAGGCTGATCGCCGGAGCCCAGCAGGTTGAGGCTGCGGTGGCCGGGAGCAGCCACTGCACTCCAGTCTGGGTGACAGAGTGAGACTCCAACTCAAAAAATAAAAAAAAATAAGAAATAAAAATTTAAAAAGAGGATCATATTACACTACCTTTAGCAGTTTAAGATGAGGTTGAAGAGTAAGATTGGACCATATCAGGCAGGGCATTGGGATCAAGTTTCATGGGATGCCAAATCATGATCAATCAAAAGCTATTTACCATAAAAGATCACTGTCTTGGGGACCAGAAGTACAGACTAGCATTTTCTATCCCTATAAGAGAAGGGACCAAAAGGTTGCTTGAAGAAGCAAGAAATTAACATCAGCAATAATAATAGACTGACAGATGCTTACTGACATCAGCCTTGGGTGGCCTGACTCATCCCTTTTGTGATAGTGATGGTTTGCCAATGGTCCATGATGCTCAAGGTCTAATTGCTGAGGCTCCCTATGCGATGGGCACTACCAATCCTTGCTTCAGTGACTTTCTTTTGTCTATGTTCTCTTGACTGACCAACCTTCTCTTTCCTCTGCACTACCCATCCATTCAATTTGACACATTCTTTAGGCTTGGTAAAATCTTCAATTATGCACAAGGAGTTGCCCCTGTCTCTTTCAGGCGATTATGCATATGTCTAATCCCATCCATTATCTTACATAAAGAACAAGTTTTGTGTGTGTGTGTGTGTGTGTGTGTGTGTGTGTGTGTGTGTGTGTGTGTGGGCCCCTCATTTATAGACTCCATGTAGTAGTCATGTAAAAGTAACCCAAATGGCTGGATAACTCTCAGTTCAGTGGCTCTCAATCAGGACTAGATCAAGTATATTGTGACAATGGAAAGGGCAGTGAAGCAAAATCACCTAGGGAGATTTTTTTGAACTTTATGTAGTTGATACTCTACCCCCACACCAATTCTGATAGACCGGAGGGTAGGGGCGGGAGGAATGGATAAGCATATTTTGGAAGAATCTGCAGGAGATTCTGAAAATCTTTCTCCTCTCCTATCCTTGTGAGAACTAGCATATACTTCAAGAGAGTCACTAGCTCTGGGTGGGAACCTGACACACAGATTCTTATCAAAGGAACTACCCCTTTAATCTGTGAATCCAGAGCCCAGCTGCTTTTGAAGAGACAGGAAGATCCCACAAGACTGCCTTGGATACTTCTCCATCAGCCAAGTCTTGCCACTATTTTTGTTTCAGAACCACCCACCTAGTTGAGGCTTTCTTTATCAGGAAAGACATTTACCCACCAGAGTTCTCAACCACCAGAGAGTGGGAAAGAAGAGAACTGGTAGAAGTAGGAGCTACAAGGCAAAAATAATATGTTACCTGCGTACTGATTCTGCTTCTAGGCTACTTCTTTGCGACTGGAAAGACGGACACTAAAGGGTTTTAGAAAGTAAAGGGAAGGGTGAATGAGCTCACAATCTCTTAGTGGTGGAAGGTAGAAATGCAGGTTTACTCTTTACAAAAGTCAAATCCCCAATTCGCTTGGAAACTGGGTGGAGAGATTACAAATCCCTATTATAAGCAGAGTACAATGTCAGCTTCAAATTACTCCAATTGCAGATGGTGGTGTTTGTCAGTGGAGGTGACCCTCTTCCATAGGAGATTTGGAAGACAAGAGGAAGTGGAAGCCTAACAGCACTGAGTTAGCTATTTTATTTTTTGAGTCGAGACAACAGTAAGACATGAGTGTCTTTTAGCAGTAGAATTTTAAGTCTATCAGCATATCAGTAAGACACTTTAGAACAATCTACCAGAGTATGTTGGAAGTGACTTTGTCCCAGCCCTTCTCCCTCAGTTTCTTCCCTAAAAGCAAAGATCACACTAAGAGCTTCACCCTGAGAGGCAGCCAAATCAGAGCAGCATGGAGTGACTAAGAGTTTCAGAATTGCAGCTTTCAAAATGAAACATTCTTTTGACAAGTATGGCCAGATGTGGCCTACAGAAATCTTTTATTTGGCCCCTATGACTTTTTAAATTTTAATTTGAGCCAATACTTAGAAATCCTAATATCTTCCTCCTCCCCTCACTCTCACCCTCCTCCCTCCCTTTCTCTCTCACATCAGAAACTCTGGCAATACTGATCCTGCATTTCTGCATGGCAAGGCTTGATTGAAACTAAGAAGCAGCATCTCCCTTTAGACAGCTCCCCTTAGTTCCCACCACCCCTCACACAGCACATGGATGTGCTTTGTATCCAGGGCCATTTGACCCCAGACCTCCTTCAGTGTGCAGGCAGCTGCTGATGTCCCAGACCACTCGAAAACCAAAGGAGAAAGCATCGGACACCTATCCAGAAAGTCCAAAGAGAACTCTCAAGTACGGACAAACCCTTTCTAGTTGTAATGGACAGAACACATGGGAAGTTCCTGGAGATAGTCCTTCAGGAAGACATACCATATGATGGAGAATGTAGCAGTTGCTCTGTAATAATGTAGAAATGGTTAGCATTGATCCCTAAGCAAACAGTTATCCCTTACTGCCAATAAATTCATTTCTAGGCTTATTGGATAGTCCTAATGGGGTGATTTTCCACTGAGATGAGTGTGTTAGAGTTGAGAAAGTGTCCCTGGTACTGACATATGCTGCCACTCTTTCGGATTAAAAACCACTTTCCTAACCAGTCTCTAAGTGCTGTGTGATCACATCCAGTGGGGACCATAGCTCCTCCTTCAGAACTGTGCCTTAGCTCTGAATCCCTGAGGACTGTTTTACAACTGAAGGCAGAGAGAGGAACATTGTGGATTATAAAGGTTACCAAAGGTAGTTCCTAAATCTGTGTGTGCATCAGAACCACCTAGAAATCTTTAAACATTCTGATTCCTGGGTTCTATTACACACCTACTAAGTTAGAATCTTTGAGAATGGAGTCCAAGTCTCAATGTGTCCACCAGGTGATTCTAATGCAGCCATCCTAGCATCAGCTAAGACAACTTTTTTTTTTTTTTGAGTTGGAGTCTCACTCTGTCGCCCAGACTGGAGTGCAGTGGCCGCTCCCGGCCACCGCAGCCTCGACCCACTGGGCTCCAGCGATCCTTCCGCCTCAGCCTTCCAAGTAGCCGGAATTACAGGCATGCGCTACCACGTCCGGCTGATTTTTTGATTTATTGTAGAGATGAGGTCTCGCTGCCCAGGCGGGTCTCGAACCCGCGGGCTCAGGCAATCCACTCACCTCAGCCTCCCAAAGGCGTGAGATTACAGGCTGAGCCACCGAGTCCGGCATAAGACAACTTTTGAGAAGTATAGATGTGAGGATGCTCCTGAGCCTTCCATATTCATTCTGGAATGAGCAATTCTGTGCCCTACGCTCAGTCCCTATTATGCCATCAGAGACCTTTCCCCTACTGGAGTTCCCAAAGCCATGGACAGTGGCTTAACACTGTGGTCTGGTATCAAGACTAACCTGAGCTTGAATCTTGACTCTGACCTTTGCAAACTGGGTGGTCTTGAGTAAGCTGTGACCACTCCTCACACCTCAGGTTCCCCATCTGTAAAATGGTGATAATAATACCTACTTCTCAGGGTTGCTGTGAGGACTCCTTGAGAAAACATGTGTAAAGCATCTGACTGAGATTTAGTTAAATGATATACCAGTAAATGCTGGCTCACTGAATTTGCCTTCTGGAAGTAGAGTGGAGTGCTCTACGGAACTCTTAATTGGGACTTTTCCGCCAGGCACCCTAATACCAGAGTACTGACATCAGCCCAAAACCTAATTTAGAGAAGAAAGACCCCAATTTAAGAAGCTCTGAAGACAACTTGCAACTTTTGACATCTTGTCCTTATATGTTAAAATTTAAGAGTTGGCCAGGCTCAGTAGCCCAAACTGTAAACCCAGCACTTTGGGAGGCCAAGGCAAGTGGAGCTTGCCTTGTCTTAGCTGTGGATTCAAGATCAGCCCAGGCAACTTGGCGAGACCTTGTCTCTACAATAAATAAATAAATAAATAAGCCAAGCATGGATGCGCACACCTGTAGTTCCGGCTACTTGGAAGACTGAGGCAGAAGGATCGCCGGAGCCCAGCAGGTTGACGCTGGGATGGCCATGAGCGTGCATCTACTTTATTTGTTAATGTACATATGCTTCAGTTCAGTCCCCTTAAACAAAACAAAACAAACATGACTCCCAGTGGCAACAGTTATTAGTCTCTTCCTTCCACAGTCCATGCCTGTCTCTTGGAGAGAAGAGAGAGAATTATTTAAGTTACATATTCTCAAAATAATGCCAAGAGACCAATCCCCCCCATGTGTCCTTAATTCCCTTGATAATTTTTGAAAAGCTAAGACAGCTACATAAGCATTTTACTAAGACATGGAAAATAAAGCCAAAGAGAATTCAACTACAGAAGACATTAATTTCAACCCAGCAGGGGCTTGGTAGAAAATTTTTAAAAAATTTACACTGATTGCAAAACATAAACTTATGTCAGAATCAGTCCCAATAGATAACAGTTCAACATTTCCTAAAAAGTTGAAGTGATACAGATTTAGAAAGTTTATTTATTTAAGCAAGCTTTTAAAATTTTCATTTTAAAGATGTGGGGTACAATTCAGGGTTAGGTATACAAATGGTCGTTGTACAGGTGAGGTTTGGACTACACTTTGGTTTCCACATCACCTGGTTTGAGATCAGATATCCTTATATCTAAGTAAGTTTTTTAAAACGTCTAACCTGGTTTGTTTTGAAATTAGGTGCCTTCAGGTACCTTCTGGTGTGACAAACCTATGGACTCTGACCCGAGTGCTTAAAGCTGTGGCAAGAAGAGCGAGGGAAGGTAGGGGCACCTTGATCAGAATTATGGGCAGAGGCCAGGTTCTGGAATTAGAATTAAGGAAGCCCTGGAGGAGGAGCTGTCCACACCCTTTGAGCTGACAACACCTGCAGGTTGTCACCTGAAGCAATAGGCAGAAGCAGTACATGAGACAATCTTGGAGTCCTGAAAATGCATGATCTTGTGGGTTTACGCAACCCAATGGGAGTAAGGGTATTCCTAGATCAGGATAAAAATGTACCTGAATCAGGTAACGCCATCAAGGCCTACTGTCCTTGTTCTGCCCATAGAATATGACTCACAAACACCATCAGAGGTTGGAGCTATCACATTCCAAGAATCTCACATAGGGCATGTGGGTACAAAACTGACATTCTTTGATCACTCAATTGCCTCTGTTAGGCTCTTTACTTCCAATAACTCATTTTCAATCTTAAGATACAGGTATCATTATCCTCATTTTAAATTGTGGAAACCAAGACTGAGAAAAGTTACGGAAATTTATTCAGTTTTCCACAGCTAGTAAAGGTGTGTCACCCTCCTTAAGCCTCAGCCCCATATATTAAACATGTCTAACTTTCAAGCTTTTATCCTTTTACTATGTGAAATTTACCTAGGGTTGAAGCCAACACCTAGACAGAATCATGCCTATTGGATAGAAAGGAGTGTGGCCTTGGGAAATCAGATTCAGGAAGTAGGTATTTTGGGCAGAATCTGGAGGCACCATGTTAATCCCATTGCCTTTTTTCCACCTGAGAGGAGCATCTGGTGAATGTGATGCTCACCTTTTTCCTCCACCATCACTTGTAGCTACTAACATGGCTCTTATCAGTGAGACCAACTCTGCCAGTAAATGGAGGTGATCTCGATTCTGATATCCTTCTGCCTATAGGGAGCACTGGTGGCATTTAATATGTCCCAAATTAACTCGTTCATCTCACCATCCTTTTTCTCCTGTGTTCTCTGTCTCAGCTATTTCGCTGAGCCAAGTTGTAAATCTGAGATCCATAACCGACGCTTTCCTCACTCTTGTTCTCCTGTCTAAGATCTATTGGTCAGTGTTACCTCCATTTATCTTTGCAATTCTTTCACTCTCTTATTTTGACAGTTGCTTTCCTGGTCCTGGCCATCCTGCCTAGACTGGTACAGTAGACTACCAACTGATCCCTTTGTCTTCAGTTTTGTCCCTTATAAGTCTGTCAAAGTAATGCAAAATGCAAGACTGACCATGTTATTCTCCCACATTTAATGGAGAGAACATAGCACAGGGGTTAAGAGTGAGAGCTCTGGAGCCAAGCTACCTGGTTTTGGATCCCAGCTCTACCATTGACTGTGTATCCTTGCACAAGTTACTTAACTTTTCTATACTTTAGACTTTATAGCTGTAAAATGGGGATAATAATAATAGTACCTCCTTCAAATGTTGCTGTTGAGGATTAAGTAAAATAGTACCAACCACTGCCTCATTTCTTTGTTCTCCTTTACAGCAAAACTCTTTGAAATAATTTTTTATTTTATGATCTTTTTTTTTTTTTTTTTTTGAGTTGGAGTCTCACTCTGTCGCCCAGACTGGAGTGCAGTGGCCGCTCCCGGCACAGCAGCCTCGACCTGCTGGGCTCTGGCGATCCTTCCGCCTCAGCCTTCTGAGTAGCCAGAATTACAGGCATGCGCTACCACGCATGGCTGGTTTTTTGATTTATTGTAGAGATGAGGTCTCGCTGCCCAGGCGGGTCTCGAACCTGCGGGCTCAGGCAATCCACTCACCTCAGCCTCCCAAAGGCGCGGGATTACAGGCTGAGCCACCGAGCCCGACTTGAAAGAATTTTTTAGCCGGGCTCGGTGGCTCAGCCTGCAATCCCGCGCCTTTGGGGGGCTGAGGTGAGTGGATTGCCTGAGTTCGCGGGTTCGAGACCCACCTGGGCAACTTGGTGAGACCTCATCTCTACAATAAATCAAAAAATTAGCCGGACGTGGTAGCGCATGCCTGTAGTTCCAGCTACTTGGAAGGCTGACGTGGAAGGATCGTCGGAGCCCAGCAGGTTGAGGCTGTGGTGGCTGGGAGCAGCCATTGCACTACAGTCTGGGCGACAAAGTGAGACTCCAACTTAAAAAAAAAATTATCTTTTAAAGAGAAAATGATTTATTATAATCCCATGTGCCCATCACCCAATTTTCAATAATTATCAATTTATCCCCAGTCTTGTTTTATCTCCCACCTCTTCTCTTTTTGATATTTTGATATGTACCTCTGAAAGATGGGAACTCATAAAAAAACACACACTGTATCACATCCAAAAACAACACTTATTCTTTAAATTATATTAATCAAGAATCCAACCAGTGCTCAAATTTTTAGTTATTTCAAATGTCATGCTTTCTTCAATTTGTTCATTTGAATCAAGATATAAATAAGTCATTCGTTGTAATTTGTTGATTTACCTTTAAATCTCCTTTAATTTATAGGTTTCTCCTTCCGTCCACTTTTTTTTCATTTTTGCAATGTTTTTGTTGGAGTAACCAGACCCTTTTTCCTGTAGAGTTTCCCACAGACTGGATTTTCCTGATTGCATCCCTGCGGTGTTGCTAAATGGGTTCCTCTCTCCCTGTGGTTTTTGTAAATTGATAGTTAGATCTTAAGCCTTAATCAGATCCAGGTTCCTTTTTATTCAGAAATATATAATGTCTTTTCATCATACTATTGGCAAGTATTGTCAGGATCCATTCATTCATCAGGAGCTGGAAAATGGTGATATTTTATTGTTCCTACCTTATTTGCTAGATGAATACTTCTATAAGAAGAAACTTCTCATTAACTAATTGGTTATCTTGAGGAAGAAGAGGATAAGTTTTGGGGTTCTTCCCCCTTTATTTACTAATTTTAAAAATAATGAGTTGATCCACTCCTATTTTTTTAAACTCACATTAATCAAGATTTCACCCCCACCACACCACTGAATCTACTGAGCTTGTGCTCATCAATGAATGCAATATTGCTGAATTCAAAAGCCAGTTCTCATTCCTTCTATTGATTCATCATTAGCATTTTTTTTTTTTTTGAGGAGCATTTAACATTGAGGATCGACCTCTCCTTGAAACACTTTCTTCACTTGGCTTTGAGGATACCACATCCTCTTGGTTTTCTTTTAGCTCATTGACCCTTCCTTTGCTGGTTCATCCTCATCTCCATAAACTCTCTTTATGTTGAAGTGCCCCAGGGCTGTCTTTAAACCTATTCTCTATATATACACTCAACTCCCTTGGAGATCTCATCCAGCCTCATTATTTCAAAATGCCATTTTTGGCTGGGCTCAGTGGCTCAGCCTGTAATCCCAGCACTTTGGGAAGCCGAGGCAAGTGGATTGCCTGACCCCGCGGGTTCCAGATCCACCTGGGCAACTTATAGAGATCTCATCTCTATAATAAATCAAAAGTTAGCTGGGTGTGGTAGCGCGCGCTTATAGTTCCGGCTACTTGGAAGCTGAGGTGGAAGGATCTCCGGAGCCAGCAGGTCGAGGCTGCGGAGGCCAGGAGCGTGCCACTGCACTCCAGTCTGGGCAACAGAGTGAGACTTCAACTAAAAAAAAACCCAAACCTGTTTTTATGCTACTCCCACTTTTCTATCTCCAGTTCATATATCATCCCCAAAGTTTGGACTCATATACAATTTTCTGCTTGATATCCCTACTTAGAAGTCTAGTAGGCATCTCAAACGTACCAGTCTGAAATCTAACTTCCAGTGTTCTTCTAAAACCAGCTTCATCCACATTCATCCTCATTTTAGTTAATGGCAACATTGTTCTAATTGCTCTGGCCAAAATACCTGAAGTAAGTTTTGAGTCTTCTTTTTCTCTCATATCCCATATGCAGTTTAGGAGGAAATGTGTTGATTTTCCCTTCAAAATATATGCAAGATCAGATCATTTCTCACAACCTCCACTGCTTCCACGCTGGTCCAAGACTGTATCATCTCTCACCTGAATTGCTGCAACACTCTCCAGCTCATGCCATCTGCCCTGCTCTTCTCCTCCACTTTCACTTGCATTGCTACCACTCAAAATCTCAGACTCAACTCGGCATCCCTTCTTCACATTGTAGCCAGAGTGACTCTGTTAAGATATGTCAGGTCACAGGGCGCAATGGCTCATGCCTATAATCCTAGCACTTTGGGAGGCCGAGGTGAGAGGATTGCTTGAACTCACAGGTTCGAGACCAGCCTGGGCAAATTGGTGAGACCTCATCTCTACAATAAATCCCCCCCACAAAAAAATTAGCCAGGCGTAGTATCGCGCTCCTGTACTTCCAGCTACTTGGAAGGCTGAGGCCATCTAAGAAGACCACCTGAGCCCAGCAGGTCAAGGCTGCGGTGGCCATGAGCATGCCACTGCACTCCAGCCTGGGCGACAGAGTAAGACTCCAACTCAAAAAGAAAAAATGTCAGGTCGTATTACTTCTCTCTTTAAAACCCTCTAAATGTTCCTGTCACACTCAGAGTCAAAGCTAAAGTCCTTACAATGTCTTTAACACCCTCGGTGAGCTCACCTCTGCTTCTTCTCTTAGCTCATCTCCTATCTCTCACTTGCCCCATTCTATCCACGCTGACCCTCTTAAACAAGGCAAGCACACTCTTGACTCAGGGCCTTTGCATTTGCTGTTTTATCTGCTTGGAACAGTCTTCCCCTGCCTAAGCTCTTGGTTCACTCTCTCGCTTAACTCTTTGCTCAGAAGTCATCTTTTCAATAAGCCTATTCTTGACCTTCCTTTTAAAAACTGCACCTTTTCCAGTACCACTATGTCCTTTTCTTGCATCATTTTCCTCCACTGCACTTATTCCCATGAAAGACACCATGTATTTGCCTTGCTAACTTTGTTGCTTTGCTCTCCCTTCCCTCACTTGAATGTAAGTTGCAAGATAGTGGAATTTTTTTGGTTTTGTTTGCTGTTGCATCCTAGAGTCAAGAGCAGAAACGAACACATAGTAGTACTCCAGGGATGGCTTTAAGGGCGTGCAAGCAATTCAGTTACACAGGGCCCACTCTCAGACAGGGAGACTGGGGAGTTGCATTCAAGGTTTAATGCTCTGTGGTCACCATCTTGAAATTCTTATGAATTTGACCTTTGAATCTGTCTTATAAGTGAGTCTGATGGAACACTGGAGTATGCTCTGAGCAGCTGGCATCCCAATTCACATGTGATCCTGCCTCTGTTGCTCCTCATCTCTTCCAGATAGGTTCTCACCTACCTGCTTCCCAACCCCTTCCCAGCATCTACTGCCACCCTATACCACAGGGAGTCTTGGGCATGGGCAAGGGCATGGGTGAGACCTCCACTCTGTGCTCACTTAACATCCTCCATTATTTTCCTCTGTCAGGTTTTGTTCTTCCAAGATGTGTCTGTGGCTGAGCTTCATCCAAAGACCTGGAAACCTTATTTGGTGGGCTTTGAAATGTGACT
Source organism: Cephalopachus bancanus (assembly GCA_027257055.1). NCBI lineage: Eukaryota > Metazoa > Chordata > Mammalia > Primates > Tarsiidae > Cephalopachus > Cephalopachus bancanus. The sequence continues at coordinate 163,355 of JAPVLO010000536.1, read as the reverse complement.
GTGCCACCAACCAGCTTAGGTATTTATTTTGCCAAGGGTGAGGTCCCTTCCTAATCCAAGCCTCAGGGCAATGCACTGATCAACTGTGAAGGTCTGTACTTGTCCTGTCAATATCCCTATGCTCCAGGAATACACCATTAAATAGTAAATAAAAAATACCATGACTAGCAGAGAGAGAGAGAGAGAGAGAGAGAGAGAGAGAGAGACTGTGGAGGAAGGCAAAAAGCTTTTTCTTGTTTTTGAATAGGGGCTCTACATTTTCACTGAAAATTTTCACTCTCATATCACATAGCCTTCCCTGTAGTGCTCAATAAATATTTGTGGAAATGAATAATAAATAATTTATGTAAAACTCTTAGAAGATTTGGCATGTGGCAGGCATTCAGTAGAATTAGCTATTATCAGCCATCAACTGTAATGCTGTAATGATCACTTCTTTCCTCAAGTTTAACACTCAGGTTATATCCAACTAAAGTTTTCTCCCTACTTCGTGATGTTTCTGGCACATGAGTGTCTTTGCTTGTTGTCGTCTCTGCTGAGAATTATTTTCTCTTTTCCTGTTTGTCACTTTCACTTATGTGACTACCACTCAACTCTGCCAACCCTTCCTCTGGGAAGTCTTCTCCAACTCCTCCTGAGTCAGATCCTCCACTCTGCTCACTTAACATCCTCCATTTTTTTCCTCTGTTGGGTTTAGTTCTTCCAAGGTGTGTCTGTGGCTGATCTTTGTCCAAAGACCCAGAAACTCTATTTGGTGGGCTTTGAAATGTGACTGTGCCACCAACTAGCTTAGGTACCTATTTTGCCAAGGGTGAGGTCCCTTCCTAACCCTGTGCCCCTGAGTTAAGCATTTGCTCTTCCTGTGTTTCGTCTGCATTATCTGGAGCCAGATTGATTGCTCTAATGTAGTCCCCAGGGTCCCAGTAGGACAGGGACTTGGCTGAACCACAGTCTGCTATTGGGATCCTGATACCCATCCTAGTTGTGTAAATGGATAGTTCTTCTTGAGTAATTCGGTTCTGTTAACATTGGATCCTCGTACATTTTCTTTTTTGTGTATGCTTTTAAATCTCTCTGAGCCTCAGTGTCTTCCTCTATGAAATAGAAATAAAAGTATCCATCTGGCAGGGTCATTGAGAAGGAGGTTTAAATAAAGAATATCAGCCCAAATAGGAGCTCAGAAAATGTTTGTTTTCCTTTCTGCCAAGTGTAACATTAGCTACTGGTATGGGCATGTCCCATTGGCATGGGCCTCCTGGTTTCCACACTGCTATGAACACTTTTAAGCTGTTCTAGCTGCAACCTGTATGACACACTGGTCCTGCCTACTGTTAGTCACTATCTCCCCAGCAGGTCCTCCTGGTCTCAGAGGCGAAAAAAAAAAAATCATTGTTTTGGTTCAAGTGTGATAAACAGTGATTGACAGGCCTGAAAAAGAAGCTGTTGGATAACGAGAAAAAAGCCTCTAATTATTCCCCTTAACCTGTCTGTTATCCTGTCTGTTCAATTCATTCTTTGACAACTGCCTTTCCTCCTTTCTTTAACTGTTTAGGAATAAATTATTTTGAAGAAATGTGTTTTCAAATAAATTTGTTAAGGCTAAGATGTTGACATTTGGAAAATTCTCCATATTCTGAATCTGAGCTCCCCTGCCCTCCACCAAGAGCCTGGGAATCACTGGTGCTGGGGAAGCACTGGTGATGGCAGCACACAGGAGGCAAAGGCCTACGAGGAAGAAGCTAGCTTCCGGCCCCAGAACCATTGCTGTTAGTTGGGTGACCTGCTGACAATGCCTTACCCTCTAAGAGCACAGTTGCTTCATCTGTAAAATAGGCACACCCTATATATTTCTTGGAATAATAGATGTAAAAGCATTTTTAAAATGCCAAGGATTTCTTTTTCTATGGTGCTTAAAATAGTGATACATTCTGTGAAAAAAAAAGAATGACTGACTTTGGACTGGTCACCCCAGTTCCTGTCCTTGGAAATTAGTCTCTCATCTTGGTCCCTCAGGCAAAGTCCTCTGCTTATGTACTTACAACTCTGTAATGAAGGGAACCAGTGAACCTCTCAGAGACTCTCCTGGGACTGAGGGAGGTGGAGGAAGGAGAAAGAAGAGGGCTCTTAGGAGGAGGGAGAATGGGTAGAGAGCCTAGGATTTTGCCGTGGAAGCTCAGAGTCACAGGTTTTGAGGTCATTATCTGGATTAATGTTATCTTTTTTTTTTTTTGAGTTGGAGTCTCACTCTATCACCCAGACTGGAGTGCAGTGGCTGCTCCTGCCTACCGCACCTTTGACCTGCTGTGCTCCGGCAATCCTTCCGCCTCAGCCTTCCAAGTAGCTGGAACTACAGGTGCGCACTACCACACCTGGCTAATTTTTTGATTTATTGTAGAGATGAGGTCTCGCCAAGTTGCCTAGGAGGGTCTCGAACCCTCGGGCTCAGGCAATCCACTCACCTCAGCCTCCCAAGGTGCGGTATTACAGGCTGAGCCACTGAGCCCGGCTTACTGTTATCTTTGTCACGTCACTTGCTCATCCTCCTTCGCTTGCTCATCCTCCTGGGAACCCACGGCTTACTCTGGTGGTCATTGTCAGGAGTATGGTTTAATACGGGGGTGGATTCTTTTGGTAGTGAATCCATTATGGTCTGCTTAAAGTCCCTAGTGGGTGACCTTCAGGGGAGGAGCCTGAACCAGAGTGGAGAATCTCTATCTAAGCTTATAGTCAGCTTTTTGGAACTGAGCTGATAGCTAAGCAGCACTCTCTAAGAAGGGATCTAAGTAATAATATTCACAACGAATATTTTGAGCACTTCCTATATGTCAGCCAGGGGCCTTCCTGCCCCTCAAGATATTGATGAAACCGGCTGCTTCCTACTCCGCCAACTCTGAGGCCTGTAGAAGTCTAAGCTTCTCCTTCAGATCTATGTGACTATGAATGCATGTTCTTAGGGTCAACTCTGCCTTCAGGCACCTGCATCCTCTCGTGTGGCCTCCTCTTGCGACAGACCATTCTAGACATTAAATTCAGCCCACCTTCCTCCATTTCCACAACTAAAACTCTTCCCACCAGCATCACATGGCTATAGTGTGGGATGGGGGAAGAGTCAAAGAGGTCACCCACAGTGCACTTGGAGTTGCTACTTCTCTCTTCTCTTCTATCTCTCCTTCCTTTTTTCCATCTCCAACCCTCATCTCATCCCCCTCTCTCTTCCTCCTCTCCTGATCCTGGCTTGCTTTGAGACCTCCGTGATTGTTCTCTGCCTGGTTATGAAAAGTAATTGCTAAATGCAAGGTGGTATCCTGACCTGGATCCTGGAACAGAGAAAAGACATTAGTGGAAAAACAGGTAAAATATGAATAAAAGGTTTCAAGCTTAGCCACTAGTACTATATCATGTTAATTTCTCACTTTTGACAAATATACCATGTAAGATGTTAACATTAGAGGAAACCAGTGAAGAGTATACAGGAATTTTCTGGACTGTCTTTGCAACTTCTCTGTGAATATAAAATTATTCCCCCCCGAAAGTTTATTTTTGAAAAAATTATTACTTTTCTCCCTGATGTTCCACCTTCTACCCTAAGCTCTCTCTCAGGGCAGTTTCCCAGAAAAACCAATTCTCTTCCTAATAGAATTTCTGATGCCAGCTCTTAAGATAATACAGCTTTTTCTGTCTTGCTTCAAGTATGAATTATCTCATTTAATCTGCACCATAACCTCTTTGGCAGTTATTATTGCTCCTAATTTCCAGGTCTAGAAGTGGAGGTTCACAGTAAAGTGTTGCAGCCCAATAAGCTGCAGAGTCAGAATTCAAATCCAGAGTTTGATTCCAAAACCTATGCTCCCAGCCACTCTGTTAGCCTTCCTTCCTTTGCTTTCGGGAGTTTTGCTCTTGCATCAGCATTTAACCTCTTTATTCCACAAGTTAAGTTACCCTGAAAATTATTGTAAGTTAATCCATGCATCCCATGCGCCCATTCATTAATTCAACAAGCATTTATTGAACATACCATCCCATGTGCTGCCTGTGTACTAGGTATTAGGGTTCTTGAAATAAGTAAGACATGATTCCTGCCTTCCAGGGGTACAGGAGACAGGAAGATAATGTTAATGCAATTAGACAGTCAGCTATAAAAAGGAGAGGAGCTATGAAGGAAGGGGTAACCTACACCTGGGGCTCCAGGAAAAGTTTTATAGAGAAAGAAAAGCCTAATTTCAATCTTTGAGGATAAATAAGCATTTTCCAGGAGGAATCAGAAGTAGAGACGGAGCACCGCAGGGCAAGGAAACAGCAGGAGCAAAGCCTTGGCGGTGTAAAAGGACATCTAGAAGGTGTCAGGACTGTGGTGTGCTGCCAACATGCAGTGTCTGTGGGAAGGTCACGGGTGGGAGCAGTCAGAGAAGCACGGGGGTTGAGTCATGGGGACCGTGGGGCCATGCTAAGGAGATTCACTTTTATCTTGTAGGTGATGATGGGGGGAAGAGATGAGTTTTAAGGAAGAGAGCGACATGGTTGAATTTGGGAGTCTGGGTGCTGGGAGAGGAAGGATTAAAGAATGCAGTTCTGGAGGCAGGATGGATTAGGATGTTGCAGCAAACCAGGTGAGACTCTATGGTGTCCTTTGCTGGCAAAGTGGCAGTAAGGATGAAGGGGGAATGGATGTGAGAAGTTAAGAATGGCAACTCCATTCTGGCCTCACATCTGGAATTACCCTTAACTCCTCTCACTCACTTTTCGCTCCCCTCATCCAATCCATCAGCAAATCCTATAGGCTGTACCTTCAACATATATTTGGAATCAGACCATTTCTCACTACCTCTACTGTTGCCACTCTAGACCAAGCAACCGTTACCTTTCACTTGGATTATTGCAATGGCCTCCTAACTTGTCTCTCTCCTCATTTTTTGCTCTACATGCCAGGCAGAGGGACTCTTTACAAGATAAACCACATTGTGCCAGGTGCAGTGGCTCTCACCTGTAATCCCAGCACTTTGGGAGACAGAGGCAAAAGGATTGCCTGAGCCCAGGGGTTCAAAACCAGCCTGAGCAATTTGGCAAGACCTCATCTCTACAATAAATCAAAATATTCGCCAAGCATAGTGGTGAGTGTCTAGCTACTTGGAAGGCTGAGATGGAAGGATCACCTGAGCCCAGCAGGTAGAGGCTGCAGTCGCTGTGAGCATTGCCACTGGGTAATGGAGTGAGATGCCCACTCAAAAAAAAAAAAAAATTAATAACATTGTGTTGCTCTTCTGTTTAAAACTTTCCAGTAGCTTCCCATCTCATGCAGAGAATGACCCATCACAATGGTCTGCAAAGACCTGTATGATTTGACCTCTGGCTACCTCTCATATCTCATTCTCTACCACTCTCCTTCATTCAACAAATTCAAACCACACTGGCCTCCCCATCATTATTTCAACACACCAAGGTTGTTTCCATTTCAGAACTCTTGTACTTGCTTCTTTTGCCTGGAATGCTCTTCCTCCAGATGCCTGCATGGCTCCCTCTCTCACTTTGTTCAAGTCATTTCTCAGATGTCACCTCATCACATAGCCCTTCCATGACTGCCTTATATAAAAAAGTCCCCCGTGACTCACTATCCTTTTGCCTCATTTTATTTTTCTTCATAGCACCTAGCCAGCTGACATATTAAATATTTGTTTATTTATTTGCTTAGGGTTTAGACTACAAGCTCCATGTAAGCAAGTACTTTGTTGGTTTTGCTCCCTGCTGTGTCCCCAGTACTTAGAGCAGCACCTGGCATTTAGTGGGTGCTCTCTGTTTGTCGAAATCCCGGTTGCAAAGTAGAATTTCCGGGCTTTGACAATTGTTTGGATATGGAAAACAAAATCTAGGAAGCATTCGAGGGGTTAAAGATTTCTAAAGCAGGGTTTTATAGAATAATTTATGTGCTTATTACCAAAAATTTTTTGTCCCCTGGCCCAGTTTATCATGGATACCATTAGATGTCACCACGTGTTTTGCTCCATTAAAGCCTCATTAATGCAAAAATCCCAAGACTCCTGAAGAGCAAAGTATGATACCAGATCTGTGACTGGGCGAGGCAGGAGAACGACACTCCAAGAGAGCACTTAGCTTGCTTATCTACTAAGAATCAAGCACCGGATGGGGGAGGTCATCTGCTCTACCGAGCCAGGACTTAACTGTGCTAAGGAATGCTGGCTGGTCAGGGGAACCATATGGGTCTGTATCCACACTGTGGATACCAGTCTGAGGACTCCCTGTGCGACAGGCTTATAGGAACAGAAGTGACAGGGCAAAAAAAAAAAAAAAAGGAAGGGCGGCTATGGTCAAATCCAGAGAGCCCAACCCAGAGAAGCTGATGTCCTGCCCGGTCTCACCTCCTGAGGTGAGGGAAGAGAAAGGACAAGTGTATTCGTTTCCTAGAGCTGCTATCACAAAGTGCCACAAATCGGGGACTTTAAACAACAGAAATCTATTCTCTCACAGTTCTGGAGGCTAGAAGTCAAAAATTAAGATGTCAGCAGGGCCACGCTCCCTCTGACTCTGCATGGAATCTTCCCTTGCTTCTTTCTAGACTGTGGTAGCTGAGATTGCTTGTGGTCATCTTCAGAGGCTCAAGGGAGGAAGCCCAACTACAGCAGCAAAGAATGAGGCCAATACACAGAAGGAAGCAGAACTGAGAGGTGGAAAGACTAACAAAGTTATTCAGAGACAAAATTTGAACCCCCAAATCCAGATGGGCCAGAACCTGTCTCTAGCCTGCACCACACCCCATCCTTTCCAGTTAAGGGAACCAATAAATCTCTTTTTTTTTTTTGGATTAAGCCTCTTTGAGTTGGGTTTCTGTTACTTGCAACCAAATACTGTAGTTCCCACAAATACAACATATATCTTTTCAATGAATTTCCTTTTTCTGGAATCACTTGTCTAAGTCTGTAATTCACATTCAAAAGGACCTAATTGAAATAATGAGGGAGGTATGTGACTCCCTACATTATAGTTGAGAAAACCGTGACTGAATAATGTTCTCTGGGTCCCACCATTAGTAAATATCAGAACTAGTATGTGAACTCAGAAAGGAATTCAAACAGTAGGAATCTGGATGTTGTTTTTCCCCAACATATTCCTTCATATTTCTACAGAGGATGTGAGTAATGATGAAGGATAAACCAGTCATGTCCCAGTCCCACAACTCACTTATCAAGTTATTGAAACTCTCTGTGCCTCAATTTCCTCCTCTGTAAAATGGAGGTGATAATACGATCTACCTCACAGAACTGCAGTAAAAATTAAATAAGATTATAATATATAGATAGTGTGTAGAGAGATACAGACATAGATATACACAATGCATACATAGTGCAGCTTCTGGCACATAGAAAGCATTTAATAAAGGTTAGTTATTATTACAATCATTATCATCATCACCATCATCATTTTCATTACACTTCTGGGCTTAAGCCCAAAACCATCAATCTGAGCCTACATTCTTTGTTGCTAACAGAGGGACAGCAGTACTTGCTGTCAGCTTATTCTCAAAGGTTCAGGATTTGGTTGTTGCTGGTAGAGCATTTTAATGTGCCTCAGTGTTTTCATTTTGGTCGTTTTGCTGTACCTGCCCCCTGAGGCGGCTGAGCAGAGAAATCCCCAAGAAAAAGAAATAAATAAAATAAGCTGTGATGAAGCCCTCTTGCCATTTTCTTTGTGCAAGCTGTTTTTCAGTACATCTTTTGGTAACCAGGCTGAGACTCAGAATCCAGTGGATCAAGCACAGGTTGTGGCACCTGGAGATGACAGATTGGGTGGGTGGGGCAAGCGGGTGATAAGGACAATATGGGGTGGCTTGGTGGACAGCAGCCAGGTCAACAGTGCATTCTGGAAGCAGTCGTTTTCAAATTCATATAACAGCATGAAGATCACTCATTAATTAGAGCCACAGATATTCAGAAGCCAGCTTAGCAAACTCTAAAGATTATTTTTAACCATGCACACGAGACAGCCGGGCTGGCTCCCCTGGCAGCTCTGTCAATCTCAGCAAATCTGAGTTAGAGTCACAGAAGGTGACAGCAGGGGAAATGGTGGGCCAGGACTGCATTCCTCTTGGGTGTGCAACAATTGAAGAAAAGCCTTTAGGCTAGGCAGACCCACCCATGGACCAGCGCATCATGGCAAATGAGAACTCCTTTTCTGTTATCAGTACTTGTTCGGGCCTTTCACCATCTCCTGCCCTTGACTGATGAAAGAGTCAAGTTCTTGATCCATTGATATTGCCTCTTGCTTTCAGTTCTGCTCTTTGGGATTTGAAGATGAACTTTAGCATCTCTACTTTGACTTTTAGTGGTTTCAAGGGAAGGCCTGCATCTCCAATCTGCCTGCTTGGATACCATCCTCCATGGCTAAAACCTTACCATGCACAGGTCTTTCCTGGCTCTTTTCCCACTTACCCAATAAAGGGCACTGGACATTTCTACTCATATCTTCCCTCTTCCCGAGAGTGTGATTCACTGAAGCTGGAGTGAAGAGCACCCATCTGAATTTTCTTTCTTTCTTTTTTTCTTTTTTTTTTTTTGAGTTGGAGTCTCACTCCATCGCCCAGGCTGGAGTGCAGTGGCACGCTCATGGCCACCCCAGCATTGACCTGCCGGGCTCAGGTGATCCTCCCCTCTCAGCCTTCCAAGTAGCCAAAACTACAGGCGCGCGCTACCACGACTGGCTAATTTTTTGATTTATTTAGAGATGAGGTCTTGCCAAGTTGCCCAGGCTGTTCTCAAACCTGGGGGCTCAGACAATTCCCTCACCTCAGCCTCCCAAAGTGCTGCGATTACAGACTTGAGCCACCGCAACTTGCCTGAATTTTCACCTAAGTATCTTAGGTGATCTTGTGGAAGTGGTCTATGTATCATGCATTCATGTACATCTGCCTTGAACATTCTCCTCTTTATCTCATTTACTTGTACAAGGACCCTTTTCTTTTTAGTCATGGCCTTTTAGGTCATGGAGAGGAATGAATTCAGCTTACATAGACTTGGGAAATGGATTTTGCTCATAAAGCCAAGAGACTACATGGAAGTAAGTGATGAAACGATGCGACAGTTCAAGTTTCTTAACGCAGAAACTTTACAAAAATAGGTAAGTGTTTGCCACTGTTTTCCACCTCTTATTTATTCAGTCTCCTCTGTCCTGCAAAAACCTTTATCCCAAGGTAAAGAGTAGGAGAAAAGACATCTCATCGTCCCCTTTCTGGATCTATCTTCTCTTGGATTCCTCACAGTAGACAGTACCACTAATCTTGCCCTCAGTTCCAGAGTTTTTACCATCCTTAAATCTACCACCGTGTTTTGAAGATCCTTGAGTTACCTACATTCTATTTATGAGACAGGATAACTTAAACTCCATTGGGGGTCATAAAACACTTTAGATTAAAAAAAAATTAAGTTGTAATAGACATAACCTGAAACAAAAGAGATAAGAAAAGCCACCATGTAAACGACAAGTAACCAGGTAACCCAGGACCATTTCATCTTGAGGAAGAAAGAGGAGACCTTTAACTTCAGACACAGAGAGAGGGTCAATGGCACTTTTCTGCCCTTTAGCATGGTTTATTCCATTCTTTTTCATAATCAGACCTCCGTGTAGGTAAGATTCTGTGGCATGAAATCTCTGACCTGATGACTTACCACACTCAGCTATCTTGTTTAATCCTCTCATTAACACAGTGTTTAAATAAATAAATAAATTTAGCAAATAGTCATTAGACTCTGACTCTGAGCCAAGTGCTCTACTAAGTCTTTAAGATACAGAAAGGTGAGTTAAGTCGGACGGATCTTTGTTCCCATGAAGCCTATAGTCTAGAGGTTCATTCTTTGGAGGGAATCCAAGGATCAGAGAAGCTAAGTGACCAGTCTAGATCTGCAAATCAAGCAGTGGCAGAGCCATGACTAGAAACCAAGACCTCATTCTTTATTCCCCACAGGATTTAGTTCGGTTATTGAGCTCATGATGCCCTCTCACTTTTAACATCTTGGGATGCAAGTACTGGGCGGCTTTAAATGGCTTTTCCTGCAGGGGTGTTCATCAGGTTCTGACCATCCACCCTGTTCCCTCAGTGATCCCCATCTCCTGGTGTTCATGCCCTTGTGCAATCCCTTTCCCATAAATGAGTAATGATTCATTTCTAGCAAATAGAAAACAATAGAATGGTAGGATGGCACTTCTGATATTAGGTTATAAAAAGACTGTGGCTCACACCTTGAATGTGCTCTTATTCTCTTTTTCTCTCTCATCATATGTGCTGGGGAAGCAAGCTGCCATGTTGTGAGCAGCCCTATGGAGAGGCTCATGTGTTGTGGTGAGAAACTAAGGTCCTTAGTCAAATAGCTCACAAGGAACTAAAGCCTGCTGACAACCATGTGAGCAAGCTTAGATTCGAATCCTTTAGCTCTACTTGAGTTTTCATACGAGACCACATTCCTGGCCAACAGCTTGACTGCAACCTCATGTGAGAACTCAAGCCACAGTCATCCAGCTAAGACACATCCACATTTCTGATCCATAGAAACTGAGAGGTGATAACTTTTTTTGTTTTAGATCGTTAAACTTTGGGTAATTTGTTATGCAGAGATAGATAATACAGCATATTTGCTGCCTGAGCTTTTAATTTAGTCCTTTCCTGCCTGGATGCCTCTCCAAGGGCCCACTCAGCCCGGTGATAATTAGAAATAAGAGACTGGAGTGTGTTGAGGGCACTGGAGTTGGAGGAGAGTGGCCAAAGCAGCAGAAAGTAATTCTGTAATGACCTCATTCCTTAGAAAATGGCTGTAGAGGAGCACAGGACTGGAGAATAAAGCCTTTCTGTCATGCAAGTCCAGCTGGGCTGGGCAAGGTCTCAGTGCCAAGCTTGGGCGGAAAGTGTTAAAGACTGTGGACTTCTCCTTGGCAAGATTGGAGCTCCCAGCAGGTCACAGAAGAGAGGATGAAAAGGGAAAGGGAATTGGGGCAGCAGTATAGAGATTGGAAGCTGTTGTTAGAGTCCAAATGACCAGGCTGTGCTACTTACTAGCTGTGTGACCTTGAACAAATTTCTTAACTTCTCTGGATCAAACATTTAAAATGAGTATTATAATAATACCTACCTTGAATGGTTATTTTGAAGATTACATGATATAATATAGGTAAAGTTTTTAGCAGAATGCAGGAGAATAATTGATATTGCTATTATTCCTGAAAGGGCCCCTTTGGAGATTTTGCCTAGGTTGGAGATTTTGCCTAGGTTGTTTCCACTACAATTTGGGTAGGTGGATGGGGCCAGCAGGATCCTCCAAAGCAGAGCTGTGCAGGGCAACTTGGTGAACTCCTCTAAAAAATAAATGCATGAATTCAAGTTCAATAGAGATCCCAGAGACCACCTCAAAAGGGAATCAGAACATCAGAGGATTCTATGAAAAAGTCCTGTAGTCTATTGAATGTAGGGTAAACCTTCAGATGTGGCTCAACTCTCATTTGACATAAAGAAACGCTTACAGAGAGATTATTCCAAGAAGTCAATGAACAAAAACGGGCAAAAGTTCTCATCCAGAAGTCATGACTCACGGTTCTCCAGAGAATTTATATAGGAGTAAAATCCAGGAGGGTGAATTCACACCTCATTGATGTCAGCAATTTCACACTGAGGAGAAAGTATCAGTCTAATGAGTTGGAAAACCAGATAATATTAGAAGAGAAGTGATGCTTCAGAAATGATATGAAAGTTTTTATAGAAAAGATCACAGAAAATCTGTGATTATAAAGGATAGACTTGATTGATCACAGTTGGGTAGAAAGATTTAAAAGGATGAAAAAACTGAGTAATGTATGACCACTTCCCAAAGTTTGCAGAGGTTATGTTTCTGAGTCTGATATATTTTGAAAATTGTATTTGTGTTGACATTGCATATATGAATCTAACATAATTCTGAAGATGACTATTGTATACAAGGTCCTCCAGAGTATATTATATGATGGGTTATCTGTATATAATCAGTCCCTAAAGTTTTTGAAACATTAGTAGGTAGAAGCAGGAAAGTGCTTATTTTATTTTATTTTATTTTATTTTTCCTGTCTCAGGTTTATTTGTACAAATAGCACAGGAGGACACCAGCCCCACGCAGACAGCATCCTGGGGGTCAAATCAGTCCTTCTGTCCACACATTGGCAGACAGAGGCCTCTACTCTGGAGCTTTTGTGGGGGTCTGGGCAGCTTTGGGAGCCTGAGCAGGAGCTGGAACTGAAGCTGGAGTTGCAGGTGAAGCTGCGGCCGGGGCCTTAGTTTGATCCTTGGCCTTTGGCCGGCAGAGCCTGAGGCCCTTGGCAATACCTGCACGAATATGCTTCCCAAGCTTGGGGTGGGCAATGTATGCAAGTCGAGTAAGCTTGCGGCTAGGACCCTTTGGGATCTTGGGCTTAACCTCCTTGGGCTTTACAAGGGCTTGATAGCCTCAACACGTGCACTCATGGCACTGGCGTTGTTGGCTTGCATCTTCTTCAGGCCTTTCTTGTTGTGCTTCTTGGCAAAGCGCATGTTCCTCAGGAACTTGGGGTCCACCCCCTTAAGAGACTCGTATCTTTGTGATCGGGGTTTCTTGATGCCATTTCTGTGCCATTTTCGGGACTGGCTGTGTGTGGTATGGTTCTTGGACTTGGCCATGTCTGCACCGTAAGCCATGGATCCTGACGTGCCTGGAACCGGAAGAGGAAGGAAAGTGCTTATTTTAAATTTACAGATCATTTTCTGAATCTAGTTTTAGAGATCTTAATTTGCCTTTGGGGAAGACTGCTGTCTTAAGAAAAGTTTCAGAATGACCCTTTAATTATCCAGTTGTAAAACATTATACTCGTCATTGTTCTTGAAAATGGTGATGTTATTGCTAAACTGACTGTAGATACTGATCATGTAAATTATAACTCTGCCAGTTATTGAGCACTTACCATGAGGTCATAAGAACCACTTTGGATGCTCATTTAATATATAGATTCTGAGATCTCCTTAGAGATCTGCTTTGCTAGACATCGGGTAAAGCCGTGGAACCCATAGGTTTAACTGAAGCCTCCACTTGTTCCCAGGATAGGACAAGTTTGGGAAATGGTGCCTTACATGGTTCATGTCAATCAACTGTGACAATTGCCCTCTGAAGCAGGTACAATTATTGTCTCTATTTTACATAGGAGGAAATCAGCTCAGAGTGTAATATATGGCACATCCAAGACAATAGCTAACAAAAAGGGGAGGTGCTGACACTAACACACAGGGCTGCCTGTCCTCAATGCCAGGCGCATAACCATGTTACTGCCCTGGCTGGTAGATATAGTTGAGCAAGGCCATCTCTTAGCTGACTGGCTAATTCCCTGCTGGTTCTCCCCCCACTGGGTTAGGAGTGGGCAGTTGCTTGCAGGGGCTGCGGCACAGAGCAGAAGAATGGCAGGTCTGAAGTTTTCTTGGTGAGAGACTTTATGAACTCTGAGCTCAAGCAGGGGTGTTTAGGAGCCCAGGAGATGAAATAGGGCACAGAACTGGGACTCTGCACGCTGGACAGTGATGATATTGAGAGTACAGGAGCTAGTACCCTCGGAAGACCACTGGTAATTTCAGAAGGAGTATCTAAGAATCTCCCTTAGATGCTGCCAGGGCTATGACATGAGATGGGGCACCTGGAATGGAAGAGGAAGAACATGATGTGTGGTGATTGTAAGTAGGTAGATTGTTTTATGAGCGTATTAGACATCCCCCTGGGGACTGCTCCAAATAACTGAGAAATGCTTTTTGTAAGGGAGTTTGAGATCAGGTGAGCTTAAGCCATTGTCATGTGGGCAGTAAAAGTTAATGGGACCCCATTTTATATCCACAGACTGACTGAGATCTTGACACTTAGATAACACAATTGTGTTTTTAAGGTGTCTAGACCTCACTATGTGCCCGAAGGACAGGTGCTGTAATACACTGCCTAGCCCAGTAGGACAGACCCAATAAGGATCTTTTGTCTTGAGCAGAGGGGTTTTGAGCTTCATAGCCCCCCTCTTTCCTTAACTGCTCCTCGCTTTCTTCTTCCTTCTTATTCTATAGCTCTGCTTTATTTCTGGCAAGTTCCAAGATCCCTAGGTCCTTTCTTTTGCTCTACTTACTTCATATTTTGCTCAGGAAAAGAGTAGGAGATGTGGGATGGTGATTTATTGAGTGAGGTGTGAGATACTGTCCTAAAAATTCATGCACACACACAGACAGACACAGACACTACTATCCCATTGAATTCTCACCTTCACCCTGTGAAGAAAATGTTGTCCATCCATCATAATGAGGGCTCTTCTGCCCAGGCCATGGAGATAAGAAAAATAAAGTTTCATTTTGAGAGCCAAACTCTTTAGATCCTTACACAATGGATGAGAATAGCCACTTCACAGTGTCTGTGAAGATGTGACTGAGGGGTTTGAGACCCTCTGCCCCTTACCTTCAATGCCATTCAAGGTGACCAGAGAGGCATCCTTAGAGGGATTGTAATTGAAAAGTGGAAACCGAGCAATTGCTTTCTATTCTCTTGGAAAAGACAGGGAAAAGAGAAGGTTGGTCTGATATAATGGGAAAGGAAACCCAAAGAGCTTGGCAGTGCCCAAACACTGAAGAGAATGGAGTGAGGTTCAAATGGAAGGCTGCCTCTCTATAGCAAGTTGGTGGAAGAATGGTGAGAGGTCCACAAACCACCTTATGCAGGAGGCCATAACTGAAATCAACTAAGCAAGTCACAGGATCATATTGTACGCGTAACAAGTAAGACTCTCCTATAAGCTCCTAGGTTCCCGGGAAGCCAAGCCTCAGAGTGGGAATACACTCTGTGAGCCACTGTGACAATCAGGTCTGCTCCCTGGCCTTCTAGGTTTTGTGCTGTAGTTCATGTGCTCTTGGACACTGTGACTCCTGAAAAATGGACTATCCATGTGCCCATGAAACAAGTCTAGGAACTTTCCGGGCCATGGGCAGATTCTGAGCTGTGGTGAATTATTGAGAAGTGTCCGTCTGGTGAGCCACCTGGCCTGCCCTAGGAATGTCCCCCTAAATCTCTAGGCCCAGAGCATAACTTTTATACCACAGAAATTGTTACTCTTTCTATTTTGGCAGCCAAACCAACTCACAGATTTCAAACACTTGTCCAAGCTTGATCAAGCAAAACCCCTTTCCCTCTGGCTCCAAAGCCCACACGTATCTCCTCCGACTCTCCTTCCAGAGACTTGCCTCCTATTTTTCCTCCTGTCTCTCTACTCCTTTCTCACCGGCCCTTTTCTCCCACCCTGCAACCTCTCAGTGACACACTAGTAGTTTTCTTGGGAAATTTCTATTCCGGGCCAAGGCTGCATCATAGGAGTAATTGAGCTCTTGCTTCTGTCTCCTTCTAGACCCCCGCTGCTGAGGCCCAGGGCCCCCGACAGTCTGACTCTGGGGTCCCAGCAGCCTTGCCAAGACCAAAGATCTCTCTCCACTAAAGCAAGTGTCTTAGAAGGTAGGATTTGTTACTTCAGAGAGCAGTGAGTGTGGGAGGCTGAAATGGCAGACTATCTTTCACGGGCGGTTCAGGTGAGCGGACTGCCCAAGTGGCCTTCGGCCATGCTCTTGTCTGAGAGAGGTCTTTGGAGACAGTTAACTGGAGGCTTCTGACTTGGCTTGAGGGGTGCAAAGGAAAATGCTCCAAGGGCCGACTGAGTTTTCCTCAAATGCTGCGGTGGCTTCAGGGTTTTCTTTTATCATCCATTTCCTCCTCACAACAACTTCTCTCTTGAGGACTTTATGTCTCAGAGAAGACTACTAACTTGCCCAAGATCACACAGCTAGTAAGTTGATGAAGTAAGAGGCAGAGCACAGGTCTTCTGATGGTTACTCTACCCTAGCATGGAAATCCTTGTGAAGGTGGGGTGTGGTATGTCCTCCTGGGCTGGAAGTCCGGGAGCAGCATGGTGCTTCTAGCCAGATCAAGCCTATCAACCACCCGGTGGACCATCTGTGTTAGGAAGACCAGTCTGTGTGTACCTAGGCACATGTCTGGCCCATGGAAGACAAGTCATTCATACTAATTATTCCACCACAGGCACCAGAAACTAGCAACTAAACTGATGATCATTCCTATTGTTATTATAAAGAGGTTTCCATCCTAGATCAGTTAGAAAAATTCGTATCCCCTTCTGCCCAGAAAGGAGTCAATGCAAAGAGCTGGATGACTTGGTTTCTAGATCTTTCACCAGCCAATGACTTGCTACAGAGCCTCTGTTGCTTGTTTTGGCCTTGGCTTCTTTGTATTTTCTTAGGTGATCAGCAGAAATACTCCTAAAGCCAGCATGACAATCCTTTGACAAGTTTTTAATTTCTATATTTTCAGAACCCTAACTCGTACCTGACATGTGGTAGGTGTGCAGCAGAAGTTTGTTGTGTGCCTGGATGAATGAACCAATGGCCATTCGGGTGGGGAGGAGACTCATGGGTACCCATAGTCCTGCCTCCTCTCAGGCATTCTTTTCCTTGGTCTTAAAAAGTTCCCTTACTCTGTACCTGATGTCATCAGCCAGGACAAAGGAGGCAACTTTGGCATAGATGCCTTCAGCTTAAGCGAAGTCCATTGTGTGAAAAGTTATAGCCATGTGAATAATGAATGATGATGATAGTGGTTTGCTTAAGCAGACATCTGTGAGGGAAGTTAATCAAGACCTCACCATAAAGGCCTTCCAACCGTGGGCAAGGCCTGGGGAAGACTGTTAAGAGTGCAAACAATGAAAAGCTGTCACAAGAGACGGAAAATTGTTTCTTACAGTCATAATTATGTTTTAAAAAGAATGAACTTACATTTTGGTATGTTTTCTTCTACTTGTCTCTTTTCGCATATTTCTTTTTTGTAGAGTTTGTAATGCATATATGCATATACTTGAATCCGGTTATTTTTTTAAATTTCACATAAAACCTTCACCCATGTTGTGATAAACTCTTTATAGACATTAGTTTTCATAGTTGAATAATACTACATTTTATGGGTGTACCACAATTTATTTAACCACTCCTCCATTGTTAATCATTTAGTTTCCAATCCCGCCCCCATTATAAATAAGTAATTCTGCACAGAAGATCTTTAGTCATTAAACTTTTTCCATATTTTAGACTATTTCCTAAAGATAGGTGGTCAGGAGTTGAATACTGGATCTCAGGGAGTGATATACCTAAGACTCTTGATAATATACAATTGTTAATTCAGGAAATTTTCTCACTGTTCTTCAGAATCTAGGCTCTGGGTTCAGATAAGCTGAATGTAAACACCTGCTCTGGCATTTACCTATGTGAACTCGGGTGCCTTGGCTGACCTTTCTGAGGCTCAGTTCCTTAGCTATGAATTGGGGATTATGACTTTACCTTCCTCATGGGACTACTGTGAAGATGAACAAGTAATACAGACAAAGTTCAGTGCTTGGCATAGGGTGTGCTCCCTGAATATTTGTACTATTAGTTTGTCTATCTTTGGTTATCAATGAGGAGAGATTATATTTATGTTTGTCATCTGTTTATACTTCCCTTTATGTGTAGGAATTAAGATATATAATTATTTTTTGAGAAAGTAGGATTTATTAAGAAGACAGAAAAGCTCCCACAGCAGGAGGGGAACCTGAAAGAGGTTGCCCAAGATATATAATTTTAAGCTGAAGAACGAAACCAATAGGGACTACTTATTAGGCAAACTAGCAGGCATATAGTTCTCTTTTGCCCCCTTTTAGAAAGCATTGCTGACCAGGCTGGCCTCCGTCTTCTGGTCTTAATCTATCGGCCTCCTGAGTAGCTGGGACTACAAGTGCATGCCACCATACCATGCTTGGAGAATATAGCTTTCTCAGGATCCACCTAACCTCAAAGAAAAGGAGGTACTAGTGCCCTGTAGTTTCTACACAGCATCTGTCTTCTGGCTCATTTCAGAATCTATCATAAGACTGTCATCTTTGTCTTTAAATGTTTCCTTTGAGACTAACTACATTCTTAAGTATGATTTTTATTGTGCTGAGAGATCCCATGGGAACATATCACTAGTTGTGGAACAAATTCGGAGGGAAAACTAGATTTGATTTCCAGAAATCTGTAGTACGGCCGACTTCTCCAGGAGTACATTTCCCCGTAAAATGAGAACTCCCAGGACAAGCACCTAGTTGACCGGAGGCAGCTCTAGCCCTTTGGGAGCCCAGAACAGCCCAAGCAGCCGCTGCAACTTCCTTCCCACTGACAGTATCTATAAATCCATTTCCTGTTTTGTAATTATGTCTCATGTGGTAATTAGCCCCTTTATATCAATGAAACCAAATTTCCATGTGCAGTGGAGTGAAGCCCAAGTATATGTGATGAATTGAAATGCAGCTTTGGCAAGTGGGGATCTCCAAGATCTTGGGGACAGAGAGGACAGCCCTCCACTTTAGGAGTCCTACTATCCAGGTGCTGAATTTTCTTCGCATACAATCCCCACACTAATCTTTCCTTTCTAGAACCTCTACCTTCACTGTCATTGACTGAGTCCAGCTTCTGCACACTCCTCAGGTGGAAAACCAAACCACCAATGATTCCTAGATGAATGGATGGTACTGTGTGCCAATGGCTCTGCAGGGTGTGAGGGAAAAGGTACTGCAGGAACTAGCCATAGTTAGTGCTCCTAGAACCACTGGCCCTTCACAGTCCTGAGTATACACAGGCACACATGGAGCCAGCGTCAGGTGGGGAAGAAGTCCCGGCAGGCACTTCAGGATGCCAGGATCCCAGAAGCCAGCGCAGACACCCAGCGTTGGGGGAACCATTTGAAGAATTACTGTAACTCTTGGGAGGACAAGGAAGGAAGCATGGGCAGAGACAAAGCTGGGCAAGGGGAAGGTGCGGTCGGAATGGGTCAATGCAGGTACATGACCTTGTGGAGGGAATTTGGTCACAGTGAACAAAGAAACCACACATCTGTTTATCGTACCCAGCTCCATCTTATTCCTCTCCTTTCTTTTTTCCTTTCGTTCTTCTGACTGTATTTGATTTAATCTTTAAATTTAAAGAATTTAATCTTTTGGCTTGAAAGAGAATGGGGGGTGGGAGTGAACACAAATTGTGAGGAAGGCTAAGCAAAGTGTAGAAAGAATATTGGATTAGCCTTGAATCCTTTGAGCAAGCTACTTAGATACCGCTAAATCCCTTAGAGATCTGATCTCTAAAATAGGGTAATAATTGCTGTCTTGCACACCTCATAGGACAAAAGGGGAGGTGGACTACATCCCTTTTTGACTCAAAGGAATGTCTGAATATGTGCTGGTTTTTCAGTGACGTGTCTGGGAAAACATGGATAAAGGCAGATTTATGTGTAAGTATGTGCACATTCCCAATTCCACATACACACGGTCAATTGAATATACATCTTCTTGTCTTTTAGGAATTTAAAACCACCACGTATAATAATAAGTAGTTACTACTTAGTAACCACTTACTTTACGCTAAAACCTTTCTAGGTTCTGTATATATATTCTCTTATTTGATCTCCCAATTCCTATGAAGTAGGTATTATTAGCCCCATTTTACAGAAAAGAAAACGGAAAGCCCAGATTAAGTGATTACTCAACATTCTAGACCTAGTAAGTGTTAGAGCTGGAACTTGAAACAGGCCTAATTTTCTGAGTCCTTAGTCTTAATCATTACATTGTTTCTAAGAATCTGGGCTTCTCTTTATGTTCAGAGGCAGACATTTTCAGACTCAGACTCAAATACCATTGCCCCCTAAGTTGACTCCCACCTTTCAGTTTCCTCATTTCAAGCAAAGTGATCTAATGCTTGAAATAAGAAGGGCTTGGGGATATGCTATGACTTGCATCTCTGTAGAGCTCCAGGATGTTTCTCCAGCCCCCTCCCCAACACGCAGGGAAGGGAGACTTAGCCAGACTTCAGGCTCTGGACAGCAATACCAGAGGTTCTTCCTTGGCAGCGGGGTGGGGGGGGTGGGGGGGTGGCCCTTCTAGGCCAGAAGCTATATGCCTGGAGAAAGCTCTGGACCGCTACGCCTTCTCCTTGCCTCTTTTTTCCTGTACTGGCACCCTCTGTTTCTCACTACACAGAAATCTAGAGGGGTTTCACTATAAGTCCAGCTTCTTTGCCAGGCCAAGAAGTCCTTCCCCATTTTTGCCAGTTTCGAAGAGTGAGTTGGCAATAGCTGTAAGGTAGGAGTGAGAGCATGATCTCCAGGGCCATGGGTTCAAAACTTGGCCCTGCCACTTGGCTGTGTCACTCAACCTCTCAGGCCTTCCTTTTCTTCCTTTATTCTTTTTTTTTTTAAAGAAAGAGCTAATAACACCCATGTTGTATGATTGTTGCTGGTATTAAATTAATACATATAAAGGACTTGGGACAGTGCTGAGTAATATTAAGTGCTCAGTAGCTCTCATTTTTAACCCATCTCAGATACTTCACTAAGTGCTTTGCACACACAACCTTCATTTAGATCTCACAACAATCCTATGAAGTAGATGTCATTATTATCCCCATTTTACAGATGAAGAAACTGAAGCTCATTGAAGTGAGAGAGCTAGGATTTAAGCAAGACTGCCTGATTTCAACAACCTATGCTCGTACTATTCACAAAACATACTATACTTGCTTACTATAGCAAAAACATGGAACCAACCCAGTTGCCCATCAAAAGTGGAATGGATAAAGAAAATGTGGTATGAACACATGATGGAATACTACACAGTCATAAGGAAGAACAAAATCATGCCTTTGCAGCAACATGGATGCAGCTGGAGGCCATTGGGCTCAGTGAACTATCACAGAAACAAAAAACTGAATACCAATCATAAATGGGCCTTAAACATTGGGCACACTAGCACAAAGGCAGGAATAACAAACACTAGGCACTGCTAAAGGTGAGAGGGGCAGCAGACAAGGGGCATACAATCACCTACTAGGTACCATATCCACTACTGGTGGAGGGAGAAGGCTCACTAGAAGCCCAAACCTCACCTTCATGCAATTTGCTTATGGAGCAACTCCTCACATGTACTTCACAAACTTACAAACAAACAAACAAACACGACCCAAAAAGTATGTCTTTAATCTCCTCATTGCACTGCAGGTCCCTCATTGAAATTCCTTGTAAAGAAAGTTCCATATATCTTCCTCATCTGTTTCTGGGGCTTCCTAAGAAAACCCCTGGAGACTGAAGATGGCTGCAGGTGGCTCATGTCATGTGATGAGAGGTTGGGCAGTGTGGTGCTAGGTGGCCTTGTGGTGAGCTGGACCCTGGGGATGTCAGAGTTCGCTTCAACACTAATGCTGCAAATAATGTCCCCCAACTGACTTGTAAGGGACTCCCTTCCTCTTTCGGTGTTTGGCAGAGTCAAGATGAGGTTTGAAGGGAGTTAAGGAGTGAGAGAAGACAGGGTAAAAATAAACTTTCACGTTCATCCATTATTCTAATGATCGTCCTAAAGATAAGCTTGATCAGATATGAGCACTGCTAAGATTGATTTGCCTAAAATAAGAATCTCATTTGCATTTTTCTGATTTTCCCCTACTTCATTTAGCCACATTAAAAGACAGCTGCAGCTCTTGCCAAGGACAAACATCTGAAATACATGGATAGTGGCTACATGTATTTATGGAGCACAGGATCTTCCTCATCCACCTGTGTGTGTGGTAATCTCTTTACAGAGGAGAGGAGGGTAGTTTAGGGAACTTCAAGGTGATAGCTCTGGCTTACTCATGGAGGGTAAACTTTTTCAACTTCCCTTTGATCACATTTTAAAACACATATTGACGAAGTCAAATAATATGCTCGGCTAAAGTGGGCTCGAGAGAAGATGCTAATAGCCTAGAATTGAAATTAGAAGATGTAATTTTTTTTTTTTTGGAGTTAGTGTCTTACTCTGTGGCCCAGGCTGGAGCGCAGTGGCATGCTTGTGGCCATCGCAGCCTCAACCAGCTGGTCTCAGGAGATCCTTCCACCTCAGCCTTCCAAGTAGCTGGAACTACAGGCATGCGCCACCACATCTGGCTAGAAGATGTAATTTCACATATTTCTTTTCGGTAAATATTCATATCAACTCTGAGAGGTTGTTAGGGAAGGCACCTATGCTCACATTTTACAGTTGGGGAAACTGACCCCAGTGAAGTTAAGGTACACAGTTTAAGTTATATGCCTTGTTAATAGAGCCCAAGTCCCCTTGAGTCCCAGGCCTGGATCTCAAACCTCTTGACTTCCAAGCCAGGGTTCTCTGCTATTGGACTCAGATGCCTGGGGACAGCTCTGGGAAGAACCACTTCTCTCGGAGGAAAAGACTTGGTCCTGGTCATACCAACAAGACCATACCTTTCATTCATTTGACTCCCAAAGGCACTTCATGGGGTAGACAAGGCCAGTGAAGATATCAGCCTTCCAAGTTGCCGGGAATACAGGCACTTACTAACACACCCGGCTAATTTATTGATTTATTTATTTACTGTAGAAACAAGGTCTCGCCAAGTTGCCAGGGCTGGTCTCAAACCCACTAGCTCAGGCAATCCACTTGCCTCGGCCTCCCAAAGTGCTGGTATTACAGGCTGAGCCAGTGAGCCTGGCCAGTTTTTTTGCTTTTTTTTTTTTTTTTAAGGTAATACATTCACTTGACTCTAAATTCAAAAAAGACAAAAAATAAAACACTAAAAAACCTCCTTCCTACCTTGTCTCCCAGCTGTGAGTCCACCTTTCTAGAGGCAAGCAGTTTCATGAGCCACATGTGTTTTCTTTCAGAAATTTGTTAGCAATATATAAGCAAATAGGCAAGTAGATTGTTCCTGCTCTTTTTGTGTGTGTGGATGTATACATTCTTTTTCATTGAAGAGATGTTGTTCAACTTCTATATATAAGATAATAGTATAGTATTGATTTGGGTCATATTAATACAAAAGCATCATCTTGAATTGAACATGCTATATTCTTTCAACTTTCCCGCCATTTTTGCTCTTGATTTTTTTCCTTAATACAAAATGCTTTATAGCTACCTCTCCCACTTCTACCTCCCTTTCCTGATTATTTTATTTTATTTATTTATTTTTTTGAGTTGTAGTCTCACTCTGTCGCCCAGACTGGAGTGCAGTGGCTGCTCCCGGCCACCGCCGCCTCGACCTGCTGGGCTCTGGCGATCCTTCCGCCTCAGCCTTCCGAGTAGCCGGAATTACAGGCACGCACTACCACGCTCGGCTAATTTTTTGATTTTATTGTAGAGATGAGGTCTCGCCTGCCCAGGCGGGTCTCGAACCCGCGGGCTCAGGCAATCCACTCACCTCAGCCTCCCAAAGGCGCGGGATTACAGGCTGAGCCACCGAGTCCGGCACCTGATTATTTTAAAGTAAATCTCACTATCATATAATTTCATCTATAAGTTCTTCACCATATATTTCTAAAAGAAAATAACTTAAACCCACAAGATCCACACATAAAAAAATAATTCTTTAGTATCAGAAACTACCCAGTCAACCTTTAGATTTCTCTGACTCTCTCTCTCAACAAATACTGCTTTGTTTGAATCAAGATTCAAGCAAGGGCCACACATTGCATGTGGTTGCTCTCCTTGCCTTTTGTCACCTAACAATACTCTTGGAGATCATTTCTTACCAAAGCATAAAGAACAACTTTATTCTCCTCCTGTTGTAGAGTATTTTTTGTATAGATGTATTATAATCCATTTAACTAGCCTGTGGTGGACATTTAGGCCACCCCCAACCTTTTGCTACAAACAATGCTGCCTTGAATAACCTTTTTTTTTTTTAGTTGGAGTCTCACTCTGTCCCCCAGACTGGAGTGCAGTGGCTGTTCCCGGCCACCACAGCCTCGACCTGCTGGGCTCCGGCGATCCTTCCACCTCAGCCTTCCAGGTAGCCGGAACTACAAGCGCGTGCTACCACGCCCGGCTGATTTTTTTATTTATTGTAGAGATGAGGTCTCGCTGCCCAGACGGGTCTTGAACCCTCAGGCTCAGGCAATCCACTCACCTCAACCTCCCAAAGCGCGGGATTACAGGCTGAGCTACCGAGCCCGGCTCGAATAACATTTTAAGTGTGCCATTTTGCTTAAGTGTGCCGTTTTGCACATGTGGTCGTGTATCAGCTAGGTAAATTCTTAGAAGCAGATTTTCTGTGTGAAAGGATATGTGCATTTGTTATTTCAAAGTTCATTGCTGGATTGTCCTTCTTAGAGATTGTACCCAAGCAACAAATACTTCCACCCACCATGCAGGTGAGAAGACCTTTCCCTGAATCCTCCTCAGAAGCACCATCCCCTCTCGGGCCTCTGTCCATGCAGTTCTCTTTCTCTGGAATGTCCTGTCTCACCTTGCCAACCTGGTGAGCTCTTGCTTTTCAAGGCTCAACTCAAAGGCCTCATCACAGTATACATCCCACTGGGTCCGCTTTGTGACTCATCTCTCTCCTCCACTGATTAGTGAAGTCCTTGAGGGTATAGTCAAGGCACACAATAGGTGGCCTACATAAATTGGTCTAGAGAGAGATGCTGAAGGACTGAGACTCTAGGGCATAATCTCTAGGTCTTGTTCCAGACACTTCCACTCAGTTTCCCTGGATGGAGCAAACTGAGTTATGGGTGCACCACCCACTTTTGAAACCTCTGGCCCCCAAGTGTTGGAGCCCAGAAAATAAAAAAAACAAGCACCACACTGCCCGGCCCCAGATGCCAGCAGCAGATGGCACGGGGTCACTGAGGCTGGAGGTCTGATTATCCTAGACCCGTACCTCTGTGGATTCTGACCTTCAAATTGTTTTTTATTTAATCTGGCCTGGAAGATCTTGCTTTTTGTTATTTTAAAATCTATGCTCTCTTCCCACCCCTCAAATGAAGCTGTCATCCTCCAAATTACTATTATCTGAAAGGGCAGGGGCAGAATTAGGCCCCATAAAAGCAAGTTAGGCGGGCAGGTGGGAGTAATCCTATGTGCCCGAGGTGGGGGAGGGCGCAGCAGATGGCTCCCCAAGCAAGCCTTAAAAGCCAGGATTAAAAAGTAATTTTCAGCATGCTGAAAATGGGACTGCAGATTTGGGTCACCACAATTAACTCTTTATCAACTGCGGGCAGAGGCCTTGGAACTGAAAGGAGTTGCCCTGCCCAGGGGAGCCGCTGGGTGAGACCACTTGGCTTCTCCTCCCTAGGCCTCAGGACAGCATCTCCTGGGTTTCCTCTTGAGGTTGGAGCTCAGTCCCTCAGGGTCATCTTCTTCCTGGAGACAAGCCTTCTGCTTCCCCTCTGAAGTCTGTCAGAGGGAAGTCTTTCTCAAGACTACGGAGGCATTTTGCCTCAAGGGATTGGATTGTTATACCAGAGGTCTAGAGTGGAGCCTCATCCTGTTATCCAAAGTACATCAGGCATTTGCCCCTCCAAAGATGAAGTGCTATTTTGCCAATAACTTCCTGTGCTAGGGATGCTACATTCTTTCCCTAAATAGAATTTTTCAGTATCTCTTCCTGTCCACACCCTCAACTCCTGAACAAGAATTTCTTTATCTCAAAAGCCAATGCATCAAATTCTTTCCCTAAGGAGTGCTTTTTTTTTTCGTTCTTGAGTTGTGGGATTACAACTAATGGGGTTTCCCTTTTCTCTTTGGTTGCCCAGAAACTCAGAGCCAAATTCACAAACTGACTCCACGATTTCCATAAATGCGTGTAATTTTTCCACCTATCTTTTTGTTCTATTCTAATTTACATATTCCCCTGGTCCTAATTTTATTTTTCTGTTTATATTGTGCTATATTATTAAATACTTATCTTGTATGTTATATGAAATCCTTTGTGTAGGTAGAGTATAAATAAGTAAACACAGAAATAATTCATACATAGAATCATTCATTCAACTTTTAAAATAAGCACCTGCTAGGTGCTTAATACTGTAGTATCTGAGTAACTGATAAAATAAAATGCATTTAAACATTTATCATCTATTATATACCAGGTATTATGCCTAGGACCTTTTATGTCATCTATTTTAATTTATGTCCAACAACAATCTTATGATATAAATAATTAAGTGAGGTAGAATACATAAAGCATTTAGCCCAACTCCTGGTACATAGAAAGTACTAAATAAGTGGTAGCTACTCTTCTTATTAGGTGTCATTATCCTCATTTTCAAAAGGGGAAACTGTGGTTGTCCAAGGTCAAGTTAAAAAAATGAACCAAGAGCCTGGCAGATAGTAGATGCAGCGGGTATTGTCTTTTTGACTACCCAGGAAGCATTGCCTCTCATTTCAGAAACAGTTCCTTTATTTCTCTTTGGGAAACTGCTCCTGACTGTATGTGTTGTTCATGTGCTCTGGGCCAGGCTTCATCCCTTGCTCCAGGGATGAGGAAGTGACCCCAGCACAGCCAACCACTGCTCTGTGTTCACCTAACCACAGTCATTGACTCAAGGATGCAACTTGTGACCCAGACTGGTCCAAAGTGAAGCCTAGGATTTGTATAGGCGTTATTGGGAAGAGACTCGTCTTCCTTACTACCGGGTGGGAGTTTGACCATATGCTGTGTGTGTGTGTGTGTGTGTGTGTGTGTGTGTGTGTGTGTGTGTGTGTTCGTACATACATATACAGACAATTGGAGTTTAGGCAGTCATCTCCCCACCTGAGTAGAAAGCCTACGTGGAACCAACACAGAGAAAGTAGAGTCTAGAGATAGAGAGGCAAAAATAAGTCCTGAGGCCATCACTCGGTCCCCTGGGTCAAGCCATACTGAAAGCCTATAAGATCATTTGGTTGCTGAGTCAATAAACTCTCTCTTTTTTAACTTAATCCTGTTTGAGTTAGGTTTCATCACTTACCACTAGAAAGATCCTCACCTATACAAGGCATTCAATAAATTCTTGCCCCTTTCTTTTTCCATTTACTGGACTTGTCCAATGTCACAATAGTATGTGACAGCATCAATATTTGAATGCAGGTCCCGCTCCAGAGCCCATGCATGTCATGTTTCCTGACCATAGGAACTTTCACTCTAGTTGAGTTGCCAGACAGAGATAAATGAAACAGGTGAATGATGAGCCCAGGCAGTGACAGCTGGACCACTGGGCAGAGCTGTGGGCATAGTACTTCCAGAGTACCTTCACCCAGCACTCTCATTCCCCCAAGCTGTGAAAAGGCTGTGAGAAGCACAAATGCTGATTCCCAGGCATGCCAGCTAGCTCCATGTGTGTCTATGCAAGGAGCGGATGCTTCCTCTGCTCACGTAAAGTTTGCCCAGAGCAGAGGCTGAGTGAAATAGAGACATATCCACAGCACCGGACCCTGACTCACCATGTGACCTCTTTGGCTGAGTCATCTTCCCTTCTGGGATGAGCTTTCTCATCTGCAAAATGAAGGTGAAGCCTGAAAAATGAGGCACAGATGAGAAATCTCATTATTCATTAGACCGGAAAGTTGCTGCTGGGCAGCCCCACCTGAACAACTGCAGGACCAGTGCTCTCCTCTCTGGCATATCTGGGAGTCGTCGAGGGTGTTTGTGAATAAGGCCGGTCTTATACCATCTCCATCACTCTGGAAAGACCCTGTACTCCCCAGATCAAGGCCTTGTGTGGTCCACACTGTCACCACTACCCAGAGTACCCTTCTGTCTGTAGCACTGCCTGCCTCTGGGCTGTCCCTTAGCCTACTGCACCACTGCCCCGGACCTCTGATGAGAGGGCAGTTCCTTCCCCAGTCCTGTTTGGTGGAGAGACTCGGCAGGGAGTTGGCTACTTTTTGTGTTATGGTCAACTTGTAAGAAAAGAGAGCCAGAGGCCAGGCACAATGGCTCTTGCCTGTAATCCCAGCACTTCAGGAGGCTAAAGTGGGAGGATTGCTTAAGTCAAGGAATTCAAGATCAGCCTGGGACACATAGCAAGACCTTGTCTCTACAAAAAATACAAAAATGAGTCAGGCATGGTGGTGTGTACCTGTAGTCCCAGCTACTCAGAAGGTTGAGGTGGAAGGATTGCTTGAGCCTAGGAGTTTGAGACTGTGGTGAGCTGTGATCATGCTACTGCAGTGCAGCCTGGGCGACAGAGTGAGACCCTGTCTAAAAAAAAGAAAAGAAAAGAAGAAAGAAAAAAAAAAAAAGTAGAGAGCCAAACTGTGAGCTATTGGGAGGCTTGATGTGGCCCTGGTTCAGCAAGTTGCAGCACTTTCAGGGCATATGCCTGTGTAGGGAAGTACACCAAGCTACTCATAGGAGGACGAATTACAAGTGTGAAAGATACTATTGCAGTACATTCAAAAGAAATCAGTCTGATAAGACAGAGTTCTGCAAGAGAATTCTGCTCACCCAATTTTGCTCACTCTGGGCAACAGAATCATAGCCCTAATAATCAGCTAGGGCCCACCCCATTCAGGATATCAAGATGACTAAAAGACGGTGATGGTTAATGTTTTAAAACTGGTTCTCCAGGAAACAAATGTTTATTATAAATGTTATATAATTTATGTTTGTTTATTATAAATTTTTCTACATTTTTACAGATTTAAAGGATATTGTGATTGACTGAATGTTCGTACCTCCCCCCCACAATACTTAAGCTGAAGACCTAAACTCCAATGTGGCTATATTCAGAGATGGGTACTTTAGGGAAGTAATTCAGGTTAAATGATGGCATAAGGTTGAGGCTCTAATTTGATAGGATCAGTGTCCTTATAAGAAGAGAACCCCAGAGAGCTCAGACTTTCTCTTCACATGTGCACACATAGCAAGGAAAGTCTATGAGAGGACACAGAGAGAAAGTAGCCCATCTAAAAGCCAGGAGAAAATCCTCACCAGTAGCCAAATTGACTGGAACCTTGATTTTGGACTTCTAGCCTCCAGAATTGTGAGAAAATAAATTTCTGTTGTTTAAGCCATCCAAACTATGGTATTTTGTTATAGCAGTCCGAGCTGACTAATGCTGGGTGTGTAGCATTCCATTCACAAATAGAAATAAAATATATAATGCTTTGTTGTAAAGTCCACATAGCCAATGTATTCTCACAATGCTTGTGTGGTGTTTGTTGAACTCTTGTTTCTGTAGCCAGATTGTGGTTTCAACTCAATCATGATTTAACAAAATCAGACTATGAATAAATGCTATCCAATTTGGCCAAGAAGATATTCACATCATTAACAAATGAGGATAATCTCAACATGAAATTCTGTTGATATTTTTGTTTAGATTAAGGAGTAAAATGAAACAGAAACAACAAATACGTGTATCAGAACTTCATTTGTTCATCAGTGACATAGTGACTTCTTTGCTAAATCAAGTAGTGGTTTTTGAATGCTGGAAAAATATTTCCCCCATTTCTTGTGCTAGTCATGATATAACAGTTATAGAGACAATATGCCTTTCAGTTAAATCTGTATTATTAATAATTTCTCCATCATTTTCTTAAATCTATACAATCAACAATTTTCATAGTGTAAATACCACTGTGACTGATTTCAGTCTACCAGTGTTGTCATTGAATGTGGAGTTGGGAAGAGGTGCATAGTAGCACAACATTATATTTTCACCATGCAGATATAATACAATACAATACAATCTCTCTCTCAAGAGACAAGATGATCATGAAATGTTAAAAGAAGTCAGGTACGGTGGCTCATGCCTGTAATCCCAGGACTTTGGGAGACTAAGGCAGGTGGATTGCTTAAGCCCAGGAGTTAGAGACCAACCTGGGCAACATAGTGAAAACTTGTCTTTACAAAAAAAAAAAAAATTAGCCAAGCATGGTGGCTCCTGCTTATAGTTCCAGCTCCAAAGGAGGTTGAGATGGAAGGATCTCCTGAGCCCAGGAAGTTGAGACTGCCGTGAGCTGTGATCATGCTGTTGCACTCTAGCCTGGGCAACCGAGTGAGACCCAGACTCCATTAATTAATTATAGTAAAATAATTAGGAAGTGAGGAGTGTTGAGTATTTATTCTCTTTGTTTTTAATATAATTTATTTCATTATAAATATATATATATAAAATTTCATTTTTAATAATGGCCCATGTTAAATAAGCAGCTTGCAAACATGGTTTATGTGGGAGCATAGCAGGGCAGTTTAAAGTGCTTTTAGGCAGGAGAGGGGGCTTCCTACTTGGATTGGGAGCTCAATGTAGACACCCCATTTGTTCTGCCTTGTGACACTGACTCTGATATAAAGTTAGACATTCTTCCTTCCCTGTAAATTAGCTGAAGCCATAGAAATCCTGTGTCAAATGTGCTCAAACAATAAGTCATTTTATTCTTTTTCCATAACTAAACTCAATGAGCTTTGAAGTTGGTTTTTTTAGAGACTCAGCAATTGCATCAATCTGGGTTCTTTTCATCTTTCTGCTATGCCAGCTTCCATAGTAGCCTACCCTTCAGTTGTTGGCAAGATGGCTGCAGTGGGTTCCTGCCCATCATAGCCGAGTACAAAGTCCAGAGCAGGGCTTCATTCCTGGGCAGCATGGACAAATTCAGAGAGCTGTGAACCTGAGTGGGAAAAAGAGTTGCATTACTGAGATCTAATTGAAAACTGGCATTTCCTTCTCTTATGAATGCAGGCAACAAATTCAGTGGTATTAGTGCACCGTGGCTTTGCTGCCAAAAGAAATCTCATGATTTTCATGACATTATACTTGTGAATATACAGTAAAATATCCCCACTTTGAAATTATAGTAGTTATTGGACCCACCATTAGATCTTGCTATTGAATGTGCTAATAAAGTATCACATGTATTATCATATCATAAATATGTTTGTTGTTTTTATATTTTAATAAATGTGTGATGTGATTATATGTAACTTATTTTATGTATTTTAACATATTATTCCAAAAGGGGGCCATAGAATATAATTCACCTAACTGCCAAAGAGATCCTAGTATATTTCCCCCAACACCCCACCAAAAAGAAAAAGGTTAAGAATTCTTGATGGGACTTTGCAGCAACTTGGATGGATTGAGGGTCTATCATACTCAGTGATCTATCACAGAAACAAAGAACAGAGTACCACATATTCTCACTCATAAGCGGACCTTGAACAATTATCATAATAGTATAAGAAAGGGATTGGCGGTAGTGGGAAACTGCCAGGGGAGGGGGCACACCACATCAACAAGAGTACCTGCATAATGAACGTTTGTATATCTAACTCTGAATTGTACCCCACATCTTTAAAATAAAAAATTTAAAAGCTAAAAGAAAAAAAGAATCCCTGATGTGGAAGAAGAAAAGAGGCCCTCTCCTCTGGTGGCTCTCTCTTAAGAGATAAGAAACATCAAACCTCATTGGTGAAAATTGGGTCACATGACATTCTTGAGCCAATAGTTGTGAAGCAAAATGGACTTGTGAAGGAAAAGAAAATATCGCTCCCCCCCATGAAGGCTGTCATGGTCAGCTTTCCCTGAGGCATGGGAGGAGGTGGATCTCAGAAGAAATTGGGGTTCTGTTAGGAAGGAGGAAGGGAATGGTAGGGAGGTAGCTCTCAGGTGCTGTGGGTTACAAGTTGCTCAGGGTCTACATCCCGTTATGCCATATATCAGAAGAATGAAGCTAAGAAGGAACAGCATGCTTTTATGTGAGAGTAGGGAGGTTAGAGGGGCTTTTTATTGCTCCAGAAAGTTTTCCAGTGGAAGGCATGCATTAGTTGATTCTTGAAGAATGAGCAGGACTTAGCCAGGAGAAAGAAGATGAAAAACTGTCCCAGAACGTGGAAATAGTATATGCGAAGGCCAGAAGCATGAAAGAGCATGGTGTGTTTTGGGAATTACAATTAGTTTAACATTTGATAAGAAAGAGGGAGTGGGAAAAAAGGAGTTGAGGAGGTGACCTGGGGTGCCAATACAAAGACCTTGGGTATCAAGTTTGGGGTGATAGTTTTATCCCGGCAAACACAGGTAGTTTCTGAGGGGTTTTAAGTAGAGCAGTGACATTTGTTTTTCAGAAAGATCATTCTGGCTGTAGTGTGGAGGATGACTAGGAGGGAAGCAGGGAGACTGCTTAGGAATTTGTTGTTAAGCCAGGGATGAGAAGATTGTGGTCTGAAAAAAGGTGGGAATGGTGGGGCAGAAGAAGAGAGAATGGCTTTGACAGAGCTTAGGAGACTGATTGGATGTGGCATGGGGGTGGCGGTGAGGGAAATGGATAAGTCCCAGATAACCCCCGTGTTTGTGACTTGAGCCAGTGGCAGATGGTGGAACCATTCACTGAATAGGAAATAGGAGGAGATGCAGTTGGGGGCGAGGAGAGGTCAGAGCCGATGATGAGATCATAGGTTCAGAATTGGACAGATTGTGATATAATTTTGGCTCCTTTCTGTCTTGGCATTCCCATTTCTTGTATTTTCTCTGAAAGTTCAAAACTGCCACAACTTTTCCACGAGAACCATGAAACTGGGTCTGAACTCCAAGATCTCTGTGGAAACAGGGAGACCTGGTAGAGAAGGGATGATACCCAGGGATATAAATTTTTGGTCCACTGCTCCCAGGGTTCACACTAAAACAATAAAACTGACCATTCTATCTCCTAGTATACTAGTAAATGGAAGCTTTGCAGAAAAACCAAGTCATATTATAATTGTAGACTTTTAAATAAGTATCCTGGGTGTTATTTAGCACCAAACGAGAAGGTGTTGAAGACCTTAGTGGTTTTTGTCCTGTTCATAAAGTGAAACAAGACTCAGCAGAATTCAGAGACTTTTAAATAGACTTGGAGAGTGACTCCGAGCCAAGGTGCCTGCCACTTTACAGAGTAAATTATCAAGGCTATATAAGAGGTTGGAACTTCAGCTTGGGGAAATGGTTAATTGCTTTGCCCTCTAGTTATTGTTTTGGTCTTATGCTTACTGTAGGGTGTAGTGTTCCAAGAGAAGGGCTGTAAATTTCATGGCAGGGGATCTACACTCGGGGTGCGGTGAGATGGGAAAGACAAGCAGTCCTTGATGCCAACCTTCATTATCAATCATGAGACATAACATGTATGTTTTTCAGGCAACGCTGTTTGATAGAATCCCTCCATTTTGTGTTTTCCTGTGTTCTCGACTCCTCCCTCCACTGATATGTATATATGTGCACCCATCAACAAAGTAGACACACATGTGGACCCATTCAGCAAAGCCTTAAGCTGGCCATTGTTTCAGATCCACGTATGCACCCAGTATCCTTAGTCATGGACAACACCAGGTCCTTTAAAAAAAGGATGCTGAGCTTGAGAAAGCAAATTTCATGAAGGGGTAGAGGTTGTGTTGATTTCACAGGCCCCTCCACACTCACCCCTCTCTGAACTGGGCTTCTTGCAGCCGTTGCTATTTCTCGATACCTTGTCCTGGGCTTCGTGTTGGTCAAAATGTACCAGTTACTCTGATTCTGTCCTTAGGGGCTGACAAGCAAAAGCTGGTAACATTCACATGACTTTGGCTGTTGGGGGCGGAGGCGGGTGGTGGTTGCTGCTGCTGCTGCTATGGGTGTTACCTGGGTGGGTGGGGTGGCAGAGAGACAGGTGGATTCTTTCACACGCTGTGCATTTGTGAAGGCGTTCTGTGCTTGGGAGCTGTTTGTTTCTTTGCCTTGCAAGCTGTTGGATGCCTCTGCTTAGACAGAGGCCAATTCCCTACAGAGGCACACGGCCCTGCTCAAGTGCTACCTTGGGAAGTACTTCCCCGTCCAGCCAGGCTTGTCACCCCGGCTCTCTCTCCATTCTGCATGTCATCTCTGGCAGGAAGCAAGCTTCCAGTCTTCCAGGCTGTTCTGACAGGAGTCCAGGAAGGCAGGAAGTACCTGAAGGCAAGAAATTAAGTCAAGGGAGGCAGCTCTGAGCTGGGTTGACATTGGCTCCAGAGTCCAGGGATCAGAGGGACCTTCAACAGTAGCAAGAGTGTAATCTCTGATCCCATGGCCCACACCACATGCTGCTGGCCTTGCTGGCACCATCTATGGAGTGGGTAGTTATAGCTAGCAGACTGTGCTGGCCCGATTCAGGTGAGGGTGGTGACACCAGAACAGTGTTTCCCAAAGTCTGTTCCAGAGAACATTGATTCCATGGACCCTAAAAAGGATAAAAGAATTCTGGGACTAAATAAACTGGAAAAACACTGAGTTAAATAAAGACTAACAGGTCTCTTGTCTGAAAATGACTTAAAATCCTCGAACTTAAAATTTACTAAAGAATGTTGTAAATCGTTAGGCAGGAATTAGAGAATATAATGTTTCCCAAGCCTGCTGGACTGTGCAATCCCTTTTTTTGGTGTAACATTGCTTGAGGGCAGGGTTCCACAGAACATAATTTGGGAAACACTGTTTAATGCTTTCCTTGCATGCTGAGTTTATGTGACCAGGCTGGGTGCTCAGATGCTGGTGTCAGGACACTGGATTTTGAATCTGGCTATTCATGGGACTACTCGAGGCCTTTACCTCTGGCGTTTCTTGCAACACCCGTCAACGTGTATGGCACAGAGTCCTCTCTCTGAGGAACCAGACCTCATAATATTAAAACAAGACCTCTGTTCTTAAGCTGCTTTGCTCAGGATTGCACACATGACTTCAGGCAGTAAAGTCAGAGCAGTAGCTAAGAGGTACCTGCCCAGATCAGTGAAGGGCGCTGGTGGTGGTGAGTGACTCCAGCCTTGAACAATAGGGCAGAGCTTGTGTGAAGATGAACCAATCCACCTGGAGGAGAAGCTAACATTGCAGGGCTGAGGGAAAGGGAGCAATACAGTACAGTAGTGAAGAACTAGATTCTGAAGTTTGACAGACCTCACGTGAATCCTGGCTCGGCTAGCCATTAAATATGAAATCTAGGCAGGTTTCATAACGATTCTAAGACTTAGTTTCCACATCTGCAAAATGGGATTAATAATAGTATTTTGAGAAATAAATGAGATAATACATGCCAATAAGCACATGACTTGCTTCAAATCAGGGACTTAGTGAATGTCTTTTTTTTTTAAGCTCTGATATAGAAATGAAGATATATCAGTTGAGAAAAGGGACCAAGAAATGAATGTGCCTTGCTGTGCACAGAAGGCAGATGAACAGGGA
This sequence comes from Cephalopachus bancanus, assembly GCA_027257055.1. Taxonomy (NCBI): domain Eukaryota; kingdom Metazoa; phylum Chordata; class Mammalia; order Primates; family Tarsiidae; genus Cephalopachus; species Cephalopachus bancanus. The sequence goes on along the minus strand of JAPVLO010000536.1, from coordinate 128,316 downwards.
CAAGGTGGACAGAAGGATGGATGGAGTGCTATGGTTTGAATGTTTGAATGCTGAATTCATATGTTGAAACCCTAACCCCCACAGTATTAGAAGGTGGGGCATTGAGAGGTGATTAGGTCACAGGGGTGGGGCCCTCGTGAATGGGATTAGTGTTCCTGTAAAAGAGACCTAAGACCCCTTTCTCTTCCACCATGCAACACAATGGTGTTGCCTTGGTGCATTCAGGATGGGCGAGTTGAAGGAAGATGAGAGGTGTAATGTGGAATCCGTGCTCTACTTTTGCAACTCGGGCCAACCTAGCTTGAACTTGGCTTTCAACAGTGAGTGTACTGATAGGAGAAAACCACTAACACAGGCAGTAAATGCTAACCTGTGCCATTTGGAATCTAGAATCCGTTGACATGCCAGGGTAGTTCTGTAACTGGGCCCGGGGGGTTGGGGGAGGAAGCCTGGTCACTGAAAGCCTGGCATCAACACACTGGAGGGAAAGAAAAGGTCAGTGGCGTTTTGGGATGCCTGTCACCTAGTGAACCGAGCAATGAGGTCACCAGTTCACCCTCTGGCTGTAGAGTCCCATCTCAGGAGGTGATCCATGTCCTAATGGAAGGGAGGAGGCAAGATAATGAGCAGCTGCCTCTCCTCACTGAGGAGGGCACGGCCTCCAGGCCAGGCGCAGGCAATTGGAGGAAATGAGCCGAGGGTTCAAGAAGGGGCCTGAACTTGGCGAAGCAGCTTGTACCACATGAAGAGAAACAGAGGAGACAGCTGGCTTGTGAGTTATTAAGGCCATGCCTGGCCAGTTTCAAAGAGCATCCTCCTTGATGTTGAACCAGGCCTGTTTCTGCCTGGTTCTCCAAGAGGTTATAAGTGAAGCGAGGGGACTGGGAGAGTGTTTAGTGTGGTCTCGAGTGGGATCCTGCAAATCCTGGAAGGGGTTCTTTCTGGGTGTGAAGGATGTGAGCTCAGGCAGTGTTTAGATCGAGCCAGAAATAGCACCAATGGCCAACTTACAATGCTATGAGCCTTTCCACATACTATTCACTGAGTCTTCACAACTCTATGTGGTGGTTTTTTTTCATTAGCCCTGTTTCGCAAATGGGGAAACTAAGCCAAAGAAAGGTCAAATAACTTGCTAGAGGTCCTATTGGTGTTAAGAACCAGGATTTGAACCAGGCAATATAGCTCCAGAGTGTGGGTGCTCAACCACTGTGCTATATCACAGGATCTAGCAGAAATGGAATTCAGTATGGCCTAGGTCAGGCATATGGGGAAGGAATCTGAGCTTCTCATCTGGCTTGGTCTCAGCTCTGGAAGGCGGGGCTGTGGTTGGTGGCAGGCTCAGGAATGAGTTCGGGCCAGGACCAAATATCGGGCTCAATTGTCTTGTAGACAGAAGTGAAGAACCACAGAGGAAGCTTGGATATACTTTACTAAGTCACCTGTGGTCTTTGCCAGTGTTTACCTCAGTCCATGCATTATATTTGGGTGATGGAGATGAGGTTACCTCCTGGTGCTATGATGGTCTCATAGGCTTCAGGGGCAAGAGGATTCTGATTCTTAGGAAGGGGGAAAGAATAAAGTTTACAGTGAAAAGAGCACTGGGTTTTAGAGCCATGCAGGCTTGGCTGGGCTTGAAATCTCACTCTAATTCTTGTCAGTTCTGTGACTTTGGGAAAGTTTTGAAGCCTCTTTGAGCCTCAGTTTCCTCATCTGCAAAATAGGGATAATCATATGTACTTAGCAACATTATTGTGCGCATTAAATGAGGTGATGAATGCACATTACCCAGTGCCTAGGCCATGATAGATATTTGGTCACTCTGAATTCCTCTACTACCCATACTTGCCTTCTTCTCCCTCTTTCCTGGGAAAGCATGATTTCCTAGGGGGCTGAAAAATGAGCCAGAGAAAGATGGTGTCGCTGCAGAGTGTGAAGTCCCCTTCAAACGTGTATGGCAAGGGAGGAGGTTATTTCTGATCCCAGTTGTGCTTGGAGAGGACAAGAGTGCAAAGAGATGCCTGCTGGCCCTGCCTGGCTGCTTCTCTGTGGTGGCAGTCACCTTGACATAGAGTCTGCCTATGGAACTGATAACAGAGACTGCACACACAGGCAGGACGAGCCTGAGGTGGGCCTGCAAGAACAACTGGGACCTCAGGCAGAGAGCAGCATCCTCGAGAGTGCTGAGAACAGAAGATGTAGCCCTGAGGCTCTGTTGGGAGAGGGAGAACAAGACAGTGACTCCAGTGGCAGGAAAGGCCAGCCAATCTCCAGGAGCCCGGCTGCAGTGGGGTCCTGGGCTCAGCCCACGGCCACTCCCTCCCTTCTCTCGCCCTTCCTAGAAAAAGCAAATCAGGAGGGTTGCCCCTCCGAGCCAATGGGAAAGAAAAAGACTGCAGAGAGAAAACAGGTGGAGTGCATTCATTCCTTCTTTATTAATTCAGCTAATTTTTTTTTTTGAGTTGGAGTCTTACACTGTCGCCCTCGAACTGCTGGGCTCCAACGATCCTTCCACCTCAGCCTTCCAAGTAGCGGGAACTACAAGCACGCGCTACCACGCCCGGCTGATTTTTTGATTTATTATAGAGATGAGGTCTCGCTGCCCAGGTGGGTCTCGAACCCGTTGGCTCAGGCAATCCTCACCTCAGCCTCCCAAAGGCGCGGGATTACAGGCTGAGCCACCGAGCCCGGCACTTCAGTTAATATTTATGGTGCACCTCTTCCCTTCACGAGTGTCTCAGTCCATGGGCTATTTTTGTAGGCCTCACTTCACAAACAGCACACTTTTTAGCAGTGTGGCCTTGGTTAGGTCACTTAACTTCTCTGGATCTCAGTTTCTTCAACTGTTTCATGAGTTAGAAGGCACTTATCTGGTATATGGCAAGCATGCAATGAACATAGCTTCTCTTTCTTTTCCATCTTCTCCTCCTTCCAAATGTCTGTTGAGGGAGGGAGGACCTGAGGTTGCCACACTCATTTGCATGAGATTTTGTGTAAATGTGGGATGTCTTTTAAGCTGGGTAGGAGGAAAGCTGCCAGAGGCTCACCTTTGTCTCCACTTGTTTGGCTAGCCATGCCTGTTTCATTATCTCTTGCTACAAAATGAAACATCCCTCAAAATGAGTGGCTTAACACATTCATTTTATTGTTATCTCTCCTGGTTCTGAGGGTTGACTAGGGTTGACTAGGTGGTTCTCACTCAGGATCTCTTGGGGTGTTGCAATCAGGTATTTGCTGGAGCCAGAGTCATTTCAAAGTCTCCCTCTCTCACGTGACTGACATTGATGCTGGTTGTTGATTAGCACCTCATCTGGGGCTGTCACCCAGACACTTACATGTAGCCTCTCCATGTGCTCTGGGTTTCCTTACAGCTTGGCAGCTGGGCTCCAAAAATAAGAGTGGTTGACTATAGGCATCTTGGAAAACACAATGTGCCATGCTGCCCAACCAGGAAGAATTTCCAACAGGAAGACTGTGGTTTGACTGTAGGAGTGAAATTGCTAGAGAAGTACAGGGCTCTTGAGAAGAGGATTGGGGTACAAGGAGGAAAGGGGGAGTTCAGTCACTGCCAAGGGAGTTCGTGAAACTCTGTGATTCCAGAATTGGATTAGATTCTCCAAGAAAGCGATGGGCAAGAAAATGGAAAAAGGGAGGAACAAGAGAACCTTACATTTTGGGAATTTGCCAGGTTTAGGAAAGAGTATCTAATCTTCCCCTAGTGATATTCTAGTGTTCTTCCAGAAGATCAGCAGATGCTACCTGAGGAGGGCCCTGGAGCTCAGGGAGTAGGGAGCTAACTACACTTGAGTCAGAAGGCAGTGGGCACTGACTCTGGCACCAGGTGAAGGTGACTTCAGCCTTCTCCCCACATTCCTGTTTTACCCCCAAAGTGGATGGCCATGCCTAAGCATCAGGAGATGATTGGCATGCCTGGGAAAAGGCCACCTCCTACATAAATAAAAATAGTCACACAAGCCCACCTTTCCACCCAGTCCTAAAAACTAAAAAAGTGTGAGAGTGCATTTGGAATTAATCTTCAAAAAAATTCTCTAGGTGGAAATGAAATCTACGAAACCATATATGATCACTCTCCAAACAGAAAACAAGAGAGGGAGCTCTTCCCACTCCACCCCCAGGTGAATAAGACAGAGATGAATCCATTGAAATCAAATGTATAAATTATACATGGGTGGGAACTGACTCAGGGATAAGGTATCTGATAGGGTGCTGATGGAAATGAAAATGAGGCTTGAAAGATCAATTCTGCTTTTGAATCAGCTCCCGTCCTGCTGATGCTCCTGGGTCTGCCTGACAGAAAACGCCCGGACTTATCAAATTAGAAAACACCCCATCCCTAAACCTTTGAAACATGTCCCTTCAAAGTAATTGCCAATGTTTGGATGATATCTCTGTGCGTCACCAGGAATAATAAAAAGGCAATAGAAGTCTGAAGACCCATATTTTTGCTGCCTGATAGCTGATGTAAATCAAACCCACCTCTTCAAAGGGTTAGATGGAAATTATTATGGTGTAGCTGTTGCCTGCCAAGGGAAGAGGGGTGGACCTAAATCTGAGGATAGGTGTCACTCCCAGCCCAGCTACTGCTGTGTGACCCTCAGTCTGACACTTAACTACTCTGGGCTTATTGCTCTTTGATCTATATATCCGCTTGTAAACTCACGTAGTCAGTTGGGCACGGTGGCTCATGCCTATAATCCCAGAACTTTGAGAGGTTGAGACAAGAGGATTGCTTGAGTCCAGGAGTTGGAGACCAACCTAGACAAGATAGTGAGACCTCGTCTCTACAAAAAAATTAAAAAATTAGCTGGGCATGATGGTGCACGCCTATAGTCCCAGCTATTCAGAGGTTGAGGCAGAAAGATAGCCTGAGCCCAGCAAATTGAGGCTGCAGTGAGCTGTGATCATGCCATTGAGTGGGTGACAGTGTAAGACCCTGACTCAAAAATAAACAAAAAGCAAAATTAAAAAAATCACCTATTCATTCAATTAACTTCATGAATACCCACTGTGTGCCAGGTACTATGCTATGCTCATATTTGGTGCTCAGTAAATATAATCAGCACAAGGATAAATATAGCAAGCATTTATTCTCAAGAAGTTCTAGGTCAGAGAAATATAAACAGGTAAGTTGTAATACCACCTCGTGAGTGTTAAGTCAACACTGACCAGAGGGTTCAAAGATGGGCCGGTTTATAAAGGAATAGAGATGGTTTTGCCTGACAAAGAGGATTACTGCCTACTAATGATCATCTGGCCAGAGCTTCACAGTGTGCCCTCAGAGAGTCTTTAAGATGACCTCTGCTGAGAAAGTACCAAGAGGAAATGAGCTTAGATTGCAGCAGGAGCCATTTAGGGAGGGTAAGAAAGAACTTGATCATGCACATTGTAGGTGAACGAGTGAGATGGCGATGACTAATACAACTCTTGAGAGGTCAGGGACCTTCCCTCTGTTCCTGGAGCACTGCACAGGGCCCAGCTTGTAGAAGGCACTCTGTGTGTTTTTCTTAAACAAATGAATACACAAACGGTCCATGACCTGGCGTTACTTCAGGTTAGAACAGATTCTGCCTTGCTTGTACCACCAAGGTGCACAACTTACAAAACAACCTGGTGGGGAAAAGACGAGCCCCTTCCCTGCCTGTGATGTTTTTTGTACCCATTTGAACTGAATGGCTCCTCCCTTATAAAAGAGCTGTTATTGAGGGCATAACATGCATCCAGCAAAGTGCATATATCTGAAGTGAATAGCCTGATCATTTTTTATATAGGCACACACCACGTGACCACCCCAAGATCAAGATCTCAACATTTCCTGCTGCCCACAAGCCTCCTCACGCCCTTTCCTGCTCCTCAGGAGAAACCCCTACTCTGACCTCTCTGCCAGCTCTTTGTGTAGAACCTACCTCCATGTTTCCATCCTGCATGAAAATAAAATAAATTCATCTTCATTTCAGGAAAAAAAATTAACAAGTGATTTTTCCCTCCTGATACTAGAAAACATAGAATCGGCCGGGCTCGGTGGCTCAGCCTGTAATCCCAGCACTTTGGGAGGTCGAGGCGAGTGGATTGCCTGAGTCCGTGGGTTTGAGACCAGCCCGAGCAACTTGGTGAGACCGCGTCTCTACAATAAATCCAAAATCAGTCAGGCTAATTTTTGATTAGCCTATAGTTTCAGCTACTTGGAAGACTGAGGCAGAAGGATCGCTGGAGCCCAGCAGGTTGACACTGGGGTGGCCATGAGTGTGTCACTGCACTCCAGCCTAGGCGACAGAGTAAGAAACATAGAATCATTAAATGTCAGTTTAGCACATCTAGAGCAAGGGCACCTCACCTTTTCAAGAGGTAGGACTCCTTCTCTACATCAGATTATTCCAGGAACCCCACAGGAGAAGAGTCATTGCATTTTTAGTATCTTTTGATTAAGAAAATAATCACCAGTGGTTACCAGGGACTGGAGGTGGGGAAAGGGAAGAATGAGGCATTACTGTGTAATGGGTATGGAGTTTTAGTTTGGGATGATGAAAAACTTTCTGGAGAATGGTGGTACTGTTGGTTGCACATTCAACAAAGTGAATGTATTTAAGGCCACTGACCTGTACACTTAAAAATGATTATGATGGTAAATTTTATGGTATGTGTATTTTACCACAGTAGGAAAAATAAAAAAGATAAAGTATATTTTAAAAAATGACCATGCTTGAGTACAGGAGTTCACGACCAGCATGGGCGACAAAGTAAGACCCCCATCTTTACAAAAACCAGAAAAATTAGCCGAAAGTGGTAATCCCAGCTTCTCGGAGGGCTGAGGCAGGAGGATGTCTTGAACCCAGGAGTTCGAAGTTGCAGTGACCTGTGATCATGCCACTACATTTCAGTCTGGGCAACAGAGTGAAATCCTATCTCAAATAATAATAATAATGGTAATAATAATAAAGATCATAATTTCTCTGAATTCAGTGACTGCCTTAAAACAAATGTTTATTTTATCAATAACCATCAATTCTACATTCATTTGGAAAATAGTAGTACATAATACATGTGGGCATGAGAGCTCTTTTTCCCTATCCGCAGATAATTCCTGGAAGACCCTTGCCCCCTGCCAGTGTGAGATCCCCAGATAGAGATGAACTGTTCATTTCAACACCCCTCCTTGAAGACACTGTGGCTCAGAGAGGGGAGTGGTTTCTCCAGAGCCACACAGCCCACTTATAACAGAGCTGGAATAAGACTTCTGGGCTCAGGTCCCTCTCACAGTTGCCCTTGTCCATGCACCCCTCTGTGCCTCACCAGCTGATGACCACACTTCGGAGCCTCTCCAAGCACTTAACTAGATGTGATTCCCAGCAGGGGGGCTCTTCACTTGCTTGTCCCATCAGGCAGGAAGTAGAAGTAGAGCCAAGAGATGGGGCCTCCCGAGTCCTTTGTAATTTGACCCTGAAGCTCGTGGGGACACGGGGCTGGTATGGGCTCATTTTTATCATCAGGGCTGTGTTGTGACTCCTGTGAACAAGGACAGATGCACCTGGAGGCACAATGTTCAAAGCTGCAGGCTGGGAGTCCAGTTTCAGAAGAGAGGTGCTGTCTGAGGCGAGAGTGGGTGCCTTGGCTATTTCGGAAAGCTAACAATGAGGAATTCTTCTCTGGCACAAGCTGTGCAGAGCATTTTGTGTTGTGGGCTGTCCTGCCCCCGCCTTTCCCTTCCCCGGGCTTGGTGGATACTGCTACTCCCCAGCCCCCTCTCTGACATTGCTAACGACATCCAATTAATTCAGCATAATTTGGTTCATTACAAGCCCTTAGGTTGGCAAGTGTGTTCTCAGAGTACAAAGCAGCCTTCCTGGACTTCCTCAAAGGGACAGGGCTCTGAGCTGGGGAGGGAGATAGGGCAGAGTCCTGTCGTATCTGCATAGTTGGGTCCCAAGGAGCTGTTGGATACTGGATGCAGGCTGGGCCATGATCACCACAGCAAATCACAGACTTCCTGGCGCTCCCACAGCCCTGGTTAAAAATATGATGGAAATGGGGACATGGCAAGACACCCCAGCAGAAACATCAGGCCATCCTCAGGGACCTGCCAATAGGCACCAGCTTCGTGGGGCTGGGGATGTCACTTCTGCACTGAGTGGGCCCCTGCTTGACGACTGTGGGAGTTCCTGCAAAGACCTCTGGGAAAAGAGGCCCCCACCGTGGCCAAGACCCAGTGAGGCTCAGCAGACAGCTGGCAGGTTCTGCTCTTTGGGACTGGTCTTCGGTGGGGGAGGAAATGCTTAAGAGAACTGGCACCTGCAAACTGGGTGGAATCACAGAAGGGCACTGGACCAAAGGACAAAAGAGGGCTTTCAGAATCAGGCAGGCCAGGACTGGACTCATAGTACCTTGCCCACTGCGTGCCTGTGGCCCCTGATCTTTACTGTCAGGGCAAGATCATCATGCCTTCCTCATTTACTGGGTTATGAGGATGAATGGGGTGATGGGAGTGGCATGGATGTCCTGGTTATAAGAAGCAGCTCAGCAGCCAGACAACTTGGGTTGTAATCTTGGCCCCACCACTGTGTGATCTTGGACAAGTTACTTCACTTCCCTCAGCCTCAGTTTCCTTATTTGTGAATCAAGGATAATAATAGTATCTGCACCCTAGGAGTGCTGTGAGGATTAAATGAGCACTTAGAAGGGTCCTGGCAGACAGTAGGTGTGCAATATATAGAAGTTATTATTACTATTACTAATGATGTGTGTAGAGCTTCTAGTGCCCTGCCTGGAACATCATGAAGGCTCTCTGAAATAGTTTATCCTACCTCTTTCCCTGATGACTTAAATTCCTCATTTAAAAAATAGGAATATTCGTTCCTACCTACCTCAGTAAGGCCCTTCCAGAAAACCTTCCCAAACACTCTCCCTCTACCCCAGGAGGATGTGTTTTCCTCTCATGCCCCACCGCAATGATGCAGTCTCCCATGGGCACTGCACATGTAGGTGTTGTACATTATTCTCTCGGAGCAGGAACTGTGAGGACCATAACATCCCTGTGTCCTGGTGCCCCACCTAGTGCCTGGTGTGTAGAGACACTCAGTGAGGTTCTGCGGAGTGAGGCAGTATGGGCACCAGGACAATACGTGGTGGAGGACATCAGAATGAACGAGAAGATGCCTGGTGTGGTGACAAGTGGTCGCCCTGTGGAGCAGGGCTCAGCAGGGCTTATGCTTGCTCAGCCTCCAGCCTCTTTTCCAGAAACTAGAATTTCTGAAACCTTAAAGACACAGGAGAGGAAAGGATTGGAATGGAACAGAGGAATAACGCAAGGGTCCTGTCCCCAACCCTCTGCCCTCCCCTCCGTCCTTGGTTAACCATCAAGTCTGCAACATCAAAATCACCAGGGAAGCTGTTACAAATCTGGAATGCCCAGACCTCTCCCCAGGCCAATTAAATCAGAAATCCCAGAGGGTAGGACAGAGGCATATTTTCTTTTTAAACCTCGGGTGATTCCATTGTGCAGCCAGGGTTAAAAATAGCAGATCATCTAGGGAAAGACACAGTTGCAGAGTCTCAGGAACCACAGAATTGAGTGATGGGTCTTGGCAGCCCCATTGATTCAGGCTTCCAGTGTTGCTGTTTCAGAGGAGAGCTGAGAGAATGACTGATACTCACTGGACATCCACTGCACAAAGCCCCGGCTGGGTGCTGAAGGGAGTATAGCAACAGCCCACAGCAAACACTATAATAACACTCAGGTCAGATGCATGACCCACTCCTGTAATCCAAGTACTTTGAGAGGCCAAGGTGGAAGAACCAATTGAGGCCAGGAGTTTGAGACCAGCCTGGACAACATAGCAAGATCCTATCTCTACAAAAAAATTAAAAAATTAGCCAGGTGTGGTGGTGCGCACCCATGGTACCAGCTACTGGGGAGGCTGAGGTGGGAGGATTACTTGAGCCCGGGAGGTTGAGACTGCAATGAGTCATGATAGTGGCACCACTGCACTCCAGCCTGGGTGACAGAGTGAGAACCTGACCAAGAAAAAAAGGAAAAGGAAGAAAGAAAGAAACAGCACTCATTAAATGACTATTGTGTGCCAAGCACTTAACAGACATTTTCTAACTCTTACAAAAATTCACAGATTTATTGCCCCCATTTTAGAGATGAAGGCTGTAAGCAGATAATAACGCCCTTCCCATATTCACTCTCATATACCCAAGGCTGCTTATTGCAAACATCTGTAGGTTTTTTGTTTTCTGGTTAAGGAGCATGCTAGGTCACTCACAGAATAAGCTAGAAACATCCTCAACCAAAACTGGGCGGAGAGTTGGTTTGGATAAACACCCTCGCTTTTTACCTCTTGACTAGGACGGCTCTGAGATGTATTCTACACCAGTGATTTCAAACTTTCCTGTACATTGGATCACATGGGGAATATTTTTTAAAAATCTCGATGCCCAGGCCACATCCCAGACCAATTAAATCTGAATCTCTGTGGGTAGGACTTGGGCATCCACCTTTTTTAAAGCTCCCAGGTGATTGCAATGTTCAGCTGGTTGGGAAATGGTATTCTACACTATCTCCCCAAGTTGCCCAGGGTGGTGACTTGTTTAATAACGCGCCTCATTTCAGAATCTTTTCTTTCCCTGTCTCACTTCCTCATTTGCCTACTGGTACTTCCTGGAATCACCTCCCAATAAACTTCTGATATCAAATCTTGGTTTTAGGGACTGCTTTTGTGGGAATCAAAGGAAGCTGAGGTCTGGAAAGGTGAATTGCCTTGGCCAAAGCCTCACAGCCAGGACACAGCAGAACCAACATTCCAATTCTTGCTCTTCGTGGACCTTGTGGTACGATGGGAGACATAGATATTAAGACAAAAGGAAATGAAAGATCAAACAGATGGGTTCATACACAGGCCAGAGGAATGTTAAAACAAAGCAAACCCAGCAATTAAATGTGATGAGGAGTCAGAAGAGTCTACATGAATGTGGCATCACTTATGCTGGCAAATGAGAAGGATTTCCCTGCATGGGAATGTAGGGCAAAGTCATTGACAGTGTTGGACCAGTGAGAGCAGAGCCCCAGAGACAGAGCCTAGGGAAGATTTGGATGAGTGAGTGGTCAGCTGACACACAATGCGAGTAGGTGGGTGGGAGACTTGGGTGGTCCCTGAAGATCAGAAATTTTCTCTGTTCTCCCAGTCACCAGCATCCTTCCTTAGACTCCCGTGTTGGATCAGGTTCTAAGGCATGGCTGGATAAGAGCCTTCTCTCTCAAATCTTTTATACTGACTGTGAGGGCAAGGAGCCAACCCAAAGCCTTGTCCAGGGATGTGGTGGGAGGGGGAGAAAAAGATAGGCCAGTGTCAAGTCCTGATGGTGAACCTGGGCTGCTTATAAAAGAGAGCCATCTCACGGGGACAAGGAGGCAGGGGTTAGGGGCCCATCTGGTCCCCACCCTCCTCTCTCCCCTCAACATCCACTGCCCTGCTGCTCCTGGCACTCATGGTACAAGAGACTGAGCCTGCTCTTGCCATGGGGCCTCTGCTGTGCCCCCTGCTGTGAGAGCTCTTTCCTGCGTTCTCAGAATGTTCCCTTTCCTCTAGCACTCGAAATTCTGCTCCAATCTCACTTCTTTGGGGACATCCTCTTGGGCTACCTTCCCTGTCCCTTGTCCCCTCCCCATAAACCTCTCTCACTTTGCCTCATTTTCTTCCTTTACTGCATGCAACACATCTGAAATTATCTTGGGTATGTTCCTGTTGGCTTCCTTGTCCTGTCAGTCTCCCCTTTCCGTTGGAGAATAGGCAGGATGCTCTGACTCTGTCATGTGTGTCTGTCCCCTCCACTCCTAGAATAGCAAATGATTGAACTGGGCAGGCCTAGAGAGCTGTCTGTTGGGGGCCTGGCTGGATTCTGGGGTGGGAGGGTGCGTTGGTGATGTAGCGCTGTGTCAGGAAGCCAGGCTGGTACCAGTGAGCAGTGACAGTGGCCAATAAATATAGACAAGGGAGCTAAATCAGGTTAAGACCCATCTCTCTTGGGTTGGTGTCATGCCATAAATAGCTTCCCAGCAGTCCAAGGTCAAGGGCGCAGCTCTCAACCAACTTTCATCCCCTGCTGCCTATAAGGAGCCCCTCCTCATGGCCTAGGAAGCCCACCCAGTCCACAGGCATGTGTTCCGGGTGGTTGCTCTTCTTTTGCTTGGCCACCCTCTTGTCCTATGCACTAGAATGCCCTTTCCTTCTGCATTTTATTTCTGTGTCCAAGGTCTGAGGTGGTCACGCACATGCTGACATTTAAAGACCCAGCCGAGAAATCAATCAGTGTGGTCTGTCCTTCAAGAGCCTCAGGAATCTATGTGGCTGAGCCAGGCCTTGTCCAGCTCACACCTTATTGATCTGTAATGGTAGCTGTGGACTGCTGAAATTACATGTGGAGCTACTTTGGGAAAACAGAGGCAGCATATCAGAATCGTCAGATGCTTCGGAAGCCTGACTGCCCAGACTTGAATCCCAGCCTCTGTCATTTGCTGGCTGTGTGATCTGGATGACTTGTTCCACCTCTCTGAGTTTCAGTTTATAGGGGACAACTAGTATCTATACCCATAGGACTGCAGTGATGATGGAGTGAGTTGCTAAACAGAAGGCATGGAGAAGATGTCTATTACACAGTGCTGTATAAATATTAGCTATTGTGATGATCTTTAGACTGGGCATAGAAACAGTGCCGCCCTTCCTACACTGAAGAGGAAATGAAATAACTCACATATAATCCACTTAGCCTGTTGTAAACATTTAGTAGATATTAGCTCAGCCCCACAATTTAAGGAGACACAATCTGGAGAATATAAGCCAAGGATAAGGACTCCCTGAAATAATAACAACAATTAGGAGCAAGAGAGGATTGGATTTATGAATTCAGGAAGTCCCCAGCTTTTCAGAAGGATGGCTCCAGCAGAGTGAGGTAAGCCTGCTGTGAGGCTGCCTGGGAGTCAGGCAGTGTGAAGCCGCTTTGTCCCAAGGAGCTTGTCCAGTCTGCGGTGAGATGGAAGACCATCTGGGCTGGGGGTCACGGGTCCTCATGTGACTCCTGGAGCCCGATTAGTGAGCTGTGGGAGGTAGAAATCCTCCCCGAGGAGCTCCGGGCTCCTGGTCTCAGATACAATGTCCTTTTTATATCTATCCCATGTCTGCGGCCAGGACCTGATCATATGCCTGTTTGGATTGAGGGCAAAGGGGAGAGAGGGCCGGGAGGGAGAGGATTAAGCATTACGAGTCCCATAAACATGACCAGAGATAACCCTCAGGACTGGAATGTGACAAAAGAAAGTGCGTTTAGTGCCTTGGGAAGCGCTGCAGGAGGGAGAGAGGAAGCAGTACTAACTGAGCTGTGCGTTTTACATATATTTGGTGCGGCTGTGTCTGGAGTCTGGCATCTGGTGTCTGAAGTCTCACGGCTAATAAAGGAAGGATCTGGGATTTGAACCTAGGTTCGTGGATTCCAGAGCCCATTTCCCCACTGGTGATCGGTACCCTGATGGAGCAGACACAAAACAGAAAATCTGCCAGGGTTTACCTAACCTTCCGTAAAGGGAGAGTTTTCTTTGTGTGGAGCTGCCAACATTCAGGTCACAGGAGAGGAGGATCTGTTGTGGGTCAAAGTCAGAGTGGCCATAGTGTGGGCAGCGCCTCGAGCTGCTCCATTCCTCAGACTCTCATTCTGTACTCATCTTCAGGTTAGGATTTAGTGCCCGGGAACCTTGCTAGCAGGACGGGGTGTTCTGGATGCAGACACGCATGTTCCTGTTGCTGGTAAGACCTGCTTTCCTTCCTGAGAGACCAGGGTTTGGACCATGTGATATCTAGGGTAGAGGAAAGAGCAGACTAGCTTCCCCACTAATTAGCATCCAATTTCCTTCACCTGTCTAAGCTTCCATTTCCTTCCTCATCTGTAAGATGGGATTTAAAAATGCCTACCCTGAGGGAGCTATTACAGTAAATGCCTAGCCCAGTACCTTGTACAAAGAAGGGACTCAACAACTGGTAGATATTTGAAAACTCATTGACATTCTAATTTGTCCATCTCTTGTCTAATCTGACAAAGTCGTTCTTTTTTTTTTTTTTTTTAATAACGCAAGTAGCACATAGTACCTGATACACAGGAGCAATTGAAGGCAAGCATCATCATTTTGGGAAACTCACCATGAGTCTCTGAACCTCTCTTTTCCCATCTATAAAATGGGAGCTCTTGGAACTTAGAGCTCATACAAGCTATGCCTGAGTTGGTGGACAGCAAGAATCAAGATGAGAATTCCATCAGGTTGTAGAGATCTAGATCCTTGGGCGTGCTCTCAGAGAAGCCAACAGGTGGCGCTAGCCTTGGCCTTGCAGAAGTGCAGGCCTGGCAGGCCATGGTTGTTAGGGTCTCTGGGAACCAGGTAGTCTGAGGTGGATGGTGACCTCAGAGGAGTATTTGAGGAGAACTGAGCACCAGGGAGCTATGAGTCCCCAGTTCTGAGAAGACCTCAGGAAGCCAGCTGAGCTGAAGGCAGGAGACCTGGGTACTTGGGAATGACGGTAAGCCACAGGCTGGACTGGCTTCCTCCCCACCAACTACCTGAACATTCACAGCTCCTGGGGAGCTTCATAAAAACAGATTAATGGACCCATCCTTGAAAATTCAGATTGAAGAGACCTGGGTTGAAACCCATGAAATTATATTTTTTAAATATTCTCCACAGCAGAATAGTGTATATAGTATGCTATTATATATATAATATATATGTATGTATGTATATGTGTGTGTGTGTGTGTATACTCTGAAAAGATACACAAAACCTTTAAAAATTGGCAATGGAGAGAACGGAGGGTCAGGTAGGAAAGGAAACCTAGTTTTCATTTATACCTATCTATGGAGTTGGAATTTCCTTTGTCACATGTATGTATTCACATAATTGCTTTACTTAACACAACTTTAAAAATAACTTATTGAGGTGAAATTCTCTTCATATAAAATCCACCATTTTTTTTTTCAATTCAAAGTCTCCGTCGCCCAGGCAGGAGTGCAGTGGCACGCTCATGGTCACCCCAGCATTGACCTGCTGGGCTCCGAAGATCCTTCCTCCTCAGCCTTCCAAGCTGGAACTACAGGCACACGCTACAGTACCTGGCTAATTTTTTGATGTATTGTAGAGACGAGGTCTCACCATGTTGCCCAGGGCTATCTCAAATGTGCAGGCTCAGGCAATCCTTTCGCCTCCGCCCCCCAAAGTGCTAGGATTACAGGCTTGAGTCACAGCGCCCGGGCAAAATATGTCCTTTTTAAGTGAACAATTCAGGGACATTTAGTGCCTTCATGATGTTGTGCAACCAGTGCCTCTCTCTAGTTCCAAAGCGTTTCTATGATTCCATAGGAAACTTCTACCCGTTGGACAGTTTCTCTCCTTCACTCCCTTCTCCTCCAGTCACCCTCTTCCCACCGAAACTACCAGTCTTCATGCTGCCTCTATGAATTTTCCTATTCTGGATATTTTATATACATGAAATCATATAATATGTAACCTTTTGTGCCTGGCTTCTTTCACTTAGTGTAATTTTTTTTTTGTTTTTTTTAATTGGAGTCTCACTCACTCTGTCACCCAGACTGGAGTGCCGTGGCTGCTCCCGGCCACCGCAACCTCGACCTGCTGGGCTCCGGGGATCCTTCCGCCTCAGCCTTCCAAGTAGCTGGAACTACAAGCGTGCGCTACCACACCCAGCTAATTTTTGATTTTATTGTAAAGATGAGGTCTCACCAAGTTGCCCAGGCGGGTCTCGAACCCGCGGGCTCAGGCAATCCACTCACCTCAGCCTCCCAAAGTGCTGGGATTACAGGCTGAGCCACCGAGCCCGGCTGTGTAATGTTTTTTAAGGCTCACTCATGTTGTAGCATGCATCAATACTTCATTCTTTTTTATGGCTGGATAATATTCCATTGTGTGTATATACCACAATTTGTTTACCCATTCATCTATGGATGGAGATTTTGACTGTTTCCACCTTTTGAGTATTATGAATAACTATTATGAATAACGCTACTATGAACATTGATGTATGAGTACGTGTTTGAATCCTTGTTTTCCATTCTTTTAGGGTATATACTGAGTAGCGTAACTGCTGGATCCTGTAGTAATTCCATGTTTAATTTTTTTTTTTTTTGAGTTGGAGTCTCACTCTGTCCCCAGACTGAAATGCAGTGGCATGCTCCCAGCCACCGCAGCCTCGACCTGCTGGGCTCCAGCGATCCTTCCACCTCAGCCTTCCAAGTAGCTGGAACTACAGGTGCGCGCTACCACGCCCGGCTGATTTTTTGATTTATTGTAGAGATGAGGTTTCGCCAAGTTGTCTGGACAGGTCTCGAACCCATGGCCTCCCAGAGTGCTGGGATTACAAGCTGCACCACCGAGCCTGGCCCATGCTTAACTTCTTGAGGAACCACCACACTGTTTTTCACAGCAACTGAACCATTTTATATTCCAATTAATACAGTTTTAAAGGTTCCAAAGGTATTGGGTGCAAAAGAAGGAAAAAGGTAAGCTCTTAAACGTTGGTTTTCTAACTTGGAAGCCTTTAATCATTTCCCTAAGATCTAAGTGGGCTCTTGTGCACTTCCTGACTGGATCTTCCATTCTATGCTGGCACAAAGAGCGGGGACTGGCTGCCCACCCTCCTCCTGCCCCCTCTCCCTTGCCCTCCACACACAGTCACTTGTAACTTATTGTTACTGACTTTGAATAGAAGCTTTCAGCTGTTCCATTCTTTCTCTGTTCGTTGAAGGGCTGTCAATGGGATGGGAATTACAACCCTAGCTGCTGTTATCTGTGTCGTCTGGCTGGTTGGTGTGTTACTGGCTGCACTTCCCAGGGAATTAATCCCCTAAGTGTGGATGGCAAATGATGGAAATCTGGCACATAAATAAGAGACAGTCAGCACCTCACTGACATGCCTCGGGAAGTGTCCCCATGCACCCTACTCAATGTCCCAAGCCCCAGGGCCATTCATCCACAGGGAAACTGCCAGACTTTTATTCATTCATTCAGTGAACATTTATGGAACGAAGCACCTCTCCTATTATGGAACACAGCACTGTTCTGAATGTTTTTATATGAGTTATATTGTGTAAGACTCATAGCAGCCTTGTAATAGAAAGATGTTGTCCTCGGTTCAAAATGAGGAAACGGAGATTCAGAGAAATTAAGAAATTTCCCCAGTCACATAGCTAGTCAGTAGTGGAACCAGGACTTGAAGCTGGATTTCCTAGGGCCTGCCTCCCTGTCTTCCTTCCTTCTCCGCTTATTTACAATGTGCTCTCTGTGCAGGCAGCTGTGGTAGGCACAGAGGACATCATATTGAACAAGACAGACAGCTGTACGCTCTTTCCTGTTGCTCTTCCATTGCACCCTACGACACCTGGGCATCATCTCAGACCTATTAAATTTCTTCTCAAATTTCTCTCTCACATAATGAACAAATGCAGCACAGACCAAAGAGCTGTGACGTTGAAGATGAATTAAATTCAGGACCTGTGTCCATGGCTCCTTGGATATAGACATAAAATCTCATGGTTCAAAGATGTGATTAGCAAAGGTCATTACGTCCCTTCTCTGCTCCAAAACCTCCCGTGGCCCAGGGCACTACAGACATTTCTGTGGCATGAGAAATGTTACAGACCCAAGTGGGGCTCTCCACGTGAGCCGAACCACATAGAAAGGTCGTGGAGAGCATTTTAAGAAGTGCTTTTCTGTGCATAATGTGAAATTCATGGTTGGAGAGGCATCAGCTGGGCATAAGGTCATTAGGGAGACAGTTTTCCAAACTGAGAAGCAAGGCAAGTGCTTCAAGACTGGAAGACCGGCTGTCCCTAGAAGATGCCTTCAAGACCCACACACACCCAGCTCATGTGAGTCCAGTACTCAGGCCCTCTGTTTATCATCCTTGCTTCAGGTTTTGCTTATTTGGGTAAGTTTGCGTTTATGCTATGCAAGTAAACATATGTTGAGAGGTTGCAATGTTTATTTTAGTGGAAGCCTTTATTTTAATAGCGTTATAAATCACACCAGGATTGCATTTATAGCATTGTTAAGGATCTGAAGGGGTCACTTATATGCTCCAGTTAGACTTTGTTGCTGCAGTTTATGAGAGACATTATATGCTATCAAATGCAGAAGAATGATAAGCTGAATCTCACCTTCCTGCTCCCCCGACACCCCACATTCCCAATCACCTATGTTTTAAAATGAAATATTATAGACAGTGAACAGAAAGACTTTTCTAGTATCCTTGTATTTCTGCTAGTCTCCTCTTGAGGACTAAAGAGTTCAGGATTTAGAGTCTAGAGATCTAAAATCTGGGCCCTATACCATCCAGGTGGGAAACTTTGGACAAATCACTAGGCCCATTTCCTCAGCTGAAAAAAAAAAGATAAAAATTTAAAAAAAAGGAATGATGGTAAGACTGCCTTACCTATGAAACAATGTAACATCACAGGGCTGCAGCTAGCCCTGAGTGAGATAAAGGCATGCTTAGTAAACTATACCGCCTTTGTGATTCCCCATCCTCACTCTCACTGCTGTTGTGTTTGAGGCCAAGATGAATTAGGGGCCTCTGAAGGGAGGTGTATTTGTTTCCTGTGACTGATAACAAATTACTACAAACTGGGAAGTTTATAACAACAGAAATTTATTTGCTCATAGTTCTGGAAGCCAGAAGTCCAAAATCAAGGTGTCAGCAGAGTTGGTGCCTTCTGGATGCTCTGAGAAAGAATCTGTTCCTTGCCTCTCTCCTAACTTCTGTGACTCCAGCAATCTGTGGTGTTTCTTGGCTTGGAGATGCATTCCTTCCATCTCTACTTCTGTCTTCACGTGACTTTCATCCTATGTCTCTTTGTCTCGAATCTCTCCTTTCTCTTATAAGGACACTAGTCATTAGATTTAGGCCCACCCTAAATCTAGGATGATCTCATCTTGAGATCCTTACCTTAATTACTTCGGCAAAGACTCTACTTCCAGATAAGATCATATTCACAGATACTAGGAGTTAAGATTTGGACATATATTTTGGGGGGACACAATTCCACCCACCACAGGAAAGAAAATTTAAATCATTTTCAAGGGAGGAGGCTAAAATTCATGGAAAGCAAGAGGGCTGGACCAGATTAATAAGGGTGAGATGTGAGGGATGGGGATGGGGACAAGAGGACTGGCTTTCACATGGTACTATCTGTGGTGTGTGTAGGAGCAGGACTAGCAGTTCCAAAAAGCCAAACTCAACCAGACACCACTTGTCTCATGCCAGAATTTGGTACCTACTGATATTTGTTACTATATCAGAGAGATTATTATGCGCATAGACTCTCGAGTCAGCCTATCTGGGTACAAATGCAGGCTGTATGACTATCTTAGTCCATTTTGGTGTTGTAACAGAATACCTGAGACTGGGTAATTTATAAAGAGCGGCAATTTATTTCTCATAGTTCTGGAGGTTGGGAAGTTCAAGATGAAGGTGCCAGAATCTTGTGAGGACTTCTTGCTGTGTCATCCCATGGAGGAAAGAGAAAGGAGGAAAGAGAAAGGATGAGAGAGACAAAAGAGGGTTGAACTTGGCCTTTTATAAAGAACCCACTCCCTTGATAATGGCATTAATCCATTCATGAGGGCAGAGCCCTTATGTCCCAATCACCTCTTAAAGGTCCCACCTCTTAATATTGTTACAATGGCAATTAACTTTCAACATGAGCTTGGGAGGTGACAAATATTTAAAACACAGCAATGACTTTGGGCAAATCACTGAATGCCTAACTTAGGTTGAGCTCCCTAAAAGTAAAGTCTGAGACAGGATTCCAATGCATTTGATTTATTAAGGGAGTGATCTTGGGGGAAAAAGGGATGAGAGAAGCAGGATAGGAGTACTAGATGGATCTAAACAAGGATGTAGTCCCAGCCAGAGTCTAGCTTTTGTTTGCCTCACCCCCCCAGGGAGCTCTAGAGGTGCATTGCACCACAGAGTTGGTCCCAGCTTGGGTGGTCCCACCCTACATCAATTAGTCATTGGCTGAGGGCTGCCATAGTGGGAGGAGAAGGCAGTATGTAAATTCCTAAGTGAGACTACACCTATTTAACCCAGAGAAATTCTCTGGAAGTGAATGTTTGCATGGGGGAGAGGGTAGCTATGAATTTTTAGCAGCCAATACTTACATCACTAAACATCCTCAGGAAAGGGGACTAGCAATGTCCACTACATTTAGTGTAGTTTGGTTTCCTCATCAACACAAAATGGAGCTAATATGGATGTGAGGGCAATCTGGCTGCAACATCTGTCACCCCATTGGTTGCAAAGGTTGACTGGCTGATCTGGCTGGCTAGGTGGGTGTCCCTTCCTCCCTTATCACTCTGTGTGTGTCCTTCCTGAAGTTGCATGCTCATTTGAAGAGAATGACTATCCCTGATAGAGGAGGACTGTTCTTCAGTCAGGGGTATACAAGTAGTTGCCCTCCCCTGCTAGAACTTCCCAACAAGTTCTCAAGGTCCAAAATGGATCTGATCTAATAATAGTCACTACCTCATAGGATTGCTCTGAGGTTTAAATAGGCTAACATACATGAAGCCTGCCACATATACATATTCAGTATATCTTAGCTATGACTAGTATAATATTTATTGCTAAGTAACAAATTATTCCAAAATTTAGCAGCTTAAAGCAACAGATATTTACTAGATAACTTTGTTTCTGAGGGTTAGAAATCAGGAATAGCTTAGATAGGCAGTTCTAGTTCACAGCCTCTCATAAGGCTGCAGTCAAATGTCAGCTGTGGCCGCAGTCATCTGAAGACTTGACTGTGGCTGGAGGGTCTGTTTCAAAGATGGTGCACTCACATGACTGTTGGTCTGGCCTCCTGGCCTCAGTTCCTCACCACATGGACATCTGCATGGGCTACTTGTGTGTTCTTATGATATGACAACTGGCTCGCCCCATAGCAAACAGTCCAGGAGAGAAAACCAGGAGGAATCTGCAAAACCCTTTATGTCCTAGTCTTGGAAATCACACACCATCCCTTCTGCTGTATTTTATCTGTTATAAATGAGTCCTCGAGTCCAGCCCAACTCAAGGAGTTGGAAATTAAGTTTTGTCTCTTAAAGGGAAGTGTCAAATAATTTGTGGACTTGAGAACGATCACAATTAGTTATTACTAATTTCTATAGCAAGCTTGGAAACTGTTGTGTTGCCCTCCAAGGAATAGTTGTGTTTGAAAAATGAATACACAATTGGGCAGTGAACGCATCTCAAGTGATGGATCATTCAAGCATTTAAGTAAAGCAGCTGTCTTTGAAAATGAGAGACTTTCAGGGTCTACTGAATAACATCATACCTTCCATTTGCTCACCAGCAGACCAACCCTGCCTCAGAAAAATCCCATTTCGCTTGGTCTGCCAGTGGAGTCCAGGAAAGCACACTTAAAACTCAGCAGGTAAATCTGATGTGCAGCCAGGTTTGGGAACCTCTGGTATAGACGACTGTTTGCCCTTCTTAATCCCTGACATGCACACATGTGCACACACACAGAGCTCCTGTTCTGCTTTTCTTGAGCTTCCAACTTCCTGGCTGTATTCACCAAATCTGGCTCCCTTTGGGCTGCATTCCTGGTTTATTGGAACTTAGTCTTCCATGTGGTTTTCAGCTTGCTGACTTTCTGGTCTCTAACTCCAAGGAATACCATCCTTCCCTTCACAGCCCCGAGCTCTTGACTGAGCCAATCTCTGCCCACCGCCTATGGCAGCCCAAGAGGATTCAGGCTTACCCAGCCTTCCTGTCTTTTCTCTCTACATACTCAAACATCCATCCTTTGCCACTGAATTTATTGACCAGGTCTTCACCACCAGACCAAAACACAGGATGGGAAGAATTATTCGGATCATTCAGATACTCGTTCAGGCAAAATGATTTTTCTCCCTGAATGATCCAGATAATCATTTTAATTCTCTGCTTCACTTTGTCTCTGGAGCCCTGACCTCTTCATTCTGTGACTCTAGTTAAAATTTGGTCCCAGTGATAAATATTTCTTATCTAATTGTCTCCTCCACTCATATTCCACAGGAGGTTATTTTCAGGAAAAAGGATCTGTAGGTAAATGAGAATTAACTTCAATCCTGGGCAATATAAGAATTAAAATAAAACTGTCATGGCATACGAGCTATCTACATTTCACTTTCTGGAAGGGCCCCTCTATTTCATTCCTCTCCAAACCCTGTCACACACAACAGCAAGGAGCAAATTACCATTTATTAAACTCTAATTATCATTCTCGTTTTTCAATACCATTCTCTGTGTATGTGTGCAGCACACAAGTCTGTACTCACTGCCATTAAATTAGCAATATGTCTTGTTAGCATAGCATCCATATTTATAGGCAGGATTGAGTGATGCTCTAGTGACATAGTACAAAGTCGAATGCCCTTTAATAGAAGGTTAGAGACATGTCCTGATTTTGGAGTGATTCAGCCACATGGCAGATGTGGGGGATTTGAGGGGACTTAACAAAGATTTAGACCATTCTGAGACAGTTTCAAGCCTTTCATGGAAATCTATAAAAGTTCAAGCGAAGAGACATCCTACTGCTGGGGAAAAGCCCAGGCATCTTTATCTGGGTGTCACGGAGACCAGGAGGCTGGCAGGAGATGACAGTGTCCTTGCTCTGTTGCTTCCAGAACAATAAGTCTGAAAGTGCTTTGCAGACCTTGTTGGAGCTGACTGGGTTTGTACCACTCCCCTGGACACAACGCTGGGCATCTGCCTGAGCAACAAAAGTTTTTCATAAGATTCTTTTGTCATTACCGCCTACGCTAGGGAACTCTCAAGTGGTTGTCAGGGGACTCCACATCCTGTATCTGAGTAGGGAAAGGTTGGCTGTGTGCTGGCACCTCGTCAGCCGGGGCTCAATGGATATAACATGCCCATAACATGGATAACATAACAATGGATATAACATGTCTGGTCTACCAAAAGCAGATGTGTACAACTCTGAAGTCCACACCCTTTTTAATAATACTGAGTGTCTCCCTAGAAATTCAAAGCACCCTCCTTTATTTCCTGTTTCTCATTGCAAAACTTTTGTCTTGACTTTTGAAAAGCACACAGATGTCCAATCACCATCTTGCAACCAAATGCTACCCAAAGAGACACAATGTGACCTGCCCATTCCGTAGGGCCCCATGTCTCCTGCCCCAACTCCATAGTACTTGCCAGGTGCTCCTGCCCTCTGGGAAAGCTTCATGTTTCATTGGCTGCCCCGGGAAATTTCAGTAACCTTTGGGGCAGTTCCCTGATAAGACTTATCTGGTCTCTCCCTTCTCATCTTAACTCATCAGATTCAAAAACTGGAAGCTAGAAGGAACATAAGAAAAACCCTGGTCAAACATTGTCATTTTGCAGACAGGTCCGAGGCGCTCCAGCGGAGGTTGGGGGAGTCTCCCTCCCCCTTGGCAGACACCTGGCGTCTCTTCACCTATTGTTCAGCAGGGGCTGGCAGCTCCCTGCCGTGTAATCACCCTCAGCTCATTAACAAGCTGTGCTCATTTGCATGTCTAAATATCCCTGTACATAGAAAACAGACTATTACATCTTCACCTTATGTATATACAGGAAAAGGGCAGGGAAGGGGCAGAGAGAAAAGACAGATCATACACTCCTTCCTCTGTCCCTCCCTATCACCTGTTGGTCAGTTTTGTTTTGTTTTGTTTTGTTTTGTTTTTTTATTCAGACCAGCCTGTTCTTTCCTTGCAGACAGAGCACTGATAAACTTTATCTTGTGGTTACTGCCTCCTTCCTTTCCATTTGGAAAAGCTGTGAGTCTTTCCTATTTTTACCTCCCTTGTTTTCACCTCTTCTCTGGCTCTGCTTTCAAGAGGATACCCCAACCACTAAAAAAAAAAAAAAAAAAAGACAACAACAAAAACAAAAACAAAAATCCATAGCTTTCTACATCCATCAGCTTTATGCAAATTCATCCACACACCCACCCGCATTCAGCATGCTCAGAAACAGGAACTGTCTATCTATAGATCTGCCTGATTGCAGTTCATTTTTATACAGCCTGAGAAGCGTGAAAAGTCACAGGCTGGGGAGAAACCAGCCTGAAACCGTCATGCAGATGATCGTGGCACATGTGGATCATTTATTCCAGGAGCGCCTTGATGGGCCCCAGAATCTACCCCTATGGATTTCTTGTCAGTTGGTAGGAAAAAATTCTGCTCTAATGATGCCTTCTAGGGCTGTGCCATCTTGCTCACGGGTGGGGGCACTCATCTCTGCCCAACTGCCGGCTTCCTGCAAAGACAGCTCCAAAACAACAACCCCCAGGAGGAGGACCAGCCCTGAGAGATGGAGTGGCTGGGGGTGAAAGTCTAGACAGCAGTGGGACTTGCTCCCAGCTTTGTCACTTTACCCACTCTGAAAGCATTTACTGGGCTCCTATTGTGTGCACACCGCACTACTAGTTCCAAACACTTACAAGTGCAAGTTATGTACCAGTCACTTTTCTAACAGTTTTACAAATACTAACTCATTTAATCCTCATCACAGTCCTTTGAAGCAGGTAGTATTATTCCCACTTTACAGCTGAGAAAACAAAGACACAGAGAGGTGAAGTAACTTGCCCCAGTCACAGAGTTCGTGAGTGTGGAGCCAAGATTCTAGCCCAGTAAGCCTGGCTCCAGTCTGTGCTCTCAGTCATCATGGGGAGTTTTCCATGTAGCTGCAACAAATACATACAGTGCAGTGATGACTACTTGTGGCTTGCTCTTCTGGAATTCATTCATCCTTCCTCTGCATACAGCACCTTTATCCTCTTTTGGGGTATTCGCCTCTCCCGTACTTAGGTGGCTGGGGTATGTTTGGCCCCATTCCCAGCTCCCAGGGTGGGAATTCATTGGCTTAACCAATCATCAAATCCCATTCTCAGCCACCCTGATTGGCTGGGCCAGGCACACACAGTGAGTTCTAGAGATTCTGAGGGTGTTCCTTGGGGGAGAGTCTCTCTTCTACTTGGCAGTGTAATGTAAGGAAGATGATGCCGGATGGGGAAAGTGGAAGGACTGTCACGTAGAGTTTAAGGATGAGCATGTGGAAGCCAGAGCAGACAGACAAACAGATAAGTTTTTGGTGAAACCGTTTAAGCTGCTAGATCAGGCTTTGCCTGAAGCTAATACCACCTCTAAACTTTTCAGTTGCCAAACACATAGTAGGCTCTCGATAAATATTTGTTGAATACGTGAGCTAATAAAATCCCCTTATTGGTTAAGCCAGTTTAAGTTGGGTTTTCTGTCATAGGCAAGTGAAAGATTCCTAACATACACACACACACACACACACACACACACACACACACACACACACACACACACGGTGATGAAATACACGTAAGAAAAATGTGGTATATATGTACATAGTACACACTGACAGAAATTAGTCTCGCTAAAACAATATTCTGTAAGACAGGAAGGGGGGTTTTGCCCTTTGAACCACTGGGCATCTTACTCTAAAAGGCTTGGTTCCCTGGGCCCAGGTATCTATTTATAATAGCAAGCTGGGGACTTTTTGAAAGTGACAAAGAATTTGTTAAGGGTAATTGAACCTACACTCTGAAATGAGGCCTAGATGTAGAGTGTGATACATATTTATAGGCTATAAATTAGCAAGCCTCATAGCAGTTCCCTTCATAGGAGACCCTCCCTCCCTCTCTAAGAAGTGGTGGTCCTCGTGGCCTAGTGTGACTGAGGGGGCAGTTTCTGCTTAGCCAGGATTCTCTACCTGGGTTCTCACTGGTGTCCCCTGATCTCCCAGAGCTGGTCCCCGGCCTGCCTCTCCCTCTAGGACTTTTATTATTAAAGCCAAGCATTTGGTTCTTCACTTGTTCTCAATGCTCAGACTTTAAGGACTGCTTGGAAGCCTGTGGTGGTATGTCTATAATCCCAACTACGTGGGAGGCAGAGGCAGGAGGACTGCTTAAGCCCAGGAGCTTGAGGCTGCCATGACCTCCAGCCGGGGTGACAGAGCAAGGCCCTCTCTCTAAAAAAAAATTAAACAACAATAAGAGAATTCAGTTGCCCCCTGTCCCTGTGCATTGAAGGCTATTTCCCTCTCTGTGTTGTCCTCAGCGGCAGCCTCTAACCAAGGGCTCTATGTTTGTCTCCCTCTGCATTGTTGTAGCCATGGTGGGGCTGGGGGTTGTACTCACTTCTTTCTTCCTCCTCCTCTTCCCCTTTCCCTCCCTCCCTCCCTCCCTCCCTCTCTCTTCCCACCTTTTGGTGCCAGCACTGGACCTTTCTTCCCTGTGGATCACAAAGCAATTCTTGGAAGGGCATATGTGGAAGAGTGGATCTTGGGTATTTCCGGGTACTTAAGATACACGAGACGGCCTGAATGCAGGTAAGTGTGTTAGGAACTGGTATGATGGTGCCCTGTCATGACTGGTAAGCATTCTCTGCCATTCACCCTCTAACACAGGTTTTTAAAACAGCAAAGTTCTGTTTTAAAATGTAGTCTGCGGGATTTTCTTTCCCATTCAGTGATGCTGCAATGTTCTCTGGGCCACGCACCAGTAAGCCTCCATGTCCTCCCTCTCCTCTGCGTCTGTTCTCTTTCTCAGGTGCCAGGTCTCCTACCCTTTCCCAAGCATTGACCATATCATATCATCAGAATAGCCCCAAGCACCTCTGTTCCTTGCTTTTCATCCTCCTGGAAAGCTCCATCCTAGAGTGGTGCTACTGTTGCTTCTCTTACTCCTTGACCAGGACAGAGGACCACTGTTGGAGAAAACCACAGAATGACCCAGAACAGCCTCTCCACGGTCCCCAGGCCAGCTCTCAGAGCTGTCGCTGAGCAGCCTCTTCTCCTATTTTCCTCATTAACCAAAGAAGAAAGTGTCACTACCTGCCTTGTTTCCTCCTCACTCTTGTATAACAATACCTGAGGATTCTGCTTTTCTGCATGGGAAAATGGAGGCCCTCAAAGAGAAGAGACACCAGCTTTGCCCACTCCACCGGCTTCCTTTCCTTAGGAAGGAACAGGTCTCTTTCCTCCATTTCCACTCTCACCCTTCGACCTTAATTCCATTTCCTCCCATTCTAATTCCGACCTTGCCTTGTCAACTTTTCACTTCTCTAACTGCCAAACCTCCAACTGCTTCTATAAATATGCAAAAGATTTTTGCTTGCTAACAAAACCCTTACTAACCCAAGGCCACCCTTCAAACTTCCTTCCCTCCCCTCCCCTTCTCTCTCCTCTCCTCCCCACCTCCTCTCCCCTCTCCTCCCCCATTCCCTTCTCTTCCCTTCCCTTCCCACTTCTCAGCCCTTTCCCCTTCTCAGCAGAGGTCTTCATACTCATCACCTCCTCTTCTTAACTTCCTGTTCACTCTTAAACTCATTGAAATCTGACTCCAGCCCCAGCATCACTAAACTGCTCTCATGATGGTGGCCTCCTTAACTGTAAAATCCAACAGGCACTTTTTAGCCTTTAATTGACCAGAACCTTCCACTACCCCTGACACTACTGACTTCTCCTTAGCATCCTTTTCCACGACAGCACACTTTCTTGGTCCTCCTCCTAGCTCTCCGATTGCATTGCTCAGGATTCTTTTGGTCACAAGTGACAGAAATCCACCTTGAATTAGCTTAGTAAGAGTGGGAATGAATTAGCTCATGTGGAAAGCTCTGGTAAAGAAAGTGATATGGATGGAATTCAGAAGTGGCTGTACTAGGGACAATGGTGACAGAACTCTCTGGGCCTTTCATCACTTCTCCTTTTCCATGACAACTTCATATCTCAGATGGCTATGGTTTAAATGTGCCCTCTCCAAAACTCAGGCCCATCTGTGCTCAGTTGTACTGATATAACAAAATACCTGAGACTGGGTGATTTATAAAGAACAGGACAGAGTAAGCAGCACACAGGCACCCTTTTGGAAGGTTGGAGCAGCTAAACTTGCTGGTGCTTTGATCTTGGACTTCACAGCCTCCAGAACTGTGAGGAAATATATTACTGTTCTTTAGAAATCTCCTAGTCTCAGGTATTTTGTTACAGTAGCATAGACTAAGACACCAGATAAGAGACATGACCATTGATGGTTTCTGGTCTCAAACATCATAGAAGATCTGAGAACCAGTTTCTCTGACTCCAAGGTAAAAATCTCAAGGAAGGGCACTGATGGCCTATCTTGGGTCAAGTGCCCACCTGTACTAGTCAATGTAATTGGTTAATCACAATTAATTGTAGTCTGGAAGGTGGGGACTATACAAGGGTGATAGTTTCCAATTGAACCACCTTGTTAGAAGAATTATTTCCAGAAGAGTGATGCTCTTATGAGCAGGTAGAACAATAGATGTTTATTATCTTGGCCATTTCTATTTAATCTCTTTTTCATCTTTCTTATATTCATCTCCTAAATCCTGGTATTTACCAGCACATTAGTTGGGATTAGATATAGCAGAGAATAATTTTGCAAAAAACAACAATAACATTGATTTGAACAATACAGTAGTCTAACTTTCATACAAATATCTAGATATTTGCAGTCTGGAGCAGATATGGCATCTTTATTTCAGGAAGTCCTCTTGATCACAGTCCTACAATTGCTTGGTGGTGGTCCTTATCCTTGTGATTCAAGGTAGCATCCACGTCCCAAGAAGCAGGATAGAGGAAAGATGAAGAAAAAAGTAAGTTAAGGGCATTCACTCTGTCATAAGGAATTTTCAGGAAGCTGACATCTGACATCCCTTTAGCCAGAACATGGTCACACCCAGCTGCAAGGGAGCCTGGGAAGTGTATGTAGTCTTTATTCTAGAAGACCACATGCTCATCTAAAAACTATGGGGAAGGGAAACGGACATGGGGGGCAAACAGAAATCACTGCTGCATCAGGGTTCCATCCAAGGCTTGCTAGTCTTTACTAGGAGTGCTCTTTCTGGTTGATCTTATTCACACTCGGAGTTTCAGTTTTCACCTACACATTAATGAATTTTGACAGTCTCTTTTGAGCCGGGATATGTCCTGGAACTTTAGATTTATACATTCAACTTTTTACTGAACAGTTTTCTGACATTATTATATATTCTATATTACTGACACTTATTATATATTATCTGGCACTTCAAACTCAGCATGACCCAAACTGGCATTGTTCTCACCAAACTTAGATTCTTAGATTCTTTAGCTTAAAATATTTCATCCCCATCAAATGCAGGTTATAAACCATCCCAGAGTTTTCAGTGGAGAGGAATTATGATACAATCATAGTGAAAACAGCTGTTATGTTGGAATTGGCCAGACATGAGTTCAAACCTGGTTTGCTTCTCATTGACTATGAGAACTTAGGTACATTCCTGTATTAGTTTGCTAGGTCTGCTATAGCCAGGTTCCACAAACTGGGTGGCTTGAACAATAGCTATTTATTGTCTTGTAGTTTTAAAGGCTAGAATTCTAAGATCAAGGCGGCAGCAAGGTGGCAAGATCTTTCTGAGGGTTGTGAAGAGGGATCTGTTCCAGGTTCTCCCTAGTCTCTGGTAGTTGGCTGGCACTCACTGGCTTCCCTTGGCTTGTGGATGCATCATCCCAGTCTTTGCCATTACCTTCCCTCTGTGCATGTGTCTCCACATGTCCCTTTTTATAAAGACACTAGTCATATTGGATTAAAGTTCATCCTAATGACATAATTTTAACTTTATTACCTCTGTAAAGACCTTGTCTTCATTTTGAGGTACTGGGAGTAAGGACCTTAATAAATGAATTATTGGAGGACACAAATTAATCCATAAAAATTACTTAATCCATCCTTGGAAGATGATAAGACAATACATAATAAGAATGCTGATAATGAGACATACATTGCAGAGTTGTTGTAAGGATTAAGATACTGCAAGTGAGGCCAGACATGGTGCCTCACCTCGAGAGGCCGAAGCAGGAGGACTGCTTGAGGCCAGGAGTTTGATACCAGCCTAGGCAGCATAGCAAGACCCCCATCTCCACAGAAAATAAAAACAACCAGCTAGGCATGGTGGCACGTTCCTGTAGCCCTAGCTACTCAGGAGACTGAGGTGGGCGGATCACTTTAGTTCAGGAGTTTGAGGCTGCAGTGAGCTATGATCACACCACTGCACTCCAGCCTGGGCAACAGAGTAAAACCCCATCTCGTGTGATTTTTATATGAAAAATAAAAAAATTTTAAAAAGACATTTCAAATTAATCTTCCAAGGCACAAAGTTGGTGCTCATAAATGCCAGTTTCTTTCTGACTGTAAACTTCACTGCAGTTTTGAGGCTCCTGGCAGAATAAAAATGTTTCAGGGATAGTACAAAAACCAGAAGATGAAACTACAGTGAAAATTTATTATACTCTCTGGCTGTCCAGCTCCTGAACCCCTTTCCCGTGTTTGGGGTACTTTTTACTTGATGAGTTTGGAAAAAGTAGAGGCTGTTAACTACTTCTGAAAGCTAAAAATCCCAGCTCTCTGGTTGTCTCAAGTCAGTTGCAGGGTGATTTGGAGTCTCTCTGTGTAGCTTTCAAACCTGGTTTTGTAGTCCTAGACCCTAGAGATTCTGTGAGCTACCAATAGCCTTAAATTCATCTCCCGTTTCAATCTCTCAGAGTTGATGCAACCATGAACACTGACTGATGTGAGGTCCCAAAGATGAAATTTTAGGCACCAAAGACTGCTTCATATGGGCAAAGCCTAAATATGACATTTGCATGTTGAGATTCCACCTTCCACTCTGATGATAGAACCATGGGCAACCAGTGAAACTGACCACTTGCAAATGAAAACTCAGAAACATGATCAACAAACATATGGAGATACTAGACACCCTTATGTGATAAGTGAGAGGAGGAGGCTGATTGGTTTGGCAGAGCTGAGGAAGGAAAGGTCCTTCTTTTATCAAATGTGTAGACACAGCCTGGAACTAAGTAGTGAGACCATCCCGCTTGTCAGAAGTTTGCTTAACGACAAAGAGGAGCAGTTAAATGAATAGGGTGGAAAGGAAAGAAACGCTGACTTTCCTGCCTGGAAGAAAGAGACTGTTCCTCCATGTGATGTGCTTCGAAGAAAAATTCAAGCTTTTGGATAGATTTCTCAGGCTATAAAACATCATTTCCTTCTCTGTTTCTTGAGCCTTTATAATTGATACTGTTATTTCTTCACATCTTTAACGACTCCCCAAGGACTCATACAAAGTTTATGGGAGAATTTTCAAAGTAGAGGTGAATGGCAGAAACCCAAGAATCTGTGTGAGGTTAAATATGATCTTACATCTCCAGAGAAGTCTGACAGGGAGACACAAATCTAGAATTTCAGAGCAGAATTGGGCCTTCTCTGTCATATATTCAGGTCCTTTTGTATTACAGGTAAGTAAGTTAAAGCCTAGGAAAATTAACAACCCAAGGTCCCAAGGGGACCTGGGTCTCCTTCCTGACTAATAGTTTTCATGATATCATCTATATAAAAATCAACCAACCAATAAAACCAAACAGCCAGCAGAAAACGTACAGGAGATTGAAATGTTGTCTGTGCAGACAGATTTCCCTTATTTTTGGAAATGGCTGGAGTCAGTACATTTGAAGTTCAACAGATGAGTTTTATCCTTAAAAAGCCTCTTCTAGGCCTGGTATATTCCCCGGCACGTGAGGACATTCCTCATTCAAGGCTATTTGCAAAGATCTAAATGAAGGCTGTTATGAAACAAAAAAACCCCCAACCTTTTGCCAATGTAAAAAAATCAGAAAATCAATTGTCTAGACATTGTCTACCATCTAGCTAGCATAATGCAGGTATGAGCATCAGAATTCTTCTGCACTTTGTAAGCTGTAGTTTTCCAGCCTCTTTAGCCTAAGGGCAAAAAATATAGTCCTCTTGCCAAGCAGTGGTACTCTTCTGGCTCCGCCTCCACCTCCCCCACTGTGATGGGAGTCCCTGACAGTGGCATCAATAGGTGTCCCTCAGTCTGGTCCTCTTGTCCTGTATCCCCAGCCCTCCGTCTCCATAATTCCTGCTCACCGACTCCAGCTTGTCACCAGGTGTTTCCTGCTGATACCAGCAGAAGACGCATGGCTACTGGTACCCGCCAGCATCCGTGCTGAGACTGCCAGTGCCCAGTGTTGAGAGCTAATCTATCTGTGCCAAGGGTACTGCTTCCTGTGGTGTCCATACCCATGTTTGAATCATCACTGGTTGTGCCTAAGTTTCTAGAACCCAGGCTGGGATATCTTAGGCAATAGCTTCTGTTGGCTTCCTTTAAAGGTCATTGCAACCCCCTTGACCTTGGAACTTACTTAATCCCCATCTAAAGAGTTGGGACCTTCCAGGTAAGCAGCTGAAAGACAATCTTGGAGACAAACATTTGATGGTGCTCACATCATTCCTCAGCCTCTTTGTCTTTGAAACAAACTGAGTCACCTTAATGCGCTAGAATGATTCAATTCATGTTACCTGTGAGACTTTCAGCAAGCAGTTTAACCTTTCTAGGTCTTATTTTCTCATCTGTAAAATGGGAATAATACTTATCTGATGGTTTTTAAAATTAGATGAGATCAACTATTCCATGTGCCAGACAATATTCAATGAACATAGTTATTCTTAGGAAACTCCTCAACCCCCTAACCAGTTTTGTAAACACACCTGACTCCTATAATAATTAAAATAATAATAATAGCCTTTGGGAGGCTGAGGTGAGTGGATTGCCTGAGCCCGCGAGTTTGAGTCCCTCCTGGCCAACTTGGCGAGACCGCATCTCTACAATAAATCAAAAAATTAGCCGGGCGTGGTAGTGTGCACCTGTAGTTCCGGCTACTTGGAAGGCTGAGACGGAAGGATCGCTGGAGCCCAGCAGGTCGAGGCTGCGGTGACCAGGAGCGGCCACTGCACTCCAGTCTGGGCAACAGAGTGAGACTCCAACTCAAAAAAAAAAAAAAGAAAAAAGAAATAATAATAATACTTTTTTGGTTTGCACTTATTGAGCACTTTCTGTGTGCCTGAGAGAATGCTGAGTACCTGGCATTCATTATCTCATTTATTTCTCACAACAGCTCTTATAAATAGATGCTCTTAAAAGACTTGTGTTAAAGATGAGTACAATGGGTTCCATAGAGATCAAGTGGACTGTCCAAGGACATCTCTCTTGTATGTGGTGAAGTCTGAGTTTGAACACAGACAAACAAACCCCAAGCCTTGTGACCCTAACTGATCTGATGTATTGCCAATCTAGGGTGAAAATAGCTTAGTCTCAAGCTAGTCCCTTATGGCAAGGTTTTAGTTGTGTGTGTGTGTGTGTGTGTGTGTGTGTGTGTGTGTGTGTGTGTGTGTACGGGCTCTTATTACTGAAGACATTTCTGTAATGTCAATTAGGTTAATCAGGAAATCCCTGAAGCTAGAGTCATGGTTCTTTAGGCATCTGGTAAGCTCTGCTTGTTTGTTCACATATGCTGAGAACAGGGCTCCTCTCTCATTTCTTGACTCAAACTGGGAAAGGGATGTTACCCTGGGAGAAAGGGTATTCTCTTTCCTTAGTCTTTCACAAAAACCTGCCTGGGACCTTCCCTTCCATGGCAAAGGTACAAGGAAAAGGCTAGACATTTCGCATCTCCCTCGTATTAAAAAAAATTTCTTTTTAATTTGTGTATAGACAAAATGTTGTTTTGTTTATTAAACTGTCATGTGTTGCTTTGAGGTTTATTTTTAAAAATAGCTATTTATTTATTTATTTAGAAAAAGCACCTTGCTCTGTTGCCTAGGCTGAAAGTGCAGTGGCACAATCACAGCTCACTGCAGCCTCAAAATTCTGACCTCAAGTGATCCTCTCACCTCAGTCTCCCAAGTAGCTGGGATTACAGGTGTGCACCACTATGCCCAGCTGATTTTTTAATATAATTTCAAACTTCCAGAAAAGTCGAAAGGATAATACAAGGAAATCCCCCATAACCTCTCAGAGTCACCAGCTGTTCACATTTTGTCCCAACTGTTTTATCTCTTTCACTCACTTATATTTTCTGCTTTTTTTTCTAAACCATTAACAAATTGATGCCCAAGTTTCCAGCTACTGAGGAGGCTGAGATGGGAGGATCATTCGGGGCCAGGAGTTCAAGTCCAGTCTGGGCAACATAGTGAGGGCCCCATAAAAAAAAAGTTGAAAATATTGTGTTCCCTTCCTCCTAAGCATTTCAGTGCATGTTTCCTAAGGACAACCATAAACCACAGTAATCAAAATAAAAAAGTTTTACATTTGATACTAGACTACGATCTAATGTACAGTTCATACTCAAATTTTTTCCAACTATCACAATAATGTCCTTTATAGATATTTTTCCGGGTCCAAAATCCATTTCAAGATTACATAACCCTTCAAAAGTGTTATGTCTCTTTAATTTCCTTCAGTCTGAAACAGTTCCTCAGCTTTCCTTTTTGTTTTTTTACCTTGACATTTTTGAAGGTTAAAGGTCAGTTATGTGGTATAATGAACCTAAATTTGGACTTGTTTGTTATTTCCTCCTGATTAGATTCGGATTCCACATTGTTGGCAAAACCATCACTGAAGTGATACTGTGTCCTTCTCAGGGTATCATATCAGTGGACACGTGATATCAGTTTGTTCTGGTATTGGTGATATTAGCTTTGGTCACTTGGTATTCCTCTACTACATAGTTACCATTTTCCCTTCATAAAAGTCTTTGTGATAGACTTTTTCAGTTCCACTTTTTTCTTCTTTGCCAAAATACCCACAGCAACTCTGACATTTGGCCAAAAGTAGGAAATAAACTGATTCTAAAAGAAAATCCTGGCTGGGCACAGTGGTTTATGCCTGCAATCCCAGCACTTTGGGAGGCGGAGGCAGGAGGATCGCTTGAGCCCAGGAGTTTGAGACCAGCCTGGGCAACATAGTGAGACCTTGTCTATACCAAAAATAAAATTTTAAAAAAATTAGCCAGTTATAGTGGCATGCACCTGTAGTCCCAGCTACTTGAGAGGCTGAGGTGGAAGGATCTCCTGAGTCCAGGAGGTTGAGGCCACAGTGAGCTGTGAGTTATCACGGTGAGTTATCATGCCACTACATTCCAGCTTGGGGTGAGAATGAGAACCCTAACTTTAAAAAAAAAATCCCAGTTTCCTCCTAAGTCTAATGTCTTCTCTCTCTCTCTCTCTTTTTAAACTTTTTAATTGAGGTATAATTTACACACATCTTATTTTTATACAAATCTGAAGTGTACAGCTTAAAGAATTTTTACAGTGTATATGCCCTTGGAACCACCACCCAAATCCAAGATTCTGAGCATTTCCAGCTTCCCAGTTGAGTTCCTTGTGCCCCTTCTCAGTGAATTCTCTTTCCACAAAGGCAACCATTATCTGACCTCTGTAATCACAGACTAGTCTTGCCTGTTCTTGAGCTTTATATAGCAAAATAATTCAGTATGTACTTTTTTGTGTCTGGCTTCTTTCATTCAACATTAATATCTATGGCCAGGCGCTGGAATCATGTCTGTAATTCCAGTACTTTGGAAGGCCAAGGCAGGAGGATTACTTGAGAACAGGCATTTGAGACCAACCCAGGCAAGATAGTGAGACTCTTGTCTCTCTCTCTCTCTCTCTCTCTCTCTCTCTCTGTATATATATATGTTATATATATAAACCAGATGTGGTGGTGTATATCTGCAGTCTCAGCTACTTGGGAGGCTGAGGCAGGAGGAGTCCAAGAGTTCAAGGCTGCAGTGAACTATGATTGTGCCATTGCTCTCCAGCTGGGTGACAGAGTAAGACTCTGTCTCTAAAAACCTAAAAGCTAAAAATAAATAAGAACATAATAATAAAAACTAATACATAAAATAATAAAACATAAAATACTTTTTAAAACATATTGGCCAGGCTCGGTGACTCAGCCTGTAATCCCAGCACTTTGGGATTCACTTAGTGAATTGCCTAAGCCTGTGGGTTCGAGACCAGCCTGGGCAACTTGGTGAGACCTTGTCTCTAAAATAAATAAAAAATTAGCCAGCCATGGTAGTGTGCACCTGTAGTTCTGGCTACTTGGAAGGCTGGGGCGGGAGGATTGCTGGAGCCCAGCAGGTCGAGGCTGTGGTGGCTATGAGCGTGCCACTGCACTCTAGCCTGGGCGATGGAGTGAGACTCCAACTCCAACAAACAAATGAACAAACAAACAAACAAACAAAAACATTATACTGATAAATTCATCCATGTGTGGCATGTAGCAATCATTTCTTCTTTTTCATTGCTGTACAATATTCTATTGTATGACTATTTTACTCTTTGTGGACACAGGTAATTTCTGGTTTTCAGCTATTAGGAATAAAGCTACTATCAACATTTTTCTACTTTTTAAATGCACATAAACAGTTATTTCTGTTGCATATCCAGGAGTGAAATTGCTGGATCCTCCTCCACGCTCTGCCCTTCACTGATGAACAAATTTTCTTCCCCTCCCTTCTTTCTTTCCTTCCTTCCTTCCTTCCTTCCTTCCTTCCTTCCTTCCTTCCTTCCTCTCTTTCTCTCTTTCTTAAAACCAGATCCCTTGGGTCACGGATGAACCTCTTGAAAGAATAGCTTATTCCCTTACTGTTGCTGTATTCTCAATTTCCATTAATGTCCATCAACCTGTGCCTGGCACTGTAGAAATGGCTCCTGCTCAGGCCATCAGTGAATTCCCACTGGCTACATCCAACAACTCCTTTGGGTTCCTCTCCATCTGACCCATCTGCAGCACTGGACAATGCTGTCAGTTTTGGCTCCTACACTGACTTTTTCCTCGGTTTCTTCCCACCTCTCTTCTTGCTTCTCCTCAGTCTCATTTGCAGACTCTTCATTATCTGCCTGCCCCTTATGTGTTGGAGCTCTCAAGTTCTAGTCACACAGGGAAACTCATTTCTCTTT
Source organism: Cephalopachus bancanus (assembly GCA_027257055.1). Classification (NCBI taxonomy): domain Eukaryota; kingdom Metazoa; phylum Chordata; class Mammalia; order Primates; family Tarsiidae; genus Cephalopachus; species Cephalopachus bancanus. The sequence continues at coordinate 91,365 of JAPVLO010000536.1, read as the reverse complement.
CTACTTTAGAGATATCAAATTAGTGGCCCCCAAAAGACCTGTTTTGTTTGACGCCCCCTAGTATTTACATAATGTTTAATATGAATGTCCTTAGAGAGAGGACATATTATCTTCAGTTCTCACTGTGGTAACCACCATTTTTATGATTTTGATTTGAGCCACTTCACTCTTGCCTGTTGCAGTGACTCATGCCTATAATCCTAGCAGTTTGGGAGGCCGAGACAGGAGGATTGCTTGAGCCCAGGAGTTCAAAAGCAGCCTGGGCAACACAGCAAGATCCCCAGGTCTATTTTTTTTTTTTTTTTTTTGAGTTGGAGTCTCACTCTGTCGCTCAGACTGGAGTGCAGTGGCCGCTCCCAGCCACTGCAGCCTCGACCTGCCGGGCTCCGGCGATCCTTCCGCCTCAGCCTTCTGAGTAGCCGGAATTACAGGCATGCGCTACCACGCCCGGCTAATTTTTTGATTTATTGTAGAGATGAGGTCTCGCTGCCCAGGCGGGTCTCGAACCCGCGGGCTCAGGCAATCCACTCACCTCAGCCTCCCAAAGGCGTGGGATTACAGGCTGCCCAGGTCTATTTTTAAAAATTAAAAAATTAGGCTGGGCGCAATGGCTCACACCAATGGGAGGCTGAGGTGAGAGAATTGCCTGAGTCCACAGGTTTGAGACCAGCCTGGGCCACTTGGCGAGACCTCATCTCTACAATAAATAAAGAAAATTAGCCAGGGTGGTGACGAGCGCCTATATTTCCAGCTACATGGAAGGTTGAGGTGGAACGATCACCTGAGCCCAGCAGGTCGAGGATACGGTGGCCGTGCTCTCTACAAAAAGTAAAAAAATTAACTGGGCATGGTGGTGCACACCTGTAGTCCTAGCTACTCGGGAAGCTGAGGTAGGAGGATCACCTGAGCCAAGGAGTTGGAGGCTACAGTGAGCCGTGATCATGGTGATCATGCCACTGAACTCCAGCATGAGTGACAGAGTGAGGCTCTGACTCAAAAAAATAAATAAATAAAGGTAAAAATAAATGAATAAAAAATTAGGACATGGTGGTGTGTACCTGTCATCCCAGCTAGTCAGGAGGCTGAGATGGGGGGATCACCTGAGCTCAGGAGGTCGAGGCTGTGGTAAGCTGTGATCATATCACAGCCTAGGTGACAGAGTGGGACCCCGACTCAAAAAAATTTAATTTAATTTAAAAATAAATACATACTTTTCTTGGTCCCTGAAAGCATTTGAGTCTGCAGCTTTACTAATGTTTTCCTCCAGTGATGCCATCTTCTTCCACAGTCTTAATTGCGCATTGCTGAATCCTCCCAGGTCCAAGTCTTAAGTTTCTGCCCTCGTCTGACACTCCAGAACTGTATTTTTAACTAACGTTAGATGTTTCCATTGGACAGTCTACAGGTTTCTCACAGTACCATGTCCACACGAACTCATCATCTTTCCCGCTGCTGGGTGAGTGGCATTCCTATCCCTGCAGGCTCTTAAGCTTCCGGTTTATCTGGACTCCCCTCTTCCTTCACTTTCTACATCTAAGTGGTCATCTAATACCACTGATTCTCCCTCCTAAATATTTTCCCAATCAACCTACTCCTCTCTGTTACTACTGCCATTGTCTTAACTCAATCTCTTGTTCTTCTGCCTGGGTTAGTCCTCATCCCACAAATATTTGTCAAGTGCCTACTAGGTATTGGACAATGTGTTAGGCACTAGGGTCAGAATAGGAGGCATAAAATGAACAAGCCAACAAATACATACCCAAGATAACGTTAGGTAATCATCAATACTGCAGAATTTCTGGGGAGTTGAGGACAAGGTTTACTTGAAACTGGGTAGTCAGAGATGGCTTCTCAGAAGAGGTGATTTCTGAAAATGAAGCCCAGTTGGTCACAGTGGTCACTTGCTTGATAGTGCATCTCTTATTGGCTACTGTCCTTCCCTGTCCCACTCTCCTATGTCTCCACCAGTGTTTGCAAATAAACTGCTCGCACTTGAATGCTTGGCTTTGGCTGTGCATCTGGTGACAAGAAAGGTCTTGTCACCAGCCTGTCTCCTGACCTCCTACTGCTGGTTCTTTGCATGGCAACCTGAGTGGCCATTGACACTTGAATAACACTGACAAGAAGTAAGCCACTTTACATCCAGAGATCTGGATGTAAAGTTCTCCAGGAAGGGGACACACAGGTGCACAAGAAGGCAGGAAGGAACTCTGAGTGTTTGAAGGATATCAGGAGGGCCATTGTGGCTGGAGCAGAGGAAGTGAGGGAGAGGTAGAGCAGAGGCCAGTTCATACAGGTCACTCAGGGCCCTGCAGTCCACAAGGAGGGCTTGCTTTTTATTCCAGTTGTAACTGGAAGCCACTGGAAAGTTTTGAGCCGGGGCATGAGCTGTTCTGATTGATGTTATCAATGGCCACTCGGGTTGCCATGCAAAGAACCAGCAGTAGGAGGTCAGGAGACAGGCTAGACGTGTCTTAGATTGTCACCAGATGCACAGCCAAAGCCAAGCACTCAAGTGCGAGTAGTTTATTTGCAAACACTGGTGGAACATAGGAGTGTGGGACAGGGAAGAAAAGTATACAATAAGAGATGCACTATCAAGCGAGTGACCACTGGGACCAACTGGGCTTCATTTTCCTGGAGAACTCTGAAGGCTGAGTAGAGCAAATTTGTTCAAGCTACCTTGTCCTAGGGATGAGGAAGGTGTGATATTGACACCAACTCCGGCAGTCAGTGCTGGGTGGCTAGAGGTGGTGTTAATTCTCCTGCGTCCCGCCGTGAAGAGAGGTCTCGCCACCAGGGAAAGCCCACAGACAGAGACATGTAAACACAGCCTGCAGTGGCCAGGGCCAGGAGAGACACCGAGCAGAGCAGAGGGTACTGCAGCCATCCGAGCACATGGCATCTTCCCCAGGCACATGGGAGGCAGGTGTTGCACGTAAGAGACAGATGGAACAGAGGCACATGCTTGCTGCCGTGAGGGCGGCGGAGGTTTCAACAGGTAATCCTGCAGAAAAGAACCTGGGGAGGGAAGATGTGAGAGGCTACCCCTCCGGAATCCCTCTGGCTGCCTGAAATGACTGGAAGGTGGGACAGGAATGCCTTGGCAGGAGTCTTGTGGCTCTGAAGGAGTTGGCAAGAATGAGAACCAGTGAACCGGGAACCTGTCAATGCCCCATTTTTCTCTCCATCCCCAGGCCTTGGAAATGCAGTTGCATTTTATATTCTGTTTCTCTCTGTGACTGGCCTGGATCTCATGCTCAGGCCACACCTTTCTTGCCCAGTTTGGAATTTTGAACACAGACTCCAATTCACTTCCAACTTGTGACCTGAGCTCAGTCCTCCAGACTCAAAGTCCCATCTGTGTCCCTGCATACTCCCTTTTCCTCCATCATCTGACCCAGTCGTGACCTCCCGCCAGCACATTGCACTGTCTGCCTCATCTTGCCAGGCTGGCATAACTCCCAGAAAGGCTGCCCTTGGCTTGTCCTATTTTGTTTCTCTCCCTAATTCGACGCTGACATTGACAGATAAAGACAAGGGAGACAGCCAAACCCCAAGGCATAACCAGCAGGTATCACTCAAACACCACTAAGTAAATCCTCGGGTCTAGGATCGTGCCTGGCTGAAGCATGAATCTCTACCACTTGACACGGAGGTAGAGAACAGCTTCTGAAGTGGTTGTGGAGAGGAGCCATGTACCCAAAGATCCCAGTCTCTAGACCTGGGATCCCAGTTTCTAGGGAGCATAGGACACATTGGTGTCAGGGAGGAGCAAGGGGAATAGAAAATGTAAAGCTCTTGCAAGTTAAGAATTTTGTACCTCCAGACAAAAAGGTAAAAAAGTCAGGTGTAGTGGCTCATGCCTATAGTCCCAGCACTTTGGGAGGCAGAGGCAAGAGGATTGCCTGAGCCCAGAGATTCGAGACCAACCTGGACAACTTGGTGAGACTTTGTCTCTACAATAAATCAAAAAATTAGCCAGGTGTGGTGGCGCACTCCTGAAGTTCCAGCTACTTGGAAGGCAGAGGCAGAAGGATCGCCTGAACCCGTAAGCGTGCCCCTGCACTCCAGCCTGGATGACAGAGTGAGACTCCACCTCAAAAAGAAAAATAAAAAGATTTTTACACTTTACAGTTTTACCCTAGCATGGCCTATGGCCTGTGTGAGATGTTTGTTGTTATGAGAGAAAAGTAGCAGGCCAGGTACAGTGGCTCATACCTATAATCCCAGTACTTTGGGAGGTGGAGGCAAGAGGATTTCTTGACCCCAGGAGTTCAAGACTAGCCTAGGCAACATAGTGAGACCTGGTCTCTACAAAAAGTAAAAAATATTAGTCAGGTGTGGTAGTGCACACCTGTAGTCCTAGCTACTCGGGAGGCTGAAGGATCAGCTGAGCCCAGGAGTTGGACATTGCGGTGAACCCTGATCATGGTGATCATGCCACTGCACTCCTGCACTCCAGCCTGGGCAACAGAGTGAAACCCCCACTCAAAAAAAAAAAAAAAAAGGAAGTAGCATTGGGAATGTCCTTCTAGGAAGTTCTTTCCTATCCCATACCTGTCACATTGGAATTGTCATCTACCCAAATAAAAGCTGTCAGTTAAATTCCTTGACCCTTCATTTTAAATATCTTTATCACAGTGCTTTATTTTACTGAATATTAAATTTTCAGCACAGTCTTGAAAAGGAAAAGAAAAAAGGCACCTACTATGAGAGAGGATTGCAGTTGACTGCAAATTGATACAGGAGAGGCTTGAATGCCTTTAGTGGCCATGGTGGAAGTAGGATTTGGGGCCGCTGAGAAGCTTGTGGACACAAAGGGACACCTGGGAGCCCTGGACTTGACCAAATTTTGGCATCTTTCAACTTGCTGGCTTTCTGCCCTTTGCAGTCATGACTGGCCCCAAGAGGTCCCCATGGTCTTACAACCTCCTTTCATTCTCGTCTCTTTTCTAACAAACCTTTATCTACATGCAAATGTGCCAACTTTTTGATTAGGATATTATACAGCTATCCACTCCAGGAAAACCATGATTAATGAGTGATTTTACTTCTGACTCGCGATATCTTTGCTTGGAAAGTCCATTAGCTGTGTGATTCTCCTGATGGAAGTGGCCAGAAGGAGCTATTCTTTGTGTGGGAGGAGGGACCTCCTCCAAGTCTTCTTAGATGGAAAGGTGTTGGCTTTTTATCATCATGGGGAGATGGTGGTACTGGAGGGGGAGTGAGGTAGGGGTGTGATATTCTACCCTAAAATATTTTCCTAAAATATGCAGGCAGCAAAATCTGGCCATGCTGTGCAATTGGTGGAGTTTTCCTTGAAGTGACAAGGCAGGGCACACTTCACCTCGAGGTTTTAACTGTAGTTGATATTTGGTAAGACACTCTCCTGGCTAATAGATGCTGTGAAGACCACTCAGGGGCAGTCTGATTCAGAGGAACAGTTACATTCGTCCTAGTTTACCACATGCTGGCTGTGTGAATTTGAACAATTTACTTAACCTCTCTGGACCTCTAGTTTTTCATCTAAATCGTATTCCTTAACTCTCAGGGTAGTTGGGGGATTAAGTAAAATGAGTTAACACTTATAAAAGGTTTAGAATAGAGCCGAGTATACAGAACACTGGATAAATGATAGTATCCTTTCCTGCCTCTACTAATAAATTATACTGTCTATTGAGTTCCTATAAATGGCAGGCACTGTACTAAGTACTTTGTATATATTTATCTGGTTTAATCCTCAAAGATACAATGTAGTATTATGATCCCTGTGACGGTTAGTTTTATTTGGCAACTTGGTTAGGTACCTAGTTATTTAATCAAATGCGAATTAAGGTATTGCTGTGAAAGTATTTTGTAGATGTGGTTACTGTCCATAATCAGTTGACTTAAAGTAGACGATTTCAGACTTACCAACCCCCTCAGCCATGTGAGCCAATTCCTTAAAATATATCTCTTAAGAAAAATGCCCGTGTGGGGAGGGGATGTCTGTGTATGTTAGGCCTATGAGAAATCTGATGACCAGAGAAACTAAGTAATTGAACAAAGTCGCACAGCAGGATTTGGTAGGATTTGAATTCAGGTCTCTCTCACTACAAGCCTTACTTTCTACTATAGGATGCTGTCTCTCTGGTCATAACATTTCAGTTATGAAGGGGCCTGTTGTCTTTGCCTGTTGCTGGAACATGTCATACTTCTCTTCAAACTCAGAAGAAGGAACCTACAGAAGGCAGTTCCTGCGACCATGTGGTCTGCTCTATAGCTTGGTGGCATTTTGAGGAAAGAATGGAGTGGGGTGCATGGAAGAAAGGAAAGGGAGGATTGAGGATTTTGTCAGTGGGGTTTTGGGTTGCAAGCAACAGAAATTGACTCACCAAGTTATTCACAAAGCCAAGGGTTAGAAGAACGTTATCGCGGTGGGGCGGCTCGCAGCAAAAATGCTCTCGGGCTGCCCCTGTCTCTACCCAGGTACAGAGAGGGCTTATTCAGGGAGGAATGCTAGGAATTACCACCCACAGAAAATGAGGGAGGCCTTATTTCCCAAAAGGAAATAAGGGTACTATAAAGAAGGGAAATGGATGCTTGATAGTCAGCATGATAAAAGACCATGAGAGCAGTGAAAGATTCTTAGACTGGATCTTTTTTTTCCAAAATAATTCAGAACGGGCTCATGACTGGTACCCAGAAATGGCCCTTAGGGTCTGTGGGGTGTTATGGAGCACATCCCTCAGCTTTAGTGTAAAACTTTGGCTGTAGGATAAGAGTATTTTTATACCGATGTTCACATATGAAAATGAAACATACAGCAATAATAATAAAACGGATCTCATCAAACACCGACTGCATGCCAGGCATCGTTCTGAGTGCATTGTTGTATGCTCATCTCATTTTTATAACAAGTCTGTGACGTAGGTACAATTATGATCACCATTGTACATTTGAGAATACTGAGGAACACGAAGGTTAACTAACCTGCCCGCATGGCCAGTGAATGGCAGGCAGTCCACAATAATGTCTCCTTACAATTCGAATTCTAGAATATTAAATAGGATTGGAGACTGTCATATAATCACAAATGGCAAAGGTCCTAGAGGCAAGCCTTCCTCCTAGCTGGAGAGCTCCCAGGGTCTGATGCTTGCTTGATAAAGATTCTGCCTTGATGTCTGATCGGAGATGTTCAATTCCATTTTCTTAATGGCTGTCAATCAGTTCCCCACTGCTTCTCCTGAGGCTGGACCCAGCAGGGGTGTCGTCAGCACTTAGGAATAGCATTAAGAACAAAGCCTGATTCGGGCTGTTTGTTTTTCCCCAGTGAGATTGCCCATCCCTCAACACAGTCAGGAATGAGCTCAGATATCGCTCAGTGCTGAATGAGTTGCTTCCCAAATCACTGGGCTTTCCCGAGCCACCCAGTACTACCAGTGCAAACAGAAAGGAGATGTGAGTTCCAATGATGCCTGTGATCACTTTCACTTCCATGTATTCACCCTTCAGACCCACAATGTCCCATGGAAATACAACATGAGCCACCTGTGTTCTTTAAAAATTCCCTGGGAGTCATATTTTTAGGAAGGTGAAATTAATTTTAAAAGTATATCTTATTTAACCCAATAACCCCAAATAGTATTATTTCAGCATGCAGTGTGTGTGTGTGTGTGTGTGTGTGTGTGTGTGTGTGTGTATACTATATATATATATATATATATATATATATATATATATATATATATATATATATTAAGTGAGTTGGCATCTCACTCTGTTTCCCAGGCTGGAGTGCAGTGGCACCATCACGGTTCGCTGCAGCCTCAACCTCCTAAGCTCAGGCGATCCTTCCACCTCAGCCTCCTGAGTAGCTGGGACTAGAAGTGCATGCCACCATGCCGGGCTAATTTTTTATTTTTATTTTTTTGTGGAGACGAGGTCTCACTATATTGCCTAGGCTGGTCTCAAACTCCTGGGCTCAAGCGATCCTCCCGTCTTGGCCTCCCAAAGTGAGATGCCATGCCTGGCCTTATCTATGTAAAATTATTTAAGAGGTGCTCTACATTCTTTTTTCGTATGAAGTCCTGAAATCCAGTACACAGCTCAGTTAAGAGTGACCACATTTCAAGTGCTCACGAGTCCCCTGCGTACAGGACAGTGCTTTCAACAACTTTGTTCCTCACACATGAGCACCTGTGAGATGACTGCATGGTCCGTGACCTCATGCAGTTAAACATTCTGGAGAGGAGAATGTTCAACAAACAAATAAACATGTAAATAAGATAATTGTAGGTCATGATGAGCAGCTAAACAGGAAATAAATTCAGTGACACAGAATGAGTGTGGGGGAGTCCTTGAGCTTGATTGGACAGGGCTACCTGAGGAGGGTACATCTGAGTCAATCCTGAAGGACAGAAGGGGCCAGCCATGTGAAGAAAGGAACAGAGTCTATCAGGTAGAGGCCAGAGGTGATGCAAAGGCCCTGAGGTGGGTGAGCATTTGTGCAGGAGATGCAGAAAGAATGGTATGTCTGGGCAACAGCAGCTCAGAAGCTGAGTAGACAGGGACTAGGTCGCCTATTCTGGGTTTTGAATTTTGTCCCAAAAGTGAAGAAAAGCCACTGACCCATCTTATTTTGTATCTGTTTGTTTTTGAGACCAAGTCTTTGTCACCCAGGCTAGAGTGCAGTGGTACAAGTATGACTTACCACAGCCTTGAGCCCTTGGGCTAAAGTGATCTTCTCGCCTCAGCCTCCCAAGTAGCTAGGACTATAGGTGTAGGATACCACACCCAACTTTTTTTTTTTTTAGAGTCAGGGTCTCACTATGTTGCCAGGCTGGTCTGGAACTCCTGGTCTCTTCAAGTGCTGGGATTAGAGGCAGGAGCTACTGCACCCAGCCCACTGGCCCATTTTTAAAAGGACAGTAGTAGGATCTGATCTCAGTTTTAAGAAGTTGGCTCTGGCTGGTGACAGGACAAATTAGGTCAAATTGGACCCCTTTCCTTTCCCCTCCTCCCACTTAAACACAACATGTTGAACTGTGTGTCTGAGTTTGATAGAAAGGCAAATAATCCTGCGTCAGAGATTAAGAAGAAAGTTAAAGACAGAGCGGGAAGATCCCGGGTGGATTCTGTGACTGCTAGGAGGTGAGAGTGGGGTAGAGGAAAGTTCCAGAATGCAAATTCTAAGGACTGGGGGGTAGATTGTCCATGCCTGGCTGGGACGGGGGACAAGACTTGGCCCCATTTGAGAAGGGGTCTTGGAACTGAAACGCTTTCATAAATGCAGGACCCTGAAGGGATCTTACCTCCCCCTGTGAAATGATCTAAAATACCTTCTCTCACCAACTCATGGAGGACAAAAAATCATATTGTCTTTGTGCTGTGGAAAAAAGTATCTGTAAGAAATTAGAGCCGGGCTCGGTGGCTCAGCCTGTAATCCCACGCCTTGGGAGGCTGAGGTGAGTGGATTGCCTGAGCCCGCGGGTTCGAGACCCGCCTGGGTAACCTGGCGAGACCTCATCTCTACAATAAATCAAAAATTAGCCGGTCATGGTAGCGCACGCCTGTAGTTCCAGCTACTTGGAAGGCTGAGGCGGAAGGATCGCCGGAGCCCAGCAGGTCGAGGCTGTGGTGTCCATGAGTGTGCCACTGCACTCCAACCTGGGCGACAGAGTGAGAATTCAACTCAAAAAACAAAAAACAACGAAAAAAAGACACTACCTGAATGGTGTGGGAATTCTCAGGCGAAGAAGACAAATTGGTCCCAGTCCAATGGGTTAGAGCGAAGTAGGACTAGGAGAGGGAAACCAGTTGGGAGGCTCAGGCGATATTCTCAAAGTCTAGTATACAAATGGATCACCTGGGGATCTTGCTACTATGCATTTGATTCCTTACATCCAGGTCTGGAGTGGGGCCTGAGACTCTGCATTTCTTCCTCCCTCCCTCTCTTCCTTCCTCCCTCCCTCCCTCCCTCCCTCCTCTCTTTCTTTCTTTCTTTCTTTATCTTTTTCTTGCTCTCTCCCTCCCTCCCTTCTTTCCTTCCTTCATTCCTTCTTTTGAATCAGGGTCTCGCTCTGTCACCCAGACTTGGGGTGCAGTGGCGCTATCATGGCTTACTGCAACCTCCAACTCCTAGGCTCAAGCTATCCTCCTGCCTCAGCCTCCTGAGTAGCTGGGACTACAGGCATGTGCCACCATGCCCAGCTAATTTTTTGATATTTTGTAGAGACGAATTCTCCCTATGTTGCCTAGGCTGGTCTTGAACTCCTAGGCTCAAGTGATCCTGCCTCCTCGATCTCCCAGAATGCTGGGATTACAGGCGTGAGCCACCACATGTGGCTGAGACTGCATTTCTAACAAGCTTCTGGTGGTGCTGGTGGACCCCAGACTACTCTGAGTACCAAGGCTCTAAGTGACAATGGTGGCTTGGACTAGGTTAGTGGTGGGGTTGAGAGAAGAAAATGAACTAAAAGACAGGGTGGGGAGAGAATCTTACTGGCAGATGTGGAGTAAGGGAAAGGGAGAGTCAAGAATGGCCCCTGGGTTTCTTCTTTGGGTATCCCCGGGGGATAGGTGGTGCCACATAGGGAAGGAGAAGGCCAGGGCAGGAACACACTTTTTTTAGGGGAAGGAGGTTGTGATTGTGTGCAGTGGGGGGAATCAAAACTCATGGCCAGGTGATTGCAAGCACTATGCCTTATCTCGTTTCTATGCAAAAATGTTATTAGGAGGCATTCAGAACATGGGTGATCTATTTTTCCAACTTGGGTTGCTGATGGCAATCTTTGCTTTGTGGCCCAACCTGGCAAATCTTAAAAGCTTAATAAATAGCCAGCTTTAGCCGGGCTCGGTGGCTCAGCCTGTAATCCCGCGCCTTTGGGAGGCTGAGGTGAGTGGATTGCCTGAGTCCGCGGGTTCGAGACCCGCCTGGGCAGCGAGACCTCATCTCTACAATAAATCAAAAAATCAGCCGGGCGTGGTAGTGCGCGCCTGTAATTCCGGTTACTTGGAAGGCTGAGGCGGAAGGATCGCCGGAGCTCAGCAGGTCGAGGCTGCGGTGACTGGGAGCGGCCACTGCACTCCAGTCTGGGCGACAGAGTGAGACTCCAACTCAAAAAAATAAATAAATAAAAAATAAAATAAAATAAATAAATAGGCAGCTTTGTAAATGAGGTCCAGAAATGACCAGCAAACTTCCCCTGTCTCTGGAACACTCGACAGGCACCTCTCCTGACCAGCAGTGATCATGATACCTAAACTAACTGAATTTAGACTCTACCTACTAGAATCTTCCAAACGCCTCGGCATGTAGTCAACACGTATGAGCAGAGTGCTTATGCAAAGAAGAATATGCAGCGTCAAGGATTCTTTTTGGACAAAAATTTGTTTTAAAAAGGAAAAGGAATTATCTTTGTGCCACTTTGCTAGGTATTTTATAGACTTTATCATATTCAGTAGCTACAGCACTTCTTCCAGACAGCATCCATTATTCCTGATTTCACAGATGAGACTCAGAGAGGTAAGTGACTTGCCTAAGGTCACACACAGCCAGTGAATGGCAGGGCTGGGAGTGGAAACCCTGTCAGCCTTCGTCCAAAGTGCAAGTTCTCTACCTTGTTCTGGGCTCCCAATTCCAGGCTCTGTGCCATGTGCTGAGCAAGGTACACAGAACTTCATAGAACATGACTCCAGAGCTCGAGTTTAATCTAATAGAGTGGGAAAACAATCATACAAATATACTTGACATGTGCCCTTACATTGCCAGTTAAGTGCAGCTGGAATGCTGCTGATACAAGTGTTATTGGAGACATTCCTTCAGACTCAGGGTGAGGGAGACTCTGCAGAGTCTTCCAGAGAAGGTGGGACTTTGTACACACAAGAATGAGTAGGGCCTGGAGAGAGACAATAAGCTCCCAGGGGGCAATTCCAGGTGGTGGGACTAACACAAGTCAGGCCAAGAGGCAGTCTCTGCCGACAGCTTTTCTCTCCTCTCTTGTCTGTCCCTCATCTTCACCACTCCACACTGGGTTTTCCAGGTTTCCAGGTAAGGGCCTGACCCCTTTATGCTGAAATAGGTGTCTGTTTCCCATTCGCTTATGGCATTCTGTGATTATTTCTGTCATCTCTATTTCTACATAAAATAATTGTCTTAGCCGGGCTCGGTGGCTCAGCCTGTAATCCCGCGCCTTTGGGAGGCTGAGGTGAGTGGATTGCCTGAGCCCGCGGGTTCGAGACCCGCCTGGGCAACTTGGCGAGACCTCATCTCTACAATAAATCAAAAATCTGCCGGGCGTGGTAGCACGCACCTGTAATTCCGGCTACTCGGGAGGCTGAGGCAGAAGGATCGCCGGAGCCCAGCAGGTTGAGGCTGCAGTGGCCGGGAGTGGCCACCACTGCACTCCAGTCTGGGCGACAGAGTAAGACTCCAACTCAAAAAAAAAAAAATTTTTTTTCTTATGGGTTTTCTTCTTAAGGTCAGGAACTTTGTTTCATTTATTTTTGAATTCCCAGAGCCCAGGACAGTACCTGGCACATAATCAGTGCTTTATAATTTTTTTTTTTAGCTGAATGTTTTTCTTGATGATTTTTTTCTCCCCTATTATTTGGTTTATACTACACTGTACTGCTTGACGTACATCTGCAACACTAAGAGTCGCTGTATCAGTGATTTAAACAAAATAGAATAGAAGCAGTCTAGGCTGCCATGGTGCCTTTGTGGTGTGGGCTATCCAGGACCCTACCAGCTAGCTGCTCTGTCATCCCTAAGGTGTAGCTTCCATTTGCAAAGTCGAGGGTGGCTCACCACACCTGTGTGGGAGCCAGTAGGAAGCAGGAGAGAGGAGACAGAAGACAGACTGCTTCCTTCTTTTGGGTACAATATGGAAGCAGTCTCCTTATATGTATTCACAGCCCATTCTCATGACCTTTAGTCACCTGACCAGATCTAGCTGCAAGGGAGACTGGGAGAGGTAGATCTTATCTGGGTAACCATCTAAAGTGAAACATTCTCTTACCAGGGAAGAGGAGAGCACACGTGGGTTGTGTGTGTGTGTGGGAGGGGACAGGGACAAGTAGAGTGAGTGTCTGTCACACTTTCTATGGCATTTTTCAGGGAAAGTCTCAGCTTTCTCACTGTAAACAGAAATAATAATATCCACCTTCAAGGGTGGTGTCCATCCTAACCCTAATTCTGAATGAGAGAACATTTGTGATAACACCCAGTGTAGTGTCTGGAATATAAAAAGAATGTCAGGAAATGTCCCTTCTTCTCTGGCTTTTCCTATTTCTCCTTATTGTAGATATCTAGATGGTTCCATATGATCCCCATATGCTACGCTATTATTTTTCTTCCTAAGGTACATTTGTTATTGAATTACTCACAATTGTCGAATCTTGTGTGGTCATCTTATCTTTCCTCTGAGAGTATGAGTTCTTTCATGGCAGAGGCTGTATCTTGCACGACCTTAAGCTTATGGTATGTCTTGTACCTAGACGCACAACCAGTAGCTACTGAATGAATACATGGGTGAAGTGAAGAACTTTTCATTATGCTATCGCTTTGTCTCCATGGTGTGGGATTTATCAGTCACGATGAGGCAACAGCACAAATACATCAATATTATGCAGGTTGAGATCCCACAAAATGTCGGTGCAGTACAGGACACAGACATCCACATCCCTGGTCTCTGGTGGAACACTTGAACCAGGGGAGAGTCAGATCTGGGACCTGGTGACTCTACTCCCACGACACACACCAAACATCAACTGAGCCGGGTTCGGTGGCTCAGCCTGAAATCCCAGCGCTTTGGGAGACTGAGGTGAGTGGATTGCCTGAGCCTGTGGGTTCGAGACCCGCCTGGGCAACTTGGCGAGACCTCATCTCTACAATAAAATTAAAAATTAGCCGGCCATGGTAGCGTACGCCTGTAATTCCAGCTACTTGGAAGGCTGAGGCGGAAGGATCGCCGGAGCCCAGCAGGTCGAGGCTGCGGTGGCCGGGAGCGTACCACTGCACTCCAGGCTGGGTGACGTAGTGAGACTCCAACTCAAAAAAAACAAAAACAAAAAACCAAAAAAAAAAAAAAAAAAATCAACTGCACCACTGCCATCTTCCCTTTCCTCTGATTCCATCCTAAGAAGAATCCATTCTCTGCTTCCTAGTTCTATACACACTTCTTGTAAGTTAGAATGCAAATATTTTGGGAGAAGAAAATGGTCATTTTATAGAGTCCTGAATCTGTTCTCCTTGCCCATTCACCTTGTAAAACTGGGTTATATTTTGACGATGCCAGGACAGCTGACCCCTGAGAGATGTGTTGTCATGGCAAATGTAAGGTCACCTTGTGGTTACCCACTTGACCTGAGCTTGCTATGTCTAGACACTCATGCTGAGGGCGATAGCACCCTGGAAATCAGAGGTTCATAGACTCGCCCTGGTTGCTGGTTTGTCCCACTTCCTCCAACCTCCTGGACCCAGACCTGGTTCCCAGCTCCTTTCATATTTATGTCTGGCATTTCCTAGCTCTCCACTCTCCTTAGGCTGGGCTGCTGGGCTGCTTTCAGAGGACAGTGCCTTTCCCTCCCCAATTCAGGAGGGGCCCTGGCCTCTGTGACAGCAAATCCATTGCACCACTTAAGTTTAATTAGAGCACAATGACGGATGATTAGTTTACACATCAAAGCACTGAAACAACTCAACAAATTGGCCCCATCTCAAAGCCCAGCGCAGGAGCTGGCCTTGAACTCAGAGGTTCTGCCTGCTGGGGCTGGGGAGCTAGCGATGAAAGCTTGGGAGCCCCATGCAGAGGTGCACAGAAGAAGTTCTGTGTCTCAAGCCAAGAGCTGGATCCCAGCTGTTTCCATCCCTAATTGTGCCCCTGTGTCTCTCTTACCTTGGTTTTCCACCTCCAAGCCCTCCCTTGATTGCCACTAAAGTTCACGTGTAGTTGACTCTCAATTATTTGGGGACTGATTATTCAATCCATGGGTTATCCAAGTCCTTTGCTCATATTCCCTTTTTTACCCTGTTACTCTCCAAGTGGGATTTTGACTATTTGGGAGGGGATGCCTATCAAGGAATGAGAGCAAAAAATAAATACGCTGATCTTCAAACTAGGCCACTTGGCTACCAATGGATGAATTTTTGTTTGAGGTTTGATGAAGGAGACAGAATTTATAGATTGCAATAAGGTAAACGAATTATTTCTAGCTCCCCTTCATGCACACCCTCCCTATTTCTTGTGGCTGACCAAGAGGCAACTGAACACATGAAAGCACTCTACATTAGACTGTCTTTGCCTTTTATTGCATTTTTGAGATCTCTTATTGTCATTCTGGGGCCCCAGGGAGGCTGTGTGTTGGGAGACATAAGCAGTTTGTTTCTTCCGCCTCAGAAGACTAGTCTGTTCATACTAATGATCAGTGAAAAACAAAACAAACAAAAATCCCTAAAAGTCTTTCCAGTAGATGAACCGAATTGACCTTCTTACTTGGTCTACACGCATGCCCATCAAAACAACTGGCATCACCTGCTCTGAGGTCATACTGCCAAAGTCAATGGCAGAGACAAATTTAAATCTAGTCTTCTTCATAACCTTTATCTCTCAGGACTATGGTTGATCTTTCTAATTGTGAGAAGAAAACAGAGCTGTGACTCCATAAAAATCTTATGGAACACAAAGACTCAGGCCTCTTTCCTGAACAATTGATGGAGACGCAGTGCATGGTGGGAGTCTAGTTCCCTTGCTGTGGGCCTTGAGGGTGAGCGGGCATCAGCCTTACTGCTGTGATGTGGGCAGACAGATGAATGCTGTGGGCGGGAGCTGAACTGGGTTCAGACTGCTGTAAGCAAAGCACTTCAGAGGGAGGATGACACTGCATGATTAGCATAAACCAGGAGCCTATTGATCTGGCTGATTAGAAAGTCTTCCAAGGCACTGGGGTAATTAGCACAATGTACAGAGTAGCAGTTATCAGCTTCATTGCTTAATTAACAATGTAAATATCTTTCTAAATGACATTTTATAATTCTGATTAGACCCTCTAGCATTTGCCCTGTTGGCTGCTAATTCCTTCCCAGATGTACAGATACTGGGGTAGTTGCCTGTTTTCCATGCCTGACATCACATTTCTGCATCGCATATGATAAAGGAATTGTACATGCCCCACATCTCCTCTTTTGTGTCTAACTTGGGGTCTGCTCTGCCTTCATCTCTCCAGCCCCAAATATACAGTCTGCCAATTGAATTGCCAATTAAAAGTACTTAATTAAATGTGAAAGGGGAGTTCTGTCATGTTCTGGATTCTGAACTATTTTTTATTTATGTGCTTAGCAGGATAAGTCATCTTAAATTAGCATCACATTTTTTCCTCTGAAGAGCCTGTGAGAAATGAGGCTATTAGGGGGTGAGGTTTAATACAATATTTGTGTACACTAGTCAGGGGTGCAAAGAATCATCCCAAACGCATATGCTGCTTTGGCAGGCAGGGTTATTCTTCATATTTATCTTATTTCCTTATCATTTATTGTTGAATTAGTGTTTGTCATAAAATATTGGGCCTGCCTAATCAGACATGTGTGCAGGGAACTTGGTTGTTTATTTTTTTACTTTAACATCACCTTTTGTTCTGAGTATCAGAGTCATACTAAAAGATGATTGTTCCATGTCTCAGTTCCAAACGGCATACACACACATTGAAAGGGTAAAAAGCTTGATGGAGTCCTGCGGGTGGAAAATTCCAGGGGTTTCTATCCTCACTGGAAGGAATGGTCCCAACACTTTCCTTTATGGAGGCCCGATGATTTCAGTTGATGGATTAGTCACTTCTGGTCTTGTTACTCCCACTAACTGCATGATGACCAATGCAAACACATCTACAAAGTGTTAGGGAAAAAACTGAAAAATAAGGAAAGGGAATGTAACATTAACCAGGGCACATTATACTGGTAAAATAGTAGGGAAGGCAAAAATGAATTTTGGAGGAATTTGCTGTAGGTCTTAATTAACCATCTTGCCCTTGTTCCCCATTATCATTGATTTGTGTGATAAGTGCCAATTATACGTGTCATAAGTATACTCCTTTTTGCTGAAGACAAGAGATCTTATGTGTGATGCAAATAAGGGTTCTCAGAATGCTAATTTTGTAATGAGCCAATGCATTCTTCAAGGAGTTTATAGTGGAGAGCGGGAATAAAACATGTGCATACATAATTATAATGCAAAGTAGGAAACTGGTGTGTCATGAGACAGTGCAGAAAGAATTATGGCCAAAAAAGAGGGTGGAGAAATAAATTATAGTTGAGAGATGTGGGAAGGCCTACTTGAAGGTTGAGGAAAATTGGCATAAAAGCAAACTGAGAGTGTTGGATGTGGTTTCCAAATGAGGGAAATAGCCAGGAGAAAACACAGAGGTGGAACAGCAAGACATTTCATGAGGAACAAGATGATGTTACCAGGGTCATTGTGGGAGGGACATGAAGAAGGAAAGGACTGCAGGTAAGGCTGTGAAGGTGGGTCAGGCTTCCATCACCATCACCTGAAATTCAAGGCTAAAACATCTGCACCTTTTGCTGTAGACCAGGGATCAGCCAACATTTTTTTTTAAGGGTCAGATAGTAAATATTTTAGACTTTGTGGCCATATTGTCTCAGTCACAATTACTCACCTTTGCCATTGTTTCTCAAAAGTAACCATAGCCGGGTTCGGTGGCTCAGCCTGTAATCCCGTGCCTTTGGGAGGCTGAGGTGAGTGGATTGCCTGAGTCCGCGGGTTCGAGACCTGCCTGGGCAGGCGAGACCTCATCTCTACAATAAATTTAAAAAATTAGCTGGGCGTGGTAGCGCACGCCTGTAATTCCGGCTACTCGGAAGGCTGAGGCGGAAGGATCGCCGGAGCCCAACAGGTCGAGGCTGCGGTGGCTGGGAGTGGCCACTGCACTCCCGTCTGGGCAACAGTGAGACTCCAAGTCAAAAAAAAAAAAAAGTAACTGTAGATAATATGTAAATGATGGACATTGCTGTGTTCCAGTTGAACTGTATTTATGGATACTGAGACATGATTTTCATATAATTTTCACAAGTCACAAAATAGTCTTCATTTGATTTTACTACCGTCATCTATCATTGGAGTAGGCAGGATCATATGCAGCTATAATGATCCCCTAAGCTCGAGGTTTTCTTTACCTTTGGCCATGTCCCCATAACCCTAGAGTGCCAAGTGCTGACTGAGGTTGGATCCAGTGGGCCAGAGAGCCACAAAGTCAATGTGTAAGTGACTATGATGGCGGCACTCGTGTGCACTGGCAGTTATGGTCCCATCACTGCTGTGGGTCCAGGACCAAGCTTCAGTGTGTAGCACTAGGACATCCTGGGGGCTGTTCGCTCCCAATGGACTCTAACACTATTTGGTAATTCAAAGGAAATAACAAGGCCAAGAGTTTTGACAATCCCTGTGTAATGAGTGATACATAGTCCTCTACTTTTATGAAACTTACACCTTGGTACACTGTATACCTATTGACATTCTTTTTTTTGTTTGTTTTTTTGGGTTTTTTTTTGAGTTGGAGTCTCACTCTGTCCCCCAGATTGGAGTGCAGTGGCCGCTCCCGGCCACCACAGCCTCGACCTGCTGGGCTCCGGCGATCCTTCCGCCTCAACCTTCCAAGTAGCTGGAACTACAGGCGCACGCTACCACGCCCGACTCATTTTTGATTTATTGTAGAGATGAGGTCTCGTCAAGTTGCCCAGGCGGGTCTCGAACCTGCGGGCTCAGGCAATTCACTCACCTCAGCCTCCCAAAGGCGAGGGATTACAGGCTGAGCCACCGAGCCCAGCTCCTATTGACATTCTTAAACCACATTCACTGGGCTGAATTAGGTCTTTCTGTATATCAGCAGGCTAATAATAGTTTCCATATATCTCCTGGGTAAGGTTCTTTAGTTTCCAGCAAATGATTTTCTTCCTCCCCATCCCCGACACCCCTTACTGTCCCAAGCTGCTCTCCAGATTAAAAGGTAGAACGAAAGTGAATTCAAGGTCAGGCACGGTGGATCTTACCTGTAATCTCAGCACTTAGAGAGGTCGAGGCAGGAGGATTACTTGAGCCTAGGAGTTCTAGACCAGCCTAGGCAACATAGGGAGGCCTCGTCTCTAAAAATAAAACTTAAAAGAATTAATCGGAGGTGATGGAAGTAGAAGGATCACCTGAGCCCAGGAGGTCAAGGCTCCAGTGAGCTGTGATGGTGTCACTGCACTCCAGACTGGGTGACAGAGTGTGATCCCTAACTCAAAAAGAAAGAAAGAAAGTAGGTTCAGGCTGGGGCGGGGGGTGGGCAGTAAGAAACTTCTTAGCCCCCTCCAGCTCTCTGTCCTGTTCCAATACCCTGAGAGTTAACACAGGGGTCAGGGAGGTCAGTTGTCCTCTAGCTGAATTTTTGTTGTTGCTGTTAACAGGGTCTCACTTCATTGCCTAGGCTGGAGTACAGTGACACAGACACAGCTCACTGCAGTCTCAAACTCCTGGGCTCAAGTGATCCTTGTGGGACTACAGGCGTGTGCCACCATGTCCAGCAAATTTTTTTTTCTGATAATTTTTTGTAGAGGTGAGCTCTCACTATGTTACCCAGGCTGGTCTCAAATTCCTGGGCTCAAGCAATCCTTTTGCCTCAGCCTCCCAATTGCCAGGATTGTAGGTGTGAACCACTGCACCCAGTCCTTGGCTGAAATGTTGAACCAGCTTTTCCTTAGTGAGCTGGATCAAAGCAGTTATCTGTCTTATTTCCAGATACATCTGACATAACAAAGATTTTTTTTTCAGTATAAAATAAAATGAATTTTTTCCGGAATTCGGATAATATATTTATGCTTGGATAAAATTTATCTCATTTATCTCCTTTCCTTTCATCTTCCCTGTCCTCTCTTGTCTTATTCAGAAAGGGCTTTAAT
This sequence comes from Cephalopachus bancanus, assembly GCA_027257055.1. Lineage (NCBI taxonomy): Eukaryota > Metazoa > Chordata > Mammalia > Primates > Tarsiidae > Cephalopachus > Cephalopachus bancanus. The sequence goes on along the minus strand of JAPVLO010000536.1, from coordinate 71,432 downwards.
TTTAAGGAAGGAAAAGGTTAACTAGGTGACTTATGTGACAACATATTAAGAAACAGAAGATAAGCCATTACTTGTGACAACAGGGAAGCCACTGAAAACCTCCTTAAGCAGTTTCAGTGGCATGGAGAAGGAAACCAACTGAATTGGCTGAAGGGCAAATGGGGAGTGGAAAATGAGGAAGTGAGACAGTCTGTGTAGACAACTCTAATGATGACTTCTTGTCACTTCGATCTCAGTTTAAATGTCACCTCTTTGGAGGGATCTAAAGTAGCCATCTGGAGATGATCACATGACCACATTTTATTTCTCTGCAAAGCACTTATTTATGACCTGATAATTTCTTCTTTCTTTCCTTGTTTTCTCTGCCCCTAGGATATCACACAGGCACACTGATCATACATGTTTTATTTATTCTGTCTCCCCGGAACCTGAAAGACTGTTTGGTACCTGGTAGGTGTTCATTTGTTGAATGAAAGGATACAATTCGGCTATGACAGAGAGTAAAGAAATAAAAATCTATCTAGCGGCGGATATGGAGCAAAGAGGGTGTGTATTTGTTTGTTGACTCATTTTTTCATGAGAACCCTGGCCCAGTGCCTGTCAAACTTTGATGTGCCTAGGAACCATCTGGGGATCTTGTTAAATGCAGATTCTGATTCTGCAGGTGTGGGCGGGATAGTCTGCAGTTCTAACAAGCTCCCAGGTGAGGCCCATGACTCCCATTTTGGGCATCAAGGCCCTAGACCACTTTGGTATGTTGCTTTCAATGAACAGGTAGAGAACAGGAGATGAATGAAGCATGAGAGAGGGGTTGACCTCAGGAACAAAGATTTTAGGAACACGGAGGAGATAGAATCCAGAGGACCAGCAGAAGGATTGGTTTTTCAGAGACAGAAGGAAACTTTCCTCACTGTAACAGGAAAGAAGGAGAAGGAGTGAGAAGGAGATTGGATGGTGTCTATCTTTTCAATGAGGTCCTCTGCTGAGAGTGAGGGTGGAGGTGGGGCGTGGGAGTTCTGAGAAACAGAGTTATTTTCTTCCTAGGCAGCATCCATTATGCCTTTGAAGTTTGGATCATAAATTTAAAGTAAAACCCATCAGCTCTGTTGTGTAATTTTCTCATCATTAATCTGCTTGGATGCAGAATGAAAAAGGAGGACGGTAGGTTCACCTAGAGGGAGTGTGACAGAGGGTAGGAGGAGTTGAGGGTGTTGGTTGGTAAGGGAGGGATTTTAATGGTGGACTACAGGAAGTGGGGCCAGGGTGGGACGCTGCCCCTCAGTCCCAGCTCTCATCGGGCTCAAGTGGGGAGGCAGACATGACTGATATAATCACACACATGCATGTCTCTCTCCATGTGCGCACACTCATATGTATGTCTTTTATGTAAATGTACATGCATATGTAACTGGCAGAACTGTCAGTGCTCCACCCATAATCCCTTGAGCCTTACCATTACAGTGTACTTGGCTAATTTCCACCTATCAGCGTCTGCATCTTTTTACCTGAGAGCATGGCAGGCCAGAAGTACCAGGGAGTTAGAGTCCCGAGAGCATCATTCAACCAGTAGCTAACAGGAATTGCTGTCTAAATATCCTAGGGTGGGGTAACTGAGGTGTGTGTTCCACTGGTTCCCCAGCAGCAGCTGGTGGTGGTAACTTGCTTGGCAAGGCTCTCTTGATGGGCTGCCTTCCCTTCCCTGCTTCACTTTGTCCCTCCCTTTCGGGGTGTTTCTAGGATCACCTTTCAAACACTGACTGGCTCTCAGTGTTTCTTGCTTCAGTGTTTCTTCTAGGGGAATCCAAACCGAGGTGTGATAATGATAAGTTGGGATGCATGCCACAGAGAAAGCTATGGGCTACTATTTGGCGGGGGAAGGAGGGGATCTCCCCCAATGTGGGGGAATGAGGCTATTAGGGAAGGTGAGGAAGAGTTCTTCCACTTGGGATCTTAAGGAGGAGCAGGGTGGAAGCAACTTGGTACCTCTGAAGGTCTGAAAGGACACTGTGGCTGTCACAGACTACTGGGAAGTAAAGCTTAAGAGGTTGGCTCCAGTGGGGTTTTGTAGAACATGGTAGGAGGTTTGGTAGGGTTCCCAGCAGGACAGTGACAAGATTAGACCTGTCTCCAACCACAAATGGAGAAGGTCAGAGTCCATATGTCAGAGATGGAGTTCAGAGGCCTGTGTTACGAACTGGGGCCTTGCACAGAGTTTTACATACAGGAGAGTCTCAACAGATGTTTGCTGGAGTGGAAGGTAACTATTAACTACATATTTGATTGACCAGAACACCCTATTTCCTGACCAACTTGAATAATGGTTCCCCTTCATTAAGGCTGCCCTTTTTCCTGGGCTGCTGCACTGAACTCTATCAACCCTTTTCCTTGGGGCAGCAGCAACAGGATAACTCCTTTCTCCTTTTTCTCATTTTCTACTTCTCTCTTTTTCATTCTTCTTTCTTCTCCTTCCCTTCTTCACCCCTCTGTCTCTCCTCTTTGTTTAAATAATACTATTTAAAGCCGGGCTCGGTGGCTCAGCCTGTAATCCCGCGCCTTTGGGAGGCTGAGGTGAGTGGATTGCCTGAGCCCGTGGGTTCGAGACCCGCCTGGGCAGCGAGACCTCATCTCTACAATAAATCAAAAAATCAGCCGGGCGTGGTAGCGCATGCCTGTAAATACGGCTACTCGGAAGGCTGAGGAGGAAGGATCGCCGGAGCCCAGCAGGTCGAGGCTGCGGTGGCCGGGAGCGGCCACTGCACTCCAGTCTGGGCGACAGTGTGAGACTCCAACTCAAAAACAAAAAAACAAACAAAAAAAACCCCAAACAAACAAAACAAACAAACAAAAATCCTATTTAATAAAGTCGATTATTTCTTACAGTCTCCATTTCTATTAATAGTGGCATGTAATGCTTGTCTCCGGCCATCTTAAAATGCTACAGCGATAGCCAGAGGAAACGGAATTACACTTTGTGAACAAGGTCATTTTAAAGCGGATCTTTAGTCAAACGCTGTCAAAATTCAGAAAAGAAAAATGTTCCCAAGCACATTCACTCCTTTGGTGATGTTAGCATATATATATCCAGCATGCAGTTATGCTTTTGATGGAAAAGAAATTCCATTCCAAAGATGATTTATACACAAAATTGTGCGTATGTTATTTACAATTAGAAATCAGGAGATATTGAACATATTTTCAAGAGATAAAGTAGGTACCATATTCAGAGATGACATACATCTGATCACCAATGAAGCCTCACATGTGGTCACTGTAAATAAATTCCTAAAGAATATACCAGAAATATAGACTGACATCAAGTTTGGGTTTGTGGCCTGCTGCTGAAAGTAATACAAGACAGAGGACCAGGGTGGCTAAAACCCAGCCTGTAAATTACTCTCCAAGTGTATGCCGTAAATAGTCACAATTGTACCCTTTTCCTACTTGTATTCTTTTATAAAAATCTCGAAATCCTGGCTCATCCTCTTCTTCCACCCAGCAATTAAAGAAAAAAGACACTAGATATCTGAGATTTCACAAAATCTTGTATACCCAATATTTTCATTGTCTTAAAAACAAATCTTGAATACTCAGTGAGAGTTGCGTTTTGCAACACCCAGGAAGAGAGTAAATCTGTTCATCGGGTTTTCCATTTTTGCCCTGGTGTCCTCTTTTGGCACAATCACCTGTCACCCCATGCCCCTCACCCTGTGTTCTGGCAGGATTTGAGACATGCAAATTGCAAACTGGTAAATAGCAACTTTGCATATTTTGAATAGAAGAGAACAACATGGTACCACTCATTCTGTTCTCAGGGAAATCTGAGATAATGGGGAGCAAGAGCGAGGGCAGACTGAGGGCCCTAAGTATTTTCTTCCAAGGGTTTATTATGCTTATTAAATCTATTGTACACTGATGAATTAATTTGAATTATTTACATGGTCAACCTTTGAGACAATAATCTGATTTAATCAGAGGATGCAATGCATAATTTCTCTTTGAAATCTAAAAACAGGTTTAAACTGGAAGCATCAGGGCTTCTTGTATCTTTCCTTACAAATATTGGTTACAAACCTGCAGTTGTCAGGCTAAATGACATAATGTCAGAAATCAAGACAATGCGCGATTTTTTTTTTTTTTTTTAGGAAAGTCGATAAATTCCCATGAGATCGTGTCCCCTGGTCAGTCAACTCTTGGGTGACAAATTTCTCAAGTTAAAAGTCTTTAATACTGTTTATCTGTAAATATCATGCACTGTTGGACATAAGGGTGTTCATCTGCTAAAATTTCAATGTAAAGAATGGTTGGGTTGTCATTAGATTTTGAGCCTAGTGTCATTTTAATGACTGTTTGAACTGGTAAGAATTCTTTAGTTTCACTATTGAAGCTGGAAGAACCTAGGGTTGCTGTCAAGTTAAAAGGATCAAACTCAATTATTTTCAAATCTAGGTTTCGATTGTGACTTGGAAAAAAATGGAGATTGCTGTCCAAATCTCTTTTACTTTGGGTTATTTTTTTCCCTTGGTGTTTGGATGCTGATAAGAAATTTTTGTGAAAGGTAAAATCTTGTGTGTTTGTAAAGACAAAAAAGGCACCAGCGATTCTAAAGGTGGAGCCTTTCGGAGGTAAAGCAAACAGCTTGCATCTTGAATATTTTATGAGATCTAGGTATTAGAACGATGTTTCTGATGCAGGAACACAGCGATCTAGGAACAAAAGGGAGATGGGACTAGAGAACAGACTGTGACATTTCTTAAAAATATTAAGGGGTCCTAAGGCTGAACACAGGGATGGATGATGTTCTTGCAGATCGTTCCTAATAAGGACTTTAAAAGCTTAATGATTTATTGATTGGATCTGCACTAATGATGCACCCTTGATTATGCATGTGTAAATAAGAGAGCTGATTTATGAGGGTACAGTCGTATCTTTCAGATATATTTGGTCCAAGTCTACATATTGAAAATAAATGGAGGCAATTATCTGAACATTTCAGGGGAGGACACCCCCCCAAACTGATTTAGGGGAAGTGTAGTATGTTAGGTGAAGAGAAAAAAAAGCTCTAAAGGGAGTAAGGAAAAAACAAAAGACAGCCCCCAAAATACTTCTGTTAGGAAATATTTCCTGCTTCTCTTGTCCTAAGCGGAGAAAAATAGATTCCCAGGTGCCACCAGGGAGCAATGTTTTCCTTTAAAGAAAACAACAAAAAAAAAGAAGGTGATGAAGAAAGAAAAAATTATAAGAAGTCCTTTTTAATCAACTACACATGAAGTCTGTATGAGGAAATCAGCTTTTCATTACAAATAGGCTTAAAAAGCCCTAGAGAAGAAAGACGTGAACAGAAGCAATATTATTCACTAACAACCTAACTCCCGTTTAGATGTCAGCTATGAGATCAGTAACATCATTGAAGAGGGGGTTTGTCTTAAGATAATGACTCATCTTTATTTCTTTCAGGATATAAAACTTGTATTTAAATCAATTCAGAGAAGCACTTTAGCTTTAAACATTAGAGAGCGAGGAGAGCCTATTTCATAAAACAGTATTATTTCATTTTCAAAGAATGATACTGGCAGTAGCTCTAAGTTTAAATTTTGTATTCTTTCCCTCAATTATAATTATAGATGGGTCTGAAAGGAAGCATGCCTATTACTGTCATATTTATTCTTTTGACAGGTGTTACGGGACTGTAATTTGATGAAATGATTCAGAACGCAGATTCCTATCCAAACACAATTCTTGTCATCAACAGGAGAGGTTTAGGAAAAGTCCTCCAGCAAGCCTTTTCACAGATCTTGAACACCCCTAATATTTTAGCACAATCCATATTCAGAAATATGGGGGAGAGCTTGCCTTCAGAGCTTATATCCGGGGTAGCAACAGCCAGAAGGAAGAGTGGGTGTTCGAGGTAAAGAAGGCTGCCAGTGGGGACAGATTTTTTTTTTTTTTCTTTTAGCTGGGCGGGGCCCGATCAGGGAGCGGGCACCCAGTAGGACCCCGAGTCCCGCGCGCTGCCGGCAGAGGGCGCGCGGCGCGCAGTCGCAGGCGGGAGAGACGCCGGCGCACTCGTCGCCCCTGCGGCCGCGGCGTCCGGGGCTGGCGTCCCCCGTGGAGGCGGGTGAGCCGCGCCGCGGAGGGCGGGGACGCGGGGACCGCGACGGGGAAGGGCTGGGGACGCGCAGGCCGCGGGCACCCTCGGACCTGTGGAGGACCTAGGGGCGACCCGCGCCGCCCTTCTTCCCTCCCGTCCGCTCTCGTGTCCCCGGAGGGCCGGGTGCGCCGCAGCGCGGCACTGAGGCGTCCGGGCCTGTCGCAGGCCTCGCGGGCGCCCTCGGAGGAGCAGGGAGGGCCCGTGGCGCCAGGAAGGGCCTGGGGCCGGGGGTAACCCAGGGGTCTCCAGGCCGCCGCTGAAATGCTCATTGCCAGACACGCATCTCCGGCGTCAGCCTCAGAGGGCCCGCTTTTACGAGACGTGTCTCCTCCACCTTCCCTCTGCGTGGAGCTCCTCTTTGGCAAATTGGCATTTTGATTCATGCATCACAGAGCAAGTCACTCGGAAACCCCTTAGCTCTTAGGATGAACCTTTTGGTTGTTGTTGTTTTAAAACGGTTCTAGTGATATGTAAATGTATAGCGGGCCGTTCACCCATTGAAAGTGCACAGTCCAGTGTCTTTCGGGATGTTTAGAGCTGTGCATCCATCACCATAAGCAATCTTAGAACATTTTCATTACCCCTAAGAAAAAACAATTTCTTTAGCTGTCAACCCCCCCTACCCTCATCTCCCATTCCCCCCAGCCCTAGGCAACAACTAATCTATTTTCTGTCTCTATAGATTTGCCTGTTCTGGACATCTCATATAGATGGCGTCATACATTCCTTAGCCTCATGTGACTGGCTGTGTTAACTTAACAGGATGCTTTCAAGTTCACCCAGTGTGTGTTGACCCAGCATGTGTCAGTATTTTATTTCTTTTGACTGCAGAAAAATAGTCCATCGCATGAATGTACCATGTTTGATTTATACATTCATCAACTGATAGACCTTAGGACTGATCTTAACTCCTCACTGCCACCTAGCCCAGACTCTTCTGGATCCCACCCGACTTTCCTGGTCAGCATCCTCTTTGCTCTTGTCAGTCCTCCCTTCCTGGGCTCAGGTGGGCCTGGCAGCTCCTCTCCCCTAGGCCTTCATGCCGGCTGCAGGCTGTCCTCTGTGCCTTCACTACCCCTCCAATTCCTCAGATTAGTGTCCCTTCCTCAAGAAACTTGTGACTCTTGACCAGATGAGATACCCCACGAGCCATTCTCTCAGGGAACTGAATTTCACTTTGTAGTATTTAATTACTGTTGAATAACTGGATATTTCTGTATAATTAGATGTTTCTGTATCTCTAGCACCTGGCACCCTGTTGGTGCACAGTGACTGTTTCATCTCCCCCCACCACACACAACCCTACTATGTGTCAGGTGCTAGGGATATAGTCATGAATAAAATAGACTCTCTTCTCACATGGACCTTATGTTCCAGTGGGGAAATACAAACAGAAACAACTGAATCTAGGTCTGGTGGTGAACAGTGTCATGAAGAAAGATGGAAGGAGTTATAGTGTGGGGAGAGATGACCTCTTGAGTGAGACTTGGATACATAGGGGAGTGGAATGGGTACTGGGAAGGAGGAGTTGGGTCTGTGAGGACAGCAAAGAGGCTGGAGGGAGGAGGAGCATGAAAGGAAAAGGATAAGCCAGGAAGTTTCAGCTCAAGAGCCATTTCAGATGAACCCTGGCTGTGTGTAGAAAGAGCTTGAGTTTGGAAGTGTGTACCTGGGTCCAAAGCCCATATGTGGCTCTTGTCTAGTTCTTTTCTTTCTTTTTTTTTTTTTTTTTTAGTTGGAGTCTCATTCTATCACCCAGACTGGAGTGCAGTGGCCACTCCTGGCCACTGCAGCCTCAACCTGCTTGGCTCCGGTGATCCTTCCGCCTCAGCCTTCCAGGTAGCTGGAACTACAGGCGTGCGCTATCACGCTTGGCTAATTTTTTTATTTGTTGTGGAGATGAGGTCTCACCAAGTTGCCCAGGCGGGTCTCGAACCCGCGGGCTCAGGCAATCCACTCACCTCAGGCTCCCAAGGCGCGGGATTACAGGCTGAGCCACCGAGCCCGGCTCTTGTCTAGTTCTGTGTGATCTTGAGCCTCAATCATCTTCCTCTGTAAAGTGGGAGTAGTGATAGGGTTGTAGGTTAAGTACCTCTGTGGAGCACCCATCCCAGTGTTAGACACCTGGTAGGCGTACGGTATGTGTTCCTTTCTTTTGCCCTTAAACCAGGGTGTGGTGTGTTGTGGGCAGTGTGGGGGAGGCCATAGGCATAAAGTAGTAGAACTCTGGAGTGATTCAGCTCAGATTGCTGGTGGCTCTGCTCTGAAGAGTCGTGCATGTTTGCTTTTGCTTGACTTCTGGTTGGCTTTGGCTGGGATAGCTCACCAGGTTCACTTTATTTTATTTATTTATTTATTTTTTTTTTTTTTGAGTTGGAGTCTCACTCTGTCGCCCAGACTGGAGAGCAGTGGCACAGTGACAGCCATCCCAGCATCAGCCTACTGGGCTCCAGCTATCCTTCCACCTCAGCTTTCCAAGTAGCTGGAACTACAGGCATGTGCTACCACACCTGGCTAATTTTTTTTTTAAATTTATTGTAGAGACGAGGTCTCGCCAATTTGCCCAGGCTGGTCTTGAACCTGCACAGGCCTTGCGGGGGCCCCTCGGAGGAGCAGGGAGGGCCCGTGGCGCAAGGCAGGGCCTGGGGCCGGGGGTAACCCAGGGGTCTCCAGGCCGCCGCTGAAATGCTCATTGCCAGACATGCATCTCCAGCGTTAGCCTCAGTGGGCCCGCTTTTAAGAGACGTGTCTCCTCCACCTTCCCTCTGCTCGGAGCTCCCCTTTGGCAAATTGGCATTTTGATTCATGCATAACAGAGCTCACTTTGGCCTCCCAAAGTGCTGGGATTACAGGCTGAGCCACCGAGCCTGTCCACCAGGTTTACTTTAAACTGGCAAAGGCTCAAGACAGGTTGGGATGGCTTATGTGATCTTCAGGCTGACTTCTAGCCTTTGAGACAGCAGGCATGGTAGAAAGAGCAGGGAAGTTAGAGGATCTGAATTGGAAAACTGACTCTGCCACCTGCTAGGCTTGGGACTTCAAGACAGTCACTTTCCTCTTGGTGTTAGTTTCCTCTCTGACAAATGAGAATCGATCATTATCTGTTGAACTTCCACTGTGCTCCAGGCACTGCTGAGAGGGAGTGACTAATACAGCAGTCTCTGTCCCCCAGAAGCTTACAGTCAGTGGGGAGCAGAGAGCCCAGTAATGCAGGAAAGGCAGAGTGTAGCAGGCCCCTGGTATGTGCCCGCCCTGTGTCAGGCACTTTCCTATGTTCACTGGCTTGAGCTTACAGAATCCCAAGGAAGAAGGTATTCTGTTCTGTTTTCAGGGGAGGAAGCAGAAGTCCCAAAAGTCAAGCAAGTTGCCCAGGATCACACAGCTAGTAAGTGACAGAGGTAGGCTCTTAAACTAGGATTGTTTGTCTCAAAACCTGCTCTGTGTTCTTCCGTCACATTGTTACATAAATGACTGCAGTACTGTGTGATGACTGTGTAACAGGGTGTGAACAGCACAGGATGAAAGCCTCAAGGAGGGGTGACAGGAGAGCTGCATCTTTAAGGATGAAGAGGAATTCCTGAGGCAGGAGAAGAATTCAAGGTAGGGGAAAGAGAGATGTTGAAGAGCACAGCATGTTTCAGAGATGATGTTAACAATGATAATTGTTAGCAGGCACATAATATGTGCCAGACACTGTGCTAAGTGGTTTAGAAACATATTTAATCCTTAGAACAGTCCTGTGTAGGAAATATCATTAGGTTCCCTACTGACAGATGGGACATGGACTTTTTTTTTTTTTTTTTTTTTTGAGTTGGAGTCTCACTGTGTTGCCCAGACTGGAGTGCAGTGGCTGCTTCCGGCCACCGCAGCCTCGACCTGCTGGGCTCCAGCGATCCTTCCACCTCAACCTTCTGAGTAGCCGGAATTACAGGCACGCGCTACCACACCCAGCTGATTTTTTGATTTATTGTAGAGATGAGGTCTCGCCAATTTGCCCAGGCGGGTCTCAAACCCGCAGGCTCAGGCAGTCCACTCACCTCAGCCTCCCAAAGGCGCGGGATTACAGGCTGAGCCACCAAGCCTGGCTCATCTTAACCATTTTATTTATTTATTTTTTTCTGAGTTGGAGTCTCACTCTGTCGCCCAGACTGGAGTGCAGTGGCCGCTCCCAGCCACTGCAGCCTCGGCCTGCTGGGTTCCGGCGATCCTTCCGCCTCAGCCTTCCAAGTAGCCGGAATTACAGGCATGTGCTACCACACCCGGCTGATTTTTTGATTTATTGTAGAGATGAGGTCTCGCTGCCCAGGTGGGTCTCGAACCCGCAGGCTCAGGCAATCCACTCACCTCAGCCTCCCAAAGGTGCGGGATTACAGGCTGAGCCACTGAGCCCGGCTGGGAAATGGACTTTGAGATAGAAATGAAGAAACTTGATCAAGGTTCCACAACTGGCAAGCGATGGAGCCAGGATTTGAACTAGGACTGTCCGATCCCGAAGTTCACAAACTTAACTTCCAATTTCAGTATGCGGCTAAAATGCAAGACGTGGGAAGGAGGTGAGATTGATGAGGGAGGTTGGGACTGATTGCAGAAGGCCATGGGTAGACAACTCTCCAGAGGTTTTGAGAAGGGGAGTGACAGGTATGTTATTTAGGAAGTGCTCTTGGGTGGCACTTATGTGGACTGGACTGGAAGGAGGGATACTGATTAGGAGGTGTTCGAATCGTCCAGGCAGGGCGTGGGTATAAAACTGGGCACCAACGTAGTGCCAACGGGGATGAAGGGGGTCCGAGTGCAGGTGGGGGGATTTGAGAGCCTTGACCATGCAGGAGAGGGAGGCAGGGATTGCTACCCCATTTCCAGTTTGGGAGAGCATATATGGCGGGATGGAGCCCTGGAGTGGGTGGGGGCAGGAAGCAAAACCACTCCATTCCTATTTTTCGACTTTTCCCATCAAGAAGAGTAATTGCATATTTAAAAAATGGTCTGTGCAGGCTTAATTTAGCTCATGTCAGTGCTCAATGGGGCATAATTTCTGGTTATTTTCTGCAGTTCCATTCTTTCTTTTTTTAATATATGACTTTTCTCCACTTACTTTTAGGTGACCTGTGTTGGGACACAGGTCAGAGAGGATAGTGAGGCTGAATGGGACTGCAGGCCTGTCTCTCAGTATCTGTACTGGTGATACCACTGGGCTCCCAGGAAATTCCCAGTGTAGCTTTATTTTCCCTTTTCCTTTATTCTGTTATTCTCCTTTGGATTTCATAAGAGCTCTTTCGTTGAGCATTTCCTTGGTAGCCCCTCTCCTTTATCTGTGTAATGGATGTCAGACTGCTGACTTTTTCTTTTTTCCCATCTGTATGCAGGAGGAAGCTGCAGATGGGATGTCCTTGTGTTTCACAAAAGCATGGAGCAAGGTTTTGGAGAGAAGGTTGAGAAGTACTAGATAACAGTGCAGTCAAGTGCCTTTATAGATGCTTGAGCCTTGTCTTGCACGAGCCGTGGGAGAGTTCTTTGTGGGGTCCTTAGCTCTGGTCTGGTCAATATTTTTACAGATGACTTGGATAGAGATATAGCAGCTGGTGTCATGAAGTGGGTAAGGGCATGGGCTTTGGAATCAAACCTAGGTTTGAATCCTGGCCTAACCATGTACTAGCTGTATGGCTTCTGCCAAGTTACTTAACCTCTCAGAGCCTCAGTTTCCTCAGCTATAAAATGGAGCTAATGATATCTACCCTGTAATGTTGTGAGGATGAAATGAGACAATATGGGAACAGCTGTCATACTTGGCATGTACTGATCAGTCCCTGGGTGGAAGGCAGTAAGGCATGCTATCAGCTTTGTAGACGACTTGGGGAAGGAGAGCTAGGTACCTCAGACTGTTCGTCTCTGTAGTAGTAGGACTGAGTCCAGAGTTGTACTCATGCTAGCTACTCCGAATGGTACGGCATGGGTGACTGATACTTGTAGCACATGAGGTTAATCTCTTTCTCTTTGCACCCTATTTGTACCCACTATGTGATTGTTTCTGTGCTCTTGTGATGTTGAATTGAGTTGAGTTAGATAACAGAGTCAGGCACCCCAAGGATGGTGACAAATTGTGACTATGGACTGAACCATAAAATACAAGATGGGGAAACAGGCTTAAGAATAGCTCATGGGCCGGGCTCGGTGTCTCAGCCTGTAATCCCGTGCCTTTGGGAGGCTGAGGTGAGTGGATTGCCTGAGCCCGTGGGTTCTAGATCCACCTGGGCAGCGAGACCTCATCTCTACAATAAATCAAAAAGTCAGCCGGGTGTGGTAGCGCATGCCTGTAATTCCGGCTACTTGGAAGGCTGAAGCGGAAGGATCGCCGGAACCCAGCAGGCCGAGGCTGCGGTGGCCGGGAGCGGCCACTGCACTCCAGTCTGGGTGACAGAGTGAGTCTCCAACTCAAAAAAAAAAAAGAATAGCTCATGGAGAAAAGGTGCCTTTGAGCCAAATGCCAGGGCCATATGAGGGCCCCAGCAGAGAATGCAGTCTGAGCCGCATTCCTTGAATTCCGAGGTCAAAGAAGGAGATGGGGCCCACTGCCCACAGAGCTGGTCAGAATACAACCAGACTATTGTTTGCCCACTGGACAGTATGTGTAAGAGAGATAGTGATGATGGAAGTGTATGTGTCCAGAGGAGGGTGAGTGGGATGGAGAAGCTTTGGGAGATGATAGCACCTTCAGAATGTTTCTGTTGGAAGAGGGGTGGAGGAGGGGCTTGGTTAGCTGACTGAATAATGGAATGCTGGACCTGGGGTAAGTTAGGAAAGACTCTTGCCTCCAAAGACAGAGCTCAGGGCAATGAGGAGAAATTTACAGCTGCACATTTTATCTCAAGACGAGAGGGACTTTCCAACAACTTGAGCAGAGTGAAAATGGAGTGCTCACAAGTTCCCTGCCACCAGGGAGCCACGGAGGGAGAAGAGCCAGATGACTTCCAGCCTGGGATGTTGCTAACGTACCATTTTATTATGAAAATTTTCAAAACACATAGAGGTTAAAATAATGGCACCGTGTTCACCCTTGACTCTTACCATCTAAACAATCTTGACATTTCACCACATCTCTTGTTATCTTTTGCAGAACTATTGGAAAGTAAATTGAAACCTGATAACATATCACCCCATATACTTCCGACTGCACTTCCTAAAAACAAGGACCTTCTCCCATACAGCCGCACCATCAGGATTCTACTCAAGAAAAGGAATAATAATTCACAGTATCATTTAAACCCTTTTCCCATTTGCCCCAAGGATACTTGCCAGTGGCACTTGCGACTGCAACACTTATCCCAAGACAACTGGTGCATTGCAGTCCTAACCTTACCTGCAGTGTTTGCCACAACATATCTTGCTTTATTATTATTTTTACATCACTCTAGTATATCAATAGTCTTTGTAAACAAATGACATCATTCTGTAGCACTGTTTTTAGTAGTGGTATTTCCATTTACAAAATATAGTGATTCTTTTTTTTAAAATTCTCATTAGGATTAGAGACAAGTTCTGTTTAGAAATAACTCCAAGAATAATTTTTATATTTTATTTTTACATTGAAAACTTGTCAGATTTTCTTCAGCTTCAAAGAGTGTGTTTATGTAAAATTAAATGAACATGGCAGTGAACTGCACTTTTTTTTTTTTTCCTGAACGGGAAATAGGTTAATATCCAGTTGTGGAGAGATTTTTCAGTTGGGAAGTTGATAAAGCACTGTGACCATGTGGAGAATGGCTGGGGGGTCCGAGGGCAGGTGGGTACTGTTCCAGCCATCCAGGTGAGAGTCTGAGCTACTCTAATGCAGGGTGATGAGGGCTGTTTTGAAGTAACCACAGGCCTCCTGCTGAGTGTGTTGGCAGGAGTGCTGGGTCAGTGAGGGCTTCCAGGAGGACGTACCAGGCTACAAAGCTGAGTGCTGGAATCTGGAGTTATGCAGGAAACAGAGAGGGGTATTATAGACTGGGTAAAGCAGATTGCTCTCTGTAATATGGGTAAAGGCCTGAATAGAACGGAAAGCCTGAGCCTCCTGAGTAAGAATTCTCTTGCCTTGTAGCCTTAACATGGGGCAGCGGCTCTTCCTGGTTCCACAGCAGCTTCCAGCCTTTGTTGTCAAACTGGGACATCAGCTCTTCAGATTTTGGACTTACCAGTCTTCACAATTGCATGAGCCAATTCCTTATGTTAAATCTCCCACACCCCAACATACACATACCCCTTCCTGTCAGTTATGTTTCTCTGGAGAACCCTGACAAATACATACATTCCCTGTCAGACATCCTGTCCCACTGCTGAGACCATAACAGGCAAACACAATATGGACTGCTGTAGAATATGCCATTCAGGGATCAGTTTGCCTGGGTAGGCTGTGGTTGGTGAGAGATGTTGGTGAGGGCTGGGCAGGAGCCAGATTAAGAGAGGCCCTGCAAGGCCATGGAAAAAAGTCTGCATCTGATTCTAGACCAGTGCTTTCCAAACTTCAGCACCATTTTCGTGATCTTTGCCATGTCCACACTTCAACTATTTATTGTTTGATACATTTTTACAAATCAACTTTGTGCCCATTCTTTTTTTTTTGGAGTTGGAGTCTCACTCTGTCGCCTAGGCTGGAGTATAGTGGCACGCTATGGCCACCGCAACCTTGACCTGCTGGGCTCAGGTGAGCCTTCCACCTTAGCCTTCCAAGTAGCTGGAACTATAGGTACACTCTACCACACCTGGCTAATTTTTTTGATTTATCATAGAGACGAGCTCTCGCCAAGTTGCCCAGGCTGGTCTCAAACCCTGAGTTTAGGCAGTCTTCTTACCTTGGCCTCGCAAAGTGCTGGGATTACAAGCTTGAGCCACTGTGCCCAGCCAGCCCATTTTTAAAAACTACTTTGAGTCATAATATCTATGCAAATGTGGCTTTTTTTCATTACACACGAAAATAAATAATAATTACAATAAGATGTTGCTTATATACTTTATCCCACATTTTTGGAAAGTTATCATGAATGATGAGGGTTAGGGGAGAATATTAGGGGTTTCAGGAAGGGCAGGACACTGAGATTTATGTTTGGGAAAGGTTCACTTTGACTGTTGGGTGGAGAATACATTGGGGGGAAGTGGATTGGGAGACAGGGAGACCAGCGAGGGGACTGTTGCAGATGTTCCAGAGATGATAAGAGACTGAACCACGGATGTGTTGTGGAGTAGAGAGGCAGAGCATTTAGAGAGATAATTTGTTAGGACTTAGAAACCAATGACATGGTGTCTTAGTCCAAGGAATACCTGAGGCTGGGTAGCTTATAAAGAAAAGAAGTTTATTTGGCTCACATTTCTGCAGGCTATACAAGAAGCAGGGTCCTGGCATCTGCTTCTGGTGAGGGCCTCAGGCTGCTTCCACTGATGGCGGAAGGTGAAAGGGAGCTGGCTTGTGCAGATGACATGGTGAGAGAGGAAGCAAGAGAGGGGAGAGAGAGGCCAACCTCTTTGTAACAATCGGAACTAATGAGTGAGGACTCACTTGTTTCTGTGAGGACAGCACCAAGCCAGTCATGGGGATCCACTGCTATGACCCTAACACCTTCTGCTAGGCCCCACATCCAATGTCAGGGATCACATGTCACCATGAGATTGGGAGGGGACAGATATCCAACTATAGCACATGAGGATTGAGGAAAGAGGAGGAGTCTGCTGGGTTGACTCTGTGGCAATTTTAGTTTGGTTGCCTGGGAAGATGGAGGTGCCATAGGGAGCAGGGTAGGGAGGTGAAGGTCAAGTCCAAAGGGCAGTAGGCAAGCAAAGCAAGTGTTGCCAGGGCTGAAGGGATCAAAGACAGTTTTAGCAGTGATACTGTGAGGTTCATTATCCCTTAAATAATAGCAAACCCACGCTTTAAATTAAATTAAAACATCTTTAGTTTAGTTCTTCTAAGTGGACCCACACATGTATTCTCTACTAGTTGTTACTGAGAATGACTAAGTATTATAATTGAGCTGAAAATAATCTGCCGCCCATACTTGCTGGGTTGGTTACTAAGTATTTCTTGGGTTTTTAAGTAATGAAACAAAGTTGTGTTCTTTCCAAATGTTAATTTTGAGGACTGCAGATGGTAACCATCTGTTCCACGACTAGCATTTTACAATATTTGATTACTACTTTATATAGTTTGGGGAAGCCTGCCAGTGGAGTCTGCCCATCAGGCTGGGGACTTTGGTGGTGTGTCCTCTGTGGCTCTGTGATTGCCCTTGATGTCTTGGCCATCGTTGTATGGGGTTCCCCTCTGGTTTGTGTGTGTGTGTGTGTGTCTAAAGCGAAGCTAATCAGACTGGCAAGTTGATGATTCGTAGTGGGAGGAACTTGAGGAGCCCCATCCTATTTGGACACTTCTTTGGAGCTGGAGCCATCAGAGCTGGAGCCATCTCTCATCATGGGAGAATTTGGGAGGTCAGGATCTGTCCATCAGTTACGACTATGAGTTGCAAAACAGCAACCCAAGCTGCTTTTGTAAAAGAGGATTAATTGGCTCAGATCATTAAGCAGTCTAGGGGTGGGACTGCCTTCTGGTGGATGATTTTAGGGCTCAAATGAACCCTTTGGACTTGGTTTCTCTCAGGGTCTCAGCTCTGCCTACTGCTGTGTGTCTGCAGTCTCCGACCTCAAGAAGAGGCAAAATGGCTTTGCTGGGAGAGGATCAAGTCCTCCCAGTGTCAGGCTTAGTGGGAAAGAGCTGGAGTCCTTTCAGTTACTTCTGCAGAGGTGTTGAGTTTCACTCTGGTTGGACTGACTTTTGTCATGTGTCTGTCTGAATCAATCTCTGTGCCCTTGTGGATGTAGAGCTCTGACTGGTCAGGCTTGGGGTGGAGTCCCCGAGTCCTTGTGGGCTGTGACCTGGGAGGGGTGTACCCCAAATCTCTCACTGGGGCTGTTACTAGAAGGGAGAATGGATGATGGGGACAGACACCTCTGTACACTCCAGTGTCAGAGCAAGAACCCAGAGAACCAGGAGGAATTGGGTAACTTTAGCTGTGGAGACACATTTATTGTTGCCGGGAAGATAATATGCTATAAATGGAATGAAGGAGCCTCTGAAATCAGCTACCTCATAAGCTTCCTTTTGTAGTTTAAGGGCATCCAATAGATTTAATATTCTGGTTCTCTCTTTCTTCTGTGGGGCTGGGGAGAGGTGTTCTCTTTCTCTTTTTTATGTTCCTTTAAAACTAAGGCCAGTCACATAATCTCTGTCTTTTAGCTCCTTCATCTGGAACATAGGGAGCCTCTTTCTGTACAGAGGCGGTAATAGGTTCGTGCAGTTCAGTGAAAAGTGAGTTAAGCCTCCTGCGGGCCAGACGCTCAGCCTAGGAAGAGCCACAGCTGGGGCACCACGAACGGGGCCCCACAGAGACAGAGTAAGTCCCTCTGTCTCTAGAGAGGGCCACTCAGGAAGGGCTTCCTGGAGGAATGACACTGAGCTGAAGCTGGAGATATGAACAAGGTTCCTTACATGGAGTAGATGGGGAAGGGGGCTCTATGCTAGGGAGCTGCATGTGCAAAGGCCCTGAGGTGGCATATGTGGCGGTTTGGGGGATCTGGGAGAAGTTCCTGTGGCTGAGTAGGAGGCACCCAAGACACTGGTTCCAGAGCTCACTTGGAATCACTGCAGAGGAGACTGGAGTGACAGACTGGGACAGGAACACCAGGCACAGGGCATGTGTATAGGCTGGGAAGCACTTGATGAAAATTTAGCAAGTCTGTATGTTCTAGAATCTACCATTTAAAACAATCTGTACTCTCATAGTTTCCTTAAAAAAAGGAGGTAAGGCTAGAGCTGTGGGTTCTTTAGAGAGAGCCTTATTACAGAGCAGACACCAGAGAGAGCATGCTGTGTAATTCCATGTATACAAAACCCTGGAAAATGCAAATGAATCTGCAGTGACAGAAGCAGAGCAGTGGTTGCTTGGGAATGGGGAAGGGGGGAGGGCAGAGGGAGGGACATGAAGAAGCCTGGGCTAACTTTTGGGGGTGATGGGTGTTCACTCTCTTGACTGGTGAAGGTTTCTCAGGTGTGTATGTATGTGTGTCAGAATTTACTGAATTATATACTTTAAATATGTGCAGTTGGTTGTATCTCAGTTATTTAAATAAAGCCAGTAGCTTTTGTTTGTTGTTTTTTGAAAAAGGCTCTGAAGCCAAGCTGCCAGGGTTTAAACCCCCAGCTCTACGTTTTCAGCTGTGTGATCTTGGGCAAGTTACCGGACCTCTCTGTGCCTAGTTGTCTTATGTGTGTATTAATCACGTGCACACTGAGTAGAGCAGAACAACATCCTTGTCACTCCTATGGTGACACACAGTCAAATGAAGTCATGGGCGCAGGCGCCGGTGTGCCCTGGTGCTTCTGTGTGCGGCTGCCTCTCCATGAGGAGCCTCAGAGTCGTGCTTCTCAAATTTTCATGTGCACGTGAATCCCTGGGCTCCCTGTTAAAGTGCAGGTTTGGTCTAGTAGGTCTAAGGTGGGGCCTGAGACTCTGCATTGTAGTGATCTCCCGGTGAGGTAGGTTCTGCTGGTTCAGGACCTCGCTTGGAGTAGGAGGCTCAGCCCTCTGGGTGTTCTCACCTCTGTGCCCAGCGCCCTCCCCAGGATGTGCCTGGCTGACGGCAGAGCTGGTTTTTCATTGATGGTCCCCCAGAATCTTCTGTTACCTCCCTGACTCTGCCTGTCAGTAACTTCTCCTTGTCCACCACCTGAAGTTGGGCTCCAGAACGAAGATGCCAGGGGTGAGGCTGGGCATCTCCCTCCACACTCGCCCTTGGACCTTATGGCTGAGATTTCTGCAGCTCTGAATACCCAGCCCAGGGCACAGGCTCCATGGGGTGGGGCGTGGGGGAACCTGGCCTCTCCGCCACATCTAGCCTGCTTCACAAAGTTCTGGGACCTGGGGGCCAGGGCTGATTACAGAACTTGGCTTGATGCCTTAGAAGTGATGCTCTGTGTTTTCCAGGGGCAGGCGGGCTTGCAGATGGCCCCTCTTCCAGGGGCAGAGCTGGTGCAGAGGCCACTGCAGCTCTACCGATACTTGCTGCGCTGTTGCCGCCAGCTGCCTACCAAGGGCATCCAGGAGCATTACAAGCATGCTGTCAGGCAGGTGTGAGCAGGGTGTGCTGGGCCTGGGGCTTTCTCTACCGGAAGGGGGGCTGGAGGCCAGGGCCAGGGTACGGGTAGTCTTTCAGGTGGGGTGGGGTGGCAGTTCAGAGCCACAAGAGACTAGTGCTGGACAACTCAGGTCCTCTCTGTCCAGAAAACAGAGGTTGCATCATCCAGCACACCAGCTGTGTGCAGGATACGGGTGAGATGGCCAAATGGACCATTAGAATTGAGGGTTGAGCCGGGCTCGGTGGCTCAGCCTGTAATCCCGCGCCTTTGGGAGGCTGTGGTGAGTGGTTTGCCTGAGCCCGCGGGTTCAAGACCCGCCTGGGCAGCGAGACCTCATCTCTACAATAAATCAAAAAATCAGCTGGGCATGGTAGCGTATGCCTATAATTCCGGCTACTCGGAAGGCTGAGGCGGAAGGATCGCCGGAGCCCAGCAGGTCGAGGCTGCGGTGGCCGGAAGCAGCCACTGCACTCCAATCTGGGCGAACGAGTGAGACTCCAACTCAAAAAAAAAAAAAAAAAAAAAGAATTGAGGGTGGGACACAGGCATTCCTGCCAAACAGTGCATACCCTGAATTTAGTCATGAGAAGCCATCAGGTAGACCCAAACCAAGGGGCCATCTACCATACAACTACCTGGCTTGTGCTCATCAAAAATGTCAGTGTCATGAAGCACAAAGAAAGGCAGAAGAACTGCTCTGGATGACAGGGGACTAAAGAGTCATGACAGCTAAATGTAATACATGAGACCAGGTTGGATGCTGGGCCAGAAGAATTGCTGGTGTGATGCAGCATTCGGAGTAAGGGCTATGGATTAGCTCATGGTATTATATCAATATTAAATGTTGTGGATTTGATTCCCTTGGCTCTGTAAGAGGATGCGCTTGTTGTTAGGAAATACACAGTGACGTGTGTAAGGGGAAAGGGCATGAGGCCTGCAACTTAGTCTCAAGAGTGTTTGAAAAAGCATACACATACAAAGAGAGTTACAAAGCAAGTGTGGCAAAATGGAAAGTAAAAAAAAAAAAAGAGGTAGCAACTGCAGGCTATGGAAACACGGAGAAGGGAGCAATAGTGGTCTGGGGGAGTCAGGAAGGGCTGGGGTGGGGGGGATGAGGTGACTCCTAAAGGTGTGGGGGGGAATGTGTGGCATTGGGAGGAACAGGGGGGCAGCTCTTTCTGAGACCCCTGAGCACCACAACGCTGAACCTGGGTCTCAGGTTACCTCTCAAGGTTGGACATCTGGTCCAGCGCCAACGGCAGCCTGTGCTTGACATGGGGCCTGGCTGCATTTCCCAGAGCCGCCCTTTCCACCGCCTCCTGCCTTCCTTGCATGGCATCCCTAGCACTGGCGGAGAGAAGCCCATGCAGAGCTCACCCTGGGGAAAGCAGCCTCCTCTGAAGAGCAAAGTAAACAGAGGCATCAAAGTTCCTCCTTGGTCCCCACTGCTTTGGGGCTCAGTTGGATTTGGGGGTAACTCAGAGGCCCCCTTTTGCAGCTGCCCTGCTGGCAAAAGTACAAGCTTTGCAGTCGAACAGACTGGGATTCAGATGCCATTGCTGAGCAGCCAGTTGGGATTTCCGAGCCTCTCTTTCCTTGTCTCTAGTGGGGTCACCATGACTAGGTGAATAGGATGAACCCAGCAGTGCAGCGAGTCTGACTGGTGCTCTGAAGCTGCTGGTCCTGGAAATTTTACCTGATCGTCTTTCTTTATGCTTAAACTTACAGAGTTTCCGGGTTCATGCAGATGAGGACAACCCTGAGAGAATCCAACAAATTATTAAAAGAGCCATTGAAGATGCCGACTGGATCATGAACAAAGTAAGCGCTTGGTTCCCAGCTCCACCTGCGAGCTGTGGGGCGATAATGGCTGTGACCACTATGGCCACCAGGGGCCGCCCCTGCCCCACAGTTGAGAACAGTCCGTGCTGAGGGGGGCTCCCTCCAGCTGCTCCCCTGCTCCAGAAGCAGATTTCTCCTGGTGGTATTTATGTTCTGCAAGGGGCCAGGGGGCGTCACCTCTAATCCAGAAAAGGTATGCCTTTTCTCCTATTAATCAATCTGCCCTATGCCAGATGCCTAACAGTGCTGAAGAAGCTGAGATGGAACAGCAGGAAGAAGGAAGAGAACAGTCTTCTGGGAAGCAATAGTGCCAAAGAGGCCTTGTGGTGTCTCAGAGAGGAAAGCAGGCTTGGGGAGTGAACTCCCTGTGTCTGGGGTTATTCATACCAGGGCAGGATTATTGAGGAAACATTCCAGAGTCTGTTTTGGTGGAAGAAGGGAGTGAGTCAGGAATGGTCCTTAGACTCTGGTATTAGAAAGACCTAGAGAACTGGAGTGGGCCCCACCTCCTGTCCTTCTAACTCAGACTCTCTAGCTGTGGGGCCCAGGGTCCGTTTTTTTTTTAAACTCAGTGATTGGACTAGCTGGCTTCCAAGGGTCTTGAAGGAGTGCAGGGAAATGTACCCCAATATATGGCTCCCTGCAATCATTAGTATTTTGAGTTAAAAACTCTTAAGAATCAACAGGCCTTGGAAGAGCCTTTTCCCCCATCTCCATAACGGCCACGTGGACCCACCAAGAACAATTGCTTTTCCTTCCCTTCCCTGTTATTTCATTATCTATTACAGGAAAGGAGAGAACTAATCAAACTTGGCCCAGCCATTTCACCACATAGACCTATCTCCCAGGCTCATTCAATTTCTAAAGAGAACCATGTCCAAGTCGTTCTCTGTCCCCCTCCATCCATTCTTCTCCCAATCTTTTGCTGCCCTTCAACAGGATTCCTTTTCCTCCCGTAACTGTTTGACCAGAAGCCAGACCCCCATTCTTTCTGTATTCTCGAGGTGGTATTTATATTTCTGTAATTCACTGGGAAGTGGGGTCTTCATGCTGAAGATTCCCATATATGCATGTTACATCAGTTGGTATGCCTTTTCTCCTATTAATCAACCTGCCCCATACCAGTGATTTTTCAGTGAACCTTTCAGGGGCCAACAGCCATGGCCCCACAGTCCTTCTCTATCTGAGATTTTTGTTTTCCTCAAACAAGACAACTCAGAGAGAAGGTCAGGTGCCCCCATTTCCTTATCATCCTCCCTCCTCTGCCCCATCAGCTTCCCATTCCATTGAAGAAGAAAGGGAGTCCAGGCATGGACTAGAGATTTAACTGTCCTGGGGCTCCTGCCTGGGTTCTACCACCTCCTAGAAACCCATGCAGCAGGCAGCGAAGCCCAAATGACGAGGACTTGAGGTTTTCCCAGAGTCCTCTGCCCCTGTTGGCTCCCCTCCTCCACTTGTCATCTCTCTGTGTTGCAGTATGAAAACCAAAACTGAGACTCCAAGGCCCGGACAGTGAGCTATTCTAAAGCACTGGAAGTTGAAAGACCTCTCTTCTTCTGGAGCTCAGCGGTCGCAGTGGTTTTGGAAGATCCACTGGCCTTGTTGGCTGAAAGAATAAGAAATCAGAGGAGAAGACGCCAACCTTTCTCATACAGCCTTTCTCACCACAGCCATGTTTCCAGCATCCTTTATGTTTGCAATTCCAGCTGGTTATGATGTGAAACTTGGGGACAATGTGGTATTTTTTTGGTTTTTTTGTGTGTTTTACATTTTTGTTTTCCTGTTTTTTTTTTTTGCTTTGAAAGTGATTCATTTATTTTGGAGGTCTCTCCACCATTCTTTGAGTCCCAGAGAAGATCTCCCCTCACCTTGCAATGGAAAGAGCATAGGTTTCAGAACCAGACAGATCTGGATTTGAATCCCAGTGCTGATGAAAGATTCTGAACTCTGTAAAATATTTAAGAAGGGTTATTCTGAGCCAAATGTGAGTGACTGAGGCCCATGGCACTATCCCAAGAGGTCCTGAGAACATGTGTCTGAGGTGGTTGAATTGCAACTTGGTTATTAACATCTTAAGGAGACAGAAGTTACAGAAGACACATAAATTAATACATGTGAGATTTTCATTGGTTTGGCTCAGAAAGGTGGGACAGCACCAAGTGGGGTAGGGATGAGGGGCTTACAGGTCATAGGTGGGCTCAAAGATTGCTGGGTTGGCAATTGGTAGCAAGAGTTAGGCTCTGTCTAATTACATTTGAAATTAGTAAAAGAAATGCTGATTTAAGATGAGGGGAGTTGGGGAAGCCAAAGTTCCTGAAAGGTAGATGAAGCCTCTAAATAGCAGGCTTCAGAGGGAACAGGTGGTAAGTGTCCTAAAAGGTCCCCAAGTCTGGGGAATCCCCGGGAAGGAGATTCTATATAGATGCAAGGTTCCCCAAGAGCCAACTTTGTAGGGTCATAAAATGTTTTTGATTTCCTTTTTTATGCGTTGTGTGATGTTATGCCAGAGGCAGGTTGAAAGTAATCCACATTTTATATAGGGTTAATAAAAACCTGTCTCTGATGAGACTTTATGGTTTGTGGAGTGTGTCTCCCCAGGCCTCCCTAGTTAGAAATTTGGCAAAAGAGGGAAAAAGCCCATAGTCTGGTCCTCACCAGCTCAGTGGCTTTTCAAAGGCATCACCTTTGAGCTATTTTCTCCTTTGTGAGTATTATATGAGATGAAATTGAAGTGTCTATTGCAGGACCTGGTACCTGGTTCTCTCTGAGGAGGCCACCCGCCCTGCTCCCTTCTCTGCTGCCCAGGCTGCATGCCTCTGCTCTAGCATACACCGCGCTGGTCGTAGTTGTTTATGAATTTGTCCTGTTCCTGCTTGTAGCCACTGGGCCCTCACAGTTGTCCCATGCCCAGCACTCTGCTATGGAACTGCTCTTCCTGACCACCAGGGAAGCAGAATCCCTGGTTCTTGCCTTTGGGGAGTTCTCAGTGTCCTTGAAGTGGTGAAATGCAAACTCCATGGACCAAGGAAGAACATCAGATCAGCTGCAGTAGACACTGGCCTGTTCAGGTGTCTGTGCACTTGTGATCTGTCTCAACTGGCTTTTCCCTGCTTTGCCACCATCATGAGAGAACAGAAGGGAGAGAGAGAAGGAGGGTAGGTGTAAGAAGAACTGGCCAGAGCAGGTAGAACAGCCAGAAGATACAGAGAGAAGCCACACTAGGACTTGAGTGTTGCTGTGGCTAGCATGTGTTTGTGTCCTTGCAGTGATATGACTAAGTGACTCAGAGACATCTCACTGTACATATATATGCTGCTAACAGTGAAGTAAATATATTAATTTGTGTAAACTCGTGTCTCTTCTTAACTTCTACACCATTCATTCCTTAAACATTTGTCATCTCCCTACTGTAGCTGTCTATTAGGTGAAGAGAACTTAGAGACAAGTCAGATATGAAGCTGCCCAGGAGGGATCATTTTTCAGAGCAAGTGACTGGTCCCTCTGCTAGACAACAGTTGATGAGGTCAGATTTGCCCCACCAGGGCAGAGGCAAGCTGAGGGGTTTCAGACCAGGCCCAAAGCGAATCAGTCCCCTATGCTTACCCCTGTTGTTGTGCTCCTCTGAAAGCAAGGCTGTCATCCGTTGGTAGATATGTATTGTGATCATAGGAGGGGAGTTGGTAGGATCCCAGGCCTTTCAGCAGAAGAAGAGAGGTGAGTGAAGGCTGGCCAGGGATTGGGAGAAAGTTGGTGACCCCTGCTCCTGACTGGCCCTGGGGTGGTCCATGACCTTCCGTTCACTGGCAGGTGCTTGATCCAGCTGTGCTGACTCACTAGGTGTCAGACAGTGGATGCCTAGCTCCAATGGGAGGCTGACTTGTGAGGGAACCAACGGGGGTGGGGTTGCTAAACAATGTTGGCAGTTCTCTACCAGCCCCTGTGCTGCCAGAGAGGGCAGGGAGCCTGTCATGTGGGAGGCCCCAGGGCAGGGGTGGCAGGCTGTACGCAGCAGAGGAGGAAGGCCACCAGGGGCATACTGAAGCCAGCACATGCTCCATGGAACAGAGCCTCTCCCACCCTGCACAGTTGCATTTCTACCCCTGTGCCCACCTTCATTGAGCACTTACTCCTTCCTCTGGAGGGGGGAAGGAACTCACAGGCTAAGGGAGTGAGTCATCAGAAGTTTGAGCAATTCTGGCTTGTAGGATGTTATCATAACATAGATTGATCTTTTCCTACCACAATTCTTTTATATTCCTTCTGGAGTTTTTAGTTCTCCCTGTCCCTGGATGAAAACTGGGACAAGGCCAGATGTGATGGCTCACCCCTGTAATCCCAGCACTTTGGGAGACCAAGGTAGGGGATTGCTTGAGGTCAGAGGATCTCTTGAGACCAGGCATTCAAGACCAGCTTGGGCAACATAGCAAGACCTTGTCTCTAAATAAATTAAAACTGAGACAAGCCTCAAAATTTTCTGGCAAATCTTGGGTTAAAAAACCGCCAAAGCTATGGTTACTTTTGTGTGTGTGTGTGTGTTTTTTTTTTTTAGTTGTAGTCCCACTCTGTTGCCCAGGCTGGAGTGCAGTGGCATGCTCACAGCCACCGCAGCCTCAACCTGCTTGGCTCAGATGATTCTCCCACCTCAGCCTTCCAGGTAGCTGGAACCACAGGCATGTACCACCACACCCGGCTAATTTTTTTATTTATTGTAGAGATGAGGTCTCGCCGAGTTGCCCAGGCTGTTCCCAAACTCATGGGCTCAGGCAGTCCTCTCACCTCAGCCTCCCAAAGTTCTGGGATTATAGGCGTGAGCCACTGCGCCCAGCTGCTATGGTTACTTTTAAGTCACAAGATAGTTTTAATTCATTAAGTGAAATGTCCAGTCTTAGGGAAAAAAAGAAAATTTCAGAGCTTGAATGAAGTTCAGGGTTTGCCCTTCTTCAGCTGAGATCTGCTGCAGATGAGCCGCCACTGTCCAAAAAGGGAACACAGACATCTTTACTGGCTTAAGGGAAGGGCGTAACAGGCAGAGGAGTAGCTTAAGCAAAAGCACGAAACATCACATGTTAGGGACTCCTATGCTGCTTGGTGTGGTTGAGGCACCATGGACGGTGGGGCGAATAGGGACAGGTGGAGGAGGTAAGGTTGGGGTAGACCCCAGGAACCAATTGTGCAGAGCCTTGCAACCCTTGCAAAGGAGTTTGGACCCTCTCCAAGGAGATGATTCTGTAATCATCTCTTTATGTAATTGAAACTACCCATAATTAAACTACCCACTGAGCACTTCTTACATATGGAGAATTCCATCTATATGTCAATGATGGGTGATTTAATCTCTTTATGTAATCTCTTTATGTAACCACCAGAGAGTGAATCCTTGAGGTCAGGAACCATGTACTGGTCACTGCAGAATCCTCTGGCCCAGTTGTGTGCCTGCCGCCCAGACTGTGAGCAGTGTTGGCTGAACCGAAGAATGGCAGTACCAGGCAAACTGTGATGTCTCTCCTTTGTTTGTTTTTACTACTTTCTAGTAAGGGGGAAGGCTGGAGGTCATGGTTATTTCTTGGCTAAGTCTTCTCATCACCAACACTTGAGAGTTGATTTAGAGGAGGGAACACCTACCCTTGCTGCACCAGGGAAAGGCCTGGGTACCTCCCACAGACTTCCTCCAGGAAGCTTGTCTTGATGCAGAGACAAGATTTTCCCCAAAGCAAAGGTTTCCACAGGCTGCAACCAAACTCCCTCCCAGCTTCCTGGAATGAGCCTGCCCTGTCCATCCTGCCTTTCAAAGTCACGAGAATCCAGAGCAAACAAAACAAATGCCCTTTGTATGATGACAGGGAGAAACGTGGCAGGTTTGCTGTGAGGGAGTCACCTCATTTTCCATGGGATGGGTGACTAGTTGAAGGAAAAAGTCGGACTCGAGAATAGTGCCTCAACGGGATAAGAGCACGACTGTGGAGGGGGTACAAGGGCACACCAGAAAAGCACAGTTTCAACAACAGATCAAAGAAGTGGGAAGTGGGATTCCGTGAGTTAAAGGAGCCACTCAGAAGCCGCATGGTCTCTTTGAGTCTCTCGAGAAATGAGAAGGTGCTTCCAGTGGAACAACTGTACATCTTTCCTTTAAAGACCCAGTGAGAAGCCAGGCACGGTAGCTCATACCTATAATCCCAGCACTTTGGGAGGCTGAGGTGAGAGGATTGCCTGAGCCCACAGGTTCGAGACCAGCCTGGGCAACTTAGTGAGACCTCATCTCTACAATAAAAATCAAAAAACTAGCCAGGCATGATGGCACGTGCCTGTAGTTCCAGCTACTTGGAAGGCTGAGGCAGAAGGATTACCTGAGCCCAGTAGGTTGAGGCTGTGGTGGCCATGAGTATGCCACTGCCCTCCAGCCTGGGCAACAGAGTGAGACTCCAACTAAAATAAAGACCCGGTGAGCAAAGGAACAGGAATACTTACTGAGCATTTATTAGACTGGGCAGGTGATGGAGACACGAAGAGGAATCAGTTCATAGCTGGGCAGCTCCGGGGCAGGACTTGGTCTCATGCCTCACTCCTGCCCCACCAGCACATGGCACCCTGCCCAACACACAGTGCGAGCTTCACAAACATTGGCTGAATGAATAAGTCACTGTCCTTGCCACCAGAACTCACTCTCCAATGGGCGGACAGACCTTTAATCCCATCAATGCTATTACATCTGACGAGTACAAGGGCTCCATATGGGTTGCAGTGTTGGAAAAGAAAGGCATGCCCATTTCCTCTGCAGTTGTGCCATTCATTCATTCATTCTTTAATTCAGCAAACATTGAGCACCTCTTACATATGGAGGAAGTCCATCTGTATGTCACTTACGGGTGGCTTAATTTGCTCTCCTTATTGATAGTTTCTGGAAATGTGTGGGGAGATTCAGTTTTAGGCAGCCATGATGTACCCACAGGATTCCAGAAGTCTCTCTCATACCTCAAATTAAAATTTTTTTTTCTAAAAATTGTTTCCTATTTAAAGACAGTCCACATTCACACACATACACCCCTATAACATTTGCTGCTAACAAGTCTGGCTGAGAAATGGTGAATCACTTTGAAAACATGTTTCTCTGGCATTGTCACCTCTCTATCAACATGACTCTTTAAAGTTCTTGAGTTGGTGATGGTAAGGGGTATTGGCTGAAGGGTCAACTTGCCAGTCCAGCCTCAGCCTCCAGGCCTAGAGATAAACAAACATCTTCAACCCTTTCTTCAGCTTTGCCACAATGTTGCTTTCGTGATGTCTCTGGCTCAAGTCCCTATTTCTTTCCCTATACTTGGCTATGTTAGAAACCAACCTGGGTCAAAGCCATGGCTTGAAAGAAAATGGGAAGAGCACAGAAAATGCAGGAAAAAACCTAGTCCTTCACAACCAAAAAAAATTTCCCCATACTTAGTTAGCCATTCTCATTCTCTCATGTTATCTCAAGCATTAGTTGTTAAGCCTTCCTTCCCAGCACAAGGACAAACTCACCATAGAAATCAAATGCTGACATGAACAAAGGGTCTGAACAAGCATTTCTCCAAAGAGGATATACAAATAGTCAATAAGGACGTGAAGAGATGCTCAACATCATTAACCATCAGGGACATGAAAATCAAAATCCCAGTGAGATACCACTTCACATCCAGTAGACTGACTATAATAAAAAAGACAGTAATAAAAGCATGGGTTAGGTCATACAGAAATTGGAACCTTCATTCACTGCTAGTGGGAATATAATATGGTGCACCCACTTTGGAAAACAGTTTGACAGTTCCTCAAAATATTAAACATAGAGTTACTATTTGACTGAACAATTCTCCTATGTGTATAACGAAGGAAAATGAAAATATATGTGCACACAGACACACACACAAAAATACACAGAATTTTGTAGGCTTATTAATAGTCATCAAAAAAGAAGAAACAATTCAAATGTCCTTCAACTGAAGGATGGATAAATAAAATGTAGCATAGCCTGTTGACAGAAATACCAAACTGTAAAATATTTAAAGAAGTTTATTCTTGGGCCCAGGCACGAAGAGAAGAGGAGTGGCGGGCCACTGAATAAGAGTTCAAAATGATGCCCACACCAGTTATCCTATTGAAGGAGAGGACTGATAGCTCCCAAGGCATCCCCCAGCTTGTGAGTAACATCAGAGCCTGCCAGGTGATTGCTGAGGCGTAAGAACCACCCTGGGTCCCCATGGCATGGACAAGCTTATTGTGGATGGTCGAGGCAAAGCAACCATTTCTAATGATGGGGCGACAATTCTGAAACTCCTTGATGTTGTTCATCCTGCAGCAGAGACTTTAGTGGACATTGCCAAATCCCAAGATGCTGAGGTTAGTGATGGCACCACCTCAGTGATCTTGCTGGCTGCAGAGTTTCTGAAGCAGGTGAAACCGTATGTGGAGGAAGGTTTACAACCCCAGATCATCATTCGAGCTTTCCACACAGCCACGCAGCTGGCAGTTAACAAGATCAAAGAGATTGCTGTGACAGTGAAGAAGGCAGATAAAGTGGAGCAGAGGAAACTGCTGGAGAAATGTGCCATGACTGCTCTGAGCTCCAAGCTGATCTCCCAGCAGAAAGCCATCTTTGCTAAGATGGTGGTTGATGCAGTTATGATGCTTGATGATTTGCTGCAGCTTAAAATGATTGGAATCAAGAAGGTGCGGGGTGGAGCCCTAGAGGATTCTCAGCTGGTAGCTGGTGTTGCATTCAAGAAGACTTTTTCTTGTGCTGGGTTTGAAATGGAACCCAAAAAGTACGATAATCCCAAGATTGCCCTTTTAAATGTTGAGCTCGAGTTGAAAGCTGAGAAAGACAATGCTGAGATCAGAGTCCACACAGTTGAGGATTATCAGGCGATTGTTGATGCTGAGTGGAATATTCTTTATGACAAGTTAGAGAAGATCCATCATTCTGGAGCCAAAGTTGTCTTATCCAAACTCCCCATTGGGGATGTGGCCACCCAGCACTTTGCTGACAGGGACATGTTCTGTGCTGGCCGAGTACCTGAGTAGGATCTGAAGAGGACAATGATGGCCTGTGGAGGCTCAATCCAGACCAGTGTGAATGCTCTGTCAGCAGATGTGCTAGGACGCTGCCAGTTGTTTGAAGAGACCCAGATTGGAGGCGAGAGGTGCAATTTCTTCACTGGCTGCCCCAAGGCCAAGACATGCACCTTCATCCTCCGACGTGGTGACGAGCAGTTTATGGAGGAGACAGAGCGGTCCTTGCATGATGCCATCATGATTGTCAGGAGGGCGATCAAGAATGATTCAGTGGTGGTTGGTGGCGGGGCCATGGAAATGGAGCTCTCCAAGTACCTGCGGGCTTACTCAAGGACTATTCCAGGAAAACAGCAGCTGTTGATTGGGGCATATGCCAAAGCCTTGGAGATTATCCCATACCAGCTGTGTGACAATGCTGGCTTTGATGCCACTAACATCCTCAACAAGCTGAGGGCTCAGCATGCCCGGGGGGCATGTGGTATGGAGTGGACATCAACAATGAGGACATTGCTGACAACTTTGAGGCCTTTGTGTGGGAGCCAGCTATGGTGCGCATAAATGCCCTGACAGCAGCCTCTGAGGCTGCGTGCTTGATCGTGTCCGTAGATGAAACCATCAAGAATCCCTGCTCAACTGTGGATACTCCCCCAGCAGCTGGCCGGGGCCGAGGCCGAGGCCGCCCCCACTGAGAGGCATCCCACCCTTCACATGACTGGCTTGGCTACACGCTGTACTCATTCTCCCTGGTTTGGTTAATTGGTGTTACAAGAAAGGGGTGGTAATTAGCCCATTCTGTTGCCCTTGAGGTTATTTAAATAAAACTTAAGACTCAGAATTTAAAAAAAAAGTTTATTCTTAGCCAATGTGAGTGCCCCAGTCCTGTGGCACATCCCAAGAGGTTTTGAGAACATGTGCCTCAAATGTTTGAATTACAGCTTGGCTTTATACATTTTGAGGGAGCTAGAAGTTATAGTCAATACATATATCAATACACATGAGGTTTTTGCTGGTTGACCCTGGAAAGGCAAGGCATCTCCTATAGGGGCTTACTGGTCATAACCACGTGGATTCAAAGATTTTCTGATCAGCAATTGTTAGAAAGAGTTAAACTCTGTCTAAACAGTTAGAAATCAGTAAAAGAAATCCTGAGCTAAGGTAAGGGGTGGATAAGAAAGCCAAGGTTCTTGATGAGTAGATGAATACTCTAAATAGCAGGCTTTAGTAGGTGAGCAGCTAAACAATAACAAGATATCTTTAAACAATTGCCCCTGGGCATGGGTATGAAGGGGTGGCTGAAATCCCATACTCATGCCTCTCTGGGCCTGATATATTTTGCATACCTCACTTAGCTCAGACTGCCCTGAGCTATTTTTCTTTTCTTGCTGGGAACATATGGGGGGCGGGTACCAAAAATATGTATACACATTTTAAGCGATGATATCTATGTATTACACTTAGTTTGCCGTGATCAAAAGTGCCTGGACACTTCTGATGGTAACCACTTTGAGCAACTCTTGCAATTGCAGAAGTCAAATGTAACTTCTTTTGTTAGCTTTATATACAGAGGATGCCAAAAAATGTATACCCATTTTAAAATAGAAAAAACTATTAAAATTATAATACTTGGCCGGGTGTGGTGACTCAGTTTGTAATCCCTGCACTTTGGAAGGCCGAGGCGAGAGAATTGCCTGAGCCTGGGGGTTCAAGGCCAGCCTGGGCAACTTGATGAGACCTCATCTCTACAATAAATCCCAAAAAATTAGCTGGGCGTAGTGGCGTGCGTCTGTAGTTCCAGCTACTTGGAAGGCTGGGGCAGAAGGATTGCCTAAGCCTAGCAGGTCAAGGCTGCGGTGGTTGTGAGAGTGCCACTGCACTCCAGCCTGGGCGACAGAATGAGACTCTAACTCAAAAAAAAGTAATAATATATACCAATAACAAAAGATGAATACAAGTCACGTTTAACTTCTGCAATTACAAGGGATGCTTAAAGTGGTTACCATCAGCATCCTGGCACTTCTTATTTATTTATTTTTTTTGAGTTGTAGTCTCACTCTGTTGCCCAAGCTGGAGTGCAGTGGCATGCTCGTGGCCACTGCAGCCTCGACCTGCTGGGCTCAGGTGATCCTTCTGCCTCAGTCTTCCAAGTAGCTGGAACCACAGGTGTGTGCCACCACGCCCAGCTAATTTTTTGATCTATTTTAGCAACAAGGTCTCACCATGTTGCTCAGGCTGGTCTCGAACTCCTGAACTCGGGCAATCCTTCCATCTACGCCTTCCAAAGTGCTGGGATTATAGACGTGAGCCACTGTGCCTAGATAAGAATTTCTTGACTGGCAATTTATAGTTCCTCGTTAAGGAATTTTGGAAATCATTTGAGGAGATGTCTTGTTGAGAAAAGAGGGCAGAAAATCTCCAAGTTTCTTGGTATGCAGATAAAATCTTCTATGTGGCAGACTTCAGGAAGGTTAGAAAAGTGCCTTACAAGGTGCAGTGTCTGGGAATTCCCAAGAGAGGGCTTTTCAGAGTCATAAAATACTTTTATAACTTTATCTGTTGTGCGATGTTATGCCAGAGTCAAGTTGGAAAACAAACATCAGTATACAGGGTACTAAGGTAATAAAACTCAGTCTGGTGGGTCCTTAATAGGCGTGACTCTTAGCCTCTTAGTTAGGAGCTTGGATAATAGAAAAAAGATCAGAGTTAAGTCCTAGCGTCATATCAGGAGAAGTCTGGTGACCACAGGAGTGAATGGGTTGATATCAGTGACCTCAGAAAGAGGGTGTGCATGTGTTGGTGAAGAGCCCCAGGGGCATGTCTAGCCTTCTTCAAGGGAAGCGGTAGGACAGCATCAGCTGCTGGGGCCAAGGCCACCAGATGGCAGCATGAAGTTTGGCTTTGGAGGCTGTTGGAGAAGATCCACAGACCAATGAGACCTTAGGAAGCAGCCCTGAACCCCACAAGGAGCAGGAGGAACAAGTGGGGCTGGATGCCAGTGATGGTTACCTGCACCCCCTCCCTTTATAGCTCCCTAAAGGAGAAGCACATCGCATGTAGGTTGAATGCTCTGGGAGATCACCCTCTCTTCGTGTTCCAGCCTAACAAACAGGCTGCACTCTCCCTCAGGATCAGACATAAGAGGCAGAGGGCTGGGAGAAATAGGCATTTAATCTGATACCATGGAATCAGGAAGAGAGCCGGTGTATTCACTCAAAAACCTCGCTTGCCCGCAGTACAGCTTGCTCAGAATTTATACTCCATAGCCCCTCCACCACCCCGTGGCTAAATTAACAAGGGCAGGACTCAAGATGTCTTAATCCCTTGACCCATCCCTGAGACGGAATTAACAAGGCCTTCAGGCAGTGTTGGTGTGACTTAAGATCTCCTAATTATGTTGATGCTTTAGAGTGACTCTTGGGATTTACAATCACACGGACTTAAAATTTCATAGTTCCTTAAGGCGGGGATGAAAGTTACAACCTTCCGAGGCGTTACCTTGGTACACTTAGATAAACAACTTTGAATTAAACATGAGAAATGTAAGGAACCCCTGTTCCCCGAGCTTAGCCTATAACAATATTAGGTCACACTCCCAGAGGGGCCTCCAGAATGTTAGGTCAGGCCCACTGGGGATGTGGGTGTCTGGTGTGCAATCTGATGCCATAAGAAAGATGCAAAGAATTGCACAGAAGTTAGATGAGAAGACATAGTTTATTTATAAAGTAAGAGAGAGAAAGAGAAAAAGGAGATTCACCTCCCCAAGGTAGGGGAGGGGGCCAAAGCCAGGAAGCATGGCCTGGCCATAGCTCGAAGAGCACATGGTCGCACCATAGCTTAGCAAGGCAATGGTGGCTGGTTGCTCATGACTGAGTCCTTTTAATTCTTCCCTTTGATGGGGGAAGGTCATTAAGGTGACTGGGTGGGGGTCACGAAGGGGCAGGTAAGCGCAGATACTGACATCAGGTGATGGAGAGCAGTCAGATGGGTGGGTTAGTCACACGATTGCTGCCATGGTGGGGTCTGTCTGTGTAATGTAGTTCACAAAGGGCTGATTAGCCTAATTTGGGTCTTATGGGTGGAGGCAAATACTTGAAATAGAAAAGCTAATTAGTAACAAGCTGGGGAGAGGGTTGTAAAACAACTATCGATAGCTACCTCTAGAAACCGGTTCTGTCCTTGGCTAGTGATTAGAGGGTAACTTAAGTGAACTGCTAGAAAAACACGATATTTAGGCCTCTCAAGAGAAAATATTCTAGAACTAAGTACACACCTAAAGAAAATCTTTTAGAGCCAGGCTCGGTGGCTCAGCCTGTAATCCCGCGCCTTTGGGAGGCTGAGGTGAGTGGATTACCTGAGCCCGTGGGTTTGAGACCCGCCTGGGCAACTTGGCGAGACCCCCATCTCTACAATAAATCAAAAATCAGCCGGGCGTGGTAGCGCACACCTGTAATTCCAGCTACTCGGAAGGCTGAGGTGGAAGGATCGCCAGAGCCCAGTTGGTGGAGGCTGCGGTGGCCGGGAGCAGCCCCTGCACTCCAGTCTGGGCGACAGAGTGAGACTCCAACTCAAAAAAAAAAAAAGAAAAAGAAAATCTTTTAGGGCCAGGCTTGGAGACTCAGCCTGTAATCCTGCACTTTGGGAGGCCGAGGTGAGTGAATTGCCTGAGCCCGCAGGTTCGAGACCCGCCTGGGCAACTTGACGAGACCTCATCTCTACAATAAATCAAAAAAACTAGCCGGGCGTGGTAGCACACGCCTGTAGTTCCAGCTACCCGGAAGGCTGAGGTGGAAGGATCGCTGGAGCCCAGCGGGTTGAGGCTGCGGTGGCCGGGAGCGTGCCACTGCATTCTAGTCTGGGCGACAGGGTGAGATTCCAACTCAAAAAAAAAAATTTTTTTTTAAATACACCTTTTGTTGCCTTGAACCAATTGCTCTGAATTTCAGTAAGGCAGGCTTCACAAAGAAATAGTGCTAAAAGCCAGGCTTGGTGGCTGAGCCTGTAATCTCGCGCCTTTGGGAGGCTGAGGTGAGTGAATTGCCTGAGCCCGCGGGTTCGAGACCCGCCTGGGCAACTTGGCGAGACCTCATCTCTACAATAAATCAAAAATTTGCCAGGTGTGGTAGCGCACACCTGTAGTTCCAGCTACTTGAAAGACTGAGGCGGAAGGATCACCGGAGCCCAGCAGGTCGAGGCTGCAGTGGCCGGGAGCCGCCACTGCACTCCAGTCTGGGTGACAGAGTGAGACTCCAACTCAAAAAAAAAAAAAAAAAAAAAAGAAATAGTGCTAAGGATATTTGAATATTCTCTTGATACAGTCTAAACGTGTGTCAGCCAAAAATAAAACGTTAAGACCCCCCCGCTGACTGAAAGGACCCCCTCTGGACCAAGGGAAACCTGAAAACCTAAATTCCAGGCTATGATAGAAAAGTAGATTTGACGTACCACATTATACCCTCCCTCCAGCCTCCCATGGAGTTTGGGCACAACTGACCCGCATTAACACTAAAATAGAGATCATACGACTGACAAAACAGACTGTGGCAATAAGATATTAAATTCCAACTTGACTCTGGTATAGTACTGTTGCGGAGTAGCTAGTACAGGTTAGGCATAGATAGATATAGATAAATTTCTTCTAGGCAGGTTTTAGGAAGCCGACATCCTGCTGGCAGACTGAATGACTCTATGGGTTGGAATGTGAATTCATTGTGGACTCTCAGTCCACCCAACACCCTCAGCTCACCAGAGGAAAGCTCCATCAAGCTGGTTCCCAGGCCAGGAATCAAAAAGCTAACAAAATAATAATAAGACTACCTTTTAGCTCATGAACTTATGTATTGAGAAGTCTGGCCAGTCTCCCTGGAAAATACCACCCCTCCACCCAACAGAGGTAGAGAAGTGGTAGCAGATACCCCTTCCTACTCATAACAAATTAATCACTAAATGGGTATATCAGTCCTTTTGTAAAAAGCAAAAAGTGTGTTTTTTTCTTTCCATGTCAGCTCTGGCATGTCCTCTATCTGTCCCCTTCTCTTTCTCAAATAAATTCTGTTTTAAAACTTTAGTGGTACAGTGGCTCAGCCTGTTATCCCAGCACTTTGGGAGGCCGAGGTGAGAGGATTGCCTGAGCCCAGGGGTTCGAGACCAGCCTGGGCAACTTGGTGAGACCTGGTCTCTACAATAAATCAAAAAATAAGCCGGACATGGTAGTACCCACTTGTAGCTCCAGCTACTCAGAAGGCTGAGGTGAAAGAATCACCTAAGCCCAGCAGGTAGAGGCTGCAGTGGCCGTGAGCTTGACACTGCACTCTGGTGTGGGTGACAGAGTGAGACTCCAATTCAAAAAAAAAAAAAGACTCTACTGGTCAAACACTGTGTTTCATGCCTGAAATCCTAGCACTTTGGGAAGCAGAGGTGAGAAAATTCCCTGAGCCCTGGGATTTGAGACTAGCCTGGGCAACTTGGCGAGAACTTGCCTCTAAAATGAAATGAAATGAAATAAAATAAAAAGTGTGCCAGCTACTCCTGTAGTTCCAGCTACTTGGAAGGCTGAGGCAGAAGGATTGTCTGAGCCCAGCGGGTTGAGGCTGTGGTGGCCATGAGCATGCCAGTGCACTCCAGCCTGGGCCACAGAGTGAGACTTAACTCAAAAAATAAAAAATAAAAATAAAACTGTACTGGCCACTCTAAAATTCATTTTGGGGTTGAGTCAAAGAATCCATGAGTTTGACGGCACATCCTACCCAGCATCAGTATGACATGACAGATAGCAGGCCCAAAAGGAAATAAAAAGATTTTATCCCAAATAATGTTTCTTTGACATATTTCAAAGTGGACCTGCAAAGCTGTCTCTTGGGGAAGTTTGCATCTGTACAGAATCTCCTTCCCTAGGAAGAGTCTGACATCTTTTAAGGCATTTACCACCTAGTCTCTCTGAAGCCTGCTACTGAGCCTTCATATATCAGGAACTTGGCTTTCTCAACCTTGCTTATTTTAACTCAAACTTTCCTTTTAGTGAGTTCAAATTCTTTAAACAGAGCTTAACTCTTTCTAACTGTCAATCAGAAAATCTTTGAATCAACCTATGACCTCTAAGTCACCCCAACTCAGAAAGGTCTCACCTTTCCAGGGCCAACCAAGGTAAAACTCCTATGTATTGATTTATGTTTTTACCAGCAGCTTCTGTATCACTAAAATGCATAAAACTGTAACTGATGCACACTCAACCACTTGTCACTTGTACACCAAAATAAAGACTCCAGTAGATAGGGAAATAGCCAGGCTCATGCCTCAAAGAAACTATTTCAGCTTTTAGGCTGAGTGCAAGGGTTTAAAAAGGGAAATTTGAAATGGGGAAACATGAGGGTGTGGCACAGGTTGGGTCTTGATGGTTTATCTGGGGTGGTGATCCTCCTAGAGGACTAGTTGGTGTTATTTCAGCTGTAGTCGGGTTATGAGTCAATAATCTCATGACTCCCCACAAGTGGGAGGGTCCAACAGTCAGGCTGTTTTAAGATTAGTCTCTGGAATTTCTTTCTTTCTTTTTTTTTGAATTGAACTCTCATTCTGTCACCCAGGCTAGAGTGCAGTGGCACATTCATGGTCACTGCAGCCTCGACCTGCTGGGTTCAGGTGATCCTTCTGCCTCAGCCTTCCAAGTAGCTGGAACTGCAGGCACACACCACCATGCCCAGACACTTTTTTTGATTTACTGTAGAGGTGAGGTCTCACCAAGTTGCCCAGGCTGGTCTCGAACCCGGGGGTCAGGCAATCCTCTCACCTCAGCTTCCCAAAGTGCTGGGATTATAGGCGTGAGCCACCACATCTGGCCTAGCCTCTGGGATT
Source organism: Cephalopachus bancanus (assembly GCA_027257055.1). Lineage (NCBI taxonomy): Eukaryota > Metazoa > Chordata > Mammalia > Primates > Tarsiidae > Cephalopachus > Cephalopachus bancanus. The sequence goes on along the minus strand of JAPVLO010000536.1, from coordinate 33,405 downwards.
TCTAAGCAAGCATATGATCAGATGGTGAAAATAAGTTTCCAAAACATGTTTCAAGGCTTAAGATTAAGGGAGAAACCAAGCTCAGTGGCTCAGCCTGTAATTCTATGCTTTGGGAGGCTGAGGTGAGTGGATTGCCTGAGCCTGCAGGTTCAAGACCCGCCTGGGCAACTTGGCAAGATCTCATCTCTACAATAAATCAAAAAATCAGCCTGGCAGGGTCGTGCGTGCCTGTAATTCCAGCTACTCGGAAGGTTGAGGCGAAAGGATCACTGGAGCCCAGCAGGTCGAGGCTGCAGTGGTTGGGAGCGGCCACTGCACTCCAGTCTGGGCGACAGAGTGAGACTCCAACTCAAAAAAAAAAAAAAAAAAAGATTAAGGGAGAGAAAAAAAATCTTCAAAATATATTTTAAGTCTGAGGTACTTGGTTATAAAACCAAACTATAATCCAGCCACCTTGGATAACATGTTCTCAGGACCTCTTGGGACTTTGCCTCAGGTCTTGGTCACTCATATTTGGCTCAAAATAAACCTCTTTAAATATTTTACAGAGTTTGGCTTTTCATCAATACATGGAATACTATTTGGCAATCAAAATAAATGACTACTGATACATATAAACTTGAATACATCTCTAAGACTGAGTGAAAGAAGCCAGCCTCAAAAGGTAACGTACAGCTGGGCTCGGTGGCTCAGCCTGTAATCCTGCGCCTTTGGGAGGCTGAGGTGAGTGGATTGCCTGAGCCCGCGGGTTCGAGACCCACCTGGGCAGCGAGACCTCATCTCTACAATAAATCAAAAAATCAGCCGGGCGTAGTAGCGCATGCCTGTAATTCCGGCTACCCGGAAGGCTGAGGCGGAAGGATCGCCGGGTGATCCTCTGGGCGACAGAGTGAGACTCCAACTCAAAAAAAAAAAAAGGTCACGTACATAACGATTCCATATATATGACAGTCTCAAGAAGACAAAACTACCGCAATGGAGAACAGATCATGGTTGTCAGAGGTTAGCAACTGTAAGGAATGTTTTGGGGCTGTCTGTCCTGATTGTGGCAGTGATTGCATAAATCCATAAATGTGCTAAAAAATTCACAGATCTGTGAATTGGCCTGTACATTGGCCTCCAGAAGGTCATTATTTTTTTAGATTACAAAATATAGTTTACTTAAAAGCTAAATTACACACACAGAGAGAGAAATGAGATTAACCTCCCAAAGTAGGGAAGGGAGCCAAAGGGAGCCATGTCCTGGCCATAGGTCAAAGAGCACATGGTCACACCATAGCTTAGCAAGGAAATGGAGCAATGGCCTGGCAATGGCTGTGGGGTGATTTTTATAATGAGTTACTGCATTTTCAATACTCACTGCATGCCAGACATTGGGCTTTAAGTGCCTTATTTCCTTCAATTTTCTCTGAGAAGTAAGTGCTATCATTAGCCCCACTTTGCAGATGAGGGAATTAAGGCCCAGAGAGTTAAAGCAGTTTGCCCACGGTCACACAGATGGGGATCAATGGAGCTAAGTCCCATGCCATTCATTCTCCCTTCCAGTCTCTGTCGTCTCAGCCCTGGGCCTTGGCGTTCCTTGCTGTCTGGCTGCTTAAAAGTGATCGTTGGGTTCCCCTTCTCTTGACCCTAAGGATCTGCTCTTGGCCAGTCTCTCCCCATTCTCTCCCGTCTCCCTCTCATGCTAGGATGTCCCTCCCAGTCTGACCTCTGGGAGGCTCTTGTGTGAGATTTGGAAGGGGTGAGGGAGGTGGCAGCAGCAGGAGAAGGCAAAGATGTGGGACTGGCAGACAAGAGACACACATCTCCGGCGTCCCTTGTGGCTCTCCTACATGGTGATGCAGGCAGCCAAGAGCACTGGGCACGCTGTCCTCTGGCCCCTGGCCTGGAAAGCAGGAGTGGCTTTCCGATCTCTGAAAGTTAGTGGCAACTTCCCTGATCTTTGCATCTCCAGCCTTCTGGTGGGTGCTTATATCGCTAATTTCCTGTAGTGAGCCCCTTCTCTTTGATATGCCTAGAGTGGTTTCTATTCTCCTTACCAAGCCCTGGTGGATATAGTCTGGGGGCTCTGTCCTCCCAAGAGAATCTCTTAAAGATTTATTTCTTGTAAAAGACTACACTTGAAAACTGAGGCAATGGGCTTGGGATAGGAAGCTACTTGAGAGTGTCCCTGGGGTGCCCGCCTTGGAGTTGGTTGGCTGAGCCCTCTTGTTCACTCAGCATTGACTGGGGACCTGGTCTTGGGGAGGGGAGGAAATTATCAAAGGGCGTTCCCAGCTAGGCTATACCATTCTATTCACATTTCCCTGTTCTCTGACTGTTTGACGGTCTATCCCATGTGTGAAGGAGGCAACAGGGATTATTGTCCCCAACACAGCGAGGGACACCAAGGCATGAAGAGGCTCAAAATGGGGTGGCGTGAGGCATATCCAGGAAGAGCAACTGTTGTACTCTGTCTCCAAGTTTATCATCTCATCACCAGAAACCAGAAAGATCCTAAGAAAATTTGGGCAGTGGAGAGGACTCATTAATCGTCTGTTTTGTTCACAATGTCAAGCAATTTTCTATGCAGTAGTTCATTTGAATGAATCTTCACAAAGCCCTCTTTAAAATTATTCTCATTGATTAGAAAAATAAGGCTCAGAGAGGTTAAACGAATTGACCAATGTCATACAGTAGTAAATGAGAGATTCAAACCCAGCACCGTCTAGCTCCAAAGACTGTTTTTCTTCCTACACCACTACCCCTGGAAGAACTGCCCAGGAAGTGCTAGTGATCGCTTTCAAGGCTCTCACTACAAAAGAACCTGTGCCTGTGCCTGGCTCTATATTACATGTACAGTCATCCTGTGGATTGGTTTCAGGACCTCACAGACTTCAAAATCCACAGATGCTCAAGTCCTTTATATGAAATGGCATAGTATTTGCATATAACCTACACCCATCCTCCCAAATACTTGAAATAATCTCTAGATTACATATAATACCTAACACAATATAAATGCTATGTAAATATGGCTGATCCTTGAACAACATAAATTTGAATTGCATGGGTCCACTTACATGCAGATTTTCTTCCCCTCTGGCGCCCTTGAGACAACAAGACCAACCCCTCCCCTTCCTCTTCCTCCTCAGCCCACTCAACATGAAGATGATGAAGATGAAGACATTTATGATAATCGCCTTCTACTTCATGAACAGTAGATATATTTTCTCTTCCTTAGGATTTTCTTTTTTTGTGTGTGTGTTGGAGTCTCACTCTGTTGCCCAGGCTGGAGTGCAGTGGCATGCTTATGGCCACTGCCGCCTCGACCTGCCAGGCTCAGGTGATCCTTCCACCTCAGCCTTCCAAGTACCTGAAACCACAGGCATGTGCCACCATGCCCAGCTGATTTTTTTATTTATTGTAGAGACCAGGTCTCGCTATGTTGCTCAGTCTGTTCTCGAACCCCTGAGCTCAGGTAATCCTCTCGCCTCTGCCTCTCAAAGTGCTAGGATTACAGGTGTGAGCTACTGCGTCCAGCTAGGATTTTCTTTTTCTTTTCTTTTCTTTTTTTTTTTTGAGTCAGAGTCTCACTCTGTCACCCAGGCTGGAGGGCAGTGGCACGCTCACTGCCACCACAGCAGCCTCGACCTGCTGGGCTCAGGCAATCCTTCTACTTCAGCCTTTCAAGTAGCTGGAACTATAGGCATGCACCACCACGCCCATCTAGTTTTTTGATTTATCGTAGAGACGAGGTCTTGCCATGCTATCCAGGTTGGTCTCGAACACATGGGCTCAGGCAATCCTCTCATCTCCGCCTCCCAAAGTGCTGGGATTCCAGGCATGAGCCACTGCACCTGCAGGATTTTCTTAGTAACATTTTCTTTCTCTAGCTTACTTTATTGTAAGAATTTGGTCATATAATACCTATAACAAACAAAATATGTTAATCAGCTTTATGTTATCAGTAAGGTATCCAGTTAACAGTAGGCTATTAGTTGTTAAGTTTTTAGGGAGTCAAAAGTTATATGTGGATTTTCTACTGTATAGGGGGGTTGGCACCCTAAACCATTGCATTGTTTGAGGGTTAACTATAGTTGTATTACTGTGTTGTTTAGGGAATAATGACCCAAAAAGTCTGTATGTGTTCAGTACAGATGAGACCATCCATGTTTTTCCCCAGATATTTAGGATGTGAGGTTCTATGGATGCAGAATGTGTGGATCAGAGAGCTGACTATAATTCCCTAGATTTAGGTTCTGGCCATGGGTTCTTCCAGTTTAAAATGGACAATGTGCACATCTAGGAATATAACCTGCTTTATTTACTTGCTTTTCATGTATTAGTTCTGATCCTCCAAATAGCACGTAAAGTAGTTATGAGTATCTTCCTTTTACAGATGACAAAACTGAGGCTCAAAGAGATTAAGTAACTTGTCCAAAGCTACATAGCTAAGCATCAGAATAGGATTTGGAGAGGAGACAAGTCTGCCTGACAACATAACCTGTGCCCACTGAGACATCACACAGCTACAGTGCAATAAGGAACACGATCAAGTGAACTCTGATATAACTGTGTGATCAAATGTCATGAGGCTCTTAAAGATGATAATTCTTAAAATAATTTTTTTTTTTTTTGAGTTGGAGTCTCACCCTGTCGCCCAGACTGGAGTGCAGTGGCCGCTCCTGGCCACCTCAGCCTTGACCCGCTGGGCTCCAGCGATCCTTCCACCTCAGCCCTCCAAGTAGCTGGAACTACAGGCGTGCACTACCACGCCCGGCTGATTTTTTGATTTATTGTAGAGATGAGGTTTCACTGGGTTGCCCAGGCAGGTCTCGAACCCGCGGGCTCAGGCAATCCACTCACCTCAGCCTCCCAAGGCATGGGATTACAGGCCGATCCACTGAGCCCGGCTCTTAAAATAATTTTTAATAAAAAGAAAAAAGCTGGGCTCGGTGGCTCAGCCTGTAATCCTGCGCCTTTGGGAGGTTAAGGTGAGTGGATTGCCTGAGCCCGCGGGTTCAAGACCCGTCTGGGCAGCGAGACCTCATCTCTACAATAAATCAAAAAATCACCCGGGCATGGTGGCGCGTGCCTGTAGTTCCGGCTACTTGGAAGGCTGAGGCGGAAGGATCGCTGGAGCCCAGCAGGTCGAGGCTGCGGGGGCTGCTCCCGGCCACCGCACTCCAATCTGGGCGACAGAGTGAGACTCCAACTCCAAAAATAAACAAATAAATAAATAATAAGAAAAAATAAAAAGAAAAAAATCTAGATAGGATACTCCTGAGAAAAAGTAGTACACAAAATTAAGCTGAATATTCAATGTGTCTGTGTGTGTGTGATTTTGTTTGTTTCAGACAGGGTCTCACTCTGTTGCCCAGGCTGGAGTGCAGTGGCATAATCCTGGCTCACTACAACCTCAACCTACTGGGTCAAGTGATTCTCCAACCTCAGCCACCCAAGTATCTGAGACTATAGTTGTGCACCACCACATCTGGCTAGTTTTTAATTTTATGTAGAGACCAGGTCTTGCTATGTTGCCCAAACTGGTCTTGAACTTCTGGGCTCAAGCAATCCTCATGCCTTAGTCTCCCAAAGTACTGGGATTAGAGGCACGAACCACCATGCCCAGACAACTCAAGCATATCTTTTACTGATTTCAAACTATTTAGACAGAATTTAATGTTTCTACCAATTGCCAATCAGAAAATTTTTGAATCCACCTATGACCTATAAGCCCCGCTTGGAGATGTCCCACCTTTCCAGGCCCAATCATGTAAACCTCACGTATATTGATTTACGTTTTGTCTATAACTTCTGTCTCCCTAAGAATGTATAAAACCAAGCTGCAATTCAACTACCTTGGGCACACATTCTCAGGACCTCTTGGGACTGTGCCATGGGCCTTGGTCGCTCATATTTAGCTCAGAATAAACCTCTTTAAATATTCTAAAAAAAAAACGAAAGAAAGAAAAATGGCATTTTTTTTAAATTGGAGTCTCACTCTGTCGCCCATGCTAGAGTGCAGTGGCATACTCACGGCCACCGCAACCTCAACCTGCTGGGCTCAGGCGATTCTTTCACCTCAGCCTTCCAAGTAGCTGGAACTACAGGTGCAGGCTACCATGCCCAGCTTATTTTTTCATTTGTAGAGACGAGGTCTCACCAAGTTGCCTAGGCTGGTCTTGAGCCCCTAACTCAGGCAATCCTCTCACCTCGGCCTCTCAAAGTGCTGGGGTTACAGGCTTGAACCACCATGCCTGGCCAAATGGCAGTTTCTTAAAGGCTAAATGTTTATTGCTGACTCAAAAATAGGTCCGTCTGATAGCCTGACCTGGGTACTCAAGAGCTGTGAGACCTTAGCCAAGTGGGTACACTGTTTGAACCTCAGTCTGCTCATCAGTAGAATGGGGTGAAGTAGCCAGGCTGTAATACTTTCTGTGGAGTTGTTATGGAAATGATCACATTATAGCACAGAGACCCTGCAGCCTAAAGCTCCCCATCCCTTACTTGTTCTGTTGTTTCCTTCTTGACTCAGGGCCTTCGGGTCCTGTCACCTGGTCCATGCCTCAGGCAGGTCAGTGGGGACTCCAGGGCAGGGCTCACAGCTGCTTCCCTTCATTAGCACCTGGACCTATCTCCCCCTCCACCCCCACCCCCACCCTCCCCAGAGAAACAGGGAACTCCTTCTGGAGGTTAGCCCCTGGCCTCCTTTTCATCCTCCTTATCAAGTCAAAGTGATGAAATTGAGTGCCCCTCGCTGTCAAGTGCCCTTTCCACTGGAATTTAATCAGAACTCACAGACCAACTCTTTGGCCTTCGCAGATGAGACGCTTGAGACATTCTGGCCTTACCTGCTTTGTTCTGCTTTCCCTGATATTGCAAATACTTTGGGTGCTTATTTTTATGCAGGAAAGCACCGGCCATCAGACTTTTGTAATGAGAGTTCCCCGTGGAGAGGTGATTGCATCTCTGGGACCAGTTACCACTTTAGAGACCAACCGTGCAGCTTTTCAGCAAGGAGTCTAATTAAACAAGCTTGGGAAAGTCCCCAAACTGAGACATGCCTGGTTTCAGGCCCTTTCCTGGAAACAATGCCAATTGACTAAAACAAATATTTTCATCTACTCTCCCTTTCCAAAGGCTCCCAAATCTCCTCTGTGAGTGGATTTTCTTTGGGGGCTGTGTCAAGAATCAGAGAGTGCAGCAGGGGCTAGGACTTCCTAAATCCTTTTCTTTTCTTTTTTGAGTTGGAGTCTTGCTCTGTCGCCTAAGCTGGAGTGCAGTGGCATGATTACAACTCATTGCAGCTGCAATTTCCTGGGCTCAGACAATCTTCCCACCTCAGCCTCCCGAGTAGCTGGGACTACAAACATGTGTCACCATATACAAATATTTTTGATTTTTTATGAAGACCAAGTCTCACTATGTTACCTAGGCTGGTCTTGAACTGCTGGTCTCAAGCAATCCTCCCACCTTGGCCTCCCAAAATGCTGGGATTATAGGCATGAGCCACCGCACACAGCTAAATTAATTTTCTTATTTATTTTTTTAGATACAGGATCCTGCCATGTTGCCCAGGCTAGTCTAGAACTCCTGGCCTCAAGTGACCCTCCTGCCTTGGCCTCCCAAAGTGCTGGGATTATAGGTATGAACCATCATACCCAGTTCAGTTGTTCATTTAATCAGTGAATACCTATTATGTAAATTTATTTTATCACAAAATATATAAGACATTTGTATTATTCAAATAAATTTCTTTCAAGCCAGTCCCCACTGGCTGGTTTCCCTCCCCAGATATTTCAATAGACCAATTTTTTATGTCTTCTTTCAGAGATGTGCTATGCACAGAAAACTTTCCAAATTTTTTTCTGGTGCTTTTTTTGTTACTCACACAAGTGATAGTCAATTATAGTTTTGCACCTTGATTTTTAGAAAACATGTCTTGGAGTTCTTTTTAAAACAATGCATAAAAGATCTCTCTTTTTTTTTTTTTTTTTAGTTGGAGTCTCCTTCTGTCACCCAGACTGGAGTGCAGTGGCACGCTCACGGCCACCACAGCCTCTACCTGCTGGGCTCAGGTGATCCTTCCGCCTCAACCATCCAAGCAGCTGGAACTATAAGCACATGTTTCCATGTCTGGCTAAGTTTTAGATTTATTGGAGAGACAAAGTCTAGCCAAGTTGTCCAGGTTGGTCTCGAAACCTCGGGCTTAGGCAATCCTCTTGTCTCGACCTCCCAAAGTGCTGGGATTACAGACTTGAGCCACCGCGCCCGCCCAAAAGCCCTCTTTTTCTTTTTTTATGGTTTATATTAGTCCACTGCATGGAGTTATTACAACTCTTCCAGTATTCTTTCATTGAGGGACATCTGGTTTATTTACATTCTTCTGCTATTGTAAGGAACATTGCAGTGAATAACCCTGTACAAATGTCATTTCATATAAGGGCAAATATCTGTAGGACAAATTCTTATAAAGGGAATTGCTGAGTAAAAAGGAATACACATTAGTAATTTTGAAATGTGGTGAAATTGTCCTACATAGGAATTGGACCACACAACACTCCAGCAATGTCTAAGGGTGTTTACAACATGCAAGTGTTTTGTTGCATGTTTATTATGTTCCATATACATTGGGTGGTTAAAAAGGTGAACCCAGCCGGGCTCGTAGCTCAGCCTGTAATCCTGCACTTTGGGAGGCTGAGGTGAGTAGATTGCCTGAGCCCGCAGGTTCGAGACCTGCCTGGGTAACTTGGCGAGACCTCATCTCTACAATAAATCAAAAAATCACCCGGCGTAGAAGCACATGCCTGTAATTCCGGCTACTTGGAAGACTGAGACAGAAGGATCGCCGGAGCCCAGCAGGTCAAGACTGCAGTGGCTCAGAGCGGCCACTGCACTCCAGTCTGGACGACAGAGTGAGACTCCAACTCATAAAAAAAAAAAATAAAAAAAAAGGTGAGCCCAACCTGCCGTGGCTTCCCTTTGTTTGTAAGGTAAGGGACATCCCCTCCTTGGCCCCATCACCTTGCCTCACCTGACCCCTGAGTGCCCGCTGTACCCTCAGCCCCACTGCTACCTACCTAACTCACCACCCTCAGCTGCACCCACCATTTTTTAGTTATTCAAACATACTAGGCTTTTCTATATAGTGTCTTTGTACATGAAATGCCAGATGCCCAAAAGGCCCTTTCTTTCTTCTCCTCACCTGGTTTGCCACTTTTTTTTTTTGATTGGAAAAATCAACATTGTGAAGATGTCCATCTTACCTAAGGCAACCTACAGATTTAATGCAATACCCATCAAATTGCCAGCAACATTCTTCTCAGATCTAGAAAAAAATACAGGAATTCATATGGAAACACAAACGACCAAGAATAGCCAGAACAATCCTCAGCAAAACAAAAAACAAAAACCAAAAAAACAAAGCAGGAGATATCACAATATCAGACTTTAAATTTTACTATGAAGCTACAATAATCAAAACAGCTTGATATTGGTACAAGAACAGGCATATAGACCAATGGAATAGAATTGAGATTCCAGAAGCAAAACCTCAATTTCTCAGCCAACTCATCTTCGACAAAGCCTCCACCACCCACCACTGGGGAGAAGAGAACCTATTCAGTAAATGGCGCTGGGAAAACTGACTGACCACATGCAGAAGATTCAAACAAGACCCCTATCTATCTCCATACACAAAAATTAACTCTAAATGGATCAGAGACCTAAATGTAAAACCTCAAACCGTAAGAACTTTAGAAAATGCAGGACACACCCTTATGGAAGTTGGAACTGGCATCCAATTCCTGAGCAAAACCCAAAACACATGGGTCATAAGAGATAAGATAGACAAGTGGGACCTCATTAAACTGACAAGCTTCTGCAAAGCCAAAGAAACCATCAAGAGAGCAGGGAGACAGCCCACAGACTGGGAAAAAGTATTTGCCAACTCCATGTCTGACAATGGCTTAACATCTAGGATCTACAAGGAACTCAAATATGCTGAAAAGAAAAAAACAAACAACCCCATTACAAAGTGGGCAAAAGATATGAACAAATACTTCTCAAAAGAAGACATATGAGTGGCCAACAGATACATGAAGAAATGTTCAACCTCACTAGTCATTAAGGAGATGCAAATTAAAACTACACTGAGATACCACCTAACTCCAGTCAGAATGGCCATTATCAATAACTCAAAAAATAACAGATGCTGGAGAGGATGTGGTGAAAAGGAAACACTTCTACACTGTTGGTGGGAGTGTAAGTAGTGCAGCCTCTGTGGAAATCAGTGTGGTGATTCCTAAAAGCTCTAAAAATCGACCTTCCATGTGACCTCGCAATCCCCTACTGGGAATATACCCTGAAGAACCCAAATCACTCTATAAAAAAGATACCTGGCCAGGCTCGGTGGCTCAGCCTGTAATCCTGCGCCTTTGGGAGGCTGAGGTGAGTGGATTGCCTGAGCCCACGGGTTCAAGACCTGCCTGGGCAGCAAGACCTCATCTCTACAATAAATCAAAAAATCAGCCAGGCGTGGTGGTGCATGCCTGTAATTCCTGGCTACTTGGAAGGCTGAGGCGGAAGGATCGCCGGAGCCCAGCAGGTCGAGGCTGCGGTGGGCGGGAGCAGCCACTGCACTCCAGTCTGGACAACAGAGTGAGACTCCAACTCAAAAAAAAAAAGATACCTGCACACGTTTGTTTATTGCAGCATTGTTCACAATAGCAAGATCATGGAACCAACCATGCTGTCCATCAAAAGAGGACTGGATTTTAAAAATGTGGTCCATATACACAATGGAATATTATGCAGTCATAAAAAAGAATAAAATCATGAATTTTGCAGCAACCTGGATGGAATTGGAGTTTATAATACTGAGTGATCTCTCACAGAAACAAAGATCTGAGTATCACATGTTCTCACTCATAAGTGGACCTTGAACAACTATTGCAATACCATAAGTAAAGGATTGACAGTGACAGGAATCTATGGGGGGGGCAGGGAGGGGAAACGATGTGGGATAAATGGTAGTCAGTATCTGTCTGGGGACCGGGGGGCACACTTCATCAACAAGGGTACCTGCACAATGCATATTTGCATACCTAACCCTTAACTGTACCCCACAATTTTAAAATAAAAAAGGAAGTCGGGCTCGGTGGCTCAGCCTGTAATCCCAGCACTTTGGGAGGCTGAGGTGAGTGGATTGCCTGAGCCCGCGGGTTCCGAGACCCGCCTGGGCAACTTGGCGAGACCTCATCTCTACAATAAATAAAAAAAAATTAGCCAGGCATGGTAGCGCGTGCCTGTAGTTCCAGCTACTTGGAAGGCTGAGGCAGAAGGATCGCCAGAGCCCAGCAGGTCGAGGCTGTGGTGGCCGGGAGCGGCCACTGCACTTCAGTCTGGGTGACAGAGTGAGACTCCAACTCAAAAAAAAAGAAAGAAAGCAGGATTTATTGAGAGGACAGAAAAGCTCCCACAGTGGGAGGGGACCCAAAGGGTTTTCCGGGTTTGTCACTTAAAATACTTCAGCTCTCAGCTCAATCATCATTTCCTCAGGAATCCTTCCCTCATCTCCATGACTAGGTCTTTATGACTAAGTTATAAGCTGCTCAGCACTATGTACAAGAGTCTCTTGGCATCCAAGGGTTATTAGTTCCGGGACCTCCTGTGGATACCAAAATCTGCAGATGCTCAAGTCCTGATGTAAGATGGATGTATGCCTAACATATGTACATCATCCCATATACCTTAAACTACAGCTAGATTAGTTATAATTTCTAGTACAATGTCGATGCTATTTAAATAGCTTTCACACTGTGGTGTTTGTTTTTGTTGTTGTGTTGTTATTTTTAATTGTTATTTATTATTATTATTTTTTTAGTCTCACTCTGTTTCCCAGGCTGGAGTGTAGCGGTGCGATCATGGCTCACTGCAGCCTTGACCTCCTGGGCTCCGGCTATCCTTTTGCCTCAGCCTCCAGATTAGCTGAGACTACAGGCATGCACTACCATACCTGGATAATTTTTTTAAATCTTCTGTAGAAACAAGCTCTCACTATGTTGCCCAGGCTGGTCTCGAACTCCTAGGCTCAAGTGATCCTTTCACCTCAGTCTCCTAAATTGCTGTGGTGGCAGGTGTGAACCACTCTGCCCGGTCTGTTTGAAAAATATTTTTGATCCACATTTGGCAAATCCATGATAGTGAACCTGCAGATACAGAGGGCTGACTGTATTTCTCCTTGTTGGTCCGGAAGCTATTACCCATTTTATTTTTGTGATTATTTAGTGACTTTTGGTCTTTTTCGCTGGTGGAGTCCATGAAGGCAGGGACCATGTCTAGTTTTCTTCATTATATCTCCCAAGCCTGCCTCTGTGCCTGGTGCCTAGGAATATTTGATGCTTGAATTTATTTAACAAGATCAAAGAGTCTTTGTTAAGTACTCACTATGTACAGGCACCATTCTAGGCACTGGGGATACATCAGTGAGCAAAACAGACAAAAAATTCCTGCTCTCATGGAGCTTGACATTCTAATAGTGGTTGAAGGAAGGAGTATACAGTTAACAAATAAAAATAGCCGGGTGTGAAAGCACGTCCCTGTAATTCTGGCTACTTGGAAGGTTGAGGTGGAAGGATCACCTGAGCCCAGCAGATCGAAGCTGTGGTGGCTGCGGGCATGCCACTGCACTCCAGCCTGAGTGACAGAGTGAGAATCCTACTTAAAAAAAAGAAAAAGAAATTTTTGGCCTAAGTCAAGATCACAGAGATTTTTTCTTTTATGTTTTTTTCTAGAAGTTTTATAGTTCCAAGTTTTACATTTTGGTTGATGATTCATTTTGATTTAATTTGTGTAGATGATGAGAGATATCAAGGTTCAGTTATTTGCATGTAGACATGCATTTGTCCCAGTGAAATCTGTTGAACACTGTTGCCATTTGAGGCAAAACCTTACCGTTTTTCTCCTCTGTAACTTTTACCTTTCCCACTATATGCCAGTCTTTTTTAGTAATAGGTCATACATTGATCATCATTCATTCCTTCTCCTTCATTCCGGCCATGCTGCCTCCTTTGTTCCAAGTAGCTGGAACTACAGGTATGTGCCACTATGCTTGGCTAATTTTTCTTTTTTTTTTTTTTTTATTTGTTGTAGACACCAGGTCTCACCAAGTTGCCCACGCTGGTCCCGAGCCACCCAGCTCAGGCAAGCCTCTCACCTCGGCCTCCCAAAGTGCTGGGATTACAGGCTGAGCCACCGCTTCCGGCCGCCCGGCTAATTTTTCTTGGTTTATTGTAGAGACAAGGTCTTGCCAAGTTGCCCAGGCTTGTCTCGAATCCCTAGGCTCAGGCAATTCTCTCGCCTTCGCTTGCCAAAGTGCTGGGATTACAGGTATGGGCCACCGCACCCAGCAATGTTTCGGTTTTACAAGATGAAAAGAGTTATGGAGCTAGTGGTGATCGTTGCATTTGATACCACTGACCTGTACACTTTAAAATGGTTAAGATGGCTGGGCTCGGTGGCTCAGCGTGTAATCCCACGCCGTTGGGAGGCTGAGGTGAGTGGATTGCCTGAGCCCTCGGGTTCGAGACCCGCTTGGGCAGCGAGACCTCATCTCTACAATAAATCAAAAAATTAACTGGCCGTGGTAGCACGCGCCTGTAGTTCCGGCTACTTGGAAGGCTGAGGCGGAAGGATCGCCGGAGCCCAGCAGGTCGAGGCTGCGGTGGCCGGGAGCGGCCACTGCACTCCAGTCTGGGTGACAGAGTGAGACTCCAATTCAAAATAAATAAATAAATAAATAAATAAATAAATAAATAAATAAAATGGTTAAGATGAGCCGGGCTTGGTGGCTCAGCCTGTAATCCCGCGCCTTTGGGAGGCTGAGGTGAGTGGATTGCCTGAGCCTGCGGGTTCGAGACCCGCCTGGGCAACTTGGCGAGACCTCATCTCTATAATAAATCAAAAAATCAGCCGGGCGTGGTAGCGCATGCCTGTAATTCCGGCTACTCGGAAGGCTGAGGTGGAAGAATCGCCAGAACCCAGCAGGTCGAGGCTGCAGTGGCCGGGAGCAGCCACTGCACTCCAGTTTGGGTGACAGAGTGAGACTCCAACTCAACAAAAAATAAAATAAAATAAAATAATAAATAAATAAATATAAAATGATTAAGATGGTAAATATTTTGTTATGTGTCTTTTAATACAATAAAAAAACTAGAGGGAAAAAAAGGGCAATAGACTTAAATAGATGCTTCGCCAAAGACAATATATGGATGGCAAACAGGCACATGAAAAGATGCTCAACACCATTAGTAATGAATGAAACATAAATTAAAACCACAATGATATACTATTATACATCTGTTAGAATGCCTAAAATAAAAGTATTGACACTACCAAGTGCTAACTAGGATGCAAAGTAACCGGAACTCTTACACATTGCTGATGGGATGCAAAAATGCTACAGACACTTCAGAAAACACTTTGGTAGTTTCTCGTAAAGTTAAACATCCATTTATGATAACATCCAGCAATCTCCTGGAGAAATGAAAACTATGACCACATGAAACCTGAATATAGATGTTTATAGCCCAAACCAGAAACTATCTAAATGTCCCTTAGTTGAGGAATATTTAAACAAACTGTGGTACATCCAAACAATGAAATAGTACTTAGTAGTAAAAAAGAAACAGACTACTGATACACACAAAAACATGAATGAATTACAAATGCTTTCTGCTGAGTGAAAGAAGCCAGATTCTAAAGGCTACATGCGATGTGATTTGATATTCTGAAAAAGGCAAAGCTGAGAGAGTGAGGAGGTTAGGCCAGGGAAACTTCAGGGCTGTTGGAAAGTTCCAAGCTCATTGACACCTGCATCAGCCATTGCAAAACAATGCCTGCAAGCAAGCAGTGGCCCAGCTACAGGAAATTTCACACCTACCTATTAATAACTGTTAGACTCCTATCAGACACACCTGCAGCAGTCTAATCCTTTTATCCAAGATGCTTGCATTGAGATCTGACCACCAAGGCAAGAACAAGCTTAAAGACTCCCTGGAGCAAGGGCATCCATAGCCAAAGTTGACCTGAGATACCCAAGACCCACTTTTATCTTTACCATACGCTTGTTATAATATCATTAGCACTGTGGTTTTACAAAATCTCCACCCACCAGTCCTGGTATGACCCTATAAGACCTGAAACTCACCCGCCCTACAGGAGGGAGGAGTAACAGAGATTCAGACCTAAGATCACCCATTTCTAGGAAAAGCCCACTCAAACCAACTCCTTAACACACATAAGAATAAAACTTAGCCGGGCTCGGTGGCTCAGCCTGTAATCCCGCGCCTTTGGGAGGCTGAGGTGAGTGGATTGCCTGAGCCCGTGGGTTCGAGAACCTCCTGGGCAGCGAGACCTCATCTCTACAATAAATCAAAAAATCAGCCGGGCGTGGTAGCGCGCGCCTGTAATTCCGGCTACTCGGAAGGCTGAGGCGGAAGGATCGCCGGAGCCCAGCAGGTCGAGGCTGCGGTGGCCGGGAGCGGCCACTGCACTCCAGTCTGGGCGACAGAGTGAGACTCTAACTCAAAAATAAATAAATAAATAAATAAAAAATAAAACTTATAGCTCAGCAATAGCTGGGGGCAGAAGCTGCAACTTTTCATGGTCTGTTTCTGCCTGCTCCCTTCTCTTGGGAGTAAGCTCTCCTTTTGCTTAATAAAGCAACTTGTTTATCCTGCTTCTCTGCTTGTCAGTTTGCAAATTCATTCCAAGCTGAACACAAGAACCTGACGTCATCCATCATCTTACGTCGGGAATAGTTTCCCCTTTCTCGGTAACAAAACCTATAGGGACAGAAAATAGATCAGATCAAACATATCTGAAATAAAAATCTGAGCCATATAAGCTCTTTGAAATTCTGTTCCTAGCCAAGCTCGGTGGCTCAGCCTATAATCCCACGCCTTTGGGAGGCTGAGGTGAGTGGATTGCCTTAGCCCGTGGGTTCGAGACCTGCCTGGGCAACTTGGCAAGACCTCATCTCTACAATAAATCAAAAACTAGCCGGGTGTGGTAGTGCACGCCTGTAGTTCCAGCTATTTGGAAGGCTGAGGCGGAAGGATCGCTGGAACCCAGCAGGTCGAGGCTGCAGTGGCCGGAGCGGCCACTGCCTTCCGGTCTGGGTGACAGAGTGAGACTCCAACTCAAAAAAAAAAGAAAAAGAAAAAGAAATTCTGTTCCTTCGTCTGTAAAATGAAGGTAATTATACCTACCTCCTAAGGGAGTTGTGAGCCTTTGGTGCCAAAACACACATAATCTCTGAAACATTGTGCTCAGGAAATGGTAGTTTTCTCCCTTTCCCTTCTCCCTCATCGGGCAAATCACATTTACAGATGGCCAGCATCATGTTATGTTGATTTTCCTAGTTTTTTTTTCTTAGAGGAACCATTACCTTTGAATGTAGAGACACATCGCTGGTTCTTGGGGTACCAACTGCTGCCCCCAGGTGTATATTGACTGAAACTTGACTGGGAATCCCAACTTGAACTCAACTCAGGGCTCAGACATATCTGGAAAACAATAATGAATGAGATGGCTTCCCAGACCCTATTTTTTTTATTTTAATTTTTAGTATTGTTATTATTTTTATTTTTATTTTTTTGAACTGGAGTCTCACTCTGTCACCCAGACTGGAGTGGCAGTGGCCACTCCCGGCCACCGCAGCCTCGACCTGCTGGGCTTTGGCAATCCTTCCACCTCAGCCTTCCACGTAGCTGGAACTACAGGCGTGCGCTACCATGGCCAGCTAATTTTTTGATTTATTGTAGAGATGAGGTCTCGCCTGCCCAGGTGGGTCTCGAACCCACGGGCTCAGGCAATCCACACACCTCAGCCTCCCAAAGGCACGGGATTACAGGCTGAGTCACCGAGCCCGGCTAGTTATTATTTTGAGTTGAGGGTCTCACTCTGTCACCCAGGCTGGAGTGCAGTAATATGCTCATGGCTCACCACAGCCTCAACCTTCTGGGCTCAGGTGATCATCCCACCTCAGTCACCCAAATAGCTGGGACTACAGACATGCGCCACCACACCCTGCTAATTTTTTTTATTTTTTGTAGAGACGAGGCCTTGCTACGCTGCTTAGGCTGGTCTCAAACTCCTGGGTTCAAGCAATCCTCTCATCTCAGTTTCCCAAAGTCTGTGATGTGAGCCACCACGCCCAAACAAGTCTCTATTTGTATTAACAATGGAAGTACTATGTCAATAGACCCATAGGTTTTGGAATGGCCCTCCCCTCACCAACCCGTATCACCTGCAACTATTTGACCCTGACTACCCACTAGAATCACCAGAAAGGAGGGGCTTAAGAACTGACGAAGGGTCTCACTCAACACCGATTAAGTCAGAATCTGTAAGTATAGCCTTGGTATTGCTATTTAATTATTTATTTAAAAAAAAAATTTTTTTTTTTTTTGAGTTGGAGTCTCACTTTGTTGCCCAGGCTGGAGTGCAGTGGCACTCTCACAGCCACCGCAGCCTCGACCTGCTGGACTCAGGTGATCCTTCTGTCTTAGCCTTCCAAGTAGCTGGTACTACAGGCACGTGCTACCATGCCTGGCTGGTTTTTTTGATTTATTGTAGAAACGAGGACTCACCAAGTTGCCTAGGCTGATCTCAAACTCCTGGACTCAAGCTATCCTCTCACCTCAGCCTCCCAAAGTGCTGGGATTACAGGCTTGAGCCATCATGCCCGGCCAGTATTGCTATTTTTTTTTTTTTTTTTGAGTTGGAGTCTCACTCCGTCGTTTAGACTGGAGTGCAGTGGCACGCTCCTGGCCACTGCAGCCTTGACCTGCTGGGTTCCAGTGATCCTTCCACCTCATCCTTCCAAGTAGCTGTAACTACAGGTGCACACCCAGCTAATTTTTGATTTATTGTAAAGATGAGGTCTGGCCAAATTGCCAGGGTGGGTCCCGAACCCGTGGGCTCAGTCAATCCACTCACCTCAGCCTCCCAAAGCACTGGGATTACAGGCTGAGCCACCGAGCCTGGTCCAGTATTGCTATTTTTTAGAAGTTCTCAGGTGATTTTTTTTTCCTTACTTCATATTTTTATTAGTGTTTTTCAAATAATTAAGATAATAGGTATTAAACAGGACACAAACAGAGGCAGAATGAGGAGTTACTCCGCATTTTAAAGTAGCTTTTAAATATTCAAATATGGAATTCTTACCTTTTTAGTACTGTATTTTCTCAATAGCAAACAGTTTTTAACATAAAGTACTGTGTTAGAAACAAATTCAAAATAAATCTTATAGACAGGTAGATGTGTTTAAGATTAGAATTTACATAATGCTCAAACACTTGCACTGCCTTATCTATGAGGTTATAAGAATCCTGAGACCAAAAAAAGAATCCTGAGATCATTTATAGTGAAAAGAAAACTTGATAGTAAAAACAATATTTTATACTGAGACCATAGGCAAAAAATAAAACCATAATTTTCTTCCTAAAATCTTCTATTCTATGTGTAATTAGGGCTCATCATCTCACTTCAAAATACTATAATCACTTTCTCTAAGTTACTTTAGGCCCACAATGCAATATGGTGAAAATTCTTTTTTTCAGAAATAAATAGAAACACAAATACAAATAAAATCTCTTGAATATTTAACCATTTAAAATGATGTTGAGAGCCCAGTGTGGTAGCTCACAGTTATAATCCCAGTGACTCGGGAGGCTGAGACGGGAGGACCACTTGAGGCCAGGAGTTTTAGGCTGCAGTGAACCATGATTGCCACCTCTGTACCACTGCACCCTAGCCTGAGTGACAGAGCCAGACCCTGTCTCTAATTAATAAATAATAAACAAACAAACAATAATTTTCAGCATCATTTTCTTTCCTTTTCTTTTTTTTTTTTTTAGAGTTGAAATCTCACTCTGTTGTCCAGGCAGGAGTGCAGTGGTATGATCATGGCTCATGGCAGCCTCAAACTCTTGGCCTCAGCCTCCCGAGTTACTGGGATTATAGGCATGAGCCACCACATCTGGCCTTGTTATATTTATATAAACTTATATAAAACCAATGTATATCTACTGTGGAATTAATTATTTATTTCTGAATCGATTATTAATAAAGGAGTTTATCTCTATTTTTTTTTGAGTTGGAGTCTCACTCTGTTGTCCAGGCTGGAGCACAGTGGCATGCTCCCCGCCACCACAGCCTCAACCTGCTGGGCTCAGGCGATCCTTCTGCCTCAGCCTTCCAAGTAGCAGGAACTACAGGTGTGCACCACCATGCCCGGCTTATTTTTTATTTATTGTAGAGATGAGGTCTCACCAAATTGCCCAGACTGGTCTCGAACCCCCAGGCTCAGACAATCCTCTAGCCTCAGCCTCCCAAAGTTCTGGGATTACAGGCTGAGCCACCGCGCCTAGTTATCTCTATTTTCTATTTTCTATTCTCATCAACATCATTCTATTCAATTCAATATAATAATTCAGTATAATTTTGTTGATTCGATTTTCACACATGCCAGTCCAAAAAGGTGCAGTGATAAGAGATTCTAGTTAAAAGAATTGTTTCTATTGAAAGAATTCGGCCAGATTCTGTGGCTCAAACTATAATCCCAACGCTTTGGAAGGCCGAGGTGAGTGGATTGCCTGAGCCTGCGGGTTTGAGACCCGCCTGGGCAACTTGGCAAGACCTTGTCTCTACAATAAATCAAAAATTAGCCAGGCGTGGTGGCACGCGCCTATAATTCTGGCTACTCGGAAGGCTGAGGCGGAAGGATCGCCAAAGCCCAGCAGGTCGAGGCTGTGGTGCCTGGGAGTGGTCACTGCACTCCAGTCTGGGCGACGGAGTGAGACTTCAACTCAAAAAATTAAAAATAAAAAAGAATTCAACACGTAAAGTTGATCTCCTGAGACTTGGGCAGGGCTCATAAAATTGCCCTCAGTGTGATTACCTTTTCATAAGATTTGTTGGAAAGCATTCTGAAGGCACTGCATAAAATACTGTTCCACCTGCTAGTCAAAATTGGGCTCATCAATAGTCAATGTCACAGAGTACGCGTACTGCGTAATGGGACCAGTTCACAATGGCTCCCCTCAGAGCAGACTGTAAAATATTTGGAAACTTTGCAAGCAGGTTGTTAAATCATTGGTAGCTTGAAATCTCCTACAGTGAGAACATTTCTTCTCTGAAATTGGCCAGTGCTACAAATTAGCCCCACCCCAGACCAGTTTAACCAGCACATGACTGTGTAAGAAAGCGTTTGTGATTTTGTCTGTAACAGCTTCTTTCAGTCTCTAACCTGCCATATTTTGAAAGCAGTTCCAGCCTGGCGCGGTGGCTCAAACCTGTAATCCCAGCACTTTGGGAAGATGTGGTGAGAGGATTGCCTGAGCCTGAGGGTTCGAGACCAGCCTGGGCAACTTGATGAGACTTCATCTCTACAATAAGTCAAAAAATTAGCTGGGGGGGCTGGGGGAAAGTGGTTGTGCATGCCTGTAATTCCAGCTACTTGGAAGGCTGAGGCGGAAGGATCACCTGAGCCCAGCAGGTAGAGGCTGCGGTGGCTGTGAGCATGCCACTGCCCTTTGGCCTGGGCAACAGAGTGAGACTCTGTCTATAAAAAAGAAGAAAAAAAAGAAAAGCAGATCCTCCCAGCCCTTGTCCTGCCAAACACTTTGAGTACACACTGAGCTGTGATTCCATGGCTACAACATTGAACTACCACAGTTGTACAGGACAGACGCCCAAGCATCCCTGCAAGTCTATTAAGAGAGTCTCCTTGATAACATGTATGGGGGGGAGAGGGGGACCCAAAACCTGGGACTTAATTTATAAAATATCGTGCATTTATTCTTACATGTTTAAACTTCATTCATCTTCAGAGTACTCTCCATTCAATGCAAAATGCCTATGGAGACGCTTTTTTCTTTTTTTTTTTTTTTTGAGTTGGAGTCTCACTCTGTCACCCCGACTGGCGTGCAGTGGCCGCTCCCGGTCACCGCAGCCTCGACCTGCTGGGCTCCGGCAATCCTTCCGCCTCAGCCTTCCAAGTAGCCGGAATTACAGGCATGCGCTACCACGCCCGGCTGATTTTTTGATTTATTGTGGAGATGAGGTCTCGCTGCCCAGGTGGGTCTCGAACCCACGGGCTCAAGCAATCCACTCACCTCAGCCTCCCAGAGGCGTGGGATTACAGACTGAGCCACCGAGCCTGGCTGGAGATGCTTTTTCCACTGCTCAAAACTGTTTTTGAACTCATCAACTTTAATGCCTTTTAGTGCTTCTGTCGTGGTTTCCCCCCCGCCACCTCTTCCATATCGGCAATACAATTCCCTTTGAGGACTTTTCCATCCTGGAAAAAAAAAAGTCACTCAGGTGAGATTGGGTGAATAGGGAGTGTGGGTCATGGGGGTCATGCCCTTTTTGGTCAAAAATTGCTGAATACTCTGAGTGTTGTGGGCAGGTGTGCTTGTAAATCATCCATCATGAAATGGGCAAATGTGTTGAAAAATCTCCAAAAAAAATTCACTAAGGCCAAAAATAGTCTCTTACAACAATGCTAGCTGGTACACTGATGCCAATGGGTTTCTAGAACACTTACCTAGTGGGGAAGCCTGTACTACAGGGGGCCTGCCCTCCAAAAGATTATTTCACTTTTTGGGGGGTCCCCTCTCATATGCCTATTTTCTTTGAGCACAGTTATTTTTTTCAGGTTATTTAACATGCATTTATACATGTTATACATGTTAATAGATTTTTCCTCACAGTGAGTGAACAGAAGATGTATTAAATACCTAATCCTGAATTGTACCCCACATCTTAAAAAAAAATACTTATAAACCGGGCTCGGTGGCTCAGCCTGTGATCCCGCGCCTTTGGGAGGCTGAGGTGAGTGGTTTGCCTTAGCCCGCGGGTTCGAGACCCGCCTGGGCAGGGGAGACCTCATCTCTACAATAAATAAAAAAAATTAACCAGGTGTGGTAGCGTGCACCTGTAGTTCCAGCTACTTGAAAGGCTGAGGCGGAAGGATCGCCGGAGCCCAGCAAGTCGAGGCTGCGGTGGCTGGGAGCGGCCACTGCACTCCAGTCTGGGTGACAGTGAGACTCCAACCCCCCAAAAAAACAAAAAAAAACCTTATAGATTCAGGTAGGGGAAAGACACATGAACAGAGTAACTGCCTTATAAGAAAGTGTCTAAACTCCACCAAGAAGGCTCACAGATGGAGAAAGAGTCTCATATTTCCAAATGTAAAATGATAAAAGTCTGTTCTTTTGGCATTTCTTATTCCTGGTAAGAGCATTGCTGTGCCTGAGATCTGCACTTGAATGGTGTCTCCAGTAAATAACTTGGTGGTCATGCCAGCTTACCCAGCTACTCAAATTCCCCCCACTGCTACATTGCAGAGACCAGGAGAATCATGAAATAGAGCAGTGGTTCTCAAGCTTGAGTGCACAGGCCATCACGTGGAGGGCTCCCAGCAACAGCTGGGCTCCAACCTCAGAATTTCTGATGCAGTCAGTGTGGGTGGGAACCTGAGAATGTGCATGCCTAACAAGTTTCCAGGTGACGCTGCTGGCTAGGAGGCAACACTTTGAGAACCACTAAAACAACATCTAGAAATGATAATAATGATTGCACAATTCTTTGTCTCTCCTATTACTATGATTGTAAGATTAAGAAAAGGGAAATCACATTTACAGAGTATATATACAAGCTGTCTCATTTTATTTCATAGTTGTAACATCCTCAAAGTACTCACTATTACCTCATTTTATGGATGAGGAAATTAAAACTCAAAAGAGTTACGTGACTTGCCCAGAGTTTTATAACGAGGAAATGGTGAATCTGGGATTCAAATTCAAGTTTGTCATGCTCCAAATCTATATTCTATTTGTTACACCTTGCTGCCTGCCAACAGGGTTTGGCTGTGGTAATTGCATAAACTTGGGGGCTTAATTTTATTCCACTTCTTCCTAAGTGGTAGTTGTCCTTCTATTCTGTGTTACTATATTTTTTCCAGGTAGTCTGTTGTACAGATAGAGTTCAGTTCACTGGTCTCAAATGAGTTTTTTTGGCTCTCAGAGCTTCATTTTCCTCGTGTGTAAACTGGGGCACCGTCCACCTTGCAGTGTCACGGTGAGAATTACAGACAATACACATGACCATCTGGCGATGTGCCTGGCAAGTGTTAGGGGCATGGCACTTGACAGCCGCTATCCTTATTCGATAGCGTCTTCCTTAACACCATCACCAGTATCAAAATGAATCAGGCAGTATGTTCTTTTCCCTCTCCTCTAGTGCTGGTCATATTAACCAGAATTTATTTTGACCACGTGCTTGAATTGTCTCATTGGTATGTCTCCTATTGGCACCTACTACATCGAAGAGTGTTGTGAATATTAAATGAGATAACATTTAAGATGCGTAGAATCAGCCGGGCTCGATGGCTCAGCCTGTAATCCCGTGCTTTGGGAGGCTGAGGTGAGTGGATTGCCTGAGCCCACGGGTTCGAGACCCACCTGGGCAACTTGGCGAGACCTCATCTCTACAATAATTCAAAAAATTAGCTGGGGTGTGGTAGCGTGCCCCTGTAGTTCCAGCTGCTTGGAAGGCTGAGGCGGAAGGATTGCCGGAGCCCAGCAGGTCGAGGCTGCGGTGGCCGGGAGTGGCCACTGCACTCCAGTCTGGGTGACAGAGTGAGACTCCAACTCAAAAAAAAAAAAAAAAAAAGAAGGCATCCAGTGAATATTGGTGTAGGAGGTTGGAACTGCTGTATCTTCTGGGGACCATGGGTTGAGGGTGGCCAGAGGTTGAGGGTGGCTGTGAAGAGCCCCGTGACCAATCAGCTATGTCTGTGTGCAGGGATGTGGAGCAGGTCTCCTGTGCAAATGTTCACTTTCATCCAAGCACAGAGGAAAAACTCAGTCACTTTTTATTGACCATAAGGACACATACTTCCTTAAGAAATTAACTTGAACTCCTCTGGCCACACAGAGAAGGGATTTTTTAATGTGTAAAGGAGAGGCATTTGGAAGGGAAGCATTTTGCCAGGGTATTCATGGATGAGACTGTTGTGATCTATTGCTCTTTCTGGCTTAACGGAATGGAAGCCTGCTATTGCTTGGTTTTACCCCCTTGTTAAAAATCATATTGAAGGAGGATGCTTTTACCTCTACGGGCTGAGGATGCCATAATACCTATGGGTTCAATACAGCAAATGCTGTTTTTAATATGGGTACAAATAGCTATATAAGAATTTGGTAGCCAGGTATGGTAGCACACACCTGTAATTCTGGCTACTTGGAAGCCTGAGGCAGAAGGATCTTGGGAGCCCAGCAGGTCATCGCTGGGGTGGCCGTGAGTGTGCCACTGCACTCCAGCCTGAGTGACAGAGTGAGACTCCAACTCAAAAAAAAAAAAAGAAGTTGGAGTCAGGCACAGTGGCTCACACCTATAATCCCAGCACTGTGAAAGGCTGAGGTGGGAGTGAAGGATGCTGGAAACAGTCAGAGGGGCGGCTCCCAAAATGGCGCCGAACGCAGTAAAGCCACACTAGACAACAAAGGCCCTAGGTTCCAGCTTCTTCACGCATGATTCCCCTCACACGTGAAGTTCAAACCTGCAAGTCTCCAATCATTTCCCATGACGTAGCTAACTTTGTTATACGTCCAATAGGACTATAACCCAGTGTCTGCCCACCCTGCTCCTATGCCACTCCTCCAATAGAAACCTAGCACAGCCCCTTCCGGCCCCTGTCAGGTTAATAAATACAGCCCTCTCCCCGCAACTCTCTCTCTTGCTTTTTCTCGGTTATAGACCCTCTCTGTAACAGCCCCTTTAATAAATCTCTTGGTCACGGCCAGGTGTGGAGTCATTACTGGCACTGAAATCCTTTCATTGGTGCTGTGACTCGGATCAGGATTCTCTCGCCCCAAAGTGGGACCCTGTCCCGGCGCCAGTGGGACTCACCCTTTAACGCCTTCGCCCATTCTCCTGAATGCCAACGCTACATCCACCACTGGCCTTTGGGTTGATAAGTGTCCCCACACTGAAAACCTAAAACCTTGCCTGGGACAACTGGGGAAACTGGCCGTTGATCATCTGGCAGCTCCTTTGGCCCCGGGCAAGGGGGGGACCACATCCCGTGTAGGTCTTTATGACTGCAGTGGACCCCTATCAGTTTTCCCTCGGCTGCTAGAGATTTACAGCCTTCCCTCCATCCGGTTTTGGGTAACTTTCTTGTCAAAAATACCGGTACCGGGTTGCCCTTAACCCCCTCGATTCTCCAGGAGAATCCGGGTCTACAATAACGATCTGTGATGACAGGCTTTATTGTAACCCTCCCGTTCCTCAGTGGTTGCTTGTCCAGGGGACGCCCTGACCAGCCCCACTGCTAACATGGGAAACTCGTCATCTCTTCTGGCCGACTCCCCCCCTCAAGTGCCTCTTAAATAATCTCTCTAAACTCTCCCTCACTCCCGATTTTAAGCCTAAGCATTTAATCTGCTTCAGTACCCAAAATTGGCCCACCTATTGCTTAGACAACCAAAATAAGTGGCCCCTATGGGTCCCTAAACCCCGACATTATTTGGGATCTCTATAACTTCTACAAGTGTTCAGAAATATGGGCAGAGATTCCCCTTCTCTCCTCATCCCATTTATGCTGCCACCTCCTTCCTCTATCTCTGACTTCAACCCAGCAGATAAACCTCCTATAGTCTGCTTTTGCTATCCCACTCTCCATCAGTTTCTCCTCCTTCTCACCCTCCACCTTTATCTGGTAAGGAGGGGCTGGCGTCTCCAGCCATGTCACCTGACCCCGGTCTCCAGTCTTTCTCTTTTGTCTTTGGAGGAGGGGCCAGTGCCAAAGGCCACGGTGCCTGACCCCAACCTCCAGCCTTCTCACCCCCCTCCTCTCACTGCTTGATAACTCCCTGGTAGCAGCTGCAACAAGTCACCACCCCCACATGTACTTTAAAAACCCATTCAAGCCGGGCTCGGTGGCTCAGCCTGTAATCCCGCGCCTTTGGGAGGCTGAGGTGAGTGGATTGCCTGAGCCCGCGGGTTCGAGACCCGCCTGGGCAGACGAGACCTCATCTCTACAAAAAAAATTAGCCGGGCATGGTAGCGCGTGCCTATAATTCCGGCTACTCGGAAGGCTGAGGCGGAAGGATCGCCGGAGCCCAGTAGGTCGAGGCTGCGGTGGCCGGGAGCGGCCACTGCACTCCAGTCTGGGCGACCGAGTGAGACTCCAACTCAAAAAAACAAACAAAAAAACAAACAAACAAAAAACCCATTCAAGCTTCCACATGGCTTAACAGGTCTCTTCTCAAGGGGGTGGCTGGGACAAAAGGATGTTAAAGAACTTCTTCTTTGTTGTTTTCTTATGATAAATTTCTCTCAAGTTATATCTAAACTGGGACTATATCAACTTTCTTCCCAGACAAAAGTAAAGGGATCAAGTAAATAAATCCTGTTAGCTAACTACAAATGTGTTAATAAACAGGCTAACTAGGACAGAATAAAAGAGGTTTTTCAAAAACCAGATAAAAATCTAGCAATGTCTCAGAGTCACCTCTCTGAGACATTGCGGCAGTTTATTAAAGTTGATTTAAACTCTGTGGAGGGACAAACTCTTTTGGCTATGTATTTTATCTCCCAGTCAACACCAGACATTAGGCACAAACTCCAAAAAATTAGAGAAGGGCCCACAAACCTCTCAACTAGAACTATTGGACACGGCCTTTAAAGTCTTTAACAATCGGAAGGAGGAAAGAATGCAGGACCACAAACATAAGCGGGAAACGTTTCAGCTTTTATCTACCACTTTAGCAGGGAGAGCCACCACTGATAATCTTCCACCCCAGACGGTCGATAACAGAAGGGGTACACAGCCCCTTCCCAGGTTTGTTTCCGATGCCATCAAAATGGGCATATGGTCAAAGACTGTCAAGCCCCGCCACTGGCAAAACCCTGTCCCAAATGCGAACTGCATGGACATTGGGCTCATGATTGCCTCAGTTCACCTAGCTGGAGGAGAGCTCATGGTCCAGAGGCTTGCTGCAAATGAGGGACACCAGGCATCTCACACAATCTCAGAAGGAGATCTCTTGGGCTTGCTCCAGTCGGATTGACTTGCCCCTGGCTCAGTAGCCCCAACATCTTCAGAACAAACTATTAAACCAACCGAGCCTAGGGTGGAAATATCAGTAGCTGGCAGGGTTATGTCATTTGTTATTAATACGGGGGGCTACATGCTTAGCTCCACTTAAATTTCCTGGTCCACTCCTTCCTTCACCCCTTTCAGTTGTGTGGGTACAGGGCATTATATCCAGGCCCCTCACTATGCCATTACTTCCATGTGTTCTGGGAAATAAAATATTTCAACACTCTTTCCTTATTATGCCAACGTGTCCAGCTCCATTATTGGAAAGGGACATTATGACAAAAATTAAAGCTCATATTATTCTTTACCCTGAGCCATCACCACTGTGCTTTTTGGGTGCCTTTTGTGTAGCTTTGGATTTCCCTAATAGTTCCACGTTGGATCCTATCTAAGCCCTTCCACTGCATATAAACTTATTGCTTTGGTTAGAGCTCTGAGGTTAGGAAAAATGTAAAGAAAGTAGTTGGTGTAAGGTATGTTTTAGTAAGAAAGGATAAAGGAAAGATAAATAATTGTATAGGAAAGAATCTTGTATGGTACATTTTTGTTCTGTAATAGAATGGTTGGTTAAAGAAAGTATAGAACAAAAATAGAAGGTTTAAGCATGTCAAAAAATGGTGTAAGTTTATCAAACATGATAGGTGAAAGTTTGTGAAAAGAAGTAAAAGGAGTTCTGTAAACACTCAGACTTCAAAAAGGTTTCATAAATTTACCATTAATATCAATTACACTAATAGTAGGCCTACATGCTACTCAAAGACCAGAACATGAGCTTCTTAATTAGCAATCTCCCCCCAAAATTTTTCTCCTTTCAACATAAAAAAAAAAACACAAAAGAGACAAAATTCAATTAGCCCTCCCCCCACTGTCTTTGTCACAAAAGAGCGAGGTTTTTTTCTTTTCAAAATCGTTGGACTATCATTTTGGCTAAATAAGTAACTTTTACAATAACTACCGTGATTTTGTGTTATAACTTGCTTTTAAAAACTTTGGTACTTAAACTCTTCAAGTTCTTGATTCAGTCTCTAGGGTGAGATAAGCAGCAAGCTTCGGGAACCACACCTACCCCACCCCCTTCTAAATTGCCTAAAGGCCAGGTAAATTAATTTCACTAACAGCACCGCCAAATTGCTAACAAACTTTAAAATCTCCTTCCAGGCACAAGGATTACTATCTAACATAGGATGAGTGGCAAAATAACCTGGGCTTCACTCTCTAGCATATCAATTGTTGTAAAAGTATATCAGACCTATTATAAAAACAAAGGAAACTGTTTTCTCTTCCAGTGTTTACCTGTTCTAAATTCTCAATTTAAACTATAACCTAACTACATGTCTCTAATGTTTTCAATTTTTCTTTCTTCAGACTTTGTGTCAAAGTGGCTATATTTCCTTAATAAAATACAACTATAGATAGTTTACAAAGAAATATTTCAACTTATGTTAATGAATACATACAATTTACAGAACTTTCACTTTTCCAACATTGTTTTTTTGGTATAATAACTCTTTTCATCATCGTTTGCTTAATAATTTTTGCCTATGCTCTCACTTGATGTTTTATTAGATCCAAATAGCATTTGCTTAAGGTCCTGCCATTTCCTGTTCATGCCCTTAAAAATAAATAGGTAGAGACATCGCTATGACCCTGTCTCTGCAGAAAATAGATACAAAAATTATCTTCACCCCATTTCCCAGGATCATAAGAATATTTCCAAGAGCAGGAGTGGGGAATGAAAGGTACGTATAGAAACCTAGAAGAAACTTAGCTTATTCTTAGTCTTTTGGCCTCAGTGTAGTGATTAGCAAGCATTCAGACATTCTATTGAAGGACAAACAGCAGCCTATCCCATCCCCCCTAGGCAAATCTTCAGATACAGGATCAGGACAGCCCAAATGACCACCCCACCTCTTTGGTCAAGGAATTTGTGAACTGCAAATGTCTAACAAGTCTCTTACAGGAAATTCCCCTCAGGTTAACCTAATCCGCCCTCCGTGAACCACTGACACAGATAAACCCCACCATGGCAGCAATCATGTGACTAACCCACCAAGCTGGATGGAGCTCTGCCAGCCAACCAATAATTGACTGACAAACTCCGTCCTCATGTGACTTCTTCCTATCGTTACTCCAGTCTTCTCCTTCTCGGCCTGTGTTCCTTTCTCCTTTGCATTATAAAATTTCTTCAATCTCAATTCCAAAAAATTTCAAATCAAGCCATTAACCAGTTTCTTTTACAAAGTTACAACCTCCTACTCACCGAGGACCCAGGCCTCAACAACCCAAGCCCTACTGCCTCCTAAACCTTCTCGCCCCATTTTTCATTCCAGATATGGCTTTCAGGCCTTATTACCTCCAGCTCAGGTTTTCAGCGTTCCTTGACCATCTTCTTCGTGATAAATGGCTCCTCCCTTTCCCGTGTCCGCTTGACGACTGGCCAGACCAACTTGCATTCTTCTACCTCCAGGGCACCTTCCAAGACTTCCACCCCAGCAACATTTTTTCTTTTGGCGCCTTCTTATGGGGCCTCATGTGACTGGTCCTTTCACCCACCTCACCCAACAACACCCCCCCGCCAGCAGGAAGTAGCCAGACTGATCAACTCCGCCCCTTCATCCCTTAACCAAAGAGATGGGAATGAAAGGCCCCAGCCAGCCACAACGAGGAACCCGCCCCCTCCAAAAACTAAGCCTAGACGTGGCCCCCACCTAAAATGTCACTCCCGCCTAAGAAGGCACCCGGACAAACTAACATGGAGGCTTGGACAAGGCTTTCTGGGTTCTTCTTCCACAACAAAGCCCACCATTCCCATGCCTGCTAAAGCCCCCGCCAATCCCCAAAATGCCTCACCTGCTGACCAATAGGAAACCAACAGGTTGCTTTAAATTTCTATAAAACTGGTGGCCACTCCAGCCCTCCCAGACCTTCCCCACTGTTTTGAACGTGTGAGCTGCATCCACCAGCGATCATTGGATAGGTGAGTTCCCCAAACACGGAAGCCTAAAACTTGCCCAGGATCACCGGAAGGAACTGACTGTTGATCGTCCGGCAGCCCCTCCGGCCCCCAGGCAAGGGGGAATGCACCCTGCCTTGGTCTTCACGGCCACAGCGGACCCTAAAGGCTTCCTCTTCTCCTTTATCTCTCTCAAACCTTAAAAATTCCCACGGCTGTTGGGCTGCAGCGGGCCCCAGGGGTCCCACGTCTGCTAACCCACATCAGTTTCCATAGGATTTTTTCTCTCTCCCCCCACTTTAAGGACTCCCATGGCTGTTGGGCTGCAGCGGACCCCAGGAGTCCCACATCTGCTAGCCCACAGCGGATTCCGGAGGGCTCCCACATCTGTCAGGTGATAGCGGACCTCGGAGTTTCCCACATCTATTGCCCCACAGGAAACCCTGTTCGACCGGCAGGAATCTCAAACACCCTCTCACCTGCCGCTCGGTCAAGTGCTTTCTGTCTGGTCCAAAATTCCTTGCGCAAGGTGCCTTGACCCCTTGATTCTCCAGGAGAACCCCAGTTGTGCCAAACCCCTGTGACAACAGGCTTTCCCACAGCCACGCTTCTCGGGCAGTCGACTCTTCGGGGGACGCCCCGTTTAGTCCACCTGTCCCACCATGGGAGGCTCGTCATCCCTGCTGGCTGATTCCCCCACCTTAAATGCCTCTTAAACAATCTCAACACACTTTCACTCACCCCCGATATCAAACCCAGATGCCTAATTCACCTCTGCACACAGGACTGGCCTACATATCCCTTAGACAACCAAAATCAGTGGCCCCCTCAGAGGTTCCTAAATCCTGATATTATACGGGACCTATATAATTTCTGTGAGTGTTCAGAACGGTGGGTAGAGATTCCCTACGTTCAGTCCTTCTCTCTCCTCCACAACCATCCCCGTCTTTGCCTTAGTTGCAATCCTTCCAACATCCACCCCCAGCTCATGCTAGCATCCGCTGTCTCCCCTATGACTTCTCTTCCTCCTATTATTCCACATGAGCCTGTACTTCCTCCTACAACCCCCCTGGCTCACCACCCTAGTTTTGGCAGTAGCTGGCCCAATAATCGTCCTTCTACTGGTTGTAACCCTAAGACCGTGCATCATCAAATATCTCCTTACTTACATAAAAACCACTGTTACAACCTTTTCAAATCAAAGCCTTAACCTCCTGTTACTAAATAGCTACCAACCTGTTCTAGTAGAAAATCCAGAGCTATAACAACCAAACTTCTCATCTAATTTTTCCCCTTTAGATACGCTTTCTTCCAGGTTCTCTATTTACCTCCACAGTCTGCTCCAAGACAGCTGGTTACTACTGTCCTCCTGCTCATTAGAAGGCTGGCCGGAACAGGTCGCTGTTCTACATTTACAAGGAACCTTCATAGAACTCTCACCTGCAGAAATCTGCACCTTCAGTACCTATCTTGGGGCCCTGTTCTGGCTGGTTCTGTACCCTTCCAGCACCATTCCCCACAACGCCCCTGGCCAGAAGGAAGCAGTCAGAAAGAATAATGACACCCCTCCCCCAAAGAAACAGAAAAGGTGGGAATGAAGGGTGCAGGAAACAGCCAGAGAGGCGGCTCTCAAAATAGCGCCGAACGCAGTAAAGTCACACTAGACAACAAAGGCCCTAGGTTCCGGCTTCTTCGTGCACAATTCCCCTCACACGCGAAGTTCAAACTTGCAAGCCTCCAATCATTTCCCATGACGTAGCTAACTTTGTTATACGTCCAATAGGACTATAACACGGTGTCTGCCCACCCTGCTCCCATGCCACTCCTCCAATAGAAACCTAGCACAGCCCCTTCCGGCCCCTGTCAGGCTGATAAATACAGCCCTCTCCCTGCAACTCTCTCACTTGCTTTTTCTCGGTTACAGACCCTCTCTGTAACAGCCCCTTTAATAAATCTCTTGGTCATGGCCAGGTGTGGAGTCGTTACTGGCGCCAAAATCCTTTCAGGGAGGATTGCTTGACCCCAGGAGTTCAAAGCCAGCCTGGGCAACATGGTGAGACCTTGTCTCTACAAAAAATTATCTGGGCACAGTGACACACCTGTGGTCTCAGCTACTTGCCTGAACCCAGAAGGCTGAGGCTGTGGTGAGCCATGATCGTGCCATTGCTATCCAGCCTGACTGACAGAAGGAGACCCAACTCAAAGAGAAAAAAAAAAAGAAAAAAGAACTTGGCTAGACCAAGACAAGGACATTCCTGGGGTATTGGTAATTTGTTACCTCTTAGACATAAATGTCACATCTTGTAATTTGCCTTTTTATGTTAAAAGCAGAGCACTTACATTTAGGGATGGGATTGAGATGGGGTCCAGCAGGACTAAATTTCCCAAGACAGAAATTACAAAGCTGAAATAGGGTTACAAGATGCAGTAAGATGACTGACCAAAGCCAGCACAGACTGACTAAGACCAATACTGCATGGAAAGTGACGTCTGCTTGCCCTTTTTGCTCATTATATGCTAATTATAATACATGAGCATGCTAAAAGACACACCCATCGGCACCAGGACAGTGTGGAGTCCCCTGGCCTGCATCAGGATGGATACACAAGATTCTGTCAATCTAAAAGGAAACTCAGACAGGCTCTTTAGAACAAATGGGTTTATTTGGGAATAGTCAGAGGATTGCAAGCCAGGATGAGCAGGTGATGATGGATCATAGGCATATCCACAGGAGTTGGGGCAAAAGAGAAGCTTTTTTTTTTTTTTTGAGTTGGAATCTCAGGCTGGAGTGCAGTGGCACGCTGCTAATAGCCACTGCAGCCTCTACCTGCTGAGGTCAGGCGATCCTTCCACCTCAGCCTTCTAAGTAGCTGGAACTACAGGCATGCACCACCATGCCCGGCTAATTTTTTAATTTGTTGTAGAGATGAGGTCTTTCCATATTGCTCAGGCTGGTTTTGAACCCCTGAGCAACAAAAATGCTCGAATTGTAAGCGTGAGCCACTGCGCCCAGCCTAGGAGAAGATTTAAAGGAAAAAAAAAAAGCCACATAAGCTGCTTTGAAACAAAGGCCGTAGGTCACAGA
This sequence comes from Cephalopachus bancanus, assembly GCA_027257055.1. Lineage (NCBI taxonomy): Eukaryota > Metazoa > Chordata > Mammalia > Primates > Tarsiidae > Cephalopachus > Cephalopachus bancanus. The sequence continues at coordinate 201 of JAPVLO010000536.1, read as the reverse complement.
AACTCATCACAGGGGTTGGCGTTTGTTAATTGGTGGAGATAGCCTTGGCTAGATAAGTGTCCTGGTATGGTCAGCTTACCTGGAATACTACAATTTTGAGGACGCGCTTATGATAAGCTCTGTTACAGGATGTGTGCAGGACATGAGGGACATGTAGGAATTTCTTGTGATAAGGCAAATTGCAGGGTGGGTGTGACAGCT